>CM048750.1:7923296-9123296 GCA_026315105.1 Locusta migratoria | reverse complement strand
GTTAACTTGCAGACCACAAAACCATTCGCTCTGTGACTCATATTATTAGTTATCCTTAACATGTCCAAAAAAAAGAAAAAAACACGTGGTAACCTAATTTCCTAATGTTTTTATTTCTATTTTATTTTATTTTTTTCCTCAGGATAGGCTATTAGAAGCTTTCAGATGTTTGTGGTGATTTTACGACTTTCGTTCAACTAGCCAATTATACAAACTGCGTGATAGGGTTATTATTGGTGCATTCAGTTTTTACATTTTGCATGACGCACGAGCATGATGTGAGGATGGTTGCATTGACAACAATGTAACTACTCCAGTGATCGTACATTTTATTGTTTGTGCGCGGCGAAGAAGCATAAAATATTATCAAATTTTAAGAAGCGGTATCACTGACTGGAGAAAGATGGCATAGCCTCTGCAATGGGACCAAGCCGCTAAAAGCAGTGTAGTGTTGCGATTGATGGCTGCTTTACTTACCCTAGGGATTCCTTTATGAATAACTGAAGACCCGGTGTGCCCGTCTTACTATTCCATACTCTAGTTATTGCATATCCTCTTGCGTCCTCTCTGTCTGTTCCTTTCGTTTTGAAGTCAACATGTACAAATCTTTTTCAAGATATAAATTAAAATGAGGACTAGAGTCGAAGTCTGTAGGTAAAGTATCCTATGCCATGCACAGTATAAATTTTATGCAATTATGCAGACAGTGCCCATCACTTTGCTTTGAACGCCAAACGTAGAAAATAAAACTGTAGATATGTGTGTGCAGTTCAAACACGCGGAGATATATATTGTATTTAAAACTAGCGATCTGGGTTCCTTTACATATGCAGATTCCATTGCACACTATTAGGTCGCACCTCCAGATTAAATGATGTAGAGCGTGCATATACACTACTGGCCATTACAATTGCTACACCAAGAAGAATGGCAGATGATAAATAAGTATTCATTGGACAAATATATTAGAACTGACATGTGATTACATTTTCATGCATTTTGGGTGCATTGATCCTGAGAAATCGGTACCCAGAACAACCACCTCTGACCGTAATAACGGTCTTGATACGCCTGCACATTAACAAAGCATGGATGGCGTGTACAGGTACAGATGCCCATGCAGCTTCATCACGTTACCACAGTTCCTCAAGAGTAGTGACTGGCGTATTGTGACGAGCCAGTTACTCGGCCACCATTGACCAGACGTTTTCAATTGGTGAGAGATTTGGAGAATGTGCTGGCCAGGGCAGTAGTCGTTCCGTATCCAGAAAGGCCCGTACAGGACCTGGAACATGCGGTCGTGCATTATCCTGCTGAACTGTAGGGTTTCGCAGAGATCGGATGAAGGGTAGAGCCACGGGTCGTAACACATCTGAAATGTAACGGCCACTGTTCAAAGTGCCGCCGATGCGAACAAGAGGTTACCCCATACCATCACGCCGGGTGATACGCCAGTATGGCGATGACGAATACACGCATACAATGTGCGTTCACCGCGATGACGCCAAACGAGGATGCGCCCATCACGATGCTGCAAACAAAACCTGGATTCATCCGAAAAAATGACTTTTTGCCATTCGTGAACCCAGGTTCGTTGCGTACACATCGCAGGCGCTCCTGTCTGTGATGCACCGTCAAGGATAACCGCAGCCATGGTCTCAGAGATGATAGTCCATGCTGCTGCAAACGTCGTCGAACTGTTCGTGAAGATGGTTGTTGTCTTCCAAACGTCCCCATCTGTTCAATCAGGAATCGAGACGTGGCTGCACGATCCGTTACAGCCATGCGGACAAGATGCCTGTCATCTTGACTGCTAATGATACGAGGCCGTTGGGATCCAGCACGGCGTTTCCGTATTGCCTTCCTGAACCCACAGATTTCATATTCTGCTAACAGTCATTGGATCCGTCCAACGCGAGCAGCAATGCCGCGATACGATAAACCGCAATCGCTATAGGCTACAATCCAACCTTTATCAAAGTCGGAAACATGATGGTACACCTTTCTCCTCCTTACACGAGGCACCACAACTACTTTTCACTGGGCAACGCCGGTCAACTGCTGTTTGTGTATAAGAAATCGGTTGGAAACTTTCCTCATGTGCCGCGGTGGAATAGCCGAGCGGTCTAAAGCGTCTCGCTGCGGAGCGCGCGGTTGCTCGCCGTGGAAGTTCGAGTCCTCCCTGGGGCATGGGTGTTTGTGTTTGTCCTTAGGTTAGTTTACCTAGGTTTAAGTAGTTTGTAAGCTACGGACTGATGACCACGCAGTTTGGTCCGGTAGATTTACAAACATTTGAACATTTTTTTCCTCATGTCAGCACGTTGTAATTGTCCCCACCGTCTCCAACCCTGTGTGAATGATCTGAAAAGGTAATTATTTGCATGTCATAGGATGCAACCTGTAGGTTAAATTTCGCGTCTGTAGCACGTCATCTTCGTGGTGTTGCAATTTTAATGGCCCGGAGTAATATATATATCCGAAAAAATGAGTGCAAAGTTCATATTCGTATGCCTTAAAGTTTGATAAACAAGATCGGGTGACCAAGCGTTACTAGAGAATTTTTTTCTGTTACATAGTGGTACTGTTATATAAATATTTTGCAACACTACTTACGCAGCAATTGCGACCGTTAAACGCAGTGGCGACGGAGCTACTCACGGCGTTTTCGATCTTCAGTGATCCGGAAAAGATGAAATTAATGTTTTGAAAATGGATTTTTACGAAAAATAAAAACATGTAAATGAACTCAAGGGAGGGAAGAAATGTGTAAATAGAAAGTTTCATCCCGAAAAACGATGTATATAATATGTGCGTGTTTGTGTTTTTTATTTAATATATAGCCTAGGTCTCTCGAAATGTTTATTACGGTATCATGCACTAATTTGGAGTAAATCGGTCAAGAAGTTTACGGGATTGTTAAATATTGATTTGCCTTTGAATGTGTGCACGAAGTTTAATTGAAAGTGGCCCAGTGGTTAAGAAGGAGATGCGCAACATTTTCGCGTGATGCAGTAGTTCCTCCCACGTTTTGTTATTTGTGAGGTCTCATGATACAAATACGCCTATAACCTTGGAGTAAGTGCATGCAATAAATGCTGACGAATTTTAATCGCAGTGGGATGAACGGTACGTGATAACATAAAATGCAAACATTTACTTATGTATATTAGACGAGTGAAAGGTACTGTTTTACGCGCTACGTGTTGTTTGGGGTGTATCTATCAGAACGTTGCTCACCTGTTGTCGGGAAGTTGCTCCACTTCACCTTGCAGCTCCATTGAAGCGGCCTCATTCATCTGTATCAGTTCTCTCTCTCTCTCTCTCTCTCTCTCTCTCTCTCTCTCTCTCTCTCTCTCTCTCTCTCCCTCCCTCCCTGCCCGCCTGCCTTGCCATTGTGTGGCTCTTCTGCGGCCGTCACGTCCCGCCGTGTCTCTTTGGCTGCCGCCGTTGTCCGCTATGGCGATAAGATAGCGCCCAGCCAGAGGTATGCGCAGCCAGTGTCCACTGTGTGTGTGTGTGTGTGTGTGTGTGTGTGTGTGTGTCTGCCGGCCACTGTGTGCCCTGAAGCCCGCTTTACACGCCGCCGCGCCGTCCTGGTCAAAATCGACTGCCCGCTCCGCTCGACGTTCGTGCAGCCAACCACATCCTGAGTACTTCTGCGACGTCAGTGAACTGTACAACGTGCCCAGCGTGACTTCTCAATTTTACGACTGTGGTGCATTCTGCGCATCCGCTGAAACAAGGAAATGTAGTGGCGTCTACATTTACATGGGATACTCTGCAAAGTGCCTGGCAGAGGGTTCATCGAACCACCGTTATACTATTTTATCTCCCATTCCATTCTCGAATTGCGCGCGGGAAGAATGAACACCTGAATCTCTCCGTTCGGGCTCTGATTTCTCGTATTTTGTCTGACGATCATTTCTACCTATGTAAGTTGGAGTCAACAATATATTTTCGCATTCGGAGGAGAATGTTCGCGATTGGAGTTTCGTAAGTAGCACACGCCGCAGCGATAAGCGCCGTTGTTGTAACTATTCCCATCCCAGATTTTGTACCATTTCCGTAACGCTGTCTCCCTTGTACCGCGACAATACGAAACGAGTTGCCCTTCTTTGGATTCTTTCGATGTGCTCCGTCAAACCCACCTGATAAGGATCCCTCACTGGGCTGCAATACTCCAAAAAAGGACGGACAAGCGTAGTGTATGCAGTTTCTTTTGTAGTTCTGTTGCATCTTTTAAGGGTTCTGCCAATAAAACGCAGTCTCTGGTTCTCCTTTCCCACGACATTATCTACGTGTACTTTCCAGTTTAAGTCTGAAGGAATAGCAAGTCCTAGGTATTTTGTGGAGTTTACGGCTTTCACATTTGATTGATTTGTTCTGTAAACAAATTTTAACGGATTTCTTTTCGTACTCATGTGGACGACTTCACACTTCTCATTATTTAAAGTCAACTGCCAATTTTTACACCATACTGATATCTTATTCAAATCGTTCCGCAGTTGGTCTTCATCTTCAGATGATTTTACTAGACGTCTGTCAACGTCGGAAGTTTACCTATTCTAGTCGAGCTCTTTCGTATTGTAGAAATGTTTCCACATCTTATTATAGTTTATTCTATTGTTTCTCGACTCATTGAAAAGGCTGCACTAGGGCCTACTATTTTTCAGCTAGCGTTCTACAAAAGTAACGAAATATGTCGAAGGAAAATTCTAAAATGTCCTAATGTTTGTAAAGTTTATGGGACTTAACTGCGGGGTCATCAGTCCCTAAACATACAAACTACTTACGAACTACCTTATACTCAAGACAGCCCTATGGAGGATTCGAACCCCCCCGACGGGGAACGGCCTCACGCATTGGAAATATAACACCTGAATGCGCTCGGCCGCTCCTCCGCGGCCGGAAAATACTATATTTACATTTTCAAACGTTAAAATGTTTTCAAACATATTAGACCAAATTACTATCCTCATCAATCCGTAGGCTTACAAACTACTTTAACTTACACTAAGGACGATAACACACACACACACACACACACACACACACACACACACACACACACACACACAGCAGTGGCCGCCCATTCCGTAGCATGACGCCTTACACCACAGTTTTTGAACCTCTTCGAATGTGCTACCCTCTTGAAAGTAAAATATTCTGGCAACCCTCTTCCAAGATTAAATATCCTGGAGAACTGTACTCCCGTCATTTTTGCGTAGAAAAAAAAAGGTCTCAAAGGCAATGAATGTAATTTTTCTTTCTGTTGACACAGGCATGAATCAGTAGCCAATTACGCTTATTAAGGTAGCTTGCACTGTATAGACACTTTGTGAGGAAGTAGATTCTTTTCCGGATTTCTTGGATTTAATTATTGCATCTTGCTCTTATACCTATCGAATGGTTCTTGAAACGATTTCAGTTTTGAGGTTATGTATCGTTAACATGCTGCATTTACTATAAAGCAATCTACGTTATATTCAATTCATAATTGATGTTAAACAATGAATTACATACTTTATTATAAATACTAATTGAGGCCTATGATTCTGTATTACAGAACCCATAATATTCAGACAAGCACTGGTCTCGTTCTTTTTTCTTTTTTTCATTTTTTTTTAAATTTCTTTTTTAGTGGAACTAATGCACTTCCTCCTGCGTCTGCGCCCCCCCCCCCTCTCCCCCTCACACTGAGGAGACCACGCGGTATCGAATATTAATGTTCGGAATTTTTTTTCTGAAAGCATTTGTTCGGAGAGTAGTGAAATGTGGATGATAAGGTGTTCTGACAGAAACATGATGGAAGCTTCTGAAATTTGTTGCTACAGGACAATGCTGAAGATCACATGGGTAGATGGGTGACTAATGAGGAGGTGGTAAACAGAATCGGAGAGAAAAAAGTATACGGTACATCTTGACTGAAAGAAGGGATCGAGTGGTGCGACGCATTCTGAGACATCAGGAAACGGTCAATTTGCCATTGGAGGAAAGTGTGTGCGGTAAAAATCTCAGAGGGGGAAAGAGATGAATAGAGTAAGCAGGTTCACAAGGATGTAGGCTACCGTTCTTACTCAGAGGTGAAGAAGCACAGGGTAGGGTACCGTGGAGAGGTGCATCAAACCTGTCTGAAGACCACAACCACCTCTCTCCACGGAAAACGCTGTGGCCGAACCTGTGTAAATCACAGAGACAGTAGATTTTGTGTAGAGTTGTCAGCACCAACATGCAAGCAAAACTGCGTGGAATCAATGTGGGACGTATGGCGAATGTGTTCATTGCTATCAGTTATTATGATTTGAGTCGTAACGAATGACGCCGGGTTGTGTACGCAGATGAGTGAAGAATTTGTGTTCAGTAGGACATTCATCGTTGCCTCATCTGGAGAGAGAGTGCAATT
Source organism: Locusta migratoria (assembly GCA_026315105.1). Taxonomy (NCBI): domain Eukaryota; kingdom Metazoa; phylum Arthropoda; class Insecta; order Orthoptera; family Acrididae; genus Locusta; species Locusta migratoria. The sequence goes on along the minus strand of CM048750.1, from coordinate 9,116,893 downwards.
CGGAACAATCCTGCTTATGTGCACCATATCAAGGTGTGCGCAGGTGTCAGTATTGGGAGGCGTACGGGGCTCTTTGTCGTCCAGAAAGGCGCTCTGACTGCTCATAGGTATAGAGACGAGATCCATCGGCCTTCTGTTGTGCCATGCGCTGGTGTCGTAGGAGATGGGTTCCGTCTGGTCCCTACAGATCTGCACTGGTGGACAACATGCTTCGAACGTAGGGCATTCAACGAATGGAGTGACCAGCTTGTCCACAGCTGAGCATGTTTACGATGCACTAGGCAGACGGACTGGAGCAACAGGCCGTGCTACGCCACACAGACCAGACCGCGGCCGCCAGCTTACTGGCTGGTCGCTACGAGGCAGGGGGCGTGCCCCAGCGGCCAGCCATTCAGCTGGCGGCCGCGGCCTGGTCAGTGTTGGTTAGCACGGCCTGTTGTGAGACCTTGTCTCTGGGTGGTGTTGATTGAAGCCAGGCAACGGTTGCAGAGCTGGATATTGCACTCACAGAAGACTGGTCAAATATCCGTCAAGAGCTGACTGATAACGTCGTACGTCCATGCCACACAGGTGTGCAACTGTACTGGCCGTCCGAGGTGATCACACACCGTATTAGAGGGCGACGGAATTCAAATGTTCAAATGTTTGTTAAGCTTATGGGACTTAACTACGGGTCAGCAGTCCCTAAACTTACAAACTACTTATGAACTAACTACAACTAAGGACGACTCAAATATCCATGCCCGAGGGGGGATTCGAACCCCCGACCGTAGTGGCCGTGCAGACCGTGACTGAAGCGCCTCAGTTCCCTCGGCCACCGCGGCCGGCGCGACGGAATTACTTTTTCACTATTGTCGTAGCCTTGCTATAAGTAAACACCATGTAATCCTCAAGTAAAGAGCTGAGACAGTAAAATATGGTTCTGTATTACACAGAAATTACAATTGTAATCAATATCTGAATAAAATACGTCACCATATGTATATTGTACACTAGGATATCTAACCTCGTCCCCTAACTGTTTTGAGCAGTTTAGATTACTTTTAACTTTAGTTTCTGACCATGCCTCCTAATTAAACTAAGATATAAGTGCTGTCAGTGGTTTGTCTACATATTGTCTTTTCCTCTGTTGCAGGTACGTATCCCATCGCCGCTGCTGTACCACGTCCTCTGGCGCGACCACAGGTTTGCTTTGCTGTCCACACGCAGGGTGCGATTAGGCGAAACCGTTTCTACTGAGGCTACTGGGCTGCTTCAAACATCAAACGTCGCAGCATCGGTATTGTTCGTTTTCCTCCTTCATTCTATAACAGTAGCTCGTACTCTTTTGTACACCATGGACCACTTTCATTTCGTTATTACCCCTTTCATTCCCATTGTTGTTCCTCGACAACAACGTATTATAAGCTGATTTCTACCGTGTTTTCTGTCCCATTCCTTAAAGTCGCATTGTTGTTAATGAACAACATGCTTCTAGTACGACACTTTGCCGCTTGGTACGTCGTGTAGCCACTTCTGAGTCATTAATCTGTCCGTCTTGGAGGTTGTGTTGAGTTGCCGTCTGTATATGATTGCGAGTGTGAGCGTGAGTGTGATTCATATTATTTTACTTCAGCAGCGAATGCTCTTTTCTTTGGTGCTGTGGCGGAGATTATGCTATCATTATTAATCTGGCAGTGTTAACTATCAACAAAATAACATCCCAGTAATAAAATACCTCGATAAAAAGTCTGTGTTGTGTATGGAATACATGACATAAAGAAACAATAGTTCAATCAAAAATTTTAAAACGCATATTTTGATCCATAATGAAATATATTCACTCTGCAGCGGAGTGTGCGCTGATATAAAAATTCCTGGCAGATTAAAATTGTGTGCCGGAACCGGGACTCGAACCTGGGACCTTTGCCTTTCGCGGGCAAGCGCTCTGCTGACTGAGCTATCCCGACACGACTCACGATGCCGCCTCACAACTTTACTTCCGCCAGTACCTCGCCTCCTACTTTCCAAACTTCACAGAAGCTCTCCTGCGAAACATGCAAGAGCATTTTTACTAATACATATGGAGCCAAAAGTTAATGACGTTCGAGAAATTAACGTCTTTTGTGTTTTCCTGCTGTAGCTTGGGTACTCGTAAAAATTGAACGACATTTTGAGTGTCATCGCTAGCTGAACGGTCTAGAGCTTCTATTGTCAATCCGTGGATACAGGTTCGAACCTCCATCATGGAAATTTGTTAGACTTTATAGATGTATTTGATAATATTCTCATATTGTAATACCTTTTCTTCTCTTATTTTGAAGTAGAGCATCGGGAACTGTGATTAACATTCAGTTAAGTGCATTATCTGTTTACAGCTGTTTCATTTGTGATACACAGTACAAAAACAATAAAAATGATATATATATGACATTTTCTCTTTCATCCATCAGAAATGTCTTTGATTCGTTAGAAATGAATTGTATTTTATCTTTCATACATCAGTTTGATACAATTAATTTGCCACGGAATAGATTATTCACCACCGAAATGTGTAACATCTCCGTAGAAGATATCAGTGGCCGTAGAATTAGACTGGCCGACAGTTCTCGGTTGAGAAGTTACTTTGTCGGGCTTCCTGCCGCTCGGGACTCGTCCTCTACCTGTAGCCGCCGCGAGCCCACCGAATGCTCACTACTAGCGAGAGCGCGTGGCAGCAGACTACTGTAGACGCTGCTCCCATAATCGAAAATAGAACGGGTCATAAACTGATACAGGGTCAAGAGGACACAAAGTGTGGCAAGCCTTTGCCAAAGATTGCTACTTTGATCCACTTTCTATGAAGTACGTACCATGGCGCGTCCATATTAGTATGCTGTCGAAGTAAACGCCAAGGAACTTGATAATTTGCCTAATAGATTTTATGGCCGGAGCTGTGCTCTGGAGGGAATAATACCACAGTAGAGTCTTCGGGCGACAGGGTGAGGCCGTTATGTAACTCCCATGCAGCCAGCTTTCTCTCACGCGTCAGTTAAGCCATATGTTTGTTACCCGAGAGCGCGGATCCTGAAGAACAATGACAGTAGGTCTAAATATGTTCTATAGGTCGCCAACATACAAAGCATAAAGTAAGGGGCTCAGTATTGTACCTTGCGGAAGACCACGAGAAACGATGTAACAAGTTGTCCTGATCGCGGCCATATACAAGCGTGGCAGTATGTAATTGTTAACATCATTACCGGGACGTGCAACAGTTTTAATTTCCGAGTGTATTCATGTGTATTCGCATTGTTGAAAGCCCGCAAAAAGTCAAGAAATAGTGCCGTCAAATAGCCGTTTGTCAGGAATGTTACTTCAGTGTCCATCGCAAGAGGTTTTTAATTGTCATAAATACTTCTGCTCTTTGTAAGTCTTTCGTATTGGGTTGCATTATAGAAAAGTAAATGAAGATTTTTTTTAAATACTTCTTCCTTGCGAAAACCGTATTGTGTGCTTGGGATGAAGTTCTGGTATTCCAAACATAAGCGGAACTTGAGGACACATTCGAAGGTCTTATACGTAACGAAAATACAACCGGGCGATACGATGTTGCCTGGCCACTACTATCATCAGATTAGTCTAGTCAGCGGGTTCGTCCCCTACAAGGGGTAATAGGCACACACGAATATCACAACACACCAGTCAAACAGCTTAGAGAGTTGAAATAGATGGATGAAATATTTTTACCAAAGTTCCCACTGCTGAAGACCATTCCTGTTGCGACAATCAAATATTGTAACGCAGCACGTATTTCTATACCGTCAGGTCCACAACAGAATATTAGGTATCCTACAGTTTTGAGGCGAATTTTTCGCTTACATGTCCCATATCGTTGCCATAAGAGTGTTCAGAGGATAGCAGTTTCGCACAGTGGAAGTAATTGTCGAATTCAAGTTTCATCTTGCATAAAATATCTGGAAGAAAGCGTAAGGGGTAATCTGAAATGTAGCGACAACGTATAATTCATCGTGGGTAAAGCAGATACCGTACTGAGTTCCATTGAAAGAATCCTCAGGATTCGCCAATGTTCAAGAAAGACAATAGGAGTGATCCGCAAAATTACAGGCCTATATCATTGACGTCGGTTTTCAGCAGTATTTTAGAACACATACCTTCCTCATTATGAACTACCACGAAGAGAACGACATATTGTTCCATAGTCATCACTTATTCAGAAAGTATCGTTCTTGTGAATCACAGCTAGCCGTTTACTCACATGATGTGATGAGTGCTATCGACAAGGAATGTCAAATAGATTCAGTATTCCTAGATTTCCGGAAGGCTTTCGACACTGTACCTCACAAGCGTCTTCTAAGCTAACAACGTGCTTATGGAATATCGCAATAATTGTGCGATTGGATTCGTGATTTCCTGTAGAAAGGACACGGTACGTTGTAATTGACGGAAAGTCATCGAGTAGAACTGAAGTGATATCGGGCGTTCCCCAGGGCAGTGTTATAGGGCCCCTAACGATTTAGGATACTATCTGCGTAGCTCCCTTAGGTTTTTAGCGGTTGATGCTGTCACTTATTTGTTAGTAAAGTTACCAGAAGATAAAAAGCAACTGCAAAATGATTTAGATATCTGCATGGTACAAATAATGGCAATTGACCCTTAATAATGAGAAGTGTGAAGTCATCCATATGACCACTGAAAGAAGCCCTTTAAACTTTATGTATACGATAAATCAGTCAAAAGTATAAGCCGTAAATTCAAATAAATACCTAGGAATAAGAATTACAAACAACTTAAATTGGAAAGAACACACAGAAAAATTTGTAGGGAAAGCGAACCAAAGACTACGTTTAGTTGACAGAACACTTAGAAGATGCAACAGCTGTACTAAAGAAACTGCCTACACCACACTTGTGCGTCCTATTTTGGAGTTTTGTTGCGCATTGTGGTATCCCCACCAAGGGGATTGACAGACAAAGTACAGAGAAGGGCAGCTCGTTTTGTATTATCGCGATATAGGGGAGAGAGTGTCACGACAAAGATGCACGAGTTGGGGTGGAAATCATTAAAAGAAAGACGTTATTCGTTGCAACGAGGTCTGTTTGCGAAATTTCTTTAACCAAATTTTTCTTCCGACTACGAATATACATCGTTTGCACCCAACTACATAGGAAGACATGATCTCCCGCGGCCTGCCGCGTAGGGGGTTCGAATTCTCTTTCGGGCATGGGTGTTTGTGTTGTCCTTAGGTTAGTTTAACTTAGTTGAAGTAGTTTGTAAGCTACGGACTAATAACTGGAGTCAGATAGATTTACAAACATTTGAAGACATGATCATCAAAATAAAATAAATCTGATCGAAAACGGGAAGATTTGTGTTCGTTTTTTCCAGCGAGCTATTAAAGGATGGAACTTTAGAGAAACGTCATAAAAGCGGCTCGACGAACTCTCTGCCATGCACTTCAATGTGATTTGCAGAGTATTGATGTAGATTTAGGAATAGTTGTCCGTCAACGAAGAAAGCGTCTTACAGAACGCTCGTTCGGCTGACGCTTGAGTATTGCTCATCAGTTTGGGATGTGACCAGGTAAGTTAGTTGGAGAAGACAGAACGGAGGACCAATTTAGTAAGCGCGAAAGCGTCACGGAGATAATCGGCGAATTCCACAGGTTGGCAGCGCTGGAGAGACACTCTGCATCACGGTGTGGGCTTCTGCCGAAGTTCAGAGAGCGTACTTATCTTGAAGAATGGACCAGTATATTGCTTCTTCTGACGTGGACCTAGGGGAAAGACCGCGAGACTGAAATCAGAGAGATTAGATTCCGCACGGTGCGGTGCCTGCGGTCTTGTTTTCCGCGAACTATAATAGGAGGAGGAAGTGAGTCGGTACACGAAATATCATTTCCTTGCGGAGTATGGATAAAAGGTAGAATTACGTAACAGCGGTTTTATACCGTATGTACTTGATCTGAGTGAAATATTTTGACGAATGTCGTGAGAGCGGAAAAGGAAATCTATCCCGGAAATTTTTCCATGAAGGTAAGTTCTGCCGAACGCTTCGCCGATGACCGGAATGCCGGCTTACAACTTTTCACATTTTCTCAAAATGAATACAGCAAAATCACGTTTACATTACCCCGGCCGTGTTCTCCAGCCATTGGGCGATGTAGGCGGGAATCGTGCCGGCCTTGGAGTCTGCGGCACGACGTTCTAAAAACGTGTTTGGCGTCACAAAGCGCGCCGTCGCTATCGTCTTATTCTGCCGCCTGTCCGTGTCCAGTACGGTGCTCAAGTCCCCAGTTACGCGTCTGTCCAATTCCAGCACTGCGTCGGTAGAAGGGCCGAGGACTTCAATTAGCCGTACTTTCTACATCTACATACATACTCCGCAATTCACCGTAAGCTGCATGGCGGAGTGTACACTGTACCACTACTAGGCATTTCCTTTCCTATTCCACTCCCAAATTGAACGAGGAAAAAAAGAATGCCTATATGCCTCCGTACGAGCCCTAATTTCTCTTATCTTGTCTTTGTGATCTTTACGTGAAATGTAAGTAGGCGGCAGCAAGATCGTACTACACTCAGCTTCAAATTCCGGCCCTCTAAATTTACTTAATAGAAATTCACGAAAAGAACGTCGTCTTTCTTCCAGCAATCCCCAATTGAGTTGCCGGAGCATTTCCGTGACACTCGCGCATTGGTCGAAACTACCGGTAACAAATCTAGCTGCTCGTCTCTGAACCGCCTCTATATCTTCCTTTAAACTGATCTGCTGCGGGTCCCAAACACTTGAGCAATACTCAAGACGTGGTCGTACAAGCGTTTTATACGCGGTCTCCTTTACAGGTGAGGTACATCTTCCCAAAATTCTCCCAATAAACCGAAGTCGGCTTTCCGCCTTAATATGTTCCATGTGCTGGTTTGGTGCTTTCACGTTTTGGTTAGTAGTACGTTTCGAACGTTTTTATAGACTTTGAAACCATTTAAGACCGTTGCCTACCTTAAAAGTATATTTTAATTAATTCAACTGTGAGGTGTTGGTGGTACGTTGTATATTGTACTAACTAAATAAAACACACACAAAAAATTACTTTAAAAATGTTGTTGGACTGAAATAACGACGAAGATTAAGGTGGTGATGGATTCTTTTTCTTACGCGTTTCGGGCGATGCCAATCATCGAAGAATCTAAAAATGTAAATGTAAAGGATAATTACTAAGTTGGACATAGTTGTTTATAATATAAAACTGAAACAGGGTAAACCAAAATTAAAAAAAAAAAAAAAATCAAATGTTTGTAATTCTATCGGACCAAACTGCGTGGTCATCAGTCCGTAGCTTACGAACTACTTAAACCTAGGTATACTAACCTAAGGACAACACACACACCCATGCCCCAGGGAGGACTGGAACCTCCACGGCGAGCAACCGCGCGCTCCTCAGCGAGACGCTTTAGACCGCTCGGCTACTCCACCGCGGCAAACCAAAATTCGATATACCTTATGTCGCACAAAGTACAAAAACAGGAGTTACAGCCCATATGTAACAGGTATTGACTAATCATGAAACACAAATGGTGTGTTCAGCTTGACAGATTGTTCACGTATGCAAAAAGTAAGCAAGCCGGAAATCCGCCAGAGAGCAGCACTAATATGTTCTCGTTATTCATTGGTCCAGTGAATAAGGTAAAAAGAAAGTTATACAAAATATATTATAGAGTCTAATAAATATAAGCTTACAAAAATATAAAAATGAATAGTAGGTGCATTACACACAAAAAACCTGTTCAGATATGCACCAGGTGCGTAAGCAGGATACAAAACAAGAAATTGTTGTCAGAGGGTAGCAAATTACGATCTGGTTAACCGAGATCCAGTAAGTAAGAATACAAACAAAAAGGAACACAATTTTACAACGTCAAGATAATATAGTCTTGTACAATGCAACATATGTATGATAAGCGAAATGTGCTTTTATCAAAATAAACAAATCAACTATTCATTAGAATGTCATTAAAAAATTCGAAAAGCCATTTACGGCTTCCAGTGAGCAGTTCATTAATTACCAGACCAGGTTCTTTTAGAAAATTTACGCAAACTTCAACTTCTTCCACTTTTACATTTTCTGATGATGGTCATCACCCGAAACGCGTAAGAAAAATAAAGAATTCACCACCAATTGCATCTTCGTCGATATTGCAGCTCAATGGCCTAGGCTTTTTAGTCGTTTTTATAATAATTGCTATAATGCTGCTTACCTTCATCAAGACTTCAAGTCTGATTTGCATTCAATAAAACACTTTTTTGACTTCTTTAATAAAATTTAATTGGTTTTTTACGATCTTGGTTTTGGGCTGCTAGTCGACTTTCTAGTACGCACTTGATTCCAGATAAGATAACCAAGCAGAGGTGAAGATTTAAGATTTTCCTTTGTTTACATGTCTCATCAGCACAAAGTAAATCCATGCCCACCCCTCTTTCCACTGTTCTGTTATGTAATTCTTGTGTTACGTATGTCACTGAGATAATCTGATGATGCGAAACGCGTCAGTAGAGATTAATAAAACATTTTGAAATTAGCTTATATGCCCGTGCTTCGGAACGGTTGTTAAAGAGGGGCATGTGTATATCATGGTTTTTTAGGGTTCTGGACCTAGGTCAGATTCGTTCGGTCAATAAACTCAGTTCTCCTAGCCAAGATGTCAAATTTAAGAAGTCATTGTCATGAATGTTCGTAGGTTTTTCATACAAAAAGTGAAATTAATTTAAGTCGATACTCCGGAACTATGTAAATTCATTGTTAGTTTTTGTTCATAAAGTTAACACTGAGGTGTGTAATTGCCTGTCTGCCATAAACTTCTGAAAACACTTCTATAGTTGAGATGAGAAATAGTAATAATAATAATAATAATAATAATAATAGCGCCATGTATTGGTTCTATGGAGTTCTAAACTGTTTATCTCTCACAGTAAGTGTATGCTGAAGTATTAGAATGTTGCAGTGTTGCACTGGGGACAATGTAGTTATTCTGTATGCAGTGCTCCATATTATCGAAAACTCGACTGAAACTCTGATAATTCAATCAACAGAGAAGTTCATGTCTGTCTGTTTAAATAAGATGTAACGGTGGTGTTAATGTGCGATAAAGTAACTGTGGGTAATCTTTGAAGGAATGGCGTCAGCTGATCTGTGTAGAACTTTCCATTAAATACAGTATTTCTATTGAATTGTTTTGACTGCGTTAACAGCATCGGCCACTATTTCAGCTAATATATGTCCCCACGTCCTGCAGTGGTTACTTCGTAAAACACGAAGTTGAAATCGTCCTTCTGTAGCAGAACTATATATTCAGAAGTCGGATTATAACTAAGTACAATTGTCTCTGCAAATGAAGAAGTCTTTATCTTAATGTAGTCCGCACTAAAAGTAAGTAATTGCACATTTTAATCGCAATATTGTACCGAACAGTTGTGAAAGCAGGAAGGTTTCTGATGAGTTTGTCGCTCGCGTGTGTATATTATCTCTAGTGGCAGGAACACAGCAGAAATATCTCTGGAGTGAGCATACAGATGCGCAGAACAGATTTTCTGTCTTCAATATTAAGATGGAAATATCACCTGATATTGGGAAAAATCTACTAATCGATGACTTCATCTTGGTCCTTTTTGGTTCGGTTTTTTATATTTATAGTGAGGTGAACATTACATCTATTAGGCAATTTTTGTTGAGTTTTAGCTTACGATGGATCTGCCTTCCCATATTTGCCCAGTTTTCTTTGTCTGTGTTTTATTTTGGGTAACAATTTAAAATGAACGTAAAATAATTTGTTTAAGATACCCATACTGTAATTTTTGAATTTTTACCGTTGATGTGGACAAAAACTTTGTTCCCAATTGGGAAAACCGGGAATCAGAGGTTTGGAAATATGAAAACAAATTTTTTTCAATAATATTGAGTTATGTAGCAAAGCAAAAAGTCTACTACAAATATTGATTACATACCTCCAACCGTCAATTTTTACAATGATAATCCTTGAAACATTTTTCACATGCCTTTCTGGCTCTTTTTTTTTTTTTCCTTCTTTCAACGAGCACATCGCCCTTGCTTTGGCGCATTTGAAATCCAGTGGCCACCGTTGTCAAAGCATACTGCGTCAATAGTTCTCTTCAGTAATTCTTTCGATGTCTTCGGGATTCCTCCTGACGTTGGTGGTGTGCCATATTTTTGAAAATAGGTTTGTACGATGTTCTTTATAAACGATAGACTATCCAGATTCTGATTATTTTTGTTTTTCCTGTAAATACAAAAAAATAAATATCGGCCAACACCATTTCTTCGATCGTACGGAAGTGCGATAATACGAAGTATCGTTCATTCTGTCTACACCACCAATGAAATGGTTGTACGCATGGACTATGTTCGGCTGTTCAACTTTCTTTTCAGCCTGTGACCATCTACAGGCCTCTTTGAATGGCTGTACAGGAAGGAAGGAAGGAAGCTTGGAGTTCAACGTCCCGCCCACAGCGTGGTCATTACAGACAGAGCTTAAGCTCGGATTTTTGGGGAAGAATGAGGAAGGAAATCGGCCATGCCCTTTGAAAGAAACCATCCCTGCATTTGCCTGGAGTGATTTAGGGAACTTACGGTAAACCTAAATCTGTATGGCCGGAGGTGGTTTTGAACCACCATCCTCTAGAATTTGAGTCCAGTGTGATTACCACTGCGCCACCTCGCTCGGTGAATGGCTGAATAGTGTCAGACGTTGCTGCCGGTAGAACTTTCGGGTTATAAGGCCGTGGTCCATAAAACTTTGAAGCTTTTCCTAGCGTTTCGTCCAGAGCTGCCTCGGACATTAGCTCTACCAGCAGCTATGGTATCCGGTCGTGAAAGCATTCATTGCAGTGTCACACGTTGATATGATGTGTACTGGTCGGTTGTCATTCCAAACAGCTATCACTGATCCAGAAATTTTTCTCTTCTGTAGACTAAGCTTCCACGAGAGGACTTCGCAATTTCTTTTGATCGTCTATGGGCACTTCCGTATTCTGTTTGCCATTGTTGTACCTGTGAATCCCATCCCTTTTTTCTCTGTGTTTTGGCCAAATCAGTTGAAGAAAAAAAGCGATCTGCGTAGATTTTACATGTAGGTGGTGGCAAGTCGATCAGTATCTTTTCCGGTGTATGGAAAAAATTGTAGTAAGTTCCCAAGTGGTTCACAGAGGCACCAAATCTTGAAGCGAAATCTTATGGGCTTACCCCTCAGGAATTGTTTTGCTCCATGCCTGCCGTAATAAGGCGCCAAACTCTCATCAAGTAAAAGATGTTCCACTAATTGAGCATGAGACAAAAAGCGATAATTGAAAAGGTTTATAAGAGGTGATATCTTTACAAAACTGTCATCTGAAGGTATTTTTGTGTTATCAGCACAGTGAACAAACCGTTTTATTGTGTCAAATCGGTTGCGCCTCATTGCTGAACTGAAAAAGGCGTTATAAGTCCCTGTGTTGGCTTCCCTCAGCATTCGCCAGATAGGAACAGTTAGGTAGCCTGACTATCAATATTGCCAAAAAACATCTCAGGTCGTCACACAAAACTGCAAAACTGTGGTCACCTTTCTATGAAGCATATGGGCTAGTCATTTCCCAAATGAAATTCAATACACCCTCGTCAGAAAAGAGTTCAAAGCATTCAGCAGGACTAGGGGGGGATGTCTTTTCCTTGCATTGGAGTAAATAAACTGTTCGAAACGGAGGGCAATTTCAGCTTTCTCCCAATCATAACAAGATGAGCGATCCGCTGATATTCGTTGAGTATTGATTTCAAGATTACTAGAATTACTAATGCAGGTGAAGCACTTGTACCCATATACTCTGTTCTGTCCCATCTGATTACTATTGCTTCAGCTACAGCTAAAAGTTGTAGACCAGACAAATTGTCAACCGTACCGCATTTTTCTTCATCTTCTTCTGTCTCCCATCTATCGTCCGGAGCATCAGTTGAGGGACTAATGGTTGACTAATGGTTGGGAACAAGCAAATGTTGACGATGCTTATTAATAAACAATGTTGCTATAATTAATTTTGTATGGAACACTTCCTTACAGTATTAAGTTCTGCAAGACAGTGTAAAAAATATTAGGAAGGAACTATATTACTGTACAGTATTACTTTTTGGTAGACAAGTTGCGAAGTGACTGCTAACTATTTCAACACACAACAATCACGTTCATTCCAAAACACTTACAAAGACGGTAGACTTCACACCAGCGAAATTCGCGCTTTAATAACCATTGCACGACTCGTAATAAAGAAACAAAACGTTTAAAAATATTGTTCCCCATTTGGGAACACCGGAAGAAAATGGATTAATCTCGGCATCTACATTCATCTCAGAGCCCTTTAAAAGTATACTACCCGGTCTGTCCTACAAAGCAGCATTGACATAGTTGGTAGACGACCGTATACTACTTATGTCAGATTCTTTAGCCTTTGACCAGAACTTCTACTTTTGAGAAATATGAAAACGCAGAAAACCCTAATATTTAGTAGTTGTACCATGAAAGGAAAACTGTACATTATTTCCTTTTGGTCTGTGTTCTTCAGCTAGTGCGTCAGCGATCTGTCTTACTTCTTTAGTTTGGTTTAATAAGTACTTATGGACAATGTTGGAGTCCTTATTTTTATGTATTAGTTCCGCTTCGTGATATATCTGGGAGACGAAGGATACGGTGGACATAGTCCATATTTATGAACTGTTAGGTGTGTAGGGGAAACTGCTAAACCTATCGGTGAAGAAGACTTCGTCGTAAATTTTTAAATGTGTGGTTCTATTTTGTATCAGTGATTTGATGATAGTGGTCTAACGCAGCAACTGCAAAGTAGAATCTGGTTATTGCTCAAGGCATACTTATCGTTCACCGAACAGCGCTTAAAACAGAACGACAGATCTGTAATAGGCTTAAAAGTTATGAACTTAAGAGGAAAACAGTACCAATTTGTCTCCGTACACAGCTGTCTCTCTCAACATTTACTATTGCAGGAGCAGGCTCACTGACTTACGCGTTACACGATGATGCAAATTAATAACTGGGTAATGAGATAAAAAATCGTTTCTATGCACGTAAGTCTAATTTATGTTTAATTCTCATTAGAGTAAATAGTGAACAATTCAAGTCAAATACTTTCTAGGATTCACTGCACGGAGAATCCTTTTACTGTTTAGACAAGTGCGAAGTTAATTTATTTCTCTGGGAAGGAGAGGGTCAGTACTCCAGCACAAAGAATTCATTCATACGAGTATTCAGAGCACCAACAGCAGCTGTTTCGACGTTTAACTCTCGAAAACAGATTGCATTGTGAGAGGCTTCTTCATAGCCCCACCCCCCTCCTCCTTTCCTTTTATATAAGCCCCTGTCTAGAATACAGTCACTGTGTTGGCTTGTTTACCATTTCCTTCTAGGACTTGCAGCGACTGGTCAGTACATAACATTTTGAATAGGAACCCATTTCCGGAAACGTATCGTTTCCTTTCCACGACGTTTTTAATTTAGATTATTATCTTATTCAATCCTACTCGAAGAATGTAATTAGGCGTCACCCAGTACAATTGTTGCAATCAATTTGAAAATAATACTGAATCGTTTCGTTATTACTGAAGCATTTTCATTACAACTTACATTCGTTGACAACAAGAACCCAGCATCTACGGCACCAGCCGCAACGTGCTGATGCGTTACAATAGCGGCTCGATGTGGCGACCACCAACGTCGTTACACACATTGTACCTCCACCTCCGGAGCATGTTCTGGCGCACTTTCTCCATCCCTCCTGGTGCCTCTTCAATGTCTTGTGCAGCGGCCAGAACTCGTACCAGCAGATCTTCCTGTCTGTACAGGTGTCTTATAAATTAGGCTCTTCATACGATCCCACAAGAAGTAGTCCATATGGGTTAAATCCGGAGATCGTGGCGGCCACGCGGTTGGACCACCACGGCCTGTCCATCTCTCACCAAATCGTCTGTTGAGATGTCTCCGGACAGCCAGTGAAAAGTGAGGTGGTGCAGCATCATGATGAAACCCCATTTCCTGGCGGACATTAAATGGCACATCTTCCAAGAACTGGTCCAATACGTGTCGGAGGAGGACTAAGTGTGCGGGACCCTTGAACTCGGTTGGAAGGAGGTATGGTCCAATCACATGACCATCCAGAATACCTGCCCGCACGTTAATTCCAAACATGTATTGAAATCCCTGAACATGCGTGGCATGAGGGTTTTTGTCCGCCCAGATATGGATATTTCGGGCATTCAGAACACACTGCCTTGTGAACCCACATTTATCTGTGAAGAGAACTCGACGTGGAAATAGGGGCGTGTCGATGCAACGGTGCAGGAACCATGTGCAGAAGGCGACGCGTTGTGGAAAATCTTCTGGACTCGTAGCATGTACTCTTTGTAAGTGGTGCGGATGTAATTGGCGGTCATACAGGGCTTCGAATACAATACTGTGAATGACAGTCATTGCACACGCAATTGTTCCAGAACTCGTTGACGGGCTATCTTCAACGCGCCGCAGTACACCACCTTGAATTTCGGCAGTGCTGTGTCGCCGTAGAGCACCACAGTCCTGCCTCCTCACGGTGGACGTACCCGTTTCTCGTAGCCGTTGAATAACTTGGGCTAACAGATTGTACGATGGAGTGTGACGTTGTGGAAAACGTTCATGATACAGCCGACTAGCAGCTCGTCCGTTACCTCCAGGTTCACCATATACAAGGAGCATGTCTGTGTATTCCACACATCAGTATTTTCGTTTTCGATCTGATTTATCTTATTTTACTAAGATCATGTGTCTCTTTGTAGATGGGTGCTAACGAAATGTTCGCATTCAGAGGAGAAAGCTGAAAGAAATTTCGCAAACGGATATCGTCGCAACTAATAACGTCTTTATTATTTCCACCCCACCTCGTCCATCATTTCCGTGAGTATCTCCTCTCTGTATCGGATTAATACAAAACTAGCTTTGTTTACATCTTCCGTTAGTGCCACTTAGTGGAGATTCCGCAGTGCGCAGTAGTACTTCCAAAATACGACGCACAAGTGTAGTTTAGGCAGTGTCTTTCAAGCACTTGCATCTCTAAGTGTTCTGCCAATGAGGAGACTATGTTCTAATTTAAGTTGTTCGTAATAGTCATTCCTAGGTCTTTAATTGAGTTTATGGCCTTTAGATTCGACTGTAAACGGATTTCCTGTAGTGCTCATATGGATGACTTCACACTTTTCATTGTTTAGGACCAAATGCCGACTTTTGCACCATGTAGGTATCTTGTTGAAATCAAAACTAAATAAAACCCACCGCAAGGACAACACACAGACGCACCAGGGAGGCCGGCCGCAGTGCCGCGCCAGTCAGTCTGCACGGCCGCTACGGTCGGGGGTTCGAATCCTCCCTCGGGCGTGGATATTTGTGCCGTCCTAGTTTGTAAGTAGTTCATAAGTAATTTGTAAGTTTAGGGACTGATGACCCCGCAGTTAAGTCCCATAAGCTCTACAAACATTTGAATATTTGCCCCAGGGAGATACCAAACCTGCGGCGGGAGCGACCGCGTAGTTTCTCACATGGCGCCTGGAACCACACAGCATAACAGCAGACTACGAAATTTCGATCGTCTTCTCCTCTAAACTCGAAAATTCGTTTACTTTCAGCTCAAAATGTTTGTAAATCTAACGGACTTAAAACGTCGGTTATCAGTTCCTAGGCTTACAAAATAGATTATTAGTGCGAAACGCGAATTTTCAAAAACACCAAAATTAAATTCTCTTTTTCGCATTAATAACAATCTACGAACAAAATTACACTTCGCATCCATCATAAATTCACGATACTTAGAACCAGGTATCTATAAAATCACCTGTGAGAACTGTAACACTTTTTACATTGGTGATACCGGACGTAGTTTCCTCACAAGATTTCGTGAACACGAAAGAATAAGTGAAAACAACCAGTCTAGTTTCTACTTACATCTCAGAAACGAAAACCATT
The DNA here is from genome assembly GCA_026315105.1 of Locusta migratoria. Classification (NCBI taxonomy): domain Eukaryota; kingdom Metazoa; phylum Arthropoda; class Insecta; order Orthoptera; family Acrididae; genus Locusta; species Locusta migratoria. The sequence goes on along the minus strand of CM048750.1, from coordinate 9,100,883 downwards.
CACACTTAACATCGAAAATGCACTTACGATGTTATATATAAAGTACCAAAGGGAATAGAAATGAATATTTTGGAGAAATTTGAAATACATATTCACACTAAAAATTATCTAGCTAATTTTATTGAAAAAGGCTGAGAAGCAAAGATATGCTAAATGACCATAGGTAGCTAAAAACAAAATAATCTCTGACCAATGTCAACGTTAAAAGTCCCTGATAACATAAGACGATTACTATATGTTAAACATCTTTGGCAGAACTGTTGCTAATTATGCGAAATATAAAAGTTTTCTGTAATTTAACATTTTAGCCCAACAAGCTGCATAAAACCTGGCAGCTAAAAACATATCCAACTGCAAAAAACGTCATTATTTCACAGCAGTTTTACAACATTCACGCCAGATGTTAATATATAACGTCAAAACATCGTAGACGTAAGTTATAAGGAAAATGTATAACATTTTTATATACATTTTCGTAGTTTTGATTTGTAATCTGATGGAATTTGATTAATGTAATTCTTATATACGCAGGCGCTTGATAATGGCTAATAGCTGTAGCGCTAATTAATAAAATATAAGCAGTGATATGGAACTTTCATTACAAAGGAAAAATATTGGTCAGCGGGGTTCGAACCACAGACTACATTGTTGTAAGGCTAGAACGCAAGCATCTGAGCTACACCGACATATGCTTAAAGTGTTTTAATTACTGATACTTGCGCGTACTTGCAGAACTTCAAAGTCGATTTTCTCGAGAACTTTTGGAAGTTGCGTCGAATGTATTTGGCTGATTGTTATTTAAGTTCTGAATGCCATGTACCATAAATATAAAGAATTTCAAAAAATCCGATACCCATGTGGCCTCCTTGTTAGCGGATTTACTGAGTATTCTATGTAGATGAAGAAGGGAGTTCTGTGAAGAAGGTAAAGAAATAGTTAATGTATCGTACAATGTATCACCGAGGAGCTACAGATGCATCACCATAGCTTAAAACGTGAACGCAACTAAGACTGGAAGTAAGAGAAGCAGTAAGGCAGTGGCGTGTGTGTGTTGTAGGTTGTTCGTTTAATATGCCGGATGCTGGAAGTCAGCGCGTTTGCAGACGGCAGACAGGGACAGGACGGAGGGTGTGGGTGGTGTCGTAGTGTGAGGCACAGCACACACACACACACACACACACACACACACACACACACACACACACACACCTGCAATGCTGGGGTGGTCGGTATCGCGAGGCGCCCAGGAAGCGGGTCTCCCTGTTCCTGCGGCCAGGCAGCCGCGTCGATAAGAGACACCGCTGCACACGACGTGAATGCCGCCCCCGCCTGCTGCTGAATGAGCGAGCAGAGCTGCCCGCGTTCTGTGCCTCTGCGGCTCCAGCCACGCCGTGTGCAAGTTCACGAGCTGCCACATACAGCCTTACTGCTGAATAATATACCACAGGACAGTTGTCTCAACGTGACAATAATGTGGTGTCCAAACCGGACTCATAATAAAAATCAACTCCAAAACAAAAAGAATGAAAGGCTGTTCGTACGTCATTGTTTGATTAGTCGCGGTCCCACACTTCGAGATAGTACAGACTACAGAGTTAAACATCTAGTCTCAATTTTTTTAATGCAATACATTATACTGCCTGCTTATTTTATTCTGCAACATAAACATATTGCAGACTATCGTTGGGAAATACGAAATGAAGTTTTAGAGAGAGAATACAGAGGTTCCAACCATTACGATTTAATCGTAATTGTTACGAAAATTGTTTAAAATTACGAGTTTACGTTTGCAGTGGTTCCCCCTGTTGAGGTTTCCAGGTATGAATATTAAATAACAAATCGGTTCGCTTGTTTTGCGTCGTCAAAACTCGGTTCCTCTCGAGTTCGTTCGTGTGGTTATGAGTAACACCTTCTACCATGTATTGACAGCAACCTCTGCGGTCTCGTAAACTGCGTAGTACGACATACTGAAAACGTGGAATGTCTTTTGACTCGCAGCTGCGCCCCCGCACGAAAAATCTTGAAGTGTGCCAGCAATAATAAACAACGCTCATAATATAATCTAGTTCATTAATCTGGGTTCGTGTTGTCCTTAGTGTAAGTAGTTTGTAAGTTTAGCGATCGATGACCCCGCAGTTAAGTCCCATATGCTTAACAAACTGAAATTGAACGTTTTTTATTTTTTATTATTTGCATCGTATCTACTGTTACAGCGATTTCGTGTATGTGATGTGCTGTGCCAGAGTGTGTGATGAACATTTCTTATTTATAAAATAGTTCTACGTGTAGATCATAACATGCTGCCCCTATCTCATCTGCAAACTTACAGAAACTGTTTTCATACTTTTGTTGGTTCCTTTTCCACTTATTCCCCTTGCATCCCTTCCTACCCCCGTCCCTCCATGTTTATACAAACTAGGACGCATTGCTGTTGGACATTTTCAAACGTTTGAACCTCCGTACATGCATCAAACAAGTGTTGGATCACCACGGCTCTAGCGGATCATGAACCTTTACATACTAATGGAGTAGAGATACACAAAAAGCAAATCTCAATTTTTTTTATTGCTCATGGAGTGACAAATTGTACAACAGCAACCTAGACATTCTGAATGTGTGTTTCAGATTGCAGCATACACCAGAACCGGTAATATCTGGCAACACGTCCTCTTGCACAAATGCATGACTACATTCGTCGTGGCGTACTGTGCGTTACATCATAAACGAAATGTTGGCCAGATTTCCCAACTCCTCACTGGCGATACAGCGTCTATTTGTCAAATTAGATGGTGGATCGTCTCGCCAAAAAACAGCCCTTTTAAATGTATCAAAAAATGTTCAAATGTTTGTATAACTTATGGGTCATCAGTCCCTAAGCTTACAAACTACTTATGAACTGGCTAAGAGTAAGGACGGCACAATATCCATGCCCGAGGGGGGCTTACAACCCCCGACCGTAGTGGCCGTGCAGACCGTGACTGGAACGCGTCAGTCCCCTCGGCCACCGCGGCCGGCTTAAATGTATCCCAGGCATGTTCAACTTGCGATGTCGCTATCGTGAAGGCACGCATTCACAAGATGCGCATCATGATAGCGAGAATTGTCGTCCATTAAGATGAATCCCTCACAAAATTGTTACACGTTGGAGGATGTCATACCTGAAGCGTATAGCCGTGGCGTACGGTGCCCCATGAAATGACACCCCAAAGCATCAGGAAACAGTCACCTTGCTACAGTCACTGGTGTGTAAGGTGTTCAGGCTGACCAAAAACGCCTTCGACGATTATCTGGTTGAAGACATATGGGAGTCTCAAATAGTAGTTGAAGCCAGTTGTAACAATACCATTGAGCAAGATGTTGGGCCAATTTTACCACACTGAATGGTCACTAGGTGTCAAAAGTGGACCTTGCCATGGGCGTGAGGAGTCAAACCGGATATCATTGCCGGCCGTGGCGGCCGAGGGGACTGAGGCCCTTCAGTCACGGTCTGCACGGCCACTACGGTCGGGGGTTCGAATCCCCCCTCGGGCATGGATATTTGTGTCGTCCTAGTTCGTAAGTAGTTTGTAAGTTTAGGGACTGATGAACCCGTAGTTAAGTCCCATAAGCTTTACAAACATTTGAAACATTTCGGATATCATTGAGCTTACTACGTATAGTCTGAGGCGAAACACGACGTCCTGTGGCAACAAAAAAATCATTATTGGGCACGGTAGCGTTCTGGAAGCCTCAGAGCAGAAATCATTAAGTATCATCAGTTGCACTGGTTGCCTTTGGACGGCGAGAGCGAGACAAGTCATGAACAGTTGCTTCACGTCCGAACGACATCGCTTTGGTTCACATGGAGGCTTGGCTTGTTGAGAGTCCTTCCTGACATAGTAAGAATGCGGATACGATCAAACTTGAGAATTGGCCTTCTAGGCATGGCAGCAGCACTGCACTGGCTTCCTTGCATAACGACTGGAACTGATTGGCCGTCTGGCCCACTCCGTGGCAATGGCAGTGGTCATAGGTAGTTGCTTGGTAGTAATTTGAGAAAGGAGGTAGAGAAGCAGGTGGGTGTTGCGCTACGACCTGCAGTGTCAGAGGATGGAACGCCAGACAGACAGGCGGTCAGGCCTAGTGCAGTGAGGTGTAGCGTGGTGAGGCGGCTGTCAGCCGTGACGGCTGCCGCCTCCGTTTTCTCCCCGTAATTGGCAGCCGCTGCCGCTAACACTGTCCGCTCTGCGCTCGACGGCGCACGCCGCGGTCGCTGAACCACCGTCCAGACAGCCCGGCACGTGCCGGCTGCGGCTGCGGTCGCCACCTGCAGATCCACCGACAGCTCGTGCCAGCAGGCGAGGCCGCTGTTTGCCGACCTGCGCGCTGGCCGAGTCACTGTTTTGTAGCGGCGGCCGCAGTTCTCAGCCCACTGACGGACGGAACGAACGGCCCAGCAGGCAGCGGGCAACCGAGCCGGCCGCCATTCAAAAAACAATGGAGTGCACTCGCCCTGCGCACAACTCGAGAATGCGTTTCTGCGCACGGGCCACCACTTCTTGCGCGAGCTCTACCTGCGAGACGGTTCGTCTGCTAGGAATGAACAGTAATGCCACCTGTCTCGTCAGTCGGTGAGAGCCCACCTCGTATTACGGCCGCTGCGGCTTAGTTTACCTCGTAGCAAATATGAAAAAAAATAATAATAATAAAATGAAACAAGGAGATTTGACGTGCATCCTCTCAACAGGTATCTGTACGGAATGTTGGGACAGTATGATAATTTTTTTTAATTTCCATCGAGTATCGACAAAGTGTTTCGAATCCTCCCCCAGTCGGGCATGGATATTTGTGCCGTCCTTAGTATTAGCTACTTCATAAGTAGTTTGTAAGTTTAGGGACTGATGACCCGTAGTTAACACCCATAAGCTCTACAAACGTTTGAACATTTTGAAAGTGTTTCGTCGAGTTGTAGCTGAAAGTTCGTAGTTTTGTTAAGTGAATTAAGCACTATTTCATGGAGTGTGCTGTTCTACAGGGGATATGCTATTTACAACTACCCGGTAAGACAGATTTTCTAGGTAGGGATCGGCAACTTGGACACACGAAGCCATTGCATGCGTTCTGCAAGGTCTGAACTGTTTTTCTCATGATTTCGTGAATAAACTATCATGCGGTTTAGACGTAAATCTGCTACCCTAATCACAATTATGAATGATCTAAATTTTAAGTTGTTGCCGATGTGGTCCGCAGTTGATGCCGCTCTCAACCCTGCTCTGCCCAGAGCAAGCCTCTTCGGGGTTGTAACACTTGTGAGAAGTCACATTTCTGAGGAGTCACTCTTGTGAGGAGACCCGGGCGAGCAGGTAGACTGCAGGAACCCGTCACCCCACAGCAGTTGCTCCCGGTTGCTTCACGTGTGACGCCTTTCTAGCAAGCCCCCTCCTTCACTGATTTGTCTGCGAAGACGAGTTCACGGGCTGTTGTTGATCTCTCGCTGACAAGTAGTGTTCCGGTTCGTAAGGATTGCCAGGATGGAATTCACAACGAAATGGAAGCCTTTTGTGATTTTCCATTACCAATATGTACTGGAATATCCCAGCAAATGAGGTTTAACTTATTGTCGGCGTGTAAACGTAAACACGAAGTCCAGATGAAAGCTATCCACCAGACACAACTTAGTTTTAGGCGAAGATAGCCATACATTCATTCTGCATGTATAGCTAATCAACTGCGAAAACACTTGCCAAACGCCAAAAGGGGGTGCAGAAGTTAAGGATACCCAATCTTGCTGAAGAACTAAGGCCGCTATTCAATCAAGTGTAAGACCATAGTCCCATCATTTCCGTCACACACGAGTACTAAAAAATCGATGTATCGCATTAGAAGGGAAAAAAAATTGTAACCCTTCTGCGGTACCGTGCAACCGTGGCGGTTTGGAAATGCGGCCGCACATATTTTGAGACGGACGGACCGCAGCCACATCTAAAAGCAGGTCCCACGCTGCCTTGCGAGGAGCCGTTCACTAATAAAGCGCAGCGGCATTCCCGCAGGCCGTGGTAGCAGCAAGTGCTTTCCAGTTGCGTAGATGAATGGGGGAGAGATCCTAAGCCCCCTATCCTCCATCTTCCCAGACCCGTATCCATGTTCGTCTTGTTTATTTATTTATTTTTTTCAACAGTTCATCTGCAGGTATTTTGGATACTGACCCCTCCGGCCTCAGAACGCAAATGAGCTCCCCCTCTCCCTCCTGCGGCCGGAGACGCACGATGTGTGGCCAGTTCATTTTTCAGCTGACGAAGGACGGGGGGAGGTCGCCCGATGGGTCTGCTCAAACTGTGTGAGAAGAAGCAGATGAATCTTGTTGAATAACGAAAATATCACGCCCGAGTTGGCCACTGAAAACGCTCACCAAAAATTTCACATTACATTATCAGTGCAATGTAAGCTAGTTTAACCAACACTGTAGTATTGTTGTGCCGTACCGCAGTACATAGTGGAATTTATGGTCAACTTTGCGTCCCAGTTTCAATTCCCGCTACTTTCAATTTCTTTTTTTAATTAATGTTCTTGCGTCGCAGCGTTCGATTTAATTCATATCTATTAATTATAAGTACATAAGTATTAATTCTAAGTATTAATGTTCGATATATAAACACTTATAAATTCCAAAAAATCTAGGAATTAGCTATCTAAGTTACTTTTAATTTTTTAGGATGACCATCGCTAAAAAATGTGTTCACACTATATGTTAGAAAAGCATTTTTTGAGCAATAACATTTATTTCGAAATGTGTTCCAGTGCAAAGCATACTTCAAGACAGTAGACAGACAAAGAATATTTTCAAATACCATTCATATAAGAAGTACATAACAAGCTATTTTAAGTAAAAAAAGGAGTTAGGTACCATATAAAAACAGAAAATATAAATGATTGAAACATGGTATGTTCCAAGTCAGGGTAACTAAACACTGATTTAAAATTGTTTGCCGGCCGCGGTGGCCGAGGTGACTGAGGCGCTCCAGTCACGGTCAGCACGGCCACTACGGTCGGGGGTTCGAATCCTCCCTCGGGCATGGATATTTGTGCCGTCCTAGTTCGTAAGTAGTTCATAAGTAGTTTGTAAGTTTAGGGACTGATGACCCCGTAGTTAAGTCCCATAAGCTTAACAAACATTTGAACATTTGAAAATTGTTTAAAGGCAGAAAAATATGGACAGATGAAAGCATAATAGAAGAAAAAGAACAAAGAATGAGAAATTGAAATTGCTTACTGGTCTTCAGGTGCCACAAAAAGAATAAAAATAACAGTAACAATAATCAAAATAATTATTAGCCGCACGGGATGGCCGCGTCAGGCTACGGAGTGGGCGACATTCTGGTTCAAATGTTTGTAGAGCTTATGGGACTTAACTACGGGGTCATCAGTCCCTAAACTTACAAACTACTTATGAGCTAGTTAATAGTAAGGACGGCATAAGTATCCATCCCCGAGGGGGGGGGGGATTCGAACCCCCGACCGTAGTGGCCGTGCAGACCGTGACTGGCGCGCCTCAGACTGCTCGGCCACCGCCGCCGGCCGACATTCTAGCCGGAGATTAGAGTCCTCCCTTGGGCACGGATCTCTGTGTCTTGTCCTTTGTGAGAGCTAGTCTAAACAGTGTGTAATTCTAGGGAGTGATGGCCGTAGCATTTTGGTCCAATAGGTTTACTGAAATTTATTATTATTATTATTATTATTATTATTATTATTATTATTTGCTGGCACTTTTCGTCTCACGTTTGCTGGCTCACGTTTAATATGTATTAAAGTCACTTTATATTGTTTCTTCTTTTCAAATGTTTTCCGTTCATCATGGAACTAATCACAGAACGCGTTCCGTAGACGTCAGGATAGGGAGGTTAGGCAGGCTAGTAACTTGCGAGTAGTGATACTGAACATAACTACCGCTCACCTACTTGGTCCGTCAGGTACTACACAATCGTTCATGAGGTTATACCAGATCGTTCTCTCACAAGATATTGTATCGATTCAATTTTATTTAAGTAGTTAATAATGATTTTTACTGCTAAGTAAAGCTCGAGTAGCCAGAAGCTAGTGTCTACCAGCTCCAACGCCCCTCCCTGCCGCAGAACCGCCAATATGCTGCCTCCAGGGGCTTCAGAAGAGAATTTGAACCCCAGCGGCCACGCTACGGCTTGTATATATGCTGTCTCAGCAACGTAAAGCGTTTATCACGCGATATAAATGATTGTGCATATAAAATGATGTGGTAAAAGAATGAAACGAAGAATGGTGGTTTAAAAACACTTTCTACATATTTATTCACTTTTTTAAATTCAAAATTTTTTTTTGCGGCAGTTCACTGAACCAGTGCGCCGCCACTAGCTGTCTCCACACCCCTACATGTCCATCTGCTCACACCTGGAGCTGCTGTTAGCACAAGTTCCTAACTTTGGGAATAACGTGCCACGAGACGTGCTATTATTCCGAATTGGGATGCCCTGTGTCTTGCCAGAATGGCGGGGCTCAAAAGATGTCTCTCCTCTTCAGGAAGAAAGTACCAACGGCGAGACGGGTGGGTCGCCATCACATCGAATAGAACTAAATGTTGTCCTGTATCCCTTTTCCGGACCGCCATTGACGACTGACTCTGAAAAGAGAGTGCACAATTTCTTGTTGCCGAGTAAGAGCGTACCATTTCAGAACTCTGGTACTTCCGTAAGTCTGTGCCTTTCCCTTCAGTTGAACTTACCGGGTTGGGAGGCAGTGCTCTACTTATGAACCTGTTGTGACATTTCGCCTCCTGCTGGAAGAGACATTTTCGGAGGAAACAGTATCAACGTCTGTAAGAGCACCCGATATTGAAGAGGTCCCAATCTAAATCTGGATGCGGTTGCTGTTTGACATCCAAAGATATCACCTGCAATCGGACCTAGCGAGTTGGCGCAGTGGTAACACACTGGACTCTGATTCGGGAGGGCTGTGGTTCAAATCCACCCCCGGATATACAGGTTTAGGTTTTACCGTGATTTATGTAAAGCTATCCAGGCAACTGGAGTGATGGGTCCAGTTCCGTCTTAATGACCACGCTTGTTTGTTGGGACGTTAAATAATTGCTTTCTTCCTTCCTGCGAAACGTAGTGCAGGGGTAAACCGTCGATATGTACAATGTGTGGCGTATTCCTTTCCATGTCCGAATAAGCCGAGGCTTCCCAGCCTTGAAGTATCATTGTATAGACAACGTAATAGATTTTGAAAATCATTTTTGCTTGTCGGTTTTACATTGTTTGTAGGAAAATCTCCATACTTCTAGTGATGCGCTCGAGCTGTCTGGGTACGACGTTAGGCCCGTCCTCACCAGTACGTCGTCACCTATATTCCAAACAGAAATTCACCTGTGAACCTATCGGAAGAACTACCACTCCCGGAGGAAACGATATTGTGAAGACATGGCTTAGCCACAGCCTAGGGGACGTTCATATAATGAAGCACTGATATGGCCGGCCGCGGTGGTCGAGGGGACTGACGCACTCCAGTCACGGTCTGCACTGCCACTACGGTCGGGGATTCGAATCCCCCCTCGGGAATGGATATTTGTGACGTCCTTAGTATTAGTTAGGTCATAAGTAGTTTTTTAAGTTTAGGGATTGATGACCCCGTAGTTAAGTCCCATAAGCTATACAAACATTTGATTTAGCACTGATACTAAACTTTGTGGCAGATTAAAACTATGTACTAGACCGGGATTGTAATATGGAACTGTCCTACCTGTACACGCCTCACAGTAATAGTTCCGCCAGTACCTCGTCTCCTACGTCCCAAACTGTCAGTGTACGCCTGCCAGCGATGGGTTGCTGTGTGAGACTGCTAGTGGGGCCGTGCTCCAGAGCCGGCATTAACGTATCGTTCCCCCACAACTGGCGCGGTAGGTCAGCGGAAGGCAGGGTCGTTAAGTGGGAACACTGCGGTCTTCGTCCAGCCAGGTTCGGGAGGTCAGCTTCAGTTTTATTTTCCCTCCCTGCCGTGGGATCGTCGTCGCTCGGGCGTGAAATTCCAATCTGTAAAAGGAACAGGAGTCGGGACACCGATAACCATTGGAAGCCGGCGCCGGCTGGGTTTATGCGCCCTCTACTCGGAAGACGAAAGGGCCGAGGCCGTTAAAACTCCAGCCAGCGTATTTACCGTGCTTTAACTGTCGTCCCAGGCCCACATGCGCGATGTGTGTACGCCTTCGCTTTCCCACTTTATTCACGCCGTTCCTAACACTCCAACAAGGAACAAATAAACAGAAAAGGTTTGGAAACGAACAGCGGCCGGGAGGAGGGGGAGGTGTCCTGACTTCTACTCTAGGGCACCCAGCCGACGCCGTAATACCAGGGCGTAAAACAACCCAAATGGTGGCAGACCTCCGTAATTTCCAGGAGGGTTAGGCACAGTGGGGACTACATTCTGGTAAATACTACACGCTTATAGCAGATGGCTTATAAAAATAATAGCAGAAATTCCGTGGCATTTACTTGCGTTTGTTAATCGACACCGCTAACAGTGCCACCTGTTGGATAGAGTTGTATACTATACTTGCCTTGACATCTGTGATTCCCTGATTTATTTCGCTGCGTACCAACACTTCTTTGAATCATTTGTTACGTCTTTTAGGATATTATGTTAGATAATAATTTATTTAAAGTTCAGGGTTGAAAGAAATAAAGCATTCCTCCCTGCCATGATCTGCAGCAAATTAGCGCTTTTTGGCGTGAGGCGAAAACCTAAGAAAAAATATCCGTAGGAGGTTAAAAAAATCTACATTTTACAAAACTTTTGAGGAACTGTTTTCATTCTAATGAAACGAAACGCGCCTGGAGAAAAACTTTCGCGGTGTATTGCAGTTGGATAGAGGGGCAAATAATGTCTCCTTATTTGTACAGTTTATCTGGATAAGACTCGAACAATAGATGACACGTTTTATGTCTAGACATGTGTCTAATAAAGACGGCACAAACATCCATGTTCGAGGGGGGGGGGACTCTAACCCCCGACGGGGAACGGCCTCGCCTCGAAGCATAGCGCCTCAATACGCTCGGCCGCGGCTCGAATGGAAGGCACTGCACAAAGCCAAAGACTAAAAACGACAATGAAAGTGAGACGCCCCGCCAGGTCCTAGGATTTTTATCTGTCACTTTCCACTTCTTTCACCTCAGGCAGTATTGCTCACGTGTTAAAAAATACCGAGTAGCACCGTGGTTCGGAACCCACGTTACACTCTAGGTCCCTCTGTAACTGGCTGGGTAAGTCAGTTCGAAGGTCGGAAGAAGGCAACCGCATACCACCTCCAAACAGGACCATGCCTAGTAAAGCACTGTGGTGTTCAAACTGATCTTCGGATTGTTGACTGCTTTACCTTACCTTAAATAACTTTATATTCTACATATTTGTTCCACAATAATATTTATTTCGTTGTGAACTAGCTTTTGGCTTCGTAGGTCATCTAGTTCAGAACAAAATAAATATTATCGTGCAACGTATATATAGTGTATACAGTTATTAAATAACTTCTATGTTCCATCAAGAACCGACGGAAGAGTCCATAAATATTATGAGGCATTACTTAAGAATTCTGTTTAGCCTTCTGCTTCATAAAATATAACTTACGATTAAATACAAAAACATTGCACTTTAGGTATTATGTTGATGTGTTTTAAGTGCTGTCTGGGGTACTCTTTGAAAAAACCATTCAAATAAAAGTTGCCATTATATATTTGTTGATATATTAAATTACCCACCTTAAAAAAATCATGCAAGGACCAAATTACAACAAATAATTGGTTCTTAAATGGTTCTGCACATAGTGCTCTGAGATAATAGGCTTTTATTCAAATGCTCTGGACATTTTATTTTTTACAATGTTATCCAAGTCAGCTCTTCTCTTAGAAATAACTGTACCTGTAAACAAATTATTAAAAAAAAAGATAAATCGAAGCGTAAAAGACACTTTATTAAAAGCAAAACGATCTGTGTCAATCTAATGGTAGTCTGCTTAAGCTATTATAGTTACATATTTTAACGGAACGTGAAGAAAGATTTCGCCGCGGCGGAATAGCCGCGCCCACTGATGCGCCTTGCTGCGGTGCGCGCGGCCGTTCACCGTCTGAGGTTCTAGTCTTCCTTCGGGCATGGGTGTAAGTGTTGACCTTAACTTAGTTTAAGAAGTTTGTAAGCTACGGACTAATACCCAAGCAGTTAAGTCCCGTAGATTTACAAACATTTGAAGAAAGATTTCAGAGTGCTAGTTCTGTAAAGTAAGTGTTCAGAGTCTCACAATTTAAATCCGCTGCTCTCTCCCAGTCTTAGTTTTCAGCTCACACCTCTAGGAGGTGCTCCGGAGGGCCGTCGCACGTTTTACGGAAGACTTCGCGCCATTATCTTTACAAGCTGTTTGGTGTTTTTATTGTCGGACATTTCCGAAAGAACTGAAAACCATTGGTTGATGCCAATAGCCGTACATTTATGAATTCCAAATATTCAGCATCAACATTATTACAAGGCACTTAAATTCAATGGCGAAGCTGAAAACTGGGCTATACCGTAATTAGGTACTGATGTCGCCGCTTCGGTCAGTTATCGCCTTAACTAATTAGGCTATCCAGGCACACTTCATGTTCTGCCCAAATTCTCGTCTAACCGCACAATAACAGTGTACTGGCCCTGCCCATTACTTACTCTTGGTCTCAGTTTTAACTGTATTCTTGAAGGGATCGGCCGTATTTGTGCATCGCAACAGAAAGCCTCATTCCCTTGTTCGTAGCATACATAAGATTGCTAGATATACCCGAAAAAAGAGACATCAAATCTATAATCATACTATGCTTCCAGAACCGAATGAGACTTTCCGCGGGCATAAATTCGCCAGATCCCTTACGGAATGTAGCTAAACGCTGAGAACAAGAGTAAGCAAGGTGCTGAGCCCTGCAGTCGTAGTGTGCGGTAAGTTGAGAACGGGGAGGGCTGACTGGATGGCATAATTCGTTAACGCGATCGCTGCCCCCAAGCGTGAAATCGGGATTCGAATCCCGGTGCAGCACAAGTTTTCAACTTGGCCATTGACTTTATTTCAGTGCCTTTAACAGTCGAGGTGTTTGAAGGTTTTGAATTCGTAAATTCTGTGCGGGAAATGTATATAATGTTACTAGCCGCAGTACCCAGGGTTACACGGGTACGAATTCACTCCATCCTTATGTTAGTCCGTGTCTGTCTTCTCCCTCTGTCCCACTCTATTTCATCTATAATGCACCTAATTTCCGGGTGTAGTTTCGCTTTCACACTGCTAATTACGCCATTTCTCCTGAAAAATGTCTCGTAAAATAATTTTCCCGATCCTGGCGCCTAAATTTGTTGCGACTACAGTTACTGTTAAAGACGTAATAAATTAAAAATCTAGTACTAGTACTACATGGGATACTCTGCCAATCACATTTAAGTGACTGGCATCAATGATGGAGCGGTTTTTCGTAAAGCTTATCGTTTATTATCTCACATCTTCTGAACTGTGTCCTACAACGGTAGTAACTGCAAAGCTGCATTTACTGGTATATGTGCTAACTGTCTGTACGTCAAGACACGTTTTAGCAGTTGTGACTGGATAGGGGATTTCCTGTCAGATAGGACACAGTTCGTAGTAATCGATGGTAAGGCATCGACTAAAACATAGGTGAATTCGGGCGTTCCACAGGGTAGTGTCATTGGCCCTCTGCTGTTCCTTATTTACATAAACGTTTAGGGGAAAATATAAGTAGCTCTCTTAGGTTGTTTGCAGATGACGCCGTCATTTACCGTCTAGTAAAATCATCTTAAGATCGAAACCAACTCCAGAACGATCTGAATAAGATATCACTGGCAACTGAGTCTAAATAATGAGAAGTGTGAAGTCGTCCACATGAGTACGAAAAGAGATCCTTTAAACTTTGTTTAGAAGATAAATCAATCAAATGTGAAGGCCATAAACTCCATAAAATACTTAAGAATTACTATTACTTTAGACTTAAACCGGAAAGAACACGTAGATAATGTCGTGGGAAAGGCGAACCAGAGACTGCGTTTTATTGGCAGAACTACCAAAGAAACTGCATACACTATGCTTGTCTGCCCTTTTTTGGAGTATTGCTGCCCATTGTGGGATCCTTATCAGTTGGGTTTGACGGAAGTCATCGAAAGAGTCCAAAGAAGGGCAGCTCGTTTTGTATTGTCACGATACAGGGGAGACAGCATCACGGAAATGATACAGGATTTGGGATGGGAATCATTACAACGACGGCGCTTATCGCTGCGGCGTGGTCTACTTACGAAACTCCAAATCGCCAATATTCTCCTCTGAATGCGAGAATATATTGTTGACTCCCACTTACATAGATAGAAATGATCATCAGAATAAAATACGAGAAATCAGAGCTCGAACGGAGAGATTCAGGTGGTCTTTCTTCCCGCGAGCTATTCGCGAATGGAATGATAGATGAATAGTATAAAGGTGGTTCGATGAACCCTCTGCCAGGCACTTAAATGTTATTTGCAGAGTATCCCATGTAGATTAGATTGTTTGTGGTGTTATATCTCCAAAATTACTTGCCATAGGCGGTTTTAACCCCCGCAGCTATTGTTGCCTGACTGTATAGAATGTTCGATGTCAGTCCTAAAGTTCAAGCGGAACACACACACACACACACACACACACACACACACACAAGTGAATATTCATCAGAGTAGGGAAAATTCTCAAACCGCCTTCCCTACATCATTTACCCGATATCGGACAGAGAGATTTCCTTTACAGATTTTATATTCAGTAGGATAAGAGAATAAGGAGAGAGATGTGAGTAAATACTGATAAACATTTTGTGTGTTCTATTGGAACGCGTTTTGGGGGGCAGAAATGAAATAAATGATCACGGGAGTGTAGTGGCGGAATACTATATTCGAATATCAGAAGAGCAAGACGTATACTCGGAAAATTTCAGGAGACAGTGTAAGATCCGAACTGATTCTAGATGTGACATGAAGTCCCTGATGATGTATGTGACCATTTTTCAGTTTTAGTTATTATAAAGTGCTATTATTGACGCTGTAGGAATATAAAGACCACATGCGGTGATGGGGCTGTTCATTTATTGACGTGTTTCTCAATAATCGTCATGAACTGGATTACAGCATGCCCAGAGTCCGAATTCCGAAGTCAGGTGGTGTTTAATTGTAATGCTTACCTACGAAAAGTTATAGACTCATATCACAATTTAGTAATGTTGAAGAGTAAAATCATCCGAAAGGAAATGTGGTAAACTTGGGGTACCAAGTACAAAAACTTTCTATCGATGTTTAAGGAACAGCAGTAATAAAGTAATAATAGGAAAGTATGGAAGGAAGTAAATAGGAAGTTGTAACGTGCCGGTTCGTAGATCTGCGCTCTCGGTAACGGCTGGCTGAAACTTCACGGAGCAAGAACTAGTCTGCTACAAATAACGTAGCCGACACGTAGGATTGCACTTTAATGATTCATTAGTGCCCAGTTCATTTATGGCCTGGGCACAAGTCTCATTAATAAGTCAACACAACCCCGTACGCACATTGCACACGTCAATAATACAAATTTACACAGTTCGTGTTTTAGTTGTGGAAAAGTGTGAGGTGTACATTTTAAAGTGGCACAATTACTAATTCATAATGCCGGTGGAAACACTTTCCACAAGCGTAACCCGGAAGAACTTTTACATAATTATTTAAATTAGAGTTGAGTGACGTGGATTGTGCCCCAGATCAAAGACGTAACCAGGCTCATTTACATGGCGCGAAAGCATCCTGTGTGTATCTTTGAAACAATGACACTGAAAATTACGTATTGTTAATTCAGTATTTTAAACAAGGCTGCCCCCCTCAGCAACGGTTACAGGATAGCAAATTAATAATTACCCAACGAGTTGCAGTAATAGTAGTTCAATAAACTTGAGCACGGTTTCTACTAATATAATTATGTACATTAATTATAATGGAAAAGTAAACAATTACACACAACGTAAATAATATTGAGTAAATTGATATAGAAATTTCTGTTAAATTAATATTGCCTCATTTTCAGAAATATCTAAAGAGGTTTTAAACGGTAATTATACAGAAACTGATGAGGGCAAAACTTTCCCAACATTAATTGTGAAACATAATAATACCTACTTTAATATTACTTAGCCAATACAATACTAATTAGCCTAATATATGAGCTAAAACAATATGCCTCTTGCATGAACTTATTGATATTTGCTCATTAAACGATATTCTGCGACGCCAAGTAATAGAAAAAGACTTCACCTAGTTACGTTATAAAAAAGAATAAAAAAAGTTTCAGAAAAGCAAATGACAATAGACTTAATTACATTCGAATCAATTATTATACAACAGTTGTATCGGGAAGTTCAGTAAAGCAAGCAGATGCGAATAAATCGCAACACGGTTCGTTACAACAAAGTGTGCAGCGCAATTCTGAAATGGCTGCAGGAGAAATGAGAGGAAGTCGATAAAAAGGACTGCTGATGAAATAATTGAGTAGCTGCAAAGCTACAGTAAGAACACAGTAAGTGAAGTGTGGTGCGGCTGATTTCTGCAGCGGAGCGCTGGCGGTTGTCGCCGCTGCAGTGACAAGTCAAGTCAGCGGCGGCGTCGGCTTACCGCGTGCTGACTGCTGACACGCCGCCCTGGCGACCGCATACCGCGCCTCCAGCACAGGCACACGTTCACAGTCTAACACATACAGTCACGACACTCCCGCAGACTTTTGTTATACACTACGACTGCAGCGCTCCAAGCGGCCGGCAAGCTACATTTCTGAATACGGTATTCAGGGTTGAGAAAAACACGTTAAAAAACAGCCCAGTGGGTTAAATTGGGTTTTATTGGTTTTTTTTTTCCTTCTTCCATACTGTCAAATTCTTGTGATGAAGCCAGAGTCACTTTATTGAGGATACGTGGACGTACAAATTGGACAGTTAGGCTCATCCCTAAAGTGTGACTTAGTGTCCTTTTATGTTAAATTGGTACATTCATTTCAGTTCTGAAAGTAATTGTTGCCTTTTCTCTCATTGAATGTGAGGATCTGCTAACTACATACTCATTGTTTATATCTATTACGAAATGAAATGACAAAAATGCGACAGCTTTTAAAAGAAGACCTGCCTGACTTGTTTACATATGGTTGTTCGGCCCATCTTGTTAATCTACTTGGAGCAGAAGTAATACCTTCAAGTGTGATAAAGCACATTTGTGAAGTTCATAAGTACTTTTGGAACCACCATCAACCACATGGTTGGTTAAAAGGAAAAAATGCCACAGCCCCCAATTCTACTAGATGGAATTCCCAACATGATTGCTTACGAACCTTTATTGATAATTACTCGAAATGTGTAGAAATTTTAACAGAGCACTCTGAGGAAGTCCCTGCTAACATAAGCAAAATTTTGGATAATGTGGTAATTTATAAAGATGCCACTCATCCTCTCCGACAACTGTCAGAGGTTTGTAGAGTCCTGGACCTACTTCAGGCAGACAGCACAAATATTGCCCAAGCTGTCCAACTGTGGACTGACCTATCAGAAAGTCTTGATATGGAACCACATAAGAAAGTGATAGAAAAACGAAAGGAACAAGCACCTGAACCGTTTCATTATCTAGCCAACTTGTTAGATCCAAGATACAGAGGCAGCAGATTGACTGCTGAACAAGAAGAGTGTGCAGAAAACTGGCTCATGGAGGTGCATCCAGAGTGGATTGCAGCTTTTCTATCTTTTCGAATTGCTGATAAGGACTATTTTCCTGCCACTATGTTTTCTGAGGCAGTGATAACTCAGTTCCATCCAGTCAAGTGGTGGAATATAATGGAACTGAAAAAAAAGGAAATTTACCAAGAGGTTTCATTAGTTTTGTAAAAAGCCTTATTTCTTGCCCTGCCAGCACTGCATCCATTGAAAGGATATTCTCCACATATGGACTTGTTTGGTCTAAACTTAGAAACAATTTAGGAGTGAGAAAAGCAGAAAAATTAGTGAAGATACACAAGTTTCTGCATTCTTTACAAAAAGACTAAATTGTATGTGGCTGGAGGTGAAAGATTACTTTCTTTTTACTATCAACTGTAATGTGTTAATTGTACAATTTTTTAAATAATTATTGTAAATATAATAATGAAATAAATTGTTGTGCCTGCTAAAATAAATATGGTTCCTCTAATTTTCAATTTGTGTCATTAAATGTTCATGCGTGTGTATAGTTGGGTTTTTTGGGCTTTTAAGTGGGTTTTTCTAAAAAAAAAATTTTTTTTTTTTTTTTTTTTTTTTTTTTTTTTTTTTTTTTTTTTTTTTTTTTTTTTGGGACGGGTTAAATTACAACCACCCTGACCGTATTGGATGAGTGCGAATAGTATCGTTTATATTGATTTTTACAGGCTTTTCACACTGGGGAACGTATGTAATGCCATAAAAACAGATAATAATTTTAAATTAGCTCCACCTTTGTCTTTATTAGGTTTACTGAGATCCCTCATGAGGTACGAAAAGGTACATTGCATGCAGGTTTATTTACAATTAATTTGTAACCTACAGCCTTTTGCGGAATAATATCGTTTTCTATTAAAAATAAGAAATGACTAAGAAACACCAGAAGACCTGCCTTTGGCAAAAAGTCGTCGCTTTTCTACCCAGGAACGTTAAGGCTTCTTCACTACAATTCCAAGTAAAATCGGTGAGCGCGGAACGTAGGAAATGCTTATAGAATGCAATAACTACAATATTTAACGTACCAAAGCAGCCCCACAGCTGTAGATGAAGGCAAAACGTCACAGACCTGGCATGAAAACGGAAAAAGCAATCAAACTGTTTTCAACAATGAAGAACCCAATTCCACAATTGTTGCTGCAACTGAACCACAAACGGCAAGAATCTACAAGACATTGCCTTCTTAAGCTAAGGTAATGACACTAGAACGAATATGCGCGTATCAGTAAGAGGAGTGAAGCCTAAAAATGAGCGAATAATTAGACTACACACCGAATTGATACGCGACAAAAACTCTTGTCATAGTAAGAACACACCATAATAGAAATTTATATTATATTTATATTCCAGTTACTTTCAGCAGAATAAGCTGTAAAATATCACATATTCGTAACTATTTGTTCATGACGAAGTTGTTCATTACACCCCTGAATCAGTTAAATTCGGCTGTTTTTACATTAATGTCCATGTTATGTATATCTCTTAATATTTTACTAATGATTGTAACGCAAAAACTTCATTAACTATTTCGTTAATTACGCACACAAATAATTAGAAACAAACGTCACTCCTACGACAGCTTTCCCACCACTTGGAGCGCTAGTGTCGTTGCAACTGTCAGTCTGTAACAACTTTCACAGCAGTGAGTGTCGCCACTGTATATGTCAGACTGTGGTTACACGCTGCCCCTACAGCACACCACTGCCGACCGTCTTCTTAGTCCACTGGACAACACGGCTGGCCCAGCAGGGGACTCTATTGTCTCCGTCATCGTCGACGCGCAAATCTCCCAAGTGGCATTACCTAGGGAAAAAGCCGAACACGGTCCCACCAGCGGTATAATTTTTCACCATCGGCCACTACTGCTTCTCATCATAATTGTGGGACGTCACCATGAGCAATACATGTAGTCAACCGTCTGCAGACACTGTCCAATAGTCAGTCACTTCGTCGTGGTGGTTCTTGTGTTGAAGAGTTTTTTGATGGCCTCTATCATCTGTCCTGCACAAACTTCTCATCTCACAATAACTGGTCCCACCTACTACGTCCATTTGAACCTGCTTACCGTACTCAATTCGGCTGTGTGCTAAAAGACGCCTTTCTACAATACATACTCCGCAATCTACCCAAACGTGCGTGTTGGAAGGTACCTAGTTTCCACTCCCACACAGAACGAGGGAAAAAACGAATCCTTGTATTCATCTGTGCTGTTTACACAAAATACTGTGGACTGCGCCGCTGCTCCCCGTCGGAGGTTCGAGTTCTCCCTCGTATATAGGTGTGTTATTACTCTTAGCATAAATTGAAGTGGTTTATAAGTCTACTGCAGTTGGGTCCCTTAACTCCACAAACATTTTAACATTTGTACTCTGCAATTTTTACTCCTTAAACTTTACCTCAAGAAAAGTCTTAACAGCCAGTCCCGATGATTTTTGCTTCGTTTCATTTCAGAACGTCTTACATTCCAAGGCGCATAGCTGCGAAGCGCGCCGCTGCTCGCCGTTGGAAGTTCGAGTCCTCCCTGGGGCATGGCTGTATTTGTTATCCTTACCATACATTAATGTATTTGTAAGCCTAGGGACTGATGAACAGAGTAGTTAAGTCCTATAGATTTACAAACATTTGAAACTTGTGACAAATATAGAACATAGTTGTCAATGCGACATATTGTGTGTTTATCACGATTCGAGGACAGATGTTTGATTCTGTCCTATATTTTAACTTTTAGTGGAGTTGGCTTCCGCTCGTATTTTGAGATTCTGTAGCCTTTTTGTGTCAGTTGTCAGTATTGGCATTTTTAAATGCACTTTGACAAATTGCTGTTATTCTTTGTATTTTTACCATCAGACAGTGCTGTACTAGACGCTGTGCACCAGCATCGCCGCTTACGTGACACTCCACTCCTGCATGCAGTGTTTACAGAGGTCAACCGACGCGTCCGAGAAAACTTCTGGGGTGCCGGGTGAACTCGTGAATACAACCTGCACACGACTTTAGACACTGCAGAGTCGGAAGAGTTCGATACATGTTCAAACGTTTGCATTACTTATGGGACTTAACTACAGGGTCATCTGTCCCTAAACATACAAACTACTTATGAACTAGCTAATACTAAGGACGGCACAAATATCCATGTCCGAGGGGGGATTCGAATCCCAGACCGTAGTGGCCGTGCAGACCGTGACTGGAGCGCCTCAGTAACCTCGGCCACCGCGGGCGGCGATACATGAAACATCGCTTCTCATTTTTGCGCGTTTGAAGTATTGGAAAGTTTTAAAATAAATTAATGTTCATTACAAGTAAGTATCAAATCGAAACGTGAGTGACTTCAAAATGTGGTTCACGAAACCCTGTCACTTTCGTGTGACATTTCTGTAACAGCAGATGACAGTTACGAAGCATTTTTATCAGCCATGCTGGAATTGCTTCCTCCCCCCCCCCCCCGCCCTCCCAGCAACAGTTGCGACCCACAGGTTGAAAACCTCTGTTCTAGGTGATTGGTTTCCTAAGTGTAGGGGGCGCCCCCCCCCCCCCCCACCTCATTGCGGCAGGGCGGTCGAGGTGAGAGGTACCAACACATTACGTTACTGGAACTCGGTGTTCCGAAATCTGTTTGTGCTTACGACTAACTGCGTACCCAGTATTTCCTTTGTACTCTGAGATTCATTTTCCTCTTAGGTCGTCAGCTTGGATGTAAGCGCAGTAACTGACCGCAGCCAATCCTACATCCAGAGTTGGTAGAGTACGAGTGCTACAGACGACCGAAAACTTGGCCTAGCGGCGCACGTCGGCGTCTTTATTGTGAAATTTTGGTTTTGCGGCAGTTCATGACGGCACGTATGTGTAAGATTGATACTGCCTGGAAACTGACGTTCTAATAATACGTCTTCACGAATCCAACTTCCTTTCGTGCGGTATTTAGACCATAGTGCCGGATCCCTACGATGCGTACGGCGCCACTTTGTTGACATTGCCTTGAGAGAAATCAGTACATGCACATTTCCCCTTTCAGGACCCGTTGTTCTCATCAAATTTACCCTTTGACGCCCCCTAAAGGCAATGAGCTAATCGGTCTTATTTTCAAGTGCTGTCTGTAAGTAATGCTGTATTATTGCTATTATTGTTACTATTGTGAAGATTTCTTTTTTTAACACTGGTGGAGGGGGGGGGAGGAGCAAAAATATTCAAATTTTTGTAAATCTATCGGGTTCAACTACGGGGTTATTGGTTCGTAGCTTAGTAACTACTTAAACTAAGGTAAACTGACCTAAGGACAGCACAAACACCCATGCCCGAGGGGGGACTCGAACTCCCGTTGGCGAACGGCCGCGCGCTCCGCAGCACGGCGCAGCACGCCGCGACAAGGTTCTAGATGCTCTGCAGCGTCCTTAGGAACTGTGTTGAGAAGTTTGCAGCCACGAAATAAATTCCCTGCCGAGAGATTTCTTCGATTCAGTTTCGACGCACATTCGGAAGGACGATTGTTCGAATCCACCTCCTGCCACACATATTTAGATTTTCCGTCACTCGAGGCAACTTTCGGGATAGTTTCTCTAAAAGGCCCACGGCCGATTTCCATCCTGACCCAAACAATCCTAGCGTTAGCTGCAATGACCAGGCTGTTGACGAGACAGTAGCAATGCTGAAAAGCTCTGCGACTGATGCATTGCGAGTCAGTCGTGTTGTGTGTGGCAGAAGTTGGTTTAGAATGGTGTGTTTTCCGTTTACCAGCTACCCAGTCGCAATACTGCGTCCAGATGACCCCACGTTAATCACAACGCAAAGTTTGTTGCCCTGAACGGCGTGCCAGACGGTTGTTTTGTTGCGGCTGCTTTAAAGCAACGACACGCAGGCGGCGTTAAAGTCGATGGAGCGTCGGGATGACTAGTCCAGATGCCCAGGTCTTCCGGTATGGAGCGAGTTGCTGATGGCCGCGGCTACTGGCAGATTAGATTAGATTAGTTTAATACTTCTTCCATAGATCATACATACGACATTTCGTAATGATGTGGAACGTGACAGTTTAGTAAATGTTGTCTATACTTGACAATCAATATTTTAAGGATTTTTTATTTTTTTTATTTTTTTAAGTTTTATCTAAAAATTCATCCAAATATGATCCCATATGAAAGCAGTGAATGAAAATAGACGTAGTAAGCTAATTTACTGAGATTTATATCACCAAATTTTGCAATGACTGTGGTAGCATAAGTAGCTGAACTCAGACGTTTCAGGGGATCTTCAATATGTTTCTTCCAATTCAGTCCCTCGTCAAACACCTAAAATTTTTATATATTCTACCTTAGCCACAGATTTATGTTCAAAGTCTAAATTTATTAATGGTGTCATGCCATTTACTGTATGAAACTGTATATACTGGGTTTTATCAAAGTTTAATGAGAGTCCATTTGTAGAGAACCACTTAATAACTTTCTGGAAGATATCATTTACAATTTCATCAGTTAATTCCTGTTTGTCAGGTGTGATAGCTATACTTGTATCATCAGCAAAAAGTACTAGCTTAGCATCTTCGTGTATGTAGAGTGGCAAGCCATTAATATATATTAAGAAAAGCAAAGGACCCAAGACCGAACCTTGTGGGACCCCATTTTTTATAACTCCCCAGTTAGAAGAATTGTCTCATCTACATCATGTGAACTGCTTATTCGCCTTGAGCTGCACAGTGCGGCTAACAGTTAGAGCCTTCTGAGGAACCAAGCTAAGGCGAACGAGTCTGTGCTTGCAGGTGTTCCCAGCGCTGCAGCGGCCACCGCGGTAGCCGTAGTAGACAGACAGCTGTGGACGGCCAGAAGGCACGGGCAGCGACCGCCGCTGCTGGGCTGCCCGCAGGTGTCCGCAGCTGCCTAGCGTTTGTTTTTACTGCCGCGAGGGGACCGCCTCAACACTCGTTCCTTCCCGTACACCGTATCTGCTTTCAAACGCAGCACGACTTTATACCAAAATGATAGCTGTCTTATATTATTAGTCTCGTCAGCGCTAGGATTGCTTTGATGCAGGCCTGCACGTCTTGTAGACCGATGATGATGTGCTGATGTACTGCAGCTCACTCTAAATATCCAACAATAATATGCGTTTTCTCTTTGAATGCGAGCTGAAAATCGCACTAAAATAGCGTCATTGATCTGCTGAATTACACTCGGCAGGGCAATGATGCTTTTCAGTTATGTGTGAAGTTTTGCCCCAGGCCTGGACTATGATCGCACATATAGTCACACTCGTGGTCTGTATATTTTAGCAACAAGGTCCTCAATAGTACTGCTTAAATTATCATAATGGGCGCACACTCCTACAAGGCTTTGTCACGTTTTAAAGACACAAGCACCAGCTCTCACTTATACTAGGAGGTAGTTCTTCTTAAGGTTTTATCCAACCTAGAGTAACAGTGTCATTTTATTCTATGTTTCAAGCGTTTGCTTTCTGCGCTGTTATCGTCGTCGTTGACATAGGCTCTTAGAAACTTTGTGGAAGCGTGACGGCGCTGAAGCGATGTAAGTAATGTATTGAAAACTTGGGATCCTCAGCCCGTAAGTGCACGGGGAGTAGACAGTATCTCACCTGCAGAACTGCCATTAGTGTGCGTCATCCTGTTACCTCGTCTAGACTTAAATGTGTTTATCATCATCTACAGGTATATTCAAATATAATTGTATGTCACTGAACGTAGCCCAATTCGGGGTGAAAGCCATTTAATTTCCGATTTGTCTTTTTTTCGTTTTTGCAAGTTAATACCAACTGTCCTCGAACTTTTTTAAATGCTAACCTTTCTGTTACCATTTTGTTTGATACCTTTAACTCGAATAATAATAAAATAAACACGAACATTTTTGTGATGTGAAGATTAATATTTTCGATGGTAATAACTCTTAATACATATCATTAACGTTGGCTCATGTAATGTTTGCTACACTCTCTTTCGTACGTACCCTAGATTTTTCAAAATGGATGAATTTTAACAGCTGATATTGACTAACGGCAAACATATATTATACTTTTGCCGCTGTCAATATCAGATGTTATAATTCATCCAGCTGTCATACTACAGCTATTGTATATTACTATACTAAAAATTACTATATAAATCGACACCAATCAATTATCAAACTGTACATTTGCAAACGGGTGGCTAGGTGATGTGTGTACGTTAAGAGGCTTGGCAATAATAGCAACGGGTGGACACTTATTGATTTAGGTACTTTATATACTGGCAAAGAATTATTTAATTTAACGCTATCTGACTGTCTTACTAACAAAAGTTATATAAAGGCAAAATTCCTATAAGCAATGTTCTGTATTAAATCCATCCGACACCGTTCTCAATTAACAATGAATTAAATGAAGCAAATATTCAATTCTGGAAAGCGACACCTCGCTTCGCAGTACTTCATATTCTTCACTTCAATTAGTTCATGAGACTGAATTTCTACAATGCACTCCATGTAATACTAAAACTTGATCCCACCTTTACTTTCCAAAAGAAATTAAATGAAATAATCAATGAAACTAATTAAATTCACCTTATGTAAAATATTAAGAATAATAATTAATAAATTCACTTCAACTATCACAAACCACAGTAACGAAGAATGTGCGTATTATTGCGAAGTGTGCAATGAGGATGTTCCGAAACTTAAGGAAACCCTATCCCAGGTAACGGTATAGAATTGACAACGTCAATATATGAATGATTAGTTTATTATACTTCCAACCCCTTTTTCTTTACACCAATCGCGCTCAAAAATCATAGTTATAAATTAATTAAATGGAGTCTCACTGAGTGGAAATCTATATTAATAATAAAAGAAAAACCCAAAAATTCATTAAAGTAGTAAATAAGTGATTTAACACTTATCTTGCACTGATAGATTCCAAACCTCATCAGGTGCCAGCTTCAATTTCTCCATCTACCACCCAATCCTCTCGCTTGGCTACCAGACGCGATCCTTCCCCGACCGACTCCAGACTGCTACTACTTCTTACTCAGAGGCAAAACCACTGCCTCCGGCCGCCAAAGATAATCTTACTTCACCGAAAGAAAGATGGCTGTATAAGTTGTTGCCAACCTATATAGCGTAAACTTAATTCGAGATTTCCATTCAGTAGTCCCCTTACACATTATGACGATGCTCTTGTTCATAGAGTGAAACCGGTAAAATTCAATTAATAATTGTAGCGACTTGTGGCTATTTTATATAATATTTACTTTTTAAATGTTGTGGAGAAAATAGGATCTAAATGTTCATTAGAAGGAGCAAGGCAATTAATGGAAGAGGCCATACCCACACAATTTGATACAATTGAAATTCCACCCACCTCACCTTCAGAAATTAGGAAAATAATAAACTCTCTCAAGAGTAAACGGTCATATGGAATTGATGGCATTTCCAGCAGGGTATTAAAAACTTGTTCCCAGGAGATAAGTAGGATTCTCAGTCATATGTGTAATAGCTCATTAAAGCAGGGTATTTTCCCAGATAGACTGAAATATGCTATCGTTAAACCTTTGCATAAAAAAGGGGATACATACGATGTCAACAACTACCGGCCCGTCTCACTTCTGACAGCTTTATCAAAGATTTTTGAAAAAGTTATGTATTCTCGAGTTGCTTCACATATTAGTATAAATAAAGTTCTAACAAAATGTCAGTTTGGTTTTCAAAAAAAGCTTTTCAACTGAAAATGCTATATATACCTTCACTGATGAAATATTAAATGCTTTGAATAACCGGACATCACCAGTAGGGATTTTTTGTGATCTTTGAAAGGCTTTTGATTGTGTAAATCATGGGATTCTTCTAGATAAGCTTAAGTATTGTGGTATGAGTGGGACAGTGCACAAAAGGTTTAAATCATACTTAACTGGAAGAGTGCAGAAAGTTGAAATAAGCAGTTCACATGATGTAGATGAGACAATTAATTCTTCTAACTGGGGAGTTATCAAAAATAGGGTCCCACAAGGTTCCGTCTTGGGTCCTTTGCTGTTCTTAATATATATTAATGACTTGCCATTCTACATACACGAAGATGCTAAGCTAGTACTTTTTGCTGATGATACAAGTATAGCTATCACACCTGACAAACAGGAATTAACTGATGAAATTGTAAATGATATCTTCCAGAAAGTCATTAAGTGGTTCTCTACAAATGGACTCTCATTAAACTTTGATAAAACCCAGTATATACAGTTTCATACAGTAAATAGCATGACACCATTAATAAATTTAGACTTTGAACATAAATCTGTAGCTAAGGTAGAATATTCAAAATTTTTAGGTGTTTGCATTGACGAGGGACTGAATTGGAAGAAACATATCAAAGATCTCCTGAAACGTCTGAGTTCAGCTACTTATGCTATCAGAGTCATTGCAAAATTTGGTGATATAAATTAGCTTACTACGCCTATTTTCATTCGCTGCTTTCATATGGGATCATATTCTGGGGCAATTCAACATTGAGTAAAAAAGTATTCATTGCACAAAAGCGTGTAATCAGAATAATTGCTGGAGCCCACCTAAGAGTATCCTGCAGACATTTATTTAGGGATCTAGCGGTACTCACTGTAGCTTCACAATATATATATTCACTCATGAAATTTGTTATTAACAATCCGACCCAATTCAAAAGTAATAGCAGTGTGCATAGCTACAACACTAGGAGAAAGGATGATATTCACTATTCAAGGTTAAATCTAACTTTGGCTCACAAAGGGGTGAATTATGCTGCCACAAAAGTCTTTGGTCACTTACCAAGTAGCATCAAAAGTCTGACAGATAGCCAAGTAGTATTTAAAAAGAAATTAAAGGAATTTCTGAATAGCAACTCCTCCTACAATGTAGATGAATTTTTAGATAAAACTTAAAAAAATAAAAAAAATAATATAAAAAAATTAAAAAAAAATTCTTAAAATATAGATTGTCAAGTATAGACAAAATTTACTAAACTGACACGTTCCACATCATTACGAAATGTCGTATACATGATCTAAGGAACAAGTATTAATCTAATCTAATCTAATCTGTATTTCAGTCAACACTGTCAAACGTTTTGTTCAAATCTACAAAAGCTAAAAAAGTAGCTTTGCCTTTTCTTAACCTATCTTCTAAGTCGTAATGTATTTACTCGCGTGTTCCTACATTTCCCCTACGTCGTACCAATTTTTCCATTCGTCTGTAAATAATGTCTTAGTAGTTTACAATTATCACTTATTAAACTGATAGTTCTGTAGTTTCCACAGTTTTCTGTACTTGCTTTCTTTGGAATTAATATATTCTTCTTGAAGTTTGAGACTATTTCTCCTTATACCTGTTCCACACAATGTGGAACGTTTTCATCATGACTGGCTATCCCAAGGATGTCTGCAGTTCAGAGGGAATATCGTGGACTAAAATGTTTCAAGGTTATGTCAAATTCTTCGCACAGTATCGTTTCTCCTATCTCATCTTCATCTACTTCCTCTTCCATTTCTTCAGTACTGCGGTGAAGTTCATTTCCCACGTGTAAGGCCTCTATATATTTCTTTCACCTTACAGATATACCTTTTTGATTTTTTTTTTCGTCCATATGATCTCTTGATATTCATGAATTCATTTTACTGTCTCCAAACCTCTTTTGTTTTTCTGTAGACGACATTTACCTTTCCGCTAGCTACAAATTCTTCCACGAACTTTCATTTGTACTGTAGCACAGAGTAACATATTTGTCTGTCACTCTAAGTCTTTTTCTCAGTCTTACTCGGGAGGTCGCCGCCACAGGAGCAAGTGATTTCACCGTAGAATAACTAGGGGATCAGTAATACAAAAACGTATGTTCATTGACATTTATTTACCATTAAAATTACGGAGTTCCTTGTGTACCATTAATTATGAATTGGTTAAACAAATAAATTTTTCTGTTCAAAAATCATGTAAAAATAGGTTAATGTGTTCAGTTCCGAAAAGTCGTCCAGGTATTTAAAAGAAAGCTGTAGCAAAAGAAAGATCATCAGACTTTTTCCTTTGGAATAACGTAGTTTTGTTATGGTTCGTGAAGAGATGGGGTGAGGGGGGGGGGTTGCGAGAAAAAAAAGTTTTATTTGGAAGAGGCTCGCATGTTGGAAAAGGTTGAAAACCACTGCTCTAGTCACTCCTGCTTAATCAACCTGCACTTCTTTTCAACCTCACTTTTTCAGCTTCATGATTTTTTCTAACATTTCGATCTTTCATCAGTTCAGTATCTCCTATATTATGAAAGGATTTCTATTAGGCCTTCTCCTTGTACCTATATGATGCTCTGCTGCCTTTACTAGTTTGTCTTTCAGTGCTACACATTGTCTTTCCAATGTATTACTTCAGTTTATTAAGGTTCCCTCTCGTTCCTTTTCTATTACACCGATACCGCTGACAAAAGCTGCAATACTGCAATATACACTGCCCATTACCTGTCACAAATGCAGACTTTGTAGTAAGCTGCGTTTCGACGTAGAGACACGCATGCATGGAATCCTTACTGTAGAACTTCCTCCTCTTTGGAGGAAAGGAAGGAAGGAAGGAAGCTTGGAGTTTAACGTCCCGCCGACAGCTTGGTCATTAGAGACGGAGCTTACGTTCAGGCTTTTGGGGTGAGAATGGGGAAGGAAATCGGCCGTGCTCTTTCAAAGGAGCCATCCCGGCATTTTCCTGCAGTGATTTAGGGAAATCACGGAAAACCTAAATCTGGATGGCCGGAGGTGGATTTGAACCACCGTCGTCCCGAATGCGAGTCCAGTGCATTACCACTGCGCTCTCCTTTGGACACCTCGTTAGTATCACCTACATTTTTGTTAATGTTGCCAAGGTCCACTAATTTTTAATGCTTTGTGTGTAATTTGTTTTACGTTTACCCTCATTCCCTCGTACTTATCGGTGTTGAGACCTTATCATCTCGCTCAATCAAGTGAGTATTGTACGAATTGTTTCTCAGTTTTCGTAGTGCGAGTAAATATGAAATGAAGTCTTCATAAATGTGTCTCATTTTGGAACATGTTGCTATGTCTGCAAATGCCAGGAATGCAGTTTTGGCACGGGGCTGCAAAGTGCAAACACTCTACCTGTGCTGCGGCAACGGCGCGTGGTGTGACGTGACGTGCGTGTCGTCCGTTAGGAGTGGCGCTGGCGCCTTCTGGGAAGCAGCCACCACCCACCGGCAAACCGTTACAAACGTGCCGAGCCTCGCTTTCTGCACTGCCGAGTGCCGACACGCTGGAATTCGCCTCCTGTCGGCACCACCTCTGTCTGAGGCTGGTCGTCACGGAGAGTAATGTGCGACATCTGCCGCGGCTGTACTGCCTGCCACACACCGTGTCCCGCGAAACATGGAAGCGCATTCAGAGGATTCAGGACAATGCCTTCCGCTAACACCCAGTCCGCCCTCCTGGGCCCCCACTGCTGGCCGATATTACACTATCAAATTTTCTGTGATCAACTGTGCTTTTAGTACGAGTAGATTGATAAGACGACTCCAGTCTAGAAAAGTGTGGTCATATTTAAACATGAAACTTTATATTTAGAAAAACCAAATAAAAATTAGGTAAATTATCATTGAAACACCGTGAGGAAAGATAATAGAAAAGTAAATCTCAACCAGGAAATTGCTTCCACTCACTAAATACTATTTAACACTCTCTGTACGAGGTCTATTTTGTCTACCCGTCCGTAGAAACCGGGTAATTTTACCAATATTTAATCACTGCATGAAATCTACTGTTTGGAGTGTGTCAAATTTAGCACTGCTTTGAAGCTACGCTTTTCTACTGTAATAATATGCGAAATAAACTACTTTGGAATCTTTTTGTCAGTCTACAGTACCTACACACCAAACTTTGAAGACCAACAACAGTCTATGGTACTAAAAAACTTTACCCATAAGTCTTTGTTAAATTAATCTATAATACTATATTTACTGTTACCAACGGTGAACATGGAACTGGCTAGATACATTAAATTCTTAAAATTACTCGCACTCATAATCATTGTATTTCGTCATTAAATTGTGTACGTGATCAAAATATCCATTTTTACTACTTTTCGTCGATAGGAGCACTATATTAAGTCGAGAAATGGTTTTTGTATGTGAGATTTTCATATGTCTCGATAGCCTAAATCGGTATTGAAATCTAACGTGACTTTGTGGTAGATTTTCCAACACTTTCGTCGAATTGTTGTAGTTCATGGTTAAACCAAGATACCGGCGTTGGCCGTGTTTTAGGGAAGAAGAGAGACAAAGTCTACAGAAGGACCAAACCGATATCTTAAAAGCTATTTACGTATTGGGTGGCAATATTTCGCCTTTATTAACATTATTGTACAATGCATTGTCACTGTTTTGAATTCTAAAGAGGACACCTTCATTCTGCATCGTCCCTAGAATTTGCAAAGAAATGGTAAATGCGTCCCTACAGTTTAGAATAAAGTCAAAAGTCCCTACGCGTATGGACATGTCCGTACGGTTGGCAACACTGCTGTAAGTGGTGTACTACAGCATGCCTGCCAACTTTTGAAAAAGGCTTTCAGTAAAACTCACGTGCCGCAAAAAAATCTGCGAAATATTTTCCACATAGTCCGGTTTGAAGAAAATAATGATTTTTCAGGATTACAAAATACAATAATGTAATCATATGTACATACGACATAGGCCATTGTTCAAGCGGACATAACAATCAAGAAGAAGCGTTAAATAGCAGTAGGCACGGTAAATATTGGCATAGAGGATACAAAACCGGACTTCCTTGATAGCTGAAAAAGGTTTTACACAATAAAACTTGTTTAAAGGCAAGAAATAATAACACACACTGCAAATGATACGCTAGTTCGACTATAGCCTAATTTTCTGTCTTGTATAAAAGGAAAACTTTACCAAGAAAAGAGGAATGGAAGAAAACTGTGATCTTCAATTTTGTCTCACCTTGAGTGCAAACGTAATTATTTAGTCACAGGCGGTACGTAAAGAAGTACTTCCTCATTGATGGAAAGAAATGGTATTTATCTGTATCCTGGAAATCGATAAGTATGTTCTAGGTCTGAATGCCAATAACCGACTCATCAGCACTTCTTTGAAATTTGCAGAGCAGAGCCTGTCGACACCTGAGAGTCACATAAGACTTGAAGAACTGTTGTCCCGCCTTTAAATGCAATTCCAATGGCGTCACCACAGAACACGGCGTCACGAACATCAGAGTTAAAAATACCAGTCAGATCAATGAATAAAGTTTCGACTATCGTAGACGTATATTCGACCCACACAAACAATCGATTGAACATATGTGGTGTGATTATCGAACGTTAACGTTTCAATTTTTTTTTGTGCAAGTCGTAAAATAACACCGAGCATCCGTAAAATGATGCAATTTCCGTAAATTTTACGGATAAACCGTAAAAGTTGGCAGGTATGCTACAGTACAGGAGGGTCGGCCGCTGACACGTCACGCAGTGGGGCGTCGTGTTTTGGTGCAGAGGGTAGGCTCGCGTGCCGCGCAGTGACGTCACTGGGGGCCGTGGGAACGGCGCGGTAAGCGGCGGCGTTGCACAGCGAGAGCTGTGAGCGGTGGGCGGTGCACCCTGCGTGTGGCGTGTGGTGTAGTGGGGGCCAGGGAACGGCGCCGTTATAAAAGCAGCCGCGGTGGCGAGGCGCAGGGAGCTGACAAGTACAGCTGCCACTCCAACTGTTCCCCAACATTCGATCACGACACTATCTAGCTGTGTCAGGAGGAACTACTCTACGATTTACAACGATGATATTCGTAAATCTTTTCTGTGCTGTTTAATATACCAGTTACAACCAAGATAGGTTGTGATTAATGTACTCTGGGGATTAAAAAGGGTGAAATTGCGACTATAGTAGCTTTTAGGGTGCAGGTCGTAAGTAATAACAGTAACGATTATAGGCTGTAAGTAAACGATAGCAATCGCGATCTAGCGACGCTTCTTGATACTACGTACACAGCAGCTCGTGCACCGTTTATTCCAAGGTCGCAATTACAGATTATTTTTATATGACCTATTTCCGGTATTGGGTATCGCATTTCTAATGTTTTCCCCCTATTTCATCTCTTTTTAATCTTGTTTTCAAGGCGATTAAAAAGTGGTAACATTTTTATTTGTTACTGTACCGCATGAAGAATGAATGGAATGGTTGCAGCCTATCTCTTAAAAAAGTTAAAGCGGTCAACAATCACAAGATTTGTTTGAACACGACAGTGCTTTGCTAGGCATGGTCCTGTTTGGAGGTGGTGTGCCGTTGCCTTCCTCCGACCTTAGAACCACGAACTGACTTACCAAGCCAGTTATAGGGGGACCTACAGTTTAACGTGGGTTCCGAACCACGGTGATACTCAGTATTTTTCTTATAATCACATTAAATGTAATTGGAATTTATGGAGGATTCAATTTTTTTTTTTCCTTTGAACGTTAGCCTTCAGTAGTGTGATCCATTAGTTCTGTTATAATATACGAGATATTTTATCACTGGATCATATCTTGCAGTGATACCAGAAAGTTCAGGTATGCACTGTTATATACAGTTTTTCATGGTGATGTCCTTTTCTATTTCACGTACTTGCACTTCCTATGAAATTAGTTCTGAGGAAAGCTATAACCCGGTGACTACAAAATTTCCCGCGTATCGTTTGCATATATGCAGCGCTAGTCATTTATTATCCGAGTGTTGGAACAGTTCTATACTGTATCGAGTTCTCTGCTATATCGGGAAATCCCGAGCATGTTCGAACGCGAGTATCATTTGCCCATCCCTAGTAGGCTAACAAGTGTAATACGGAAACGCAACAGTGGTGGGGGAGTCAACTTTGAATACGGGAAAATATAGTACGAAAACACGTATTTTAAATTGATTTACTTGCCATTAAGGCTGGTTCACACTAAGCCAGTGATTCAGTCATGTGGCGACTGATTCAGTTACTAAAACGTGTCTCAACGGCATAGTTTAGAACAGCTGGTAACTGAAACGGTCTCAAGTCGGTCCGATCAAGTAAGTTGGATAATATCAACGCCATCTAGATACAAGGCCTGTGCGCTAGCTGACAAGAGTTGTGCTGAGTGTGGGAATAGGTGCATCTTACACAGTGTGTTATTCGTGTGATTCACAGGCAAATTTGTGTTGGTATAAGATATTTATGAACTATCAGTAAGATATCTGACCTATATTGGAATTGATTGAATCATATTAGGCATTTTGTTTCATATCTGCAAAAATCTGCACGGAGAATCACATAAATAACATTGAATGATGCTGGCGGGAAACGCTCGCAGGTCGCTGTGATTGTCCTTCAAATATGAACACACGAAAACCAAAGTCACGGATCTGGCACTACGGCCACGGTGGCCGAGGAGACTGAGGCGCTCCAGTCACGGTCTGCACGGCCACTACGGTCGGGGGGTTCGAATCCCCCCTCGGGCATGGATATTTGTGGCGTCCTAGTTCATAAGTAGTTTGTAAGTTTAGGGACTGATGACCCCGTAGTTAAGTCCCATAGACTATACAAACATTTGATTTTTTGAAAATTACCTATTGTTAATTGAGTTCATTACATTATAATGGAAAAGTAAACAATTACATACTACTGGCTATACTAAAAGGTACCGCAAATAATACTGAATTAATTCATGTACAAATCTCGGTTAAATCAATAGTATTTAAAATTCAAATATAATTTAATAGGGTTGTCAACAATACTTCCGTAATTAACGGTAATTATACAGAAACTAGTGAGGGCAAAACTTTCACATCATTACTTGTGAAACATAATAATACCTACTTTACTTTTATGAGAAAAGAATTTATTTTGTTTTATCAGAAATACTAATTAGCATACTATGTGAAATATAACAATACGCCTTTGGCATTAAGTAAGACTTCTCCGACGTCTAATAATAGAAAATGACTTCATCTAGTTACGTTGTAAAAAAAAGAATAAAAGTTTTGGAAAAGAAAATGAGAATAGACTACTTACATTAATATCTATTATTATGCAACGGTGGTATCTGGAGATTCCGAAATGCAAGCAGAAGGGAATAAATCGCAACATGCTCCGTTACAAGCGGATCTTTGTTTCGATCTTAACTACAGCTGAGCTGTGACGGTGACTGGCAGAAGGGAACCACGAGATTCCTCGCGCTCTCGCCTCTCTCGCTCTTCCCCGCCAGTCTTCGGAAAATAAGCGGACGAGTCTCCAGACGTTGGACGGCGGTCCAAATTCAGGCGAAACGGTAGGCTTGTTTGCCGTTGAGGGTGATATACCAGGCAGATTGGACGCTGGAATCAAGAAAAACCACAGGTGCCGCTTCCCATGCATGACGCCATATGATTTGGGGAATTTTTTGATCAGTAAGATAAATGGATCTTAATTCCAGAATTCAATTTGTACATCGAGCAAGCGGTGAAGGAAAGCAAGGAAAAATTTGGAATAGGGATTAAAGTTCAGGGGGGAGAAATAAAAACATTGCGTTTTGCTGATGACATTGTAATTCTGTCAGAGACAGCAAAGGACCTGGATGAGCAGTTGAATGGAATGGACAGTGTTTTGAAGAGAGCGTATAAAATGAACATTAACAAGAGTAAAACAAAAATAATGAAATGCGGTCTTAGAAAGTCGGGCGATGCTGAAGGAATTAGATTAGGTAACGAAACAATGAAGGTGGTAGATGAGTTTTGTTACTTGGGTAGTACAAGAACATGCGATGGTCGCAGTACAGAGGATATAAAATGCAGAATGGCAATGGGAAGAAAAGCATTTTTGAAAAAGAGAAATTTGCTAACACCGAATATTAATTTAAGGGTAAGGAAGTCTTATCTGAAGGCATTTGTGTGGAGTGTTGCCTTGTACGGGAGTGAAACATGGACGATAAGCAGTGCAAACAGGAAGAGAATAGAGGCTTTTGAAATGTGGTGCTACAGAAGAATGCTGAAGATTAGATGGGTAGATCGCATAACTTATGAAGAGGTACTGAACAGAATTGGTGAGAAAAAGAATTTTTGGCGTAACCTGACTAAAAGAAGGGATCGCTTGGTAGGACACATTCTTAGATATCGGGGAATCGTAAATTTAGCATTGGAGGGAATTGTGTGGGGGTAAAAATCGCAGAGGGAGACCAAGAGACGCGTATAGTAAGCAGATTCAAGCGGATGTGGGTTGCCGTTCTTATGTGGAGATGAAGAGGCTTGCTCAGGATAGGGTATTGTGGAGAGCTGCATCAAACCAGTCTCCGGACTGAAGACAATAACAACAATTTCAGAAAGATATGTCGCATGTGGTAAAAAGGGCCTGGCATGTCAGATAACTTGACTGGTTCGATCACTTGCTGTGATGTTTGGGCCGAGTACCGGCAAAACCATGAGTAGCGCAGAGTGATGGATACGTAAGGGTAAGTAACACGCAACGCCATCTTTGAGACAACCTTTCCTACATAGTCGGTACGAATAAGTTTAAATTGAATAAAAGAGATTGTCTTTTTTTTCCAATCCCCTAATTTTGAAATAAATGACTACATTACTTCTCTCTCTCTCTCTCTCTCTCTCTCTCTCTCTCTCTCTCTCTCTCTCTCTCTCTCTCTCTCTCTCTCTCTCTTGTTGCCCTGTATACCTTCCGATTTCTTCTGCGTCTAACGAAATTTTTAAGATTCATCTTGAGAAAATAAAAATACCGTCCTGGCAACACTTCATCAGTGCAGTAGCATTTGTGACTACTAGCACATCTAGCGGTACGAGCGCAAAGATTTGTAAAGGACAGACTCTCAGCTCACACGTGGCTACGGCGTCCCATGTTACAAGCGTAATTTCTGTTGCTTTCCAGAACGTCAAATGGGGTCTCGTCTTCGGAGAGAGACGGTAAGGTCTGATTACATTGAATCTGTGGAAACAAATGCAGAAGGGTTTATAATGGACAGAGGGATTCGGAAATAAAGTCTGCTGCCGCCGTTGTTTTTTAATATAGTTATGGACAACATCGTAAGGGAAGTTAGCTAGGGGTCAAAATGAGACGATATGAAAACCAAAGAATATGCAGGTGATGTGATGATGATTCGGCAAGAAAATTAACCCTGCGTTACTAACATCTGGTCTTAACTCTCGCTACTAACCCCCGACTTTCAGAGGGTTTTTGAACTTTTGTTAGTAACACCCATCAATTCGGCGAGTGTGATTCTAAACGCACCTCTGTACACTTATTCATCAATTGTTCCTCAAAACGTCACAGCTCACTGACAATTTGGACGTAACCGTCGTTTTGACGGATGTTAATAAGCTAGGGTTAACATCTGGCAGAGAGTTATTTGAAGAAACAGGTACGGTAACTGAAAGTGAAGGAAATAAGCAGGAAAAAATGTAATTTTAAAGGACAAGTTATGAAAGAAGTAGATACCTTCAAGCATTTAGAAAGAAAATTAACCGAGAAAGGAGACATAAAGGAGGAAATTTCACAAAGAATAGAACGTTGATTGGAATTGCACAGTTAAATCGCGCTGTGTCTTGATCCGCTCGTCACTTGTAAAATCACGGCCCGTGTGCGCCGCCGCGACCCCGCACTTTAACTGTCCACGTCCTGCAGCCACACACAACGGTTTTCAGTCGCCACCGTTACACCCAGTAAATGCGCGCTGTTACCAACCTGACGAGTTTCCTTCCTTCTTTCTCCATGTTGTTTGCTTGCGCTGTTATTCTCAGCTTCTCGGCTCGCGATTTTCGTTTTCAAATACCACGTTCCTTCCTTTGCCAATTTAATGGCCATCACTGTCATTATTATTCCGACGTGCACTCGTTCGGGGAAAGTTTTTTTTAAATTCATTTTCGGATACAGACACACATTGTATGGCAGTAACAAAACAAAATTTACAATTAATACGATGGGACGGAAGTAAAAAAAGCAATAAAGTAGAAAATAGTTGCTATTTAGTGTGTTAGGAACTACCTCACCAAAATGCGCGAGGTAAGGACATCTCACACTGCAACTTTGTGTATGTACAATATGTGCGCCTCGGTGGCTCAGTCGTTAGTGTCAGATGACAAATCTGCAGGTAATGGGCTCGATCTCCCGTAAATAAGATTTTTCTTTCATTTAACACATGCTTCCCTTTTGCTTATGTTCTTTGATATGAAAAATGCCGAGTTGCTCAATAGTTCGGAATCCACTGTCTGGCTAAGACCATTAAATGAAAGGCTTTAATAATTAGAAAGCGAATAAAATGTATTTCCGCCAAGAGGGTGAGAATTAGTGTAATCAACTTAATTCTGTTGGTTAGTAAAACGGTTGATTTGCGGAGTGCTACATTTACTTTTAACATAATTTATTCAATTTACTTCAGGATATTAAAGTTCTGAAAACCGAATACATATATGCTGTATAATTATGTAATTTTATCTTTGTTAGTGGAGATACTGTATCATGTAAGAACGATTGTTTCTTCGGAGCAAAAGATAAAGAAGAAATGTTAAAACTCCAAGCCCATGAGTGAAATAAATTCATGAATGAAACTCTTGTAGGCTACCAAAAATCTGAAGATTGTCTCAGGAAGGGATTTGATTACGATAAGTCTCACTTGAGATTCGTAGATGTAGGAAAAATGACTCCTCCTACATATGAAGAATACGAACAAGCAACGAATGTGGTAGGTATTGAAGCTGAATTTGATGAAGGTGGTTTATATGAAGTGATGCATATACTGGATGTAACTTTTGGACAGAAAGTGGACTTTGAAAATTAATGAGTTTTTTTTTCTTTTCGTTGAAAACGTTTAAAAGGGGAAAAGTGGCTGACATAAAAAGGTACAATAATAGCTTCACTTAGTACATGCAAATGTGAACCATTTATTGTCTGACACTATAAACAAAATTATCTGTCGACATAGTAAAAGCAGAATCATGCATTCGTTGTAATTTAAAGTTTGAAACACGCAACGATTTACAACGAAAAAAAAGTGGGGTTGTTGAAAGCTGTAACCTACCAGTAAGAAATGTAATTGTTAATGTTTATGAGTTTTTATCCCGCTTCAGCCCTCAGCAAATTCTTTCGTCAGTGAACCGTCAGTGTAGTCAATTTTAATGTGGCAAAAATAGTACTATGGGGAGAGGCCGGTATTATACTATCAAATTATTGGACAAAAATTCGATGAAATATTGATCCTATTCTGTGACAAAGCTATTGGTTGAACCGTTAGAGGGGGTATTACACTATCATCCAATATTTTGTCAAATTTGCTTCAAAATGGCGGTGTTATGCTCAGCTGTTGTTTATACTACAGTTGCGTTGTGTCTGCATTTAGAAAAGAACGGGAAAAGAGAAAAGGAAATGCGTTTGGGTGAAACCGTGGATGTCACGATGAGGTAAAAAACGTGTTCAATAAAATTTGTTACGGAACGGGAGAACTTTCTTTTTAATGCCGTCGGCAATACAGCCGGGCCGTAATTCACTGCTAATTAATTTGTAGCTCTCCATTCTTCACAATTTGCAATAGCGCATCAGAAAAGGCTGACGCAAACAGTGCATACGAATAAGATTGTAAGTTGATAAAGCAAATTTCATTAAATATCGTTTCTAATGGAAAAGCTAAGTTATTTATGACGTTATTGACAATTTAAGGCGAAAGCACAGTTGATAAAGTAAAATTGATCTCTTTATTTCCTTACAAAAATTTTCTGACTTGTTTATATATTTTCGCTTGTAAACAGATGACGTAGTTTTTCCCAGCACTTAGCACACAATTTTGAGCAAAATTGTACATTATAAAGTCTTATTTGGCCGTAAATAAGCTTCAGGGGTGTTACTTCTTCAATTCCGATAGTATATTATGACTATCTGCATTCTGGATTGCAACTCATAACGTCACTTTCACCGCACGGTATTGGGCTAAGCGAATTGACGTGACGGACAGTGTGACTTGGCCTTGTCGCGTGTTATTACAGCCAGCCATCTGGCTTATATATTCGTATCAGTTTTGTTGTTGCTGCGTGCCTCTAGTAGCCTTGTTTACGAATACGAACGCCGTGTCAAACATTAGCCTCCAAATAAATCAGCTGTAGTAGCAAGGAGGCTGTACTACTATTAACGCTGAGCGTGGTCACATTAGTCACTGCCGGACAGAGTTATGGCGACTCGTGAATGAGTCGTTCGTTTGAACGAATACAAATAGAGAATCGTCAAAATCGAATCGTGATTCGACTAACCGTCGTTCAAAAGAAGCGTCTGTCTCGTGACGATTCCAAGATTCGATGATTCATGATTCGGAGGCAACTGGCGAATCGTGCCGAATGATTATGAAAGCCAGAAAGCTGTCGAGGACGACGATTGTGAACAAAGGAAGCACAGAACGAAGATCGTGAGCCGTAACTCTTATTCCCGAAGTACAGATGACAGAAACGAAACGTACACAGCTGCCGATACACACGATTAACATCAAGAAATCAAGATCAAAAATTACGTACCTCTCGTGCGTTACAGATGCACTGCAACACACACACACACACACACACACACACACACACACGTCCTTTATACAGTTTACTTGTGAAATATTTAAACGAGCAATTCTTGGACATTTATATTTCATGGATCCCTGAAACAGTTCTGACGATTTGGATTGTATTTTGTATGCCCTATTTAAAAAGGTTTTTTGCTTTTTTTTGAGTTCATCTACATAGTTATCGTTTTTGTAAAGACTCTGTTTTACAAAAATATTTTTATGTAAAAGCGCGATTTTAAATGTTTAACATCATCTCGAAAATCTTTTTTGCTATTTAAGTTTTTATGTCAATCTTTCCTGAAAGAAACCGATTTTACACAGAGAAACATTTTATATAGAAATGCGAATTTCTTGTATCTTTAATAAAATTTAGTATTTAGAGACGTATTTTGATTTTTAAAGTATGTTTATGCAGACATGTTTCCTGAAATTACGTGATTTTATAACGATTAGATATCATACATTTAATGAAATTTATATTTAAATGGTTGAAGTATTCGGAAAAAAAGGTTACAGCAAGATTCGAACTACGTGACCTACATTCACTGCAGAAATAATTGCTCATAATATGTA
Source organism: Locusta migratoria (assembly GCA_026315105.1). NCBI lineage: Eukaryota > Metazoa > Arthropoda > Insecta > Orthoptera > Acrididae > Locusta > Locusta migratoria. Next base: position 9,060,037 of record CM048750.1, on the reverse strand, counting down.
TTGATATCCACTTGCACAACTTAAAAGACTATTTTCTCGAGAATTTTTTAGAGTTGAATGGAATGGTTTTGGCTGGTTATGATTTGAAGTCTGAACTTTACGAACCATAGATATATTTAAAAAATCCGATACCCATATTCTCTGCTTTTTAGCATTTTGTAAGAATCGTGCCGTCGCAGACCAGAAAGAATCGTGAACGAATCGAAGAAAAAGATTCCCAGTGTTAGATTCCAGTGCCGTCTATGAGCAGGTTGTAGAACGTAAGAATCGTGCCATTGTTTACTGTAAAAAATCGTGAACGAATCGTATGAATAGATTCACAATGTGGGATTGAATCATAGGAATCGATTCCTGAAAAAGAATCGTGCTGCCCAACTGTACTGCAGGGAACAGAAGACGCGGCGTTAGATTTGATGAAATACTGGACACTAGTGGACCATCTGTTGGTGGAATAATTTGATGGTGCGGTAGCGTCAGCTGTCAGCCAGGCCTGGCAGATGGCAGGTATATATACACGCCGTGTGAGTCACGCGTGCGTGTGTCACGGAGCCACGACACGCAACTGCCCAGCCCTCCTGAAGCAGCGCCCTGGACTCGGCCAATTTCACCACCGTGGAAAAACTCTGAACACAGATGGTCCAGTCAACTTACGTCCGACGTGCAAGGTTTCCAAGGCAGAGACCATTTATCCACTCACACTGTGGTGCAGTCAGAGGTGTACCGTGCAGCCACAGCTACACTACGCCACCGTTTCCTCCTAGGGTGGTGCTGTTCTTCATGCGTCATGCCCTAGCGCCCTCTTCTCCCATGCTGATGTGTCCCATCCACTTCTCTTGCTCACTAGTGCATAAGATACAGCCAGGGTTGTTAACTCGTTCCTGCCCGAAACTAGCTAAATTCTATTCAGAGAGACTCGATTTTGAAGTAAAAATATCATAGATTTAAAAAAAAAAAGTATCTTTCGTACTTTAATAACATTTTTAAATCCCTTTATTTCCACGAAATTGTCTATTTAGTGTAATTGAGTAAAAGTGACGTATTAGACCCCCCTTCCAATTATAACATCACGTTAAGAGATTGTGCTATATACCTTAACGTTTTCGTGATTCTTTAGCATTTTTTTTATTTCCATCCCTGGTGGGAATGGGCGGACTATTATAGTGCATGCAGCGCACTTTTTAGTCAGAGGAAGGTTTACTATTTTATTATTATTTATTACATCTGGCTTGTATTAAATGCTATCAAATTCATTTAGGTTAAGAATCGCTGTTTTTTAACATCAATTAGCCAGTTTTAACACTACTCAATCATATATAGTATTTCGGTTTTTCTTGTTGTGACATTTTTTAAATAAACATGTTTGATATGTATTTACAATAAAACTGCTATATACAAGTATGTTGGATATTTACAAACATTTACAATTTACTTATATATTCTAGAGAATGTAAGACAGGAAGAAAGAAAGAAGGAAAGAAAGACAAGAAGAGTGGCACGGAAGGCATGTGTTATGAGTGATTTACAGATAGTGCGTAATAGTGGGAATTTAGTAGTGGAGTTTACAGTATTTACAGGTTTTGTATAAGTACAGTGTTCTGTGGTTCGGTGGAAACACAGCCCGTATCGGGTACGGAGGGAGGCATAGATTTCAGGGTGCAGAAGGGCGTGCTGTCGTCTTTCTTTGTCAGTTTGAGTATTCTTGTGCATATTATTACACGCGGGTTTCCCTGTAGTGTGATTAGGTGGTTTGTTGTGTGTGTGTGTGTGTGTGTGTGTGTGTGTGTGTGTGTGTGTGTGTGTGTGTGTGTGCGTGCGCTCGTATGTGTCACACGTTTGGTTCTAATACCCTTATATACCATTATTAAATAGTTATTGACGATATTCCGTAAAATACAGATAATTTTTGACAACGGCGATTAAGAACCAGTAGAATGCACTGACCCTATTTGGTTGAGAGCAGAAGATGAAATCACATAAAAAGGAAAAAAAAAAAACCGTTGAAACGATTGGTCACTTGCAACGCCTCTGGTGGAAGAAGTGGCAACCTTTCGAAGAAACAAACATATGTGCCGCCTCTATTGGAATAAACGTGGACCTGAAAAGCTTGCCGCTGTTGAGAGATGCAAACACAAAAATATACATTCATGATTTGTCTCCAACGTAATAATTTTTGACTCTTCTTATATTGCTAATACAGTAGGTTTTATGGTTAAATTTTACTTTAACCCAGATAAGACTGACGTCCTATATGTAGCACGCTATACGTAATTTTGTTTAGAATCCTACCGTGCGATATGATTATGTGATCAGCAGTTGGTACCTACTGTAAGCCATTGTTAGAAGTTTAAATTGAAGTCAACAATCAAAACCTAGCAGTTCTGGTTTGTATTTGTCACTGGAAAGCTGTGTTACTGAACCTGTACTTGGGAAAATGGCAGAACGCTATCGCATTGCTTACGAAAGGTTTGTGAAATACGTATTATACTTATTTTTATGTACTAGTATTGTATCCACAACTGAAAAACAAGGTAATTTATTATACCATGGTGTAAAAATCGTGTAATATCAACAATGGTCCACACTATTGATTGTTACATTTTGACGTACTACATATAGTACGCCAGTCTTAAGGGAGCTTCATTTAGAACAAATGATAATTTACTGTTATTTCTTTTATATAGGGGTTTGTCTCGATGAAGCTTTGAGGCCGGCCACGGTGGCCGAGGAGACTGAGGTGCTCCAGTCACGGTCTGCACGGCCACTACGGTCGGGGGTTCGAATTCCCCCTTGGGCATGGATATTTGTGCCGTTCCTAGTTAGATCATAAGTAGTTTGTAAGTTTAGGGACTGATGACCCCGTAGTTAAGTCCCATAATCTGTACAAACATTTGAAAATTTTTTTTGAAGCTTTGAGAATACTTGAAAATAATGAAGATAATGATGACATCGTGGATGCCAGCAGTCAAATATCATTGACAGCCTTTCCCCCCACAAATGCTTGTGATGATGTGACTGATGAGGATTCAGGCAGTGAAAATATTGCAGATTTAGATAACTTATCAGGAAGTCAATTGAGAACTGAAGCCGAAGTAGAACTAGTTATTGACAGAAAACTTACTGGATGGGCGAGAGCAAGACGAGAAACGTTAGGGGTAGGGAAAGGCAGACAGAATGAAAATGGCGGTACAAAAAGGGGAAAAAAAAAAAATATCATTGGGAGCATTGTGATCTTGCAGAGTACAATAATGAATGTCCTCAACAACACTACGTTCCAAACAAAAGAAATCCGTCGCAAATATTCTGGTCATTTTTCGATGATGATGTTGTTGACATATTTGTCACATTCAAAAACCAATATGCTGCCAAACACAATAGACTGGGTGATGTAACTTCAATTGAAATGTCATTTATCTCAATACTTTTACTTAGCGGTTATATTGAAGTACCGAGGCGGAATATGTACTGGGAAACAAGATCAGATTCTCATAATAATCTTGTAGCTGGAGCGCTTTCCCGAGATAGATTCAAATACATAATGTCCAACTTGCACTTGTGTGACAATGACAATCTAAATAAGTCAGACAGATACGCTAAAGTGAGACAGTTATTTGACATGCTCAACACACGATTCCAAGAAAATGCACCGCATTTGAATTGTTACTAGCGACAGACCTTTCACACAGGCATCAGCTTTGTCAACCACAATTGAGAGTTGTCAGCTGTACTATTCACAGATGAGGCCACCTGTAGGCGGATTGGTATTTTGAGATTTAATAAGTCATCTGTGGGATAGTATACAGAATCCCCCCCCCCCCATGGTATGGTGACAGTGAATCATCAGCGTCGGTGGAACAGGAATGTGTGGGCCGGGATAATTTTTGGACCAGTCTTGCTACTATCGCCGTTTCTTTCTGGTCAGTGCGGGGGTCAGAAAACAACGTGAGATGTAGATTGGTTTCTGCTGGACATGGGAATGTGTGCTGCGGCCTGTACTGGAATGGGAACGTAGGAGCAGGAGAGTCTTGCAGAGCAACCGCGCCCCACTGCAGGGAAGCGCTGTGGCCTTTTCTGCGCTGGACGCATTCTTCCGCTCTTGCTCGCCGTGACACACACTTTCCCCGCAGCTGAGCTCCAGATGAAGGCAGGGGAGGCGACACCAGCTGACCAGCCGTCTGCCTCACGTCACGACACGTTATCCTCCAGCTGGCTGACTGTTAACGTATTGTTTGTACTCGTACCTACTAGGGTGAGTCAGTAAATCAGTCGCAAACGCTACGGTGCTGAATATCGTCTGTAGTGTCGCGCCCCTACGTGTCTACAAGATGGCAGAACAGTTAGCCTATACCACATATCCTGCGGCCTGGCCGACAAGCAGGTGGCGAGCATGTGGCCAGCCAGTATAGAGCGCGTGCCAACTGCAAGTCATACTCTCTAGCCAACAGTCTTGCAACAGTGAATATTCACGCAAGCAGCGTGCTAGTGTTAAAATGACTGCATTTAGAGCACCAGGATCCTGAAAGAATAATTGCAAATGTTCTGTCACATATAGTAAACCCTTGCCTTGGAACGATCTTCTACTCCTTTCCAAATGAAAAGCATCACGCATTTAGACGGAAAGTTTGGATCACGACATTGAAGAGGAACGCAGCCAGTGGTAAATAATGGACTCCCGCGAAACATTTTCCAGCTTGTAGTCGTCATTTAATCGATTGTATGCCGACAAGACAACCTGACAGTCCAGGATATACCAAGACTACATATAACGCCAATATTGTGTTCGCTGGAGATTGCAAGAGATGACATAACAGCTACATATAAAAGGAGAAACCAGAGTCACAGCAAGAAAGAAGAATCTACAGGGAACTACGAAGATGTACATCCCTTTGCTTCTGCAGTACAGTCTGCAACGAAAACGACCTAGATTTTTTCCATTGTTGCGAAATAGTTGTTTCAGAAAAATCTCTTTCACTATTAAAGAAGGAGCACAATACAGCAATATATTTACAGCGTTCGACAGGCTTGCTTTGCACTCTCATTTACCTTGGATTACCTTACCAGGCTGACAGTAAATCAAAGGAAATTGAGAGAGTTGACTCCTCCTACCTTGGAACTGTAGTTACAACGGATGGGGGAGCAGAGGAAGACGTTCAAAGCCGTATTCGGAAGGCAAACGGCGCCTTTGCCCAGCTGTACCCCGTGTGCAAGAATAGAAACTTCTCCAGGAAGACTAAGCTCCGCCGCTTCAACAGTAATGTTAAGTCGATTCTTTTATACGGTGTCAGACGTGGAAAGTTAGAAAACAGGTAAACAATCGGCTGCAGGTGTTCATAAATAGATGCGAGGTGGCCGGACAAAATCCCAAATGAATACCTTTGGACCAGGACCAGTCTGCAGCCAATTGCTATCCTCCAGAGCAAGGACAGAAACTGGCGCTGGGTCGGGCACTCTCGTAAGGAGGCCGGATGGAGCTGTCGAGAAGGTGGCGCTAGACTGGACCAGAAAGCCAGCTAGACCAAAGACGACCTGGAGGTGGACGATCGAAGAGGATGTGTCCAAGGTGATACGACCTGGAGGGAAGTTAAGAGCATGGCCAGGAGCCGTACTGTGCGGAAGAATTTCGTCAAGGCCCTACGATCCACAGGGAACAACAGGAAATACGTGAAGTAAGACACCTTTCTGTCAAAGCCTATCTGGAAAAAAAGTGAGATACAGCACAAGCCGCGTATTAACGTTAAATATTTAACATTACCATGTTACACAATTACAATACACACATTTAAGCAACTTATTTCGTTTTTAACCGCCTATAGCTGCTGATTAACATTGGTTTATCCTAAACGCTTGCCGGTCACTTGCTCCCCCAATTTCTCTCTAACATCAAAAACGTGGTACTATTGTGGAGGTATGCCTTTCTTTATAGTGGAAGACCTAGTTTATATTTTGGAAGGCGACATAAATTAGGCTCGTAGCTTAGGAAGCCGTGCTGTCTATAGTTGACTCGCCGTTTCTCCTGCAAAATGTTTTACGCCGCAGTTAAAAATGCCGCTTTCGCCTTCTGCCTATTAGCTGTGCGCGGTATCTGGCGGTCGAGAGGCGAGTGACGGAACCTGCCGGCGGTCCATCGCATCGCTCGCAGCTGGCTGGCCGCGGCAGATACGCTGTCGTCGCCGACACTGCCCGCCGTCTGGGGTCAACGGCCACGCCACGCGACGCTTCATCGCGTTTTTAGCCAGCTTGATTATTACTCTTCCTCTGCTCTCGCTAACTGATCGCCGCACGGGACCCTACCCCCGACTGGCGAGTTTCGTGTGCTAGGCACCGCCCGAGCAAGTCTTCATGGACTAACCCTGATTTTTCTGTACAGGACGTAACTTGCCTGATTGTAAAACACATCAGAAAGACGTTATAAAATGCATCTTAAACGATCAGCTGTTCATTAATATCTCATAAATCGACTAGTTACGGTCGCAGAGCATTATCATAGATAAAGTAAATCTGGCTAATATCTTGTTATCTATGATGACGCTAGTCGATTTATAAGATACTAATAAACAGCTGATCGTTTAAGATGCATTTTATAAAGTATTCGAAGGCTGTTAACTTGCACCTTACTAAAACATTGACACGTAAGAAAGAGCTATCATTTTAGTAGGAATGTAATTTACGCCGCACAGGGCGCTACTCCTGAAAATGGCGAAAATGGAAGCAGAAATTATTAATCTCCAAATTGTATTGAACAGTCTACATCACATTGGGTATAGAATATACTACTCGTAGATATATTATTTACTGACATGTAACTATAACAAAACATAAAGAAAAATGCATTTTGACGGATCTTCAGTGTCCCTTCGTCATACGAAAATTCCCTAACCACATACGTAGGTCTACTAACAACCCTAGAATGGGCTTCACTGATTTCTTTGGATGTGTATTCTGTAGTCTGTGCGTTTCGTCCTGTGAATTGTGTACAATGATTATCTGATGATGGACACGTCAAAAACAGGTAATAAAGAGGTGTTACCAATGTAATATAGTTGGCAGTCAGCACTAATTTCCTATACTGTGTTAACACACACACACACACACACACACACACACACACACACACACACACCGCGCAGTCCCCGGCGTGGTACCTAGAACTGCACGGCCATTCCTGCCGGCTAATCGGAATGGTCGCATGCCTCCCGCACCGCTTGAAGTTTTTTTTGACGCATCTAAGACGTTTGCTGTCGTTTTATCAGAACAAATAGTATCTATAAGAACCGGTATTCGATAGATACTCAGCTGCTTTGACTTGCTTTGAAATGACATATTCGTAAGACGTAAGTTATACGTACAAAAACTATGAAACATGTACTTCTGTACTAATAGCCAATATGGCGTCTTCAAGTCAGTAAAGAAAAGGGTCGTCTGGGGAGACGGCCCCGGATATCCTGGTTTATCGTGCGTAGCGTTCTCCCACTTTTTGCTGAACATTCAGACGCACGTGAGAATTTCTGACGTGATTTGTATTGCGGCACACAAGTTGTGACATCAGGATCTCGGCGAGATGACCGTAGTCGTTCAGAGACACGCTCCGTGTACCGTCTTCTGGCATAGCTGAAGATCGCGATACAACCCGTCGGCTTTGAAAATGGCGTCGTATGTGAATCTCACAAGATACGCTACCTAGTTATACCAAGCAGCAAAAACAAACACTATCAACGAATACAAACATACGGGATAATATCGTTATACTTACGTATTGTAGATAATAAATAATCAGTGATTATCCTCGTAAATTACAGATTACCACAATAGAATGTAGCATCGATCACAGGTCTCAACTCAAAAATTTGCGCCTTCGGTGCTCACTGGCGGAAAAAAAACCCTCTCCGTTAACCTATACCTAACTGTCAGAGAGAAGCTACAGATCACTTTGTAAACACATGATCGTGATCTATAAAGTATGTCCTGCTTGTGAACAAACTGTCGTCTCTAACTCAGGTGTGACGTCACTGGTGGAAGCCTCCTTTGATCCCTCAGCTTTAGGGTCGCGCCGTGTCAGGAGCGAGTGTGGAGCCACGCCCGTGTCCCTCTTGTTGCTCGTAGTGTCTCGAACGCGCTGGTCCGTGCCTGTGTTCGTCAAAGCTGTAAATATGTTTGCTAATTTTCGTGATAGCGAGTTAGGACTTTCAGCCTGGAAAAGGAGATCAGTACAGGAAGAGTATCGGACATTATTTTCTGATCTTATGGATGAAGAGACGAAGTTTTATGAATGTTTTAAGATGGCGCATCATACCTCCTGTCAACTGTTAAACAGGCTAGAACAAAGATTAAGAAAAAAATAAGCCTTTTGGAGACGAATAGTTTCACCCAAAAAACTTCAGGCTGTCTTTTTTTTATGTAGGTTTATAAAAGAGTAAACTGAATGTAAGCAAATTATAAGTTTGTAGGACAACATTTATATTTTATTCTTTTAATAATTAAAAGTTAAACGCATAATTTAGGAGTAGTGAAGATTATACTTAAATTTCTACCATCCCAAGGAAAAAAGTGAATAGATTAGGTGAATTATTTTCCGAAGTTGAGAAGTATGCGGTGGAGCTCGAACAATTTCGTTATTTACAAAGGAATGATGACAATCGTATTCCAGATCCAGACGCTGCTGTATACTGCCTATTAACTCGTTTTCTACAGGTAGAGGCTATGGTGTTGAAACAGATTGTAGTAAGGAATTAGACGTTCATGGAGTGAATTGGTGCACTGGTACGTCATTCATGAGTCTCTCTTTGCACTGAATATTCCGGTAGCTTTCGTTTGTTTAGTCGTAACGCGCAGGAAACTTACGTACTTTTCCCATTAGTCATTCCACATCCATTTCTTGTGCACAAAAGTGTTGTACAGTTACACTGCTCCAAAACCCATTCTACCGTCGTGTAGTCAGTTACGTGGAAAAATTAAACACAGCGAATCCCGCCCACCGACGTTCATCGTGCACGATCCGATCAAGTGTGGCCAGCTGCGTTTATTTTGACGGTACACTTAGTTCTCCGGGTAACGGCGGAAACCCGGACGTAACTCGGAACGATTAAGGCCCGGACATCGAGACAAGTTTGAGTATTGGCCGTCACTTGCAGTACGACATAGACCGAGAAAATAAATGTTCGGTGCCATAGCTTTACAAACAATTTGAACATTTTTGAAAATAAATGCAGCCGGCGCATACTTGAGAGTGCCGCGCATGAGGAACGTCAGTGGGCCGAGAGCGAGCTGGGCGGGATTCGCTGTGTTCAGTTTTTGACGTGACGTGACGGTACGTTTCCTTTTGGGCGGTGGATCCCTGCACGGCTGATTTGCGCACACAGATTGGTCATCGAACGAGTAGTAGAACAAGTTTTCAAGTTTACCTTGTTTAAAAAAAAAGTCTCCAGAAATGCCGCCATTTTGTTTTTCAATCTAGATTCTAGCGTGCTTAGACTTGACAGAACGTGTGCTGCGTCGTGTCATATAACATTCTTACTATCCACGAGACGAGAAAATAATGTTGCATTCTCTCTATTTACTGATCTTGCTTTCCAGGTATCGTGAACACGAAGATTTCTTCTTTCTTTTTCCTTAGATTCGTTTTTTACTTCCTTTAAGGCAAGAGCTGTAAGTCCTAATTCATTATTACGAAAATTGATGTTCAAATGTTTGTAAAGTTTAAGGGAATTATCTGCGGGGTCATCAGTTCCTAAACTTACAAACTACTTACGAAGTTGCTTAAACTAAAGACGTCACAAACATCCATGCTCGGGGGGGGGGGAGGGGGGGTATTCGAACCCCCGACGGGGAACGGCCTCGCGCATCGTAGCACAGCGCCTCAATGCGCTCGGCCGCTCCGCCGCGATTACGAAAATTAGCGAACATATCGACAGCTTTGACAGAGATACAGATCACTACAAGAGACGACAGAGAGACAGACGGAGGCGCTGGCAGAGAGACGTGCTGGAGCACTGCCAGCCGTCACTCACCGGCGCTCCGTCCTGACGGCCAGTTTGACACTTGTCCGGCAGCCGAGTACACGGCGGCGGCATGGGGCTGTTCCTACTGGGCAGGCGGCAGGCGGCAGGCGGCAGGCGGCAGGCGGGCAGTGCGCGGCCCGATTAGCACCTGTCCGCTGCAGCTCGGCACCTAATGCCCCGGCACTCTACTTCTCCTAACTACTTGTACTATGGCTTTGCAAATATACCGGATGATCAGTGTAAATTTGAAAACTTAATAAATCACGGACTAATGTAGATACACAGGTAAAAATTGACACACATGCTTGAAATGACATGGGGTTTTATTAGAACCACATCTACCGTTATCGGGCCTATTTTCTCCGACGAACTGCGTGATTCTTGTTTTGTAACTGCTACCGTGACGGGTGAGAGGTACGCCGATATGTTACAGAATCGCATCATCTTCAGCCTGGCTCATAAACACCTGCTGGAATGTATGATTTTTATGCAGGACGGCGCTCCATCCCATATTGCTAACGCGTGAAAGATCTCATTTGCTCGTTGTTTGGTGGTGATCGTGTACTCAGAAGCCACTTTCGTCATGCTTGGCCTCCCAGGTCCCCATACCTCGGTCCGTACGATCATTGGCTTGTGGTTACCTGAACTCGCAAGTGTATCGTGATGGATCGACACCTCTAGGGATGATAAAGAAGAAAAAAAAAAGACGTCAATGCCTCAACATAACTCCGGACATGCTTTACAGTGCTGTTCACAACATTATTCCTTGACTACAGCTATTGTTGAGGACTGATAGTGAACATATTGAGCATTTCCTGTAAAGAACACCATCTTTGCTTTGTCTTAATTTGTTATGCTAATTATTGCTTTAGTGATGAGATGAAGCGCCATGTGTGGGACATTTTTGAACTTTTTTGTTTCTAATAAAGCCCCATGTCATTCAAAGCTTGTGTGTTAATTTTTTCCTCTGTATCTACATTATTCCGTGATTTATTCAGTTTTCAAATTTACACTCACTTCTTGGTCACCCAGTATATTGACCTACTAGGTTCTGTAGTGGATGAACGAACAGTTTTGAGTGACAGAACTGTAGAAATTTAGGGCAGGTTTCAATCAAAAACTGAGTGGATCATACAGTTTATTAATACCGTGACAGATACTGAAACGGTATTTTCATTTTCCTTACCTGATGGGGATAGCCAACATCTGAATAGATTTTCTGAAAAACGTGTTCTTTCGCCGTAACGAATCCTCGAGTCGCCCTGTGTAGTTGATCGAATGTAGTGCACTAAATCGAAAGTACTGGAAGAATTTCTGAGTATCGCTACGGAGCTCTTCAAGTAGGACTTTAAACTCCTCATATTATTACCCCGTTTTAAATTAAATGGAAGAATGTTGTGTGTTTTGGTTTTCCTTCTTTTTAAACGACTGTGCTAGCATCAGTTCACGATCTATTTGGCTGTGTCTGTGTTGGGGTACTGGCAAGGAATGAAGTGCCGTGAGCAGCAGCAGCAGCAGTGCCTGGCCAGCTCCGCCTTCCGGCTACCGTCTGCCAGCTGCCAGCTGCCAGCCAGTATATTTCGGCCTGGCCGGCCGGCGCGGCGCTTCAGAATTAGCCGGCCGCTCAGCGGGAAGTCCGAACTGAGGGGCGCTGACCGCCGCAGTGGCTGCACTACAGTACACTACACTCCACTACACCTCACGTCTGGTCTCGAGAGCCAGCGCTGAAGGGCCACACTACACACACGACCGACGGGTCCAGCAATCCGTCGCGTGGGCGGCCGATCGCTTCGTAGATGGCATCACACGTGTGTGGACAAAGCGCAGCGACCGATCGCTGATCGCGTGGAAATCCCAGGCAATCTGGCAGATAGCATGCGATTCGTGGTGCAATATGGCTGCCTGCCTGCTTAGCAGCGATGTCTGCCAACATGCCTGTCACCCGTTTCTCTACTTATTATTTTTTTCGTTTCGCTTTTCCGATGTTCAGTAATATCTTTACGTTAGAATGAATGTGTCAATGTTTCCTTGTACAATAGTTTCTGTCAGCCTGCAGAGAGAGCAGCACTATCGACAGTTTCTCGAGACTAGTCGAGAATTTGCCTCGAGCGCGCTCATAGCCCATCTCTAACCTACTGACTGCACGAAAGCAGTAATCACGCCAATTTTCTAGCATTGGAAACACAGAAGTTGTCACAAATATCTGTTTAATTACCATTGCAGGCAAAATATTCTGGGAGTATTAGACAAGTTTGATAAGAATCAGTGTGGGTTTAGGCCTCTTGGAGGCTGTCAGGACCAGATCTTTAGCTTACGGCAGATAATGGAGAATTGACATGAGGGAATTTATCTGTTCTACAAGATTATAGAATAGGAGGCAAACTTCTGCAGGCAATTAAAGGTCTTTACGTAGACTGCCAGGTAGCAGTTAGGAGTAGACGGCAAATTAAGCTCATGGTTCAGGAGCAAGACAAGGCTGCAACCTGTCACCATTGTTGTTCCTACTGTTTATGGATTATATGTTGAAAACATTAGACTGGCAGCGCGAGATTAATATAAGCGAAAACAAAATAAGCAGTCTCGCATATGTGGACGCCCTTGTTGTGAAGTCAGACTATTGAAAGGATTGCAATTCAATATTTCAGAACTAAAGCAGGCATGTAACGGTTATGGTATAAATATCAGACTTCCCCAAAACGCACGTGCCTGGGAAAGAGATTTAAATAGATTGAGTGCCAAATAGGACAGTGGACAGTTTCACGTAATTAGGACGTACTTTCTCACAAGATGGTTACATGGCGAACGAATTGGAATCAAAGTGTAGCAAAGCTAATGCACCGAGTGCTCAGATAAGAACTACGCTCTTCTTCTAGAAGGAAGTCAGTACCAAGACTAAGTTAGCAGTGCACCACTCCATCTTTCGACAAACTTTGTTGAAGAGGTTACAGATACGAAAGTAGCAAGAATGATTGCAGGGACTAATAGATGGGAACAATGGCAGGAGGGTGTCCATAATGAGGAAATCAAAGAAAAACTGGGAATGAACATCATAGATGAAGCACTTTGAACGAATGGGGTCATATGGTGGGGTCATGATACACGCATAGGAGAAGCAAGGTTACCTACAAAACTCGTGGGTTCGGCAGTAGAGGCTGAGAGTCGATCAAGGTAGACCAAGGAGAAAGTAGTTTAAAGTTACAGCTTGAACATATGACGAAGTGTCAATGTTAGCATTGAATAGGGGGATGATGGAAGAATTCTATTAGGGGGACTATGCGCCAGACCGAACGTTGAAAGGCATAATCGGTCTCTGATGATGAGTAAAAACCAGGTAGAAACATAGCAAATCAATTTGTTATAGTAACGATGCTAAAATATTTACTTTTTAAATAAAACTAATGTATATTCGTTAAAGTTCCATAGGTATCAAATATTCATGTTTCTTCTTAGTTTTTTTCCTCCTCCACCTCTGCAGTTATACAATTTGGAAAACTTGGATTTGTCTTTTGCAACTGTAACAATTAGTCCAAGTTTGATCAAAAACGTTTCGTTGTATTCCAAAGCATATTTATTGTTTTACACTTTTGTGCGGTTTTTACTGAATTAGATAATGAACAGTTCCAATACTAGCAAGTTAAGATCTTTGAATCTTAAACTTCTAATGATTACCTGATGGTGATGTAACAGCCAAAAACCGGTTCTTAAAGCAATAAATTTGGAGAATATCTCACAGTTACATTGTGTGTTTCTTTTCATAATATATATGGTTTTATTTTATTCTGAATAAAATTAAGTACTGAGATTACTCACGTTTTTATGTTGACCTTGAGACCTGAAATTTAACAGAGGGAAAGAAAAGGGCCCTGGAAGGCCTGGGAGTGGGAGGAACAATAAAATCAATTGCTACTTTAACAACAGTTTATGAAAATTAAGAAATCTAATTTCATCTAACTAGCCACGTACTGAAAAACTGATATTTCATGAGATACACAAAATAGTTGAAAATAGTCTTAAAATGCCTGGCAAGTCACCCATAGTTGCAAATCAGCAAAATACCTCGAAGTTCCTGAGAGGCCCGAACTTAGATTACGATTTCGAAACACTAATAATGAACAGATTCTTAAAAGAGCCATTTTTTAAACAACAGGAAGTATTACAGAATCAACCTTTGCATAGACAATTCTGAAGAACCACAGATAAAGCAGCAAATTGTCTTAATAGACGCAAAACAACAACGGCCCCTAACGAAGTTAACCTATGGTAGGCACACATCAAAATACACGGCTGTTTACAAAAACAACGATCACGACTAAGAGTAGCCTGCCAGATTACACCCTTCGCTGGGCATTTTCGGAGGAGGGGACGAAAATTACTCTGCCACAATCTACGCCGGCACCCGGGGCAGGTTCCCGGCGCGCGAGCGGCTGCGGAGTAGAAGGAACACTGGATGAACTGAGCAAAGCAAAACGAGAAGGAAGATAAACAATAGGTGTACTCAGATAGTACGGCACGCTGCAAAACACCACCACCCAGAACGGGATCTACTATCAGCGGAATTAATGCCGGAGGAAGCTGCCTTGAAATGTGTGACTGGCCACGACTGACCCTCCGGCACAGCGCGCGTGGTTATGTCAATTATTTTTGATTGGATGTCTTTAATTTTTATGTCTTTTGTTATGTATATTTCTTCTTTACTTATCTATTTTAGAAATGATAATGTACATAATGGAAAAATATCAATCTTTTGTTTTAATTTTTTCAATAGGTCTTTTAATTGTTAGTCCAAATTTGATTAGAATTCTATTAGGTTTAGATACATTAGGCTTAGTTTTTTATTGTTTAGTTGTTTATTATCTGAATGTAAAATCTTATAATGCTGGTATATTAACTGATTTATCTAATCGTATTGGTGATGTTTCTGTTCTAATTTCTATTTATTCTACCGTATCGGCGCGCACGCGTAAACAGCCGAGCGTCAGTAACAACAACGGCGTCCTCAGTGTAGCAGGCGAAATCGCAATAGCAGCTAACAAGTGAAGAAACTTAACATACACGAAAGATAACCATAAAAGGCACTAGAAAATAGATCGTCGTAAGATATACGAAGCAATGCACTCACCAAGGAATAGAAGTCGCAAGGTAGATGTAGTGACAAGATGAGGTGAAATGATGGAAAGAAATTTAAAAGGAAAGTTGCATCAAGGAAACAAACAAGGCAGACTACTCAGCAGACAGGACGACGTTAAACAAGAAGGACGTGCTGGATCGGAAGCAGGACCCACCGCGGCTCAACCTCCTCACCTCAAACCAGAATAAGGACATATAAAACTACTCGATCTTAGTATTAAAGACCACTTTAGGTACCAGAACGAGCTGAAACGGCTCAAAGGCCAAAAGAGATTTATTATAAATAATGTAAATCGTCTGTCTTTGTTAACATGCTATTAAGTTCTTTCCTCGAACTGTAAGATGCGATCATATTTTGTTTGTTTGTTTGTTTGTGTGTGTGTGTAGCGGGGAGTTTGTTTTCTTTATGTCTTCATATTATGTGGTGGGTTTGGGGTGGGGGAGGTATGGCTTTGTCTGCTGTGTGTTTATTAGTTTTAATAGCGTTTGGTTCTTGATGTCTACTTTGTAATTTAATATGTTTTCCTTCTCTATTATTGCTTTTAGAATTGTGAAGTTCTCCTGGAGAGTTAGGACATGCTTTTTATTGCTAAATATGAGTATTTTCATGTCTGTATTAATGGTCAGAGGATAACGGTTTTGTTGTCTAAGGTGTTCTGCAAATGTTGAATGGCTGTTGCCATATTTCCATGATCGTTTTCCCTTTTTATATCTTGTTTCAGATATCCTGATCTGTCCTAAGTTTAGAGCATCACAACTGTTACATTTCAGGATTTTTACGGGATTTTTAGTTGATGTTAGTCTCTCTGTTTATGTTAGTTATCTCTATATTGAGTTATGGCTTTGATTGGTGGTTCGGATTGCACGTTGAACTGTAGGTCCCCACATAACTGGCTGGGTAAGATAGTTCAAAGGTCAGGCGGAGGCAATGGCATAACACATCCACACAACACTGTGCTGTTGAAACCAGTCCTACGCATTGTTGACTGCTTTACCTTTGCAGATAATGCAGAAAGAAATTAGTCCCATTTTAATAACAATGCAGGCAACAAGATTGTGCTCCATCACTTCTCCGCAAATCAATATTCATGTCACCTTCGAGAAGGATGGGTATCAGATGATGATTATTCTTCCACACCCCTTCGAATATACAAGCCTTTTCACGGTAAGCCGTTAAGCTTCAAAGTTCAAATGTTTGTAAATCTGTAGGACTTAAGTACTCTGGTCATCAGACCCTTGGCTTACAAAATACTTAAACTAACTTACGCAAAGGACAACAAACACAGCCATGCACGAGGGAGACGAATACGCCGCTAAGCAGACGGCTTAGAGAATGTTCGCTCCTGTCACGTTTTGACGTACAAATGCGTATGTTCTATGAGAAACTAAACTCAAATATTTTGTTCTCCGGTTGCAAACACAATTACGGTCACATCACACATTGAAACAGGACACAACATGGGAGTCTGCTGACTACACAAAGTCCATCCCTTTGGAAAGTTTCCACTCACTCGTTCGGCCCCGACTGCAAAGCGACGACGCGCTCAGAAGTGAGATCTGCCGCCTGTCGGAACCAGCGAGTCCGAACCTGCGTTTCCGTTATCACACGTCTGCTGCTGGTGCAAGCACGGAAGCACCAGGCTGCCTCAAACACTCTCGCTTCCCCTCCATTACTAAAGCGTGCCAACTCGCTTCGGCAGACAGTCTTCAGATTTACATCTATATACATACTCCCCAAAGGACCGCAAAGTGCGTGGCGGAGACATCCATGTACCACTTCCTGACGGAAGGAGGAAAAAACGAATGTACGAACACAAATTTCACTTACATTATTTTGTGGTCTTTACGCGAAATGAAAGTTGGCGGCAAGTAGAATCGGTTTGCAGTCGGCTTCAAATTGCGATCCTGTTAATTTCCGTAACAGTGCTTATCGAAAAGAGTGTCCCGTTCCCTCTAGCGATTCCCATCTGCGTGGTGGAGTGGCCGAGCGCTCTAAGGCGCCTTGTTGCGGACATCGCGGTTGCTCACCGTCGGAGATGAGAGATCTTTCTCGGGTATGGGTGTGTGTTTTTGTCCTTAGGTTAGTTTAAGTAGTTTGTAAGCCTAGGGACTGATATGCAGAGTAGTTAAATCCCATAAAATTACAAACATTTTGATTCGCGTTTGAGTTTCGAAAGCATCTCTGTAATAATCTCACATTGATCGAACCTGCCACTAACAAACCCAATGAAGCTGTTTCCCCGAATTAACGTGTATGGTAAACGTACGTAAGTTCGCGACATTAAGAGTGTTAATGAGAAAGCAGGACAGATACTGAATGTTAGGCGCCAATAGATTGCGCTACTGACCGATAAAGAACACTCAAGAAATGTATTGAACGAAATACGCCTGCTATCTAACTTCGTGATAACGGACCCAATTTCGTGACATCATATACTTTGTGATAATGTTCTTGATTCTGCGATAATTGTAATTAACAAGATTCTTTTACGCATTTTCATCATCGCTGTTACTGTCCCTGATATTCCCACAAATATGACACACAAATACCGGAGAATCTGGCGAATGGATGCAGTGTTTTTTGTCTTTTATTTTTTCTTCTCTCTATGCCGCACGGTTTGCCAGACCACAAGTGGCTCGTGCCTCAAGTCCCATGCCGCGGGGGAGTGACTGTACGCTCTAATGCGCTCTGCTAAGGAGCCTGCGTATGCATCCCGTCGGAGGTTCGAGTCGTCCCTCGGGCATATGTGTGTGTGTGTGTGTGTGTGTGTGTGTGTGTGTGTGTGTGTGTGTGTTGTCCTTAGCATAAGTTACTGATGACCATTGCAGTTTGCTTCCGTAGTTTTACAACATTTGAATATTTTCCATTAAGTCGCAAGTGCTAACTTGTGCGATGGTGTATGGACGTGAATGCTGAGTTTTGGTATTACTTTATTTACTCATAAACCATCTGAAGACCCGGAGTTTCCGTGGTATTTATTTATTCCATAGTCTCGCAGCCGCCGGCCGCGGTGGCCTAGGGGACTAAGGCGCTCCAGTCACGGTCTGCACGGCCACCACGGTCGGGGGTTCGAATCCCCCCTCGGGCATGGATATTTGTGCCTTCCTAGTTCATAAGTAGTTCATAAGTAGTTTGTAAGTTTAGGGACTGATGACCCCGTAGATAAGTCCCATAGACTATACAAACATTTGAACATTTGAAGTCTCGCAGCCATTTTCCCGTCCGTCTCTCTCTCTCTCTCTCTCTCTCTCTCTCTCTCTCTCTCTCTCTCTCTCTCTCTCTCTCTCTCTCTCTTCCTCTTCCCCCGCCCCTCCTCTCTCTCTAACAGGACAGGTATATACTAGTGGTCCGTGAAATACTACATGCATGGACGCCTAGGAAACAACAGGTCACTATTTTAGGGTGCGGTGGAAGGATAGGGTGGGCGACCTCGAAGTTCCAGTGGTGCACACCACTTCTACTGCGGGTGCAAACCTGTGACATATGGAAGGACACCTGAATTAAGAAAACGCCCTGAAAAGGAAAGATGTAAACCAAGAAGATAAATAGGAAGGAGCGCATCAGTGTGAACGAACAAAGCATTAACTTAGTTACTGTTGCGCTTACTATAACAGAACTAATGCATTAGTAATTGTGAAACTTGTAAATAGTGACAAGTGAGAGTAATAAAGGTTGTGGATAGAAAAGCCTCTAGCAGTGAACGTGCGGTGCGGTGTGTTGTGTTGTACAGCGCGGCGGCGGCGTCACGGAAATGAGGAGTTAGCGCTGGCGGCGTTCATTAGGCGCTATAAAAAGACCTGTCCACATGTGCCGGCAGCGGCGGCGGCGGCGGCGGCCACAAAAACGTGGAAGCGGGAAGCGCCGGAGGTGCGCGCCAGAGGTAAAAACGGACCGCCTCTCCCGCTGAGCGCCTGTCGCGCCGTCTCCACTGAGCAACGCCGTCTGAACAGAAGGCCACGTCACGCGGAATAGGTCGCGAGCGCGTGTCTCACTGGCTGGCCGATGCCACCGCCGCCACCACCTAGAGAGAAGGCCGCGGCGCTCTCGTGTGACGTCAGGCGGAGTAGGTTGCGCGCGCATAGCTGACTGGCTCGCTGCTTCGGCGTAGTGGGCCGTGCCCCAGCGGCTACCCAGTCAGCTACGCGCTCGCGACCTACTCTGCGTGACGTGGGCTGAGTCGACGCTCTCCCGAATGCCGGTCCAATCAACACCTCCGAAACAGCACGCCTGACCGTCACACAGTGTAGACCGCTGTCGCGTAGTTGACTGGTTGGCGCTATGAAGCCCTAGACCGGGCTGTTTCAGCTCGGGAGCGCCCACTTGCTCGCGGGGCACCGCTTCTATGCCGTGAGCTGTTACAGAGGTTCCAACCATTACGATTTAATCGAGTGGTTCCAATTCCGATTTTAAATAATAAATCAGTGTCATTTGTTTTCCGTCGACAAAACTAGGTTCTTTTAGAGTTAGTTCATCTCATTTCACCGACAAAAATCAACTGGTTATGAGAGACACCTTATAGCATCTTCTCGTGGAATTCACCAGTACTGACAGTAACTTCAACGAACTCGAAAACTGCGTAATAAGGTATACGTGATGAATCCACAACGGCGCGCCATTGTGGAATCTAGCAGCAGCCAATGAAAATGCGGCATGTCAATTGACTCGCAGTTGCTCTGCTACAGGAGAAATTGTGAAGTGTGTAGGCCATAATAAACAACGTTCATCAAATATCCTAGTTTGTTCATTTGCGTTGAGAAGCTGAAGTTGTGTTGGTTTTGTTTTTTATTGCATTGTATCTACTAATACAGCGATTTCGTGCGTGTGATGTTCTGTGCCGAAGTGTGTACAATAGAAGTTTTAAGAGCTCCACCGTCTCTTCAGGTTATCTTCATCCCAATGCTGGAACTTTCACGAATGTTTTTTAAACAAATAGGGGCAATGATTTCATTAGGTCTGGAGTCAAGTAACATGCTGGAAGATGATCAACACATCAAAATAGGACCTTTTTTTTTATAACTTTCCTAACCGGCACATACACCGAAATATTGTAACCTGCAGTCTCACTGTAAATTATGATTTTACGTTATCTTCTGATAACGTCTTTCTGTGCAATTTTTAATGAGTAGATTTTGGAAATCACAGAATCTAAGACCATCGGTTCTGAGGAAGAAAATATCACACACGTATTCCACATCAGAATGATGTCGTAATATGCTGCCTCTATAGCTGTAACCTTACAGAAACTGTTTTCACAATTCTGATGATTCCTTATTCACTTTTTCCTCTTGGACTCCTTCCTCCCCCCCCCCCCCCCACCTTCACGCTCATACGTATTAGGTCGCATTACTATTTGTCATATTCATAAGTTGGAACCTCTGCTGTTATCGGTTGGGCACACGGCCGCGGCGAGCGTATGTGCAAGCAGCAGGATAGGCTGTGACGTCACCAATTTCCTAAGGAAAATGTTCAAATGTTTGTTAAGCTTATGGGACTTAACTGCGACGTCATCGGTCCCTAAACTTACAAACTACTCATGAACTACCTTAAACTAAAGACAGCACAAACATCCATGCCCGAGTGGGGATTCGAAATCCCGATGGGGAACGGCCTCATGCATCGGAGCATAGCGCCTCAATGCGCTCGACCGCCCCGCCCCGCCACGGCACCAGTTCCCAGCAAGGGCACAGTTGTTTCTGATACAGCTACAACTGAGACTGCAGCTTTGCTCCGTGAAAATGCGTAACACCAGGTCAATACTCGTGGATTAAATTGTGCCTTTCGTTATTATGGTCAATATAAAATGATTTCATTTCATGACTGGAATTTAATAAATCGTTTTTATGGTAGCTTTATTTTCCATTTTTAATGTCTTTTTCATGGACCCAACGTAAGGAGTATTTTTATAAAATATATAACCAATTTTCCCCATTATTTTTAATACAGAAGTCGTCGATTTTAGAAATTATTGCTAGAATATGAAAAGAAGTCAGATTATGACTGACACTTAACCGGATCCCAGTTTCACCATCTCAATCGTAAATAAGGCACTACGAATTTTTCATGCAAATGAGTAACATACCACCTTAATTGCGAATAACTAGAGGAACCAAACGTCGTCCGTCTTACATTTTCACCAAACTCCGTAAATAGTGACAAAAATTTATGACACTGGTTACAAGAACTGACAACGCTCAAATACCATGGTTTTCAATTTAGGAAGACAGTAAACGAAAATACGAATCCAATTTTGCTTCCTCATAAAAATTATGCGAATGTGAGATGATAGTAATGATGCTGTAAATTGGCTTTTTAATTAATTATTAAATTTTGTTGTTCTTGCGAAAACTAGTTTCGTGACACACTGGATATTTTACACGCCCGTCTGTCAGTGAAGAGATACAGACAGGTCTTTTGAAGAGGAAGACTCTGGGCTTTCGCGACTAGACACTTCGACGACAACTAAACGGGCGCGTCTGTTCACGTATGACCGCCGAGTACTAGCGTTCGTGACGTCAGCTCGCCCCACCACCGCAGCTCCCAGCTGGCTAAATGAGCTCTCGCGCGCCCTCCTGCTCGCGGAGCAGCCTGCCGTATACCAAAGGTGACACACAGCGCTGGAATGTTGTGGCCGGCACCCTCCAAACATCATTTCTGCCTGTAGTCACGAGACTGGGTTTTCGACATTAGAAGCAACAGTTTGTCTAATTGATAGCTGAAATGAAGCATTGATTTACCCAATAAAAGGATTAGTCGTATTCCTATTACACGTATACTACTAAAGGTGTTCCTCCAGAATTGGTTTTTCTAAATAATAATAATAATAATAATAATAATAATAATAATAATAATAATAAACGCGCTTCAGTTGTATATACACTTTCTGCTTAAACCACTACCTATGTTAGCATGTTATAGTCAAATCTTCCTGTTAACATACAGAAAGAGGGGGGGGGGGATAAAAATACAATACACTGGTCAAAACAATTATGGGATCGTTGAAATATCTAAATTCTGAAGTATTGTCATCGGCAGAATGAACTTAAACGGTTCCACGTCTTTCTGTTCGTTCTACGGAGTGGAGACTACAACATTACGGCAACCGACATAATATCATTAAGAGAAGTCGCTGCAGAGGGGACTGGTGTTCGCTCGTGTTTACCAAACTAACTACACAAGCAGTTGGGTTCTGATACTGTAGAGTGATCTGGTGATGCAATGCGACTCTATGGAGAGCTTGTAGCTGGTGGCAAACGAGCCAGACACAGAGGGAAGTGGCTGAAACTTTGGGAGTGGCCCAGAGCGTAATTTCCAGGACCTGGACGCGATTATTTCAGACAATAAGTACCGTTAAGAGAAGACAAGGCCAACGACATCCACGGGTAACATCAGTAAGAGAGGACCGCTATCTGCGGTCAACAGCCCGTCGAGACAGGAGGCTGAATGCAAGTCAGCTGCAGCGCACCCTCCAGGCAGCAACAGGGCGTGAACTATCAACACAGACAATAATAAGCTACGCCCAAGATCGCTATTTATTATATTTTTATTCCATCAGGTGACGAGTTTCCGCAGAGTTAACTTCCATCATGTGACGTGTGAATACATGTAAACATTGCACAAAATTTCCTGTAGAAATATCAGAGTGACATGACCATCTTAATACGTATTAAACTTCCAATCTATCTGAATACTCAGGCTAGTTTCATCAGATCACTTTAAAATAAAAACATCACAGCAGTAAACTGGGATGTTACTGGCGAGGTATTTTAATTTTAAAGTGTTCTGATGAAACTGGCGTGAGTATTCAGGTCTATTGTTAGTTTCATACGTCACTCTGACATACTGGTGAATGGAGTGGCCAGCTTGTTCACCGGACGTAAAAACTGATAGAACATGTCTGGGGTGCATTGCAGCCAGACCAGCACTCGTCTAAGAATAGCATTCCTCAAGAGGTGACTGATAACGTCGTACTGTCCATGCCACGCAGGTGTGCAACTGTACTGGCCGTCCAAGGTGATCACACACCATGTTAGAGGGCGACGAGAATGACTTTTTCACAAATGTGGTAGCCTTGCTGTAAGTAAACACCATGTAAACCCATATCTGAATAAAGTACGTTTGCATATCTATATTTTATATTACGATATCTGACCTCGTCCCCTCACTGTTTTGGGTGGTTTAGATTACTTTTAACTTTGGTTTCTGACCATGCCTCCTAATTAAACTAAGGTATAAGTGCTGTCAGTGGTTTGTCTACATATTGTCTTTTCCTCTGTTGCAGGTACGTATCCCACGCCGCTGCTGTACCACGTCCTCTGGCGCGACCACAGGTTTGCTTTGCTGGTCAACGCAGGGTGCGATTAAGCGAAACCGTTTCTGCTGAGGCTACTGGGCGTCTTCAAACGCCAAACGTCGCAGCATCGGTATTGTTCGTTTTCCTCCTTCATTCTACTACAGTAGCTCCAGGGGCCACTTTTATTTCTTTGTTAGCAGGGACAACAAGGTTCAAGAAAAATAATCTGTGTCAGTATAAAAATAAACCTTACTCAAATCTTCGGAGAAGCAATTCGGACCAGTCAGTGCACGCCATCGCAGTGTACTTTTGAAGAATAACGGGCCAGAATGTGTCTACTAGACGTATACACTGGGAGTGAAGTGAAACCAAATGACTGCACCACCGGTATGATTGTCTCCGGGCGCCAGCAGGGAAGGACCCAGCAGCCTAGCTGGAGGCCGCGAGTTCAGTGCCCAGTCGACGCATTCTGCCCCCATGTTCTTCAAGGCCCTCTCCTTCTTTCTACAACCAGGCAGCGCACTGCGTCGCTTAATGTTAGCTAACTGGCCGGAATCGCACAGTTTATGCCGTAGCGTGAGTGACCTCTTTGTTTCTTCGGCATTTGTCTAGTGTTTGGTTTATATTTTCTCTCTCCCCTCCCCCGCCATTTTTGCATGTTCGCAATTACTTCTTCACCTGCATGTCGGAGCATAAAGTCCCGAAACGATAGTGACTTAACCCCCTAACGCATCACTTTTTATTTGAAGCTATAAAAATACGAAAATTAATGTATAGTGTGTATATGCTGAGGAAAACATTGAAAAAATCCTTAAAATTATTATATACTACTAGCAACAAAAAGTTCATAGCTGGTCAGCTATATAATGCATAAACTGTAGGTCCCCTTCCCCCGGTTGGATAACTGGCGAAGTGGCGTCCAACTGAAAGACTTGCACCAGGCAAATGAGCCGGACAAAATTATTATTAATATTATTATTATTATGTACCAGAAGAAGAGCTGTGCCATTTATCGATGTTGTCCCGTATTACAGTTGCTGACGTATTCACACACAAGTGTTGATCTAGAGAAACAGTGAACAGTGAGGATAATCCAGAAGAGGTATGAAGTTGTTTATGGATGTTTGCAGTTGGTGTACAACCCTGATAACATGATTTGCACTTGGGTAACAGTATTTCAACCAGGATAAAACTTCTTGGTATATGTATAAATTTTTGTTGTTGTAATATTGTTGTATTAATTGAAGCCTACAAGGTCAAAGTCTATGCTATTTACATTGAAATTAATATTTTTCCTGTTGAGTAATTTACATAACATACGTTAAGACTACCCTTTTACTGTACAAATAATGCCTTAATACAACGCTTTAGAAAGCTAAATTTTATTTCTCCTCAAAGGGGCATAGCTCCCTCTCTCACTAGACCACTGCGATCGCGTGTTCGGCGTTAAGGAGCACGTCCCACACCGTTCTGATCGTTCAGCCGCAGTGTGGACTCTCCACGTTGATCTTACACGTTCAGATACACACTTCGTGTGCTGCCTGCTTAAGTTTTCGTCATCGACAGCTAGGAGGCAAGGAAGCAACTAGGGAGTAAGAATTTCGCGGGAAACAGTCGCGACTAGTAACAAGCAGTAGCAGTTGGCGGCTTCTGTCCACAGTGATGTGGCGCAGCGGCTGCCCGAAAGCTTACGGGACTTACTGGCTAATTGTTCAATGAGTTATTCATGGAATCGTCTATTGTACACCTAAAGTGTGAGAAACCTTTGAAGGGAACATAGCTTTACGACGGAAGCTAGGAAACTCTCGATGACGCCTTTTGGGGGATGGCCGCGCGGTCTGAGGCGCCATGTCACCGATTAAATGGTCGCTCCCGCCGAAGGTTGTAGTCCTCTCGCGCGTGGGTTGTTTGTTGTCCTTAGCATGCGTTAACATAAGTTAAAGGAGGGCGTAAATGTAGGGACCGATGACCTCAGTCGTTTCGCCCCTTGGGGGAGAGGAGGCCTCCACGTCACTGAGTGGCGGAGGGGAAACCGAATGTGGAAGGAGACGGACCACGGCGCAAGCTGTACGACGGTGGCAACATTGAACAGCCGCACTTGGCTGGCTGCGTGAGTTGAAAGGTCGGAGAAACAGTACCGTGCCTTAGTGGATTCCGCAGTAAAGCGATACAGTGTAGAAAACAAATTTCACAATATTATACTTTTCTGTCGTTGACAGGGAGCGTAAATTAATATAACGCATTGTTCTAAAATAAAGCGGACGTTTCAACAGAACAAGCCTGTCGTATGCTTTGAGTAACGCTTCTGAAAGCGTCTGCAGTGTTGGAACGTCCATTAAGCGGGCAGGCAGTTGCTAATCCCGTTTCTTTTTGTTAACCGTATCACTGCCAATCCGTGTGTAGCAGCATTCACTCGCCGACGATCGGGAAGCGGAAAACTGGGAAGCTGCCAGAGAGTAACAGAGGCAGTCACAACGTTCTGCTCGTAGCCGTTGCGGAAACTTGATAGGCTTGCGTCCAAGGAGGGATTTCTTTGATAACGTGTATCTGTGAAATAAAATATCGTTAATGGGCGTTGTAATAATGTCTGAAATAATGATGCGAATGCAGTTTTGAACGGTGTCAGTTTGGTGCTTACAGCAGTTTACCCTCGTCTATAGCAAGTATATGCCAATGCAGTGGCAAAAGAAACAAATTTGAGAGAATGGGAGCAAGTATCGAGTAACGAGGAATGAATGTACATGGCGCGAGCCGATTCAAGACTCCGGTGGCTCCTAGTAGGTGATGCGAAGTGGAGCAACAAGTCACGTGACACACGTATTCGTCGGCGGAAAACCTCCCAGTGGCTTACTAGGGTAGCGGCAACAGACGACCAGCTGGAGGGAAATTGGGGCAGACCCCACAGGTGCATGTAACCAAGGGGAGGAAGATCAGGGCTTAACGTCCCATCGGCTTCGTAGCCACTACAGGCTGACCACATGCTCTTACAGTTTTTGACAGGTATTAGGAAGGAAATGGGCCGTGCCCTTGAAAGGAACCGTCCCGGAATTTGCATTGGCTGATAAGCGAACCGCCGACCTCCCGAATGCCAGTCCAGTGTGTTCTCACATCGCTCGGTAGACGCATCTAGCAGGCCACGGCACGGCAGACGGCGATGCCTAGCTTACTGGCTGGCCGCTGGGCTCTAGCAACTAGCCAGTCAGCTACGCGACGTCAAACGTGAGCCCCGCGGCCTTCTCTTTCGGTGGTGTTGGTGGAGCTCACTTGTTATTTGTGTTTCAGAGGTTCCAATAATTAAAATTTAATCGTAATTGTTTACGATTGGAGTAGTTCGAATTCGGATTTTCAGGTTTAAATAACAAATCGGTGCCATTTGTCTTCCGTTGGTAAAACTCGGTTTCCTTAGAGTTCTTACGTGTGATGCCATCGATGGAAATAAACTGGTTATGAGAAACACCTTCTAGCATGTCCTTGTGGATATAACCAGTATTGAGAGTACCTTCTTCAAACTCGAAAACTGCGTAACACGGCATACGGGATGAATCCACAAAGGCGCGCCATTGTGGTATCTGGAGCAGCAGACAGCTGTTGTATCCAAAAGGAAGAACTTCGCATCTGCGGAATACTTCTCGGCTCAGTTTCCAGTGGTCTTACATTCTAGTGAGATTGAAAGACGAGAAGTAGAGTTCAGTAGTTTTACCCTTGTACTTCATGAACGAACAGTTATGACATGGTTCAACATTACTAATTGTTGGATTCTATCTAGCATTATCCAAATTAATTGAGACAACTGTTGGTGACCAAAGGTAATGCAGCCATTGAAAGAATTTTTTGGATTGTGCGTAACAACAAAACAGAATTCCGACCAACTTCTAACACTTCTACATCGAATTCATTACTAGTGGTTGAATTCATGACTAGTGAAAAATTAAAATACCTCCAAAAAAAGGAAGCCAATCTGGAAATCAAAAATTCTAAGATATTCAGTTTTGAGGAAGAAAATAATTCGCTATTAAGTTTTACTCCCTCCACGACACACATTCCTACTTTACACCTCAGTAATACGCTGTCACTTTCACATCTGCACGCTTACAGACACTGAATAAGGAATCATCAAAATTGTGAAAACACTTATTCCGCTTGAACTCCTTCGAAGCTCCCCCCCCTCCCCACTCATACGTATTAGGCCGCATTGCTATTTGCCATGTAAAAAAGTTGGAACCTCTGGACTGTTTTGATCACAGGTACGTATGCTTCAAAAATGATAGTACCGTGAAAATATACAGTTGTAATCTTTAGGGCACATACAAGTTGCGGTGCTGTTTTGCGTTCGTCAGTGTAATTATTTTGTTTTCTAACTATCAGATACGGACGTTATTGTACACATGTCTGTCGCTTGCAGTAAAGCTCCAAGTGTGTGTGAAAATTTCGTTAAGCACGAGACGGTGCGTGTTAGCGAGTAGGGAGCCGTGTTTCACAGAGGCACCGCAGTGCGGAAACAGCAAAGGCTGTTTGTCACATTCGGCTGCGTGAGCGCCACTGTGTACTGTCAAGGAACTGAAATGTTGCCACTGACGAACGTGACACTTTGTGCTAACACGTAACTCCGTTAGTTCACGGAAGAATCCTCTGTTTTAAGAAACCGAATAAAATTTTTCCTTACTATGGAAAAAAATAAACAACCTGCTGAAGCGTTTCGAATTTTATTTGTAAGACATTTTCTTACAAGATTACTTACTTTTAGTTCGTGCGTAATTTTTTTTTGTCGGAAGAGGTGTGTATTAATAGCAGCTAAGAGAGAGAGAGAGAGAGAGAGAGAAAGAGAGAGAGAGAGAGAGACTTTCTGTCCGATAGAAACTGTGCCGGACGGGGATTCGAATTCGATCCCGGGACCTTTGCCTTTTAGGGCAAGCGATCTACCGGCTGAGCTCTGAGCTACCCTGGCACGCCTAGCAGGAGATGTGTGAAGTTTGTGGAAGGCGAGGCGCTGGCGGCTCTAAAGCTGTGAGGGTAGCTTGTTCGCGGAAGGCAGCGATCCTGAATTCGAATACCGGCCTGGTACACAGTTTTATCATGGCAGGATGTTTCGTATCAGCGCACAATCCGGCGCAGAGAAAAATTTCATTCTTCGTTAATGTTATGGAAGCGCTGCCGATATTTCGTTCGGGTTTTGTGGTGTCACTATGAAACTGCTGTGACGTATGCAGTGTACCAGTGTGTAGAGCTGCAGCAGTCTACGTAACTGAACCGCTTGTTATTGTTAGTATCGACGTTTTTTTTTAAGCGTTACGTTAAATGCGGTGAAGGCTTGTGTCCGAACCGAAGTGTGCCTATTAGAACGAGCTGATTCTTCACCACTACAATTTTGATGTGAAGTTTAACTTCACTGTGTGACTAATACATGAATATAAGTTACCATCATTCTTCAAGACAGGAATTTCCTTCTATTTACAACGCTGCTATTAAAAATCTAAACCAACACCATTCTGAAAGTATCATGAAAACTTATTTGGCTTTAGAGTAAACGTCGGGACAGAAACCAGTAAAAAACCAAATTCCCCGGTGCGTTGTATACTTAGAAACTGTTTCAAATCAAAGCAATCTTTATTGAGTATACATTACCAAAATTTCAGTCTTTAGGGCGATATATTTAGTTTTTTTTATGTAAAGAAGCATAGGTTACCCAAGATGACTTTTTAGTATCTTTATTCTTTACCGGTTTCGGCAGATACAAGCTGTCGCCATAAGATCTTGCACAAGACTTTCATGTCAACAATTGCTCCTGCATAAAAATAGGATGAAGCTGGGAACATGAGCATGTAAGGAGTAAAAAGTACATAAAAAAACATATGAAACCAACCTTCTTGCTTATCGAATTGTGGACAAATTTCAGCCGACCAGTTGCATAACATGGGCTATTAACGTTAACCTTGACCTAGGTTTCGGCAAAAATAATTGTGCCTTCTTCAGAAGATTTTCAAAGTAGTTCAACATAAAAGTTGCGGTGAAATAAAACAGAAGTGCCTATATGTAACTATGTCCATGTCACGGGATAAAATTTAAAATATTAGAACTACAATGTCTACAAGGTAAAAAGTGGTCACTCGGCCTGTTTCTCCGTTGCTCCACAATTTTTTATCTTGTAAACATTACAGTTTTAATATTTAATGTTTTATTATCGCATGGCATGGAGATAGCTACATATGGGCACTTGATTCTCTTTTATTTAACCGCAACTTTTACGTTGAGCTAATTTATACATCTTCTGAAGAAGGCACAATTATTTTTGCCGAAACCTTGTTCAAGTATTACGTTAATAAACCGTATCATAGTCGGCTGAAGTTTGTTGACAATTTGAAAGTGATCCACCGTTGCACTGCAGACATGTTTCCCTTACAAACACTTCATTGAAACGTCATCAGTGTTTTAACTTGGGAAAGAAATCTGCGTTCCTCAAAACATATTTTTAATCTCCTCCTCGTATTATTTTTACAGTATTAGTTTCGTGTTATTTGCTACGTGTTCCCCTCGGTCACTGTAAACAGTGCTCAGCGTGTAGTGATAGTGGCGGCAGCTGGGGCCGCGGTGCGCCTGTCAGGTAGGCATGCTGGCGGGCAGGCGTGTTGTGCGTGTGGCCGGGCCGCGCGCAGCCAGGAAGCGGCAGGGCGTGGCGGCTCAGCATTCGCTCACGCCCACCCGGCACGTGTTGAGCAGTCTGCCGCTGCCGCCGCCGCCTACCACCCTACTCTAGCCGGTACAGCTACACCATCAGCCTTAATGTATACCTACTGCCGATACAGGGTGTTTCACGAGCAGTCGACCTGCTTACAAACCAGTGGGAAGTTATAAGGACCATTCTTACTTCGAAGAAGTATTGGTACCCATCACTACCGGTAACGAAATTGATGAACGGAGCAAAATTGGTGTGTCTTGCGTTTTCTAACAGATGAGCAGTACGTCAACAGAATTCCACGAAGCAGTCATATTTGGAATGTTGAACAATTGATCACTACTAACATGTAACATAGGTTCGGTTACAAAGGCTTCGCAGATGCAGTTTTCTTCGTAAAACTGCGCCAAGATGAAGCTGTACTGAACCATTTAAAAATCTTCAGTCAGTTCTCTTGTACGTTTGATTCTCCTGTAGCAGGGGTCTGCGGACCCCTGGGTTGCACTTTGACCTCCCTGGCTATGTCCTATTACGTAGTGTTGAGTAACCTTTCAGCTACTCGGAATGGAGTGAACAGCAGTACCGTCCTGTCTACTGCCGCCTCCCGCTAATCGGACGTTCCTGTTTGTCGGAATACTGTGTTAGTAGTAAGAGGGAAGTGAGGCGGTAGTGGACCTCTGTTATCCTTTCCCGAGTTCCCGGAGTCCGCCTCTGGCCAAATGAGTCAGTCCGACCAACCGCGGCCAGCCGTTGTCGCCGTGTGTCCCAGTTATCCGGGATGACTCAGCTGCGCTGGCCGGGTTCTATCGGAACCAGACGTCGGGTGAGGCGGTCTCAAACACTTGCAGTTCCCACCTCTGTGCTATTCACTGTGCTCTGATGCAGCTATCCACCTTAGTACTCTATCATCTGCAAGCCTCTTCGTATGTCCATATAAATAAAAATCACTTCCCGCGTGGATGTCAGAGCGCCACTTGAGAACGGGTTCATCCATTTCGCTGACCTTTGTTTCTGTTATGTTCGTAATTATCAGGAAAAGGTTTGTTTGAAAGACAATTGGAAAATTAGAAAGTGTGCCTTTCATTGTGTTTTTTAATTACCTCAAAACAGTAGCTCGCAGTGGAGATGGAAAGTATTTTGTTTACTTCATTATTGGCCTGCAAACGTTTCCAGGAAAAAAAAATCTGGATAGTATCAAAGTATAGTCGGAAAACTCAAACAAAATGCAAAAATCTTAATTTGCGTATGCACGCACTATCATAGCATACAATAGGAACGAAACTCTGCTCTGACCAAACACCGTAAATTTTGGCATATTTCTATAATTTATCATCGAATAAATTTTAATGCTCCCTCCGTATGGTGCATGGCGCACGGTAACTTGCAGTAGCCTTCGACACTGTCTGTTCACCCACCATGAAAGGTAGCACGTGTATTTAATTTTTCGTTGATAGAGATGGGAAGAATGACGTGTAGAGAGACAGGATAAGAGGAGATAAGCAGCAAAAGAGAGAAGCACCAAGGAGGATAGGGGAGATGCACTAATGGAAGATTAGAGAGACGTACGAAATGTTAGTGTCAAGTGCATTTACCATTGTTCATACGAGGGATGTTCAGATGAAAAGGTACGAAACACCACACTGTGGGTATCATTGGTGTATTTATTCAGAAGTAATCCCCAAACGCCTCAGCACAACTATCCTATTGATTAACGAGAATTCCTGTGGCTGTGACAAAAGCTAATCCTCCACTGTTTCCTTCAGTTCGTCGTTCGAGTTGAAGCGCGAGCCCCTGAGCTGATTTTTTATCGGACCAAACAGATGGAAGTCATGGACTCGCGTACGCTACAGAATGTCTCACAGTACACGTCATTGTCAATGTTTTTTCCTGTGAGGAATTCTATGAGTATCGGACCGCCGACATCGAAAGACAAGGTGTGCATCACCTCCCCTGCAGGGGGCATAGACTTGACTTATTTTTAGGGGGAGGTGACGTCGCACGCTTCGCTTCCTAAACATCTCAGTTCGTTACCCGAAAACGGCGTATTCAAATTTCAACCGGTTTGGCTGTTAAGACGTTTCGCACCTTCACATTTGAACGCCCCTCGTATTATAATGGGAGAAATACAGAAACTAGGGGGATGGATGGAGAAGAAAGAGGAGGAGGAGGGGACAAGGCAGAGGAGATAGACGAAGAAAGGAGATAGACAGAGAAAGAGGATGTGAAGTAACGGAAAATCATTTGCCACATGTATGAAAGATAATCAAATCGCAACGGCTCGACCGATATGAACAATATAGTGAAATATGTGCAGTAATAGTGGATCATGCAAAGTGCGAGGAACGTGAAATAGTATGATAATACTAAAACTTTGTCATAAAAATCAAATGTTTGTATATCTGTGTGACTTTCTGGTCATCAGTCCCAGACCCGTGGCTCTGCCCTTCATTCGATTCGTGAAAAACCCTACATTTCAGCAGGATAATGCACGACTGCATGTTGCAGCTCCTGTACGGGCATTTCTGGATACGGAAAATGTTGAAATTCTGCCCTGGCCAGCGCATTTTGCATCTCTCTCACCAATTGAAAATGTCTGGTGAATGGTGGCCGAGCAACTGGCTCGTCACAATACACCAGTCACTACTGTTGATGAACTGTGGTATCGTGTAGAAGCTGCAGGGGCATCTGTACCTGTACACGCCATCCAAGCTCTGTATGACACAATGCCCAGGCGTATCAAGTCCGTTATTACGGCCAGAAGTGTTGTTCTGGGTACCGATTTCTCAGGATCCACGCACCCAAATTGCCTTAAAATGTTAGTTCTAGTATATTTGTCCTATTGTTACTCGTTTATCAACTGCATTTGTTCTTAGTGTAGTAGTTTTAATGGCCAGTAGTGTAAATACGCCTGCCGCAGCCTTATTTTGACCTGCTTGTTTTAGTCATATCTTGCTGTCTCTCTCTGCGACTTTTGCCCCTCACACTTCGTCCAGGCTTAAACGTCTTCGGATGAGTCCCTGGTTTTTGTCAGTTAGGTACCAGTGTGTAGACGGCTTGTGCCTGCTGCTGCTGCCGCTCCTCTTTAAGAGGGCGGCTTTAAGGAGGCGCCGGAAATACCCGCCGCCACGCGGGAGGCGGCCTGCAGCGGGGGCGTCTCCTGCCAGCTGACTGCTACCTGCCGCTGCTCATGTGGGCCGAGTCTCTAGTAGCTGCAGGGTATTCCGAACAAATACTGTACATACACTAATGCATCAGGTCCGTAATTAACGACCTCTGCAGCGTAGTTCACAAACATGACACCACGAGGAACCGCTAAACTCGCGTGCACAGGATACACGATCAGCCCAAGGCATACGAGTCATGCCAGTGGTAAATTTACACAACTACTACTTTCTTACCACTGCTGTCTCTGTTTACTGTTATTGTCTATCGTGTACAGTACACTTTGCGATGCCGTACAGCCGGTCGCGGTGGCCGAGGGGACTGAAACGCTCCAGTCACGGTCTGCACGGCCACTACGGTCGGGGGTTCGAATTCCCCCTCGGGCATGAATATTTGTGCCGTCCTTAGTGTTAGCTAGTTCATAAGTGGTTTGTGAGTTTAGGGACTAATGACCCCGTAGTTAAGTCCCATAAGCTATACAAACATTTGAAACATTTTTGATGCCATACAAGGTTTTTTATCGCATGAGATGGTGTACATTTTGGGCTTTTGTAATGGTAATGCGAAAGCCGCTGTTGCCGCATATCACCGTCGGTATCCCGATTGTAGGATTCTGAGTGCCAAAACATTTAGTGCAACATGTCGAAAATCGAAGTGGTGCTTTTCCGAGTATTCTTATTCACTCCGAAAGACATCGTGACGTTCAAGAAGAGGAAAACTTCCTTTATTCAGTAGAGCGAATAGTGTCGCGTTGAAAGGGAAGTAGGCTTGACTTCGAAGGCAACAGAACACAGCACTTATACTGAAAGCAGGTTTATTACAAACTTAACATACAAGCAGCACTGCCTCTCGGGCAGAGTGATCTGCAATTTATACACATACAGTATGTACCAGAGATTACAAGAACAGTTAACATAAGAAACAAGTAGAATTTACAAGTGAACATAACAAGGATGTAGATCATTCTGGAATTGTTAATTACAAACAAATTTTTGCCGGTGGGCGAGATTGAACCAGCGACCTTCAGCACCGCAGTCTGTGACGCTATCCCTTGCGCCACGCCGGCAATCGGTGTACCTGGTCTCTCGCGGCAATACTCTTCGTTGAAGTAAAAGACGCCTAGCTACCCGACTGAACGTCCCGCAATGTGGTATGTAGAATTCTTCTTGAGGAAGGACAATGACTCCGTGTGGCATTAATGGCCGCTAGACACCAGCTGGGACCGTGTTCGGCCTGCCTGGTGCAAGTCTTTAGGTGGCGCCACATGGGAAACTCGCGCGATGATGATGATGATGATGATGATGATATGATGATGACGACACAACGCCCAGTCCAAGAGTGGAGAAAATCTCCTACCCGACGGGGAACCGAACCCGGCCTCTTGCGTGGCTATCTCGCACGCTGACTAGACTACCGATGGAATGTATACTTTTCATGTGCAGAAAGTTCGCCATTTAGAACCACATGATTTTGCTAACCGTTTCCATTTTTGTAGCCGTTTAAATGGCAATCGGCAGCTTTATCAGCTTCATAATGTTCAGTTATGAGGGAGCCTTTACAAGAGAAGGCATCAACAACACGCATAACATGCCTGCCTGGGCAGACGAAAATCTCCGTGCCACGGTAGTATCTGTGCCAACGCAGATTCAGTGTCAATGTCTGGGGTGGTGTTGCATGTGACCAGTTTCTGGGGCTGTTTATCGTCTCGGGAAATTTAAATGGTCAGATGTACGATAACTTTTTACGAGATGACTTAGCGTAACTTCTTGAAGATATTCCTCTGGAAACAAGACGCCAAATGTACATCCGACACGATGGGCACCTGCACATTTCCACCATGTGCTGTCAATTCCAGGATATAACATCCCTAGATTACAGCATCTGGGGCTGGATGAAAATCGTCGTGTACGAAGTTAAGGTGCAAACACAAGAAGAATTTTCGATGCCGCAGCGTTAATAAGGAACGATCATGTGAAATTACGAGATGCTAGTCGCGCGGTTCACTCCCGTGCGGTACTTTGCCTTCAAGTGCAGGGAGGAAATTTTGAACAATTGCTTTAAATCAACCCTGAATGTAATAGACTCCTATAAATTGTTTAATTATGTGCAATTTTGATAATGAAGTCCTGCAATAAAATGTTCTGATGCAATTTTCTGGAGTTTTTCTATTACTGTAGCTCCTTAATTATGGATCTGGTCCCATTACTTTATTTACATTTTTTGTTCGAAATAACCTAAGGAATATACATTCATTACATCGCAATTTGCGATAATTTCCGAGATTAGCTGCTCCTCTTTAGTTGGTCTAAAGAGAAGTAGACATGTGTAACATACGAAAGTTTGGATCTGTCCGGGGAGCGTGTCCGGGTGGCCGAGTGGCTTAAGGCGACCGCTCGCGAAAAGCGGGAGACGCGGGTTCGAGTCCCGGTCCGGCACAAATTTTCATATCTTACAGAACGATAGACCAACTAAAGAGGAGCAGCTAATGTCGGAAATTATCGCTAATTGCGATATAATGAATGTATATTTAACATTTATAGCTGCGGGCCAACGGCAACGTCTGTTCTTTAAGAACAGATGTATCATTATAAACCTAAGGAATAACTCCCAGAAAGCAAAGGAAAACATTGTGACTCACCTGGTATAACAGGATGAATCGTCAAGATGACAAGGTTCTGCTCTTGAACGAGCCATATTCAGATCGTAAATAAGTTTGGAATACATCAGTGTCGTCATATTAAAGCAATGTGATGGCTGTATTGGTCTGTGTAATACGCTTTGTTAATAAGACGGCAGTCGTGTATTCCAACCGCATTTACGCTCTGAAGATGGCTCCTTAAGCTAAAACTTGTCACCAGATAACATGCATCACCTATCTTGACCCTGAGGATTCATCCTGTCACATAAAACGACAGATAGCGTCTCCACCATTGACAACGTCAACAGATGTGATAATTCCTTATAGCCATGCCGACAACTGTCAACCCTGTTAACATATGGTGACAACACAAACGCATTACGTACAAAATAATTAGGAAAAACTCTTAACGTCTGTGGGACGGTCGGTTTCCCCTTCTACATGTCACCTGGCGTTTAGCGGCGGGCTGCGATTCATCGTCGATGTCTGACGCGCTCTAGATCAGCAATTGCCAATCTTTCTCGTAACGGGACTCAGAGTATCTGGTAAAATATTCGCGAGCCAGCAACTACACAGCGATCAAAAGTAGAATAAAAATTGTATGCAACTTGAAAATGAAGTGTTGCCGTATGTGCGAATACTTTGCCGAGGAAGATTTTCAAAATAGCGAAGGGAACATCATTTTGTCCAGTAAGAAATTTATGCGACACAAATGAAATGGTACACTCAATAAGATTTGTGTTTTGTTAGTGCTGGTGTTAATGAAAACGCCTATATGTGGATTGGAGCTTGTTTAGTTTTGGTGTAAATAGTTTTCTACACAGACTTCGTTCCTGTGTTTAAAAAAAGAAGAAAAAATATGAGCCATAGAAAATGTACTCTCGCTTAAGTGGGTAGTGACTAATTCCTTAAAAGCCATTCTTGCAAGAACTCCATACTCACATTTTATTGTAATCGAAAGTGGGCAAAGACTTTATCCTTTAAAGGAAGTTTCAAATAATAATAATAATAATAATAATAATAATAATAATAATAATGGTCGCGCAGTCTGAGACGTCATGTGACGGATTGCTCTGCCGATGGTACCGGAGGTTTGTGTGTGTGTGTGTGTGTGTGTGTGTGTGTGTGTGTTGTCCTTTGCGTAAGTTAAAGTAGTGTGTAGGTCTAGCGACCCATAACCTCAGCAATTGGCCCCGTAAGACACAAATTTAATTAAAAAAGAATCCACAATAGTTGCGTCATACACTCTTCCTTAATGGTGAAAGTTTTAGCTTTTTAGGCTTACACTCTACGAACTGATATCGATATGAATCATGATTTTTGGGAAATAACTCCTGAAACAAGGATCCATTTGAAGTACCAGTATTTCATAAACAAATCATTTTCAGTGTACCTAACGTAGATGTGTCATACAATAATTAATGTCGAGAGACATATGATGTTCCCTCAATATATCAAAGATATTGAATACCACAGATACATACAAATGGGTGGTTCCTGAAAAAAAGAGGAAAAGAGAAGAAAAGAAAAGAAAAAAGTTAAGTTTGTGATCGACTTACAAAGTCTTATTATTTTCATTGTGTTATATTTCAGTTAATAAGGTGAAGTAAGTTCTACGACTTCTGTATTTAAAATGTTAATGGGTATTGGTTGCTGTTTAAGGTTTTCGCGAACGGAAGGCGAGGTATTGAATCGGAGTCTGTGCCACGGCCGGAATTCTAATCCGGGACCTCTGCAGCCGCCGTGGCATTTGTTCGGCGTGTCCCTGCACAGACTCCGCGGTAGGCTGCAGGCGGCGTTTACACGTTTCGGTCACTGGGATCACGGACACTCAAGTCGTCTAAGGGGCGCCCAGTTGAAAGGCTTGAGCTACGTCTCTGAGTTACACGAATGTACTATTATTAGAAAATTTCTTCTGTAACTCCAGCTTGCAAAACTATTTCACAATAATGCAATACTATGGGTCATCATCCCATGTCATTTCAACGCACCTCTCAACCTGACCCTCTCCGCTTTTTCCTCAAATTTGGTGCATTCAATGACCCAGATAAAAGATGGAAAAATACCAATTTGCAGGGCTGTATTACAGCTGCGAAGAAAGTTACAGGTCTGGAAAGTTTGGAATTTGTGCGAAATTTACATGCGTCCGTCGCAGCATAAAAGACTGTAATTAAGTTACAGCAGTGAAAATGGTATCATTGGAAAGCTAATGAATAGACCTTTACACTGATATGCCACAAGGCAGGTTTGTGAATAGAGAAGCTTCGGCACGGTTTGACTAGCGCTAGCCGCGGCAGGGCCGGACAAGACGCCGTGCGTAGTCCGTACACCGCGACCCACGCCGTTCAGACCAGAGCAGAGGCAGGGGAGAGGTGGGGGTCCGCCGTGCTGGCGTCGCGCGGAATCTCGCTAGGCATGTTGCGCGCTCTGCAAAACGTTCACGTGGTGCCCCTATCAGCAAATACAAAAGTTCAGTTTCTAGACGTGTCTACGTTAGGAAAGATGGCGAATTTCTATTTCTACTACTCAGATTAGGTTATGTTGAATTAATATTTGTTCCATAGATCATGAATACGAGATTTCGTTATGATTCCGAATCTGTCAGTTCAGTAAAATAATGTTCAAATGGTCAAATGTTTAAGCTTAAGGGACTTAACTACGGGGTCATCAGTCCCTAAACTCACAAACTACTTATGAACTAGCTTACACTAAAGACGACACAAACATCCATGCCCGAGGGGGGATTCGAACCACCGACCGTAGCGGCCGTGCAGACTGTGACTGGCGCGCCGCAGACCGCTCGGCCACTGCTGCCGGCTAGTAAAATGTAACATGTAAGTTGACTCCATAATGTATATTGTGCAGCCCACTACAACATTGCAATAAATTCAAGAAATCTCTAGCTTGGTGGTGAAATATGAAATATTTATTAAAAAGTTAATGTTCCATTTTTTTTATGTTCACATGTTTGTAAATTTATTGGACTCAACTGCTGCGTTATTAATCCGTAGCTTACAAACTACTTAAACTAAGGTAAACTAAACTAAGAACAACACACAGACTGAGGCGCTCCAGTCACGGTCAGCACGGCCACTACGATCGGGGGTTCGAATCCCCCCTGGGGCATGGATATTTGTGCCGTCCTAGTTCGTAAGTAGTTCATAAGTAGTTTGTAAGTTTAGGGACTGATGACCCCGTAGTTAAGTCCCATAAGATTCACAAACATTTGAACATTTGATTTGAACAACACACACCCTTGCCCGAAGGGGGACTCGAACCCCCAACGGCGAACGGTCGCGCGCACACAGCACGGCGCCCCAGTACGCACGGGTAATCCGCCGCGGCTAAAAATTGTTTCTTTGCTTGTCTTTTTGTTCGTGTTTCATGCACGGCCATACCATATATCTGATTGCGATAAACGTTTGTCATCTCATTGCTTCCATTCGCCCGAAGGTTATTGGCAAAATAAAATTAACTTCATATGGTGCATGGCGGAGGGTGCTTTACAATTAATTAGTTTGTTTAGCCTTCACGCTGAAATGACTAGGGTGCCGTGCTGCGGTGCGCGTTGGGGGTTTGAGTCGTCCCCCCCCCTCGGGCATGGGTGTCTCTGTTGTCCTTAGGTTACTTTACCTTAGTTTGAGTAGTCTGTAAGCTACGGACTAATGACCCAGCTGTTGAGTCTGATAGATTTACAAACATTTGAACATCCTCTGTTGCAAGTGAAACGAAAATTTGTTTCCAGCAATGGCATTGGACGAGGAAAAGTTAATTGTATGTGTAATCTTTATGTGACCTTCAAAATTAACATTATCTTATATATTTTAAAAAATCTATGAAAACTACAGTCGGCCATACCATACTATCCGACCGATTCTCTTCATTTTTGTTGTAAACGAAAGGTATTCATCCACAAGTTTGTCATAAAGTATCAGAATTTGCATAACTCTCGCTTTCCTTTTTCTATACTCAAACGCGACTTCCTTCTGTATATTTCTTATGGGTATGTCCTTGCGCCGCGCCGGAGCGGCCGAGCGCATTGAGGCGCCGTGCTGGGATGCGCCAGCCCGTTCCCCGTCCTCAGACATGGATGTTTGTGCTGTTTTTAATATAAGTTAGTTCATAAGTAGTAGGTAAGTTAAGTCCCAAAAGCTTCATAAACATTTGAACATTTAATGTCCTTGCTGTAAAATAGTCAGTCGGTCAGGCCGTTCTATCCGACGATGTCATCAAGTATCAGAATTAACGTAAGTCTCCTTTATTTTTATTCAAACGCGGTACCCTTCTGTCCCTGCACTGAACATTTTAATCGGTCTGTTTTACGATATCTTCGGTTCCAATTAAGGTACGCAGTTCTTTTTGATCTATCACCACTCGGCGGTTCAATCACTGTCATTTGCGCTTTAAAACACTTGCATTGATTGATTATAAAGCAAGCTGTTCGTGAACATTTATCTTTGCTTCAATTTTTTTTTTTTTTTTTTTTTTTTTTTTTGTTATTCCACTAACGGTGCGAAGTATTCGCACGGGTCCTCTAGTTATAATGAGTAGTACAAGACAGAGCAACATTTGAAAAGAAATTACCAAGGAATTGGGAGTACAGGGTATGTGAACTTCATATTTTTTTCTATGTTGGTGCAACATTTTCGGTCAAAGTAACTATTGTTTTTAATTATTATTTTTTATTTTGTGAAAGTGACTCATTAGTTTGTGCTAACACGATGAATTTATTATGAGACATTCTGAAGTACGTTTGAAATCTCTTTGGAACCTTTTTAAGCCGTGGCGAAGGTGTGTGATCTTCTTCTTCATATCACGAATTCGAAATGTTATGCAGCCATAGTCTTCGCCTTTTTGTTGCTTGTCTTTGCTTCAACCTTTCTTCTTCCTTACATAACCAAGAAATTATTACTACTTTCATACCGCTATCGTCCATTCTACTCGCAGGTTATCCAACGACTGACGTACAAAATTTGGCGCGTATTGACTGAAGACCACAACAACAACAACAACAACCACCTCCAAAGCAAGAGACGTTACCGACTACCTAAGGCTTCAAGCGCTGTTTGGCGGAGGGTACCTTGTAACAGACAGCACTTATCATTGTGGAAGTTAAGAGTAACATAATTTTTAACAGTGGAATGGAGTCGACAGGGACGAGGAGGTTGGCAGAGAAAGGGGAATGTGGAGAAGGGCAGAGAGGGATAGGAGGAGGCAAACTGAGGGGGCGAAGAGGAGGAGATGGGCAGACAGAGGAGGATTACAGAGAGAAAAGGGAAGGACAGGTAACTTAAGACTGCAATAAACAAGTACCGAGCGACGGCGTGTTTCCAGATAGTATTTTATTTTTCAGTCCTACATTCGCGAAGCCGACAGTAAGGCGAGCGTCTAAAGCCGCCCTCACACGGGACGTGTTGTCCCAACGTGGCGCAGGCCAGACGTGCTGTCTACCTAGTCCAGTGTAGCTACAGCACGCTCTGAAACGACCCACTACATCCCACGGAACACAACGTGCAGCTCATCGTGATTTGAAACAACTCTCTCCAGCGCCCGTTGCGGGCTAGCGCATAGATAATTGTGTTTACAAAGATAGATGTGCGTAAAATTACACGGTTAGCGAATAAACGAAAGAAACTGAAAATGTAGCTTTCTTATGCTTGCATATGGCATGCAGTACTCTTCCAGAAATTGTTTTTTGTTTTTTTGTTTCAAGAAGCACAAAGACGGTACATTTTTCTGAAAGCGTTTCAGCATGATAACGAAATGTACAACAAAATCACATTTGGCAAAAATTCTTTAAAAAAAATTGTCAGCGATGAAATACATCATCCGCACCAAATCCAATTGTCTAGCTCTTATATTCCCATTTTCCACGTTGTACATAATTCTGCATATTCGGCGATAATAGGTTCTGACCAATACATTTTACTTGTTCATACACGAGGGAAAACGCTTCAGATCGAGAATGATCGTTGTGATAATTTTTGCTTTTACTATTGTACGTAAACATTGTTTCTCCTTCACTGCATCTGCTTCCGTAACCAGGCGATAGCCATGTTTTCTTTGTACTGTGACAATGTACTGAACTGCAACTTAATTCAAACACTGTGGGGAAAACCGAGTGACGTAGGGTACTGTCTTGTCGTAGCACGAAAAACTCAACAAATTCTCTCGTGAACAAAGTTCGTTCTTGTTTCTAATAAGTAATGTCGAATACCGGATATTATAATTGTATTTGCACGAACCGTAATTAAACCAAATCGTTAAAAATATGTAGGAGAGTGTAGATGCAAACCTGTTATTTATATTTCTTTTCCTCCACAGCTCGTGACGCTAACCACCACGCTAATACGTCGTCTAAAAAAGAAATAACAACGAATGTCGGGTATTTCACTTAAATTAGCAAGAAAGAATCAAAAACGCTAAGGAAATAAAACATTTGGAAATGACACAGATGCGAACCTGGTCCGCTTGCAATCTCTACATCAGTCTGCAAAGCTGTCAACTGCACTGTTTCTACACTTGAGCAAGTCATCCTATCCTGAAATATACTACACATCTAAAACATATTAAAAATGTTTGTATAGTCTATGGGACTTAACTACGGGGTCATCAGTCCCTTAACTTACAAACTACTTACGAACTAACTAACTAAGCCTAAGGACGGCACAAATATCCATGCTCTTACACGTGCGTTTCCACGTCCCGTGAGAGGACGGCTTAAGGTAACTTGCGTGTGAACGCCGGCAAAAATGCAACAAATTTTCATAACGTTTACACAGCTGTTACTTAAAACCCTAACTCTTAATAGAATCGAATTGCAGGACAATGTTCCACATCTGTTTCTGAACAATTCGATATACAGGTAGTTTCACTAATTCACATACTGAACTTTTTAGATATTTTTTTTTTTTTTTGTGTGTATGTTAAGGCCTGTAAATGATTTTCTTTGTTTGCTGGTTCGTTGTTGAAATGTTTGTAAATCTATCGGACCAAACTGCGTGGTCATCAGTCGGTAGCTTACAGACTACTTAAACCTAGGTAAACTAACCTAAGGACAACACACACACCCATGCCCCAGCGAGGACTCGAACCTTCACGGCGAGCAACCGCGCGCTCCGCAGCGAGACGCTTTAGACCGCTCGGCTACTCCACCGCGGCTGCTGGTTCGTACTATGATTCGATGCCTTGACTAACCGTCTTAGTTAGAAACTTGAAACTTTAAGTATATATAGCGAACATTTGTATCTAGAAAGTTGGCTACAATCATTATGTAATTTGATTCACAAGTTTTAATTCTAGAAATTTTTACATTTGATGTTCAAACAAACGCTACATTTTTATGATTAATCAGTAGATATTTTTGCACCTTTTGATAGTAGGTTAGTGTCTGTAGTCTACTTTTCTCTAAATAGTGTCGTGAAACATTCCAAAAAAATTCAGATCTATAGCTCAAATAGTTTATTTCTACATAAAATAAACACGTCAGAAAAAGTATTTGTTGAGAAGTTATATGTAATTATGTACTTTATTTATAACTCATCTGTGTTGGTCCTAATTCATTCCAGGTCCATATTCTTCTTGGTGTATACGTTCATCTCTCTTTTCTTGCTTCTCCTTGTTGTCCTGGTTTCTTTAGTTGCCTCAAGAACCACCTTTTCAGCTTCGGCCACTTTCAACTTTTACTGCCTCACCGTTAATACAATCGATTGCCGTAAAACTTATGATTTCCAGAACCAAAACACGTTTTAGGAGGCATAGCCACTTCCGAGAAAGTTAAGGTAGCACTAAATCAAACTACCGAAATGTTAATAAACGAAACAGAGCTCGATAAGCTGAGATGTACAAGAGAAAACATGAGAGAATTGAAATGTGACTTCCAACAGCGCTGCCAACGTGAAAAACAATTGTTCTTATGTTTTTGGGAGAGAAGTCTAATGACTACAATCGACGTGAGAGAGTAGCGGAAAAACAGGCATGGCTGCATACAGTGATCTTTGAATCGATATTGAAACAACTTCCCGTAGTCCAATGTAAATGTTTTAACCAGCATTGTGTTCAGAAAAGTGTTAACCTTAATTTAAGATGAAAAACAAAGAGGCTTGAGGAGCAAGTTACCTTGCGAACTGCGCAGGGAGGCCGGCCGGTGAGTGTGCTGGGCCCCATTTGACCGCGCGCGCTGCCGCCACTGTGCTGCCCGGTGGCCGCGGTCTGCCGTGGCAGCGGCTGACTTGCCCGCGGCCAGCCAGTGTGCCAGCTAGACTGCCCTCCAGCGGTTCACTGCTAGAACGTCGGCTGCCGATGTTTTACCGGCCGTCCACACTTTGTTTTGTGTGCATCCACCCGTTGTGCGTCGCCGGCTGCACCGCTGTGCCGGCGTGTGCGGCCACCTCAGGCCAGGCTGCAGGCAGGAGTGTGAGTGGCAGGGCAGGGCGGGGCAGAGGCGATGAATGGCGGGCAGCTGGCTGGCTGGCGTTTAGCGCTGGTTATCGCCGCAGCCGTAGCCGCCGGCCGTCTTGTGGAGCGGCAGTGTGCGCCAGTGGTCGGTGGCCACCATGGGCCGGCGGCTGCGCTGGCTGGTCTCCAGGGCGCACGTGCTCTGCCCGTCCTGCTGCTGCTGCCGGCGGAAGCGGCGGCGCAACAGGGACTCGCTGCTCCAGTAAGCTCTGCTCCACTCCTCTCTAGCCATCCAAAACTGCCACGAGGTAACGGTGAGCGCATACAGCACTGCCACCGAGCGAGGTGGCGCAGTACCAACACACTGGACATGCGGACGCTGATTGAAACCGACACCACCTAGAGGCGAGGCCCCACAACAGACCGCGCCGCGACCTCCAGCTTACTAGCTGTGGGCTGTGTCACAGCGGTCGGCCAGTCAGCTAGCGGTCGCGGCCTGATCGGTGTCGCGTGGCACGGGCTGCTGTCTCTAGGTG
Source organism: Locusta migratoria (assembly GCA_026315105.1). NCBI lineage: Eukaryota > Metazoa > Arthropoda > Insecta > Orthoptera > Acrididae > Locusta > Locusta migratoria. Next base: position 9,015,224 of record CM048750.1, on the reverse strand, counting down.
GTGGCGTTCAAACCCGCCTTAGGCAATCCAGTTTACGTTTTCCGCGATTTTTTAGGTCGCTCCAGGCAAATGCCGGAATGGTTCCTTTCAGAGGGGACGGCGAATTTTTCCCCATTTTTGAAGAAACTATCCCTGGGCGTGTGCACAGTTTCTAATGACTCCGATGTCGACGGGACGTAAAATTTTAACATTCCTTCCTTTTGCCGGGTGGTCTGAACCACCGTGTCGCGGATCTTGCGGCCGCTTCCGCCGAAGGTTCGAGTCCTCTCGGGCGTGTGTGTGTGTGTGTGTGTGTGTGTGTGTGTGTGTGTGTGTGTGTGTCTGTAGTGCTTACCATAAGCTGAAATAGTTTGTAAGTCTACGGACCGACGACCTCAGCAGTCTGATCCCTTACGTTCACAAACATTGTTTCCTTTTCTTACCGTCTTATACCTTTCTGTTAGTGTCGCACAGTACTTGGATAGTGGAGCGTTTGCGCTGTACAATATTATTATTATCATTATTATTATTATGAGTAGTAGTAGTAGTAACAAGAAGCAGCTCAGCTTTGGTCGTAGTAACATACGAGGGTCGGAACTTAAATAGTGTCAACTATTTACTCACAACCGATACAAAACCGTTACTTGTTTTCACCCGTTACTGTCGCCACCGTTAGTAAAACGCATTGCCAGTGATCTGGAAGGAATATTGTACATTAGCAGAGCCCGTTGATGGTGGTACTGAAGCGGTCTATTGCGTATCGAATCTCTAGAACACTTCGGAATCGAATGCCACAAAGTCGTTCCTTCATCTTCGAAATCATATCAAGTCACAAAGACATAAGTCCGGGGAGTATGGTGGAGGTGGAGTACTTCCCAGTCCCATCGACCGAACACAGTAGCCACAGCTTGCTGTATGCGCCCGCGCATTGTCGTACAAAATGATGGCTGGGTTGCGCAGACACAGTCGTGCTGTACGTCCTCTGGCACATTCAGTCTTCATTCAAATCCGTTGTTTCTCTTTCGAAAACGTTGTGATGGCATTACGTTAGCCGCGGTGGAATAGCCGCGCGGTCTAAAGCGCCTCGCTCCGGAGCGCGCGGTTGCTCGCCGTGAAAGTTCGAGTCCTCCCTGGGGCATGGGTGTGTGTGTTTGGTTAGTTTACCTAGGTTTAAGTAGTTTGTAAGCTACGGACTGATGACGACGCAGTTTGGTCCGATAGATTTACAAACATTCGAACATTTTTTGAGACCACGCCGTCGGTCGATGTTGTCAGTCGAACTCGGTCGATGGCGTCTAACGACAGTCTGTCGGTGCCATTGTGAACACAGTGCTGTGGAGTGCGCGTCTGCTTCGAGTCATCGCTCGGCGTGTGTGTGTGTGTGTGTGTGTGTGTGTGTGTGTGTGTGTGTGTGTGTGTGTGTGTGTTGTCCTTAGTCTAAGTAATTTGTAAGTCTAGGGACTGATGACCACTGCAGTTTGGTCCCGTACCTTTACGAACATCTGAATTTGAGAACTGGTAAACTCTTAGAGGGAGTACTAATTTTTATTTGAGGAAGTGTAGCTTCAGTTGCGGTGTCATCCAGATAACAATAATGTGCGTGCTGTACGGCGTTTACGACTGAATCAGTCTATGTATGCCTCCGTAGCACTTTGGCCATCTTCGCTAACTTCCATGTAGGGAGTTCGGGTGCTGTGTATTCTTTTCATCATCGGGACGCAACTCGGTCACGTAGCGTCAAAATAAAAGACGGTTGTCGAAAACTGAATTTTTGTCCTATTCGCAAAACTTTTTCGCTTGTTTTGTTTTAACAGAACTGTTATTGATTTTCGTGTATTATATTTGTCTCCATAGGAAAAAGTGCACTCATTCAACTTAAAATCTATCTCCTCACTTGAACAGTTGTTCTTAAAATTGATGAGTATTATCGCCTAAACAGGATTTGCATTTAATTGAACCGAAATAGACCACAAATTACAAATATTATAGTGTAGATATTTAGGTTATCTGTCTATGCAACTGATTAATAATACATTTTATTGCCATATGCATTTCGCCTTTATTTGGAAGGCATCATCAGTGGCCTGTAATATATACATGATTGTGTTCTACAACATTTCGTGTTTACATATCTGAATGTTTTAGGTTGTAAACAGTTCTGCTGCGTTATTTAAGTACACTTACTGATATTTGGATGTTGTTACTTAGATTATTTCGTGGATACTGCTTTACATGTAGTGATGAATTGTGACTTCCGCTTGTTTTGCTGCAATTATGTTCCTTTTGCGTTTTTGTTTTTCAGCACTTCACAGCTAGCACCACTAGGCACATGCCATTTTTTGTTTGTGTTGTGTTTTTGTTGGTGTTGCCAACTGTTGAATGTGTGTTTGTCCTTTTATTTTATTTTATACGAAAATTACGTATTTTCCTGTTATCGTCAATTCCGAATGAAATAAAACATACTTTTTACAATAAATACTCCATGTTAACGATGAATGAATGAAAAGTCAGAAAAACTGTTTTCGGGAGCCTATCGACAGCTAAATTAACGAGAGTCAATAAGTAATTTTGAGAATTTCGAAAAAACCTTAACTACTTTAGAAATTACCTGCAACGCGAAACATTTGTCCTGCAACATAAATTTTTCTGTCGAATTTAACGCATAAATTGCGGAAAATAGACTAAGAAATGCACCCTATAATGTAGATTGCTGTACCCCGTTTTTCTACAAGAATGTCTTATCAACAGAAGAAAGTATAAAATTTGCTGTCTTTAGTTTCACACAAATAGTTGTGTTACCGTACGGTGAGGGCGGGGTCGCCAGCATGCTTTTACTTGGAAGGGCGGTCGCATACTCAAAAAGGTTGAAACACACTGCTTTACATGATTTAAATGCTTCGTTAACGTCAGTATTATTATTAAGGTGTCATGTTATTTAATAAGAAAATGACTATTAATCAAAATCACAGTACACCTGCAAACACCAGGGCTAGGAAGTTCATATTCACGGGACATGTCCGGTAGTATCTTTTACAGAAATGACAAGCATTTTAACCATGTCGTCTTGCTGGCTCAAGTCCAATAACGATTTCGCGGAGCAATACCAACGACCTGTTAAATGTGAAAAAATGTTCAAATGTTTGTTAAACTTATGGGACTTAACTACGGGGTCATCAGTCCCTAAACTTACAAACTACTTATCAACTACCTTATACTAAGGACGGCACAAATATCCATGCCCGAGGGGGGATTCGAATCCCCGACCGTAGTGGCCGTGCAGACCGTGACTGAAGCGCCTCAGTCCTCTCGGCCACCGCGGCCGGCTGTTAAATGTGACTGCAGCTCTTATTGTCGCTAGAAACCGAAGGTACGGTTTTATTTGTTTGTGAAGCTTATGGGACTTAACTGAGGGATCATCAGTCCCTAAACTTACAAACTGCTTATAAACTATACTGTACTAAAGACAGCACAAACATACATGCCCGACGGGGAACGGCCTCGCCCATCGCAGCATAGCGCCTCAATGCGCTCGGCCACTCCGCTGCGACCGGTACTATAGGAGCAGACGTGTAGGATGCTCCGCAAACATATAAGCAAACTCTACCGCGAGAAGTCGCGCCTTTCAAAGTTATGCCATCGATCGCGTGCATAGCATTTTTTTTTGACAGTCAAAGAACAGTTTGTAATGTACTTAATATGTCTAAATAAGTACTTATAGTTGCGTTTATAAGAAAACACACACATTTGACTATTTAAAATTGGTAAAATGCCGATTGTTTTAAAATCACTGTGAGCAAAATGCTCACGCGCGAGTCCTCGCGGGTTAAATCACCGAGTGTGAAAGTGTATGAGAAAATGTGACGCATTGTTCAGGCAAATTGCTACTCGTGTTGTGGCAGTACAACGGGAGTTGGCCGTAGAAGACGATGAGGTCGCACCATGCACACCACCTCCCGTGAAGATAGACTCCTCATCCGATTGAGTTTGCAGTCCAGATGTGCCCCCCCTCCCCCCTTATTGTCTCTGGCGATTGGAACACTGTAACACATCGTACACTGTCGGCGGTGATAGTCCGTCACAGTTTATGGCGGCATGCGTTACTTAACGCCTACCTTGGACTAATAGTAGAAACATGCTAGGCGGCAACGATGTATGGAACGATTGTATTGGAGACACGAATGGCATCACTTAGTATTTCTGGACGAATCCAGGTCCTTTTTGTTTTAAATGTTGCCCACATTTTCGTCCGTTTCTGACGGGGATAGCGGCAGCACAGTTATTGCATTCTCACAAGACAGACGCCTCCATCTCCAGGTCTTGTGGTCTGAGGTGCTGGTAGGTGGAACCACAAATCTGTCAGTGTGTGTCTAGGCTAGTTTGACATCCTCTGACCCTCAGCCGTGCCCTTTCTGCAGGGCACCCCACAAGCCCGTTTTTCAGCAAGATAACGCACCACCACGTGTTGCAGCATGAATGCGTGCCTGCAAGATGTCACAGGATGTCAACCTTTTGCCTTGTCCACCAGATCAACAGACACGTCGCCAGTCGAAAGTGTGTGGGTTATGGCTGTGATCCGAAGCCAACCACCACATACGAACTTTGAAACATGAATACAGCATGGATGGCTACAACACATGATACCATTAAGGAAGCGCAGTCGCAAACAGACTAAAACAATCGATTTTTTTGTTTTATTCAATGCTCATCTTATTTAGCTACAAATTGCTGTTTATTTCATGAAAATATGATGATCAGATTTGAAGTCATTATTTTTTTCTTAAAGTGCGGTAACTGTTGCCACGCGCATTTTTTCCGCTCTGTCTTGCTAAGCGTTGATTAAAGTGCAGCAAACGTTCCAGAGATATTTTGATTTTGGTTGCAACAGAGAATTGTTGCTTTGATATTTGACACCCTGTCTGCATTATTGACCATCGTTTGGCAGCTTTACATCTTTGTTGTGTTTTCGTGATACAGACTTAGTGATTCTGTGAAAATTATAGCAGAATGAGTCGGGTAAGGGAGTTTGGGTACAATCCCAAGTTTCGTGAAAACAAATATGTAAAAATGAACTATTAAACTGCTAGTTATGAAGAGAGGGAAGAAAGTGAAATCAGCGCAAGTGTCAGTGCTTTCCAAGTGCCACTCAAATGCTTGGCAGCGAAATACATGAACAGTGTTTCTGCTTCTACTAACATTGATTTCAGTGAGTCACACTTGTTGTAAAAACTGTGGTGGAAACGTCACTTTGCTGCAAAAAACTGTTTTTGGTAAAAAAGAAACATTAAAATTCGGTGTTCATGATGCAGTGAAGTGCTTCAATGCTGGTGAGTCTACGAAAACTGACGTGTTAAGACTCTTGGGAGCACAGTGTGGCATCAATACCGCTAAGAGACTGAAAAGCATTGACATGGCTCGTATCCATTTCTGCAAGAAATGCTACCGAGGTGCTCAGGATGGCCAGAAGTTCAAAGATAAGAAGAAAAGAAGATAAAGAAGCTGAGCCGCAGTATAATACTGCAATGTTTTAACATTGTTTCTGTATTCTAATGTATATTATTTTCTTGTATATAAAACTTTTCATATAGTTTTTCTCAAAGCTACATCTTTTTATATTCTGTTAGACTTTTCTCAAAAACTAATTCTGATATGTCAGCAGATTTTCAGTAACTCTTATTATTTATTTTCGTCACAGCCATCTCTGGGTTACGTTTACACAGCTTCCCTCACTTTCTAAAGTTCTCTTCCTTCCTCTTTCGCCAGTACTCCTTCATCCATTGCCTCACTCTTGCACGTTCTTCCACCGAGAATACTCTGTTCTTCCTCGTTTTCTCCTCGAAGAAATCCTTCATCTCCGCAACTATTTTCCTGAAGATGTGCCTGTTGACAATTTCTTCTGCCGTGATCCAGCATTTTTCTAGGTTCCTGTCTGATTTCATTCTTGTAATATGTCCATAGAAAAACAGTCTTCATTGTGTTGGTAACTTTTTCAAATCGTTGATAAAGTTCTTGATTAGGAGGAACGTAAGTTAACTTTATATTTTTCTGGGTTCCAGAATCTTTCTTAGGAATTTCGTTTCTTTCTTTTCCAAGTCTGAAAATCCCTTCCTGGCTTCGTCTCAGATGCATATAAACATTCAGGTTTGACGACTGAGCTGTAGTGAGGGAATTTGAGAGTATAAGGTTGATTTAGATTTATATGTGTTTTGACACAATCGGAATGCTATTTCCATTTTTCTTGCCCGTTCTTCAATTGCTGCTTTTTCGCTGTTGTTTCTCTCCTAGGTACTTGAACCTCTGAACTCTCTTGATGTCGCCAAACTTGGTCCTCATTGTCCAGATTGGATCACTGGCATTTATGTTCATATATTGTGTCTTCTCAAAAGATATTTGCAACCCTGCTTTCACTGCTGATTCCTTGAGGACTTCAATCTGTTTAGTTGCAATTTTCAGATTCTCTGGAGGAAAAAAAAAAAAAAAAAAAAAAAAAAAACCTAAATAATTTGCAAATGCGAAGCATTCAAATGTAAGCCCTGATTGTTTGCGGCCTAGCCTGATTCCATTTGGAAAGTTTAACTGACTCATTTCGTTTCGCCATTCCCTGATAATCTTCTCTAAAACACAATTGAATAAGATCGGAGAGAGACTGTCTCCTTGTCTCAAACCTGTTTTGATTTCGAAGGGCTCTGACAGTTTTCCTAAAAATTTAATTTGTGATAGGGGATTTGTTAGTGTTTGATAAATAAGCCTGGTTGCCTTATCATCTACTCCACATTATTTCAGCACTTTTATTAATGTGTCTCTATCTACGGAGTCGTACGCCTTATTAAAGTCCACAAATATCATGATCACTTTCTTATCAGCTGCTAGTGGCTTTGTTTTGATTAAGGTTTCGAAGCTAAAGATCTGCTCACCACATGATCTTCCTGTCCTAAAGCCGGCTTGATATTCAGCTAGTTGTTGATCTATGTGTTGTTCTATTCCATGTTTGAGAGCAACGGCACGGATCTTGTATGCTACTGGTAGAAGTGATATTCCTCTGTAATTATTGACATTGGATTTGTCACCTTTCTTGTGCAATGGTTGGATGACTGCATATCTTTTCCTTCTTCTGGGATCTCTCCCGTGAGCCAGATTTTTTCAGTCTTTCAAGTCGTTCCAGGAAACTGTCTCCTGCGTACTTCAAAGGTTCTCCAACACTTGAATCTTCGCACGACACTTTGTTGTTTTTAAAGCCCCAGATGATTTGTCTCTCTTATTTCCTTATTTATCTGGTGGGGTGGAATCAGGAAGTTTGCTTTGTGGTTTCTGGAAGGTAAAGTCCCCCCACAAGGATCTTGACATGCTTGTCTGGTGTTCTGAACAGTTCTTCTTAGAGTTGTGACCAAAATTCCTCTACCTTCTCTGGGTTCTTTCTACTGTCTTCATTGATTGGCGCATGGGCATTGAATATGGTGCCGCGGTGGAGTAGCCGAGCGGTCTAAGGCGCCTCGCTGCGGAGCGCGCAGTTGCTCGCCGTCCGAGGTTCGAGTCCTCCCTGGGGCATGGGTGTGTGTGTTGTCCTTAGGTTAGTTTACCTCAGTTTAAGTAGTTTGTAAGCTACGGACTGATGACCACGCAGTTTGGTCCGATAAATTTACAAACGTTTGAACATTTTGAATATGGTGTATAATTTGTTGCCACTCGCAAGAGTTAGTATAGACATTCTAGGAGATGGAGATCTGAACTCTACTGTAGATTCTGTTATAGAATTATAAATGAAGAAGGCCGTTCCAAGGATTAACGCTACATTCTTCGTTTACTCTGTTTTCATAACTTTAATAGCTGGTTGTCCTTTCCGTATCCTGCTGTGAATCTTGTTTCTTGGACTACGAGAAGTTTTATTTTGTATTCATCAAGTAATTTGATCATTTCCTTTTATCTTCCAATTTTCAACAAGGTGTTCACGTTAAGTGTACCAAAGAAGTGTTTCTCCTTCGTTTTGAGTTTGCGGGGTGAGGGAGCCTCCGACCGATCCAAACATGATGGTGTAGGGCCCCCAGAAGCCATTGTCCTACATGAACCAAAATGTTGGCCCCGGATTGAACCGTCTGGGGTACTAGTTTCCGTACGTTGTGCCATCATAGTAGTTGCGTGGGTTTAGAATTGTGGGATAGGGTGAAACCGTACCCAAAAATAAAACCAAGTTAGTGAGATCTGGAGCAACTAGAACAGCCGTCCCTAACATGGAATGAGACGCTGGCCAGGAAGCCGCGCAATACGGGAACAGTCGCGCCTGGGTGTAATCTGCTTTCGTTATGGGGCTTGCTCCCCTCGGTTCTTCCGATCTCAACGCCATTTGGAAATATCCTGCTTCCTCTTCTGCCGCTACGACCGTTGACCTGCTTCGCCTAGTACCCCCAGGTAGGGGCCCTATAACAGAGTACTACCATCCGGAGCCAGATGGGCCCTGGTTTTTTACGAGGTTGATACTCCTGCTCCTACTTCATCACTTGACCATCGGCAATGGCGAAGATTCAGTAATTCTTATTATTAGAACTATGATTGATCAGATGCAAAATGTGGCCTATAGTCACAACAAGAACTAATTCACAAGCACCAAGGTGTTTATAAAACTTGTAATATTTTTTCTTTCAGAACAAAAAGTCATTACTCACAACCTACATAAAATACAGTAAAAAATCTTCATGTGATCCGCTGATGATGTTTGATCTGTATACTGTAAAAGTTTCAGGTCTTTACCTCCATTAGTTTTTTCAGAAAGTGTCGCTGAAGTTTGCCGATTTTAAAGGGGTGTATGGGAGGGTGTCGTCTGTAACTGACTGTAATAGCATACAGGTTGACTTAGACAAAATTTCTAGTTGGTGCGAAGATTGGCAGCTAGCTCTCAATGTAGAAAAAACAATCCTATAATGTTCGAATACAGCATCAGTAGTGAGCTTCTTGATGCGGTCGCGTCGTTCAAATATCTAGGCGTAACATTGAAGAGCGATATGAAGTGGAACGAGCATGTAAGGACAGTTGTGAGTAAGGCAGACAGCCGACTTCGGTTTATTGGGAGAATTTTGGGAAGATGTACTTCACCTGTAAAGGAGACCGCGTATGAAACGCTTGTACGACCACGTCTTGAGTATTGCTCAAGTATTTGGGACCCGCAGCAGATCGGTTTGAAGGAAGACATAGAGGCGGTTCAGAGGCGAGCAGCTAGATTTGTTACTGGTAGGTTCGACCAATGCGCGAGTGTCACGGAAATGCTCCGGCAACTCAATTGGGGATCGCTGGAAGAAAGACGACGTTCTTTTCGTGAATTTCTGTTAAGTAAATTTAGAGGGCCGGAATTTGAAGCTGAGTGTAGTACGATCTTGCTGCCGCCTACTTACTTTTCGCGTAAAGATCACAAAGACAAGATAAGAGAAATTAGGGCTCGTACGGAGGCATATAGGCATTCTTTTTTTCCTCGTTCAATTTGGGAGTGGAATAGGAAAGGTAATGCCTAGTAGTGGTACAGTGTACCCTCCGCCACGCACCTTACGGTGAATTGCGGAGTATGTATTTAGATGTAGATGTAAATTAATTTCTTATGGGAGAGCATTCGCGACTATGTACCCTTAATGATCTTTGAAACAAGATGAAGGCAGCAGGGATGGCTACACCACATTATACGCGTCGGTGCCATCACGTGTGGATCAAGTTCCCAGGGTCCATGGCAGTCCTGAACCTACTAGGCAACAGGGCGTATGCTGAAGGAAGGAAGATCAAGGCTTAACACCCTGTCGATAAAAGTCGTCATTAGAGGCAGAGGTCACGCTCGCGTTGTTTGAGTAGGAATGGGGAAGGAAATCGGCCGAGCCCTTTAAAAGGACCCACCCCAGTATTTGCCGGGAGTGCTTTTGGGAAATGGCGGAGAACCTAAATCTAGATGGCCGGAGGTAGATTTGCACCACTGTCCTTCCGAATGCGAGTCCAGTGTGCTACTTCAGTGTGTGACGCTTGCTGAAAAGAGAGGTGGTTGAAATGTTTATCACTACTTCAGAACATACTAATGTGCATGGCCTGAGAATGGGTACGATGTGTCTCTAGACTTCCAAGGCCTGTTTTATTTTACCACTGAACATGAGCGTATTACAGGTTTGTAGTGTCCCTATCGGTGACAGTATGCGACGGTACGCTGCCATTTTTTTTTAGAACTACGACTATGCTAATAGCGCACTTTCCAAGTAATTAATTGACTTTTCCCTCGGTGCTTCACGGAACGTGATAGAAATATTTCAGATGTTGTGTCCATAAATATTTATTCACTGGGTCCATCGCGGCTTTGGCACTGTGTGTGCATCTGTTTAATTAGAGTTAACTAGTATCTGAGGTCATGTCTTCATTGTCTTGTTCCCGGCGACTCTGACAGGAAGCAACACGTGGACTCTTCTAGGAAAGCGCGCCCTCTGCATTTAGAGAACGCCGCCAAGCGCGACCCGTGTCTTGGCGTCTGTCACTGGCAGTCCGAGCTCAACAGCTTCGGCGCTACCCTGTCCTGTCCTGTCCTGTCAGGTGGAACGCCCTTCACGCCCGGGCTTAACTGGCTCAGGATGAATGTATTGGGCAGCTGTCAGCTATGTACCTGGTGCTCGGGACTGCCGGCTGCAGACTGCTCGCGGCATTCCTCTTGAGCCGCATGGACTCTGGTCGACAGAGCCGGCGGTTCACGTTCCCTGGCGGTCACGCGCGATTGGTTTTTCCGTGACGTAAGAGTGCAGTCTCGCGGCGATAACTTTGCATGAAAAGTTCTCGGCTTTCCGACCGCGTCAATTGGTTAAAATTCCACGAGCTTTCGGCCAGGCACTCCGCGGCCATTGTCAAGCGGGTTTTCTCAGAAGTGGGTGGTGCGTTGACGACTGTTTTCCCTTGCTGTCCACATTCATTTCGTACGTTCTCTGTCTTCTAAGCTTCTCGGTATTAAGTGCCTGCTTTCTATTTTTCTCTTGTTGTTCCCTGAAGATCGCTTTCAGAATTTCGTTCTTGTATAAGTTTCTGTTCAAAGTGTCAATTACCTCACCGTTTGCTTCTTTCAGATTATTTAAAGTTTGTGCAAACCACACTGATTGTCCTTTAAGCGTAATTATTTTATTAAATGTCTTATGGGCCTGTTGTTTCCGTTCTCACCAAATGTAAAAAGAACTCGATTAGCACAAACTAGTCACCAAAACAATATGTTTTTGTAGTATTTTTCTACTATTTTGGCCAAGTTGGTTGAGACGGAGAGCATCGCGTCGGCCGCCGCTGTCCTTGGACGGCCGGAGTTCTCCGCTTCCGGTGTGTATTGCGAGGCTCTAAAACCAATTAGGAGGGCAGCGCGAAGCAAAACACAGCAGAACGGGAGACACTGTGCGGCGACCTCCGCGTGACACGCGGCCGCCCTCAGCTGTCGCATACCTCGCCGCCATTAAATCCCTGCACAGCTTCATCGCAATCTTTCCGCCAGACGCGGTCGTTGCCATTCTTACTGGTGAAACCAAGGAGAAAGAAAAATAAATAACCACATCCAACCACCTGGTTGGAAAAGAGTATCTTGTTCATGACAAGGGACGGCTGACATGGAAGTCCTTGAATAGGTTGAGATCCGGAGTGGGCACATCCAGAGTTAAACTAGTAAGATGGGGCTACACCGAGGAAGATACACCAAGTGCGAGTGTGCGGAACACCAGACCGTGGAACGTGTCGACTGTGTTGTCCAACCACCTGCGGTGAAGACGATCTTCATCAGGCATCGGAGAATGCATTGGATGTGGCCAAGCTGTGGTCACAAGTCATATAATGTCTATAACTATTAAGAACTTAAATACGTAGTATTTTTCTTCAACAATATATTCTATTTGTTATTAGCAGCTTTCGGCTTCTTAGGCCATCGTCAGATAACTTCGTACTAAATAGATAGTCCACTATATACAAAGATGGTTGTTCAAAGATATGTGAACCTGCGAATTTATTATAACTATGAATCGATACTAAAGCGCACTGCAAAACAAATGTATTTTAAATAAAGACATCTTAGGGTACAAATGTATTAAAATATTAAAACTGTGGGATTTTTTAAGAAAGTATTGTCAGATAGGTGGTGGTTGAAACAAAATGTGGATTTGTTACGAATAATTATCAGTACCACAGAACGTGTATAATGTAATATACAAATGGGGTCCGAAACGGTACATCTTACATCACTTACTGTTACAGTGTACATGCAAACTGTGAATCTGAGAGAAACATTGTTATAACTTGTTAATAATTGTGTAAATATGTACGTTTCTGTTAGGAGAATAATAAAATCCAAGAGACTTTAAATAACTACAGGCCACGAGTCTAATTCAGAGGAACCCTCTCAGAAAGCTTTGAAATCAAATCAGGACTAAGTCAGGGAGACAGTCTGTCCCCTCCCCTGGAAACGGTAATACGAAAATGGCGGAACAAGTTAGCACTAGGTGGGATTCCAAATGCTACCTCTCTGGGACATAAGTGCAGTGAGCTCCATGTTGATTGCTTGGCATCTGGCGATGACCTAATACTTCTGATACAGCAGAAAAGTCAGTGAAACAACTGAACATTGTCAGAAAGCAAGCGGTAAAGGTGATCCTATTAGGGTTGTGCTACTTGAGCTACGGAAATCAATGTTTTCTTCTCTCTGTACGTGAACTCAGTGTGTGTGTGTGTGTGTGTGTGTGTGTGTGTGTGTGTGTAGTTTTGTCTTGAGTTTCTGATGGTGGGCTATACGGAAATCGCGTCAAATAAAGTGATTCGTTTATTAGCCGGTGGCTAATACTTCAGTTTTATTAAATTGCAGTAAGTCGCTTTGGCCGGCCGCGGTGGCCGAGGAGACTAAGGCGCTCCAGTCACGGTCTGCACGGCCACTACGGTCGGGGGTTCGAATACCCCCTCGGGCATGGATATTTGTGCCGTCCTAGTTCGTAAGTAGTTCATAAGTAGTTTGTAAGTTTAGGAACTGATGACCCCGTAGTTAAGTCCCATAGACTTTACAAAAAAAAAACAAAAAAAACAAACAAGTCGATTTGTTTGTGCATGACTTCATGTCACAACCACAAGTGAGACAGATTTGTGCCGCGGCGGAATAGCCGTGCGCACTGAGGCGCTGCGCGCGGCCGTTCCTCGTCAGAGGTTCGAGTCCTCCCTCGGACATGTACATGGGTTTGTAGTTTCGTAAGTAGCCCACGCCGCAGCGATAAGAGCCGTTGTTGTAATGATTCCCATCCCAGATGCTGTATCATTTCCGTAACGCTCTCCCCCCCCCCCCCCCCCCCGGTATCGTGACAATACGAAACGAGCTGCCCTTCTCTGGACTCTTTCGATGTCCTCCTCTGCATGGGTGTTGGTGTTGTTCTTGGTATAAGTTAGTTTATGTAATTGGTAAGTTAGTTTACAAGCATTTCAACATTTAGAGAGATTTGTACCTCTAGTAATAGAGTGAAAGGAGCAGAGATGAGGTGACGGATTGTTGCGGTTTGTGGGCTGGCCCTAAGTAGACAGCAGTACAGTATAGATCGGCAGGAAGCCTGGTGGGCGTGGCGTCAGCTGACCTCTGGCCAGACACCTGCGCCACGTGTTCTCTTCCGGATCACTGCTACTCTTACAGAGGAACCACTCGCCGCCTGCTGATACCCACACGCCTCGTTCTCCCTTAAGAATCATTTCTGGTCTGTACTTGTTGCTCACCCCTGCTCACGTGCTCACCCCTGCCCACAGGCATGAGGGCATGAACCCCTCCGGCGGCGACTCGCGGTGCGCGTCCCCCAGCGACGGCGGCCGCGGCGCGCACGACAAGGACAAGGCCACGCTCAAGGTGCACCTGCCCAACGGCTGCTTCAACCTCGTCAAGTATGGCGACGCCATCGACGTCAAGGTACGTACCCCTGTCCGCCATTTTCTTCATTTATATCTACATATTTACCCTGCAAATCTTACATCTTTTAACAAACTGTCTTGCAAACGGCTCTAACGATTTTGATGAAATTTCGTATTTACCTTGTTTTTCTTTTGAAGTTCATCGACATAGTTTTATTTTTCGTAAAAACGCGATTGAGCGTGTGTGTGTGTGTTTTTTTTTAAAAAGGTGTTTTTCGGATCACACAAGATATGTTAGCCTCTAAAACGTGGTGAGTAGCACCGTCGACACAATAAACGTTAGATACGGTTTTCTTCGGCTGAAAATGTTTCTGCATTTGTAGCAAACCTCTGCACTTCGAAATATCGAGGAAAAGTTTGGACAAAAATATTTACTGTGACACTGAACTAGGTCAGTGGTCAGTGGTCAGTGGAAAAGAGTTTAAGCAGATTGACTGCCAAATAGGAGGAACAAAGTTAGAGCAGGTAGACAGTTTAAAGTACCTAGGATGTACTTTCTCACGGGATGGCAACATAGTGAAAGAACTGGAATCGAGGTGCAGCAAAGCTAATGCAGTGAGTGCTCAGCTAAGATCTACTCTCTTCTGCAAGAAGGAACTCAGTACCAAGACTAAGTTAGCAGTCCACCACTCCATCTTTCGACCAACTTTTTGTATGGCACTGAAAGCTGCGTGGATACAGGTTACCTTATTCATAAGGTACAGGTTACAGATATCAAAGTAGCAAGAATGGTTGCAGGTACTAATAGATGGGAACAATGGCAGGAGGGTGTCCATAATGAGGCAATCAAAGAAAAACTGGGAATGAACACCATAGATGAAACAGTTAGAGCGAACAGACTGAGATGGTGGGATAATGTTACACGCATGGGAGAAGCAAGGTTACCTAAGAGATTCACGAGCTCGTCAGCGGAGGGTAAGAGGAGTCGAGGTAGACCAAGAACAAAGTACTTAGATTCGGTGCAGAATGATTTTGAAGTAAAAGGCATAACATCAGACGAGGCATCAATGTTAGCATTGAATAGGGGGATCATGGAGGAATTTTATTAGAGGTACTAAGCTCCAGACTGAACGCTGAAAGGCATAATCAGTCTCTAATGATGATGACTGGACTAGGTATATTTATGGTTACTTTCGTTCAACGTTTCCAATTCCTGCGTAGGAATTGTTTCATAACATTTATATAGCAGTATCCCTATAGAAAAAATTCCCGAGCAACGCTAGGCCACCCGATATTTAAATTTAAGTGCATAGCAGAGAGTACATCGAACCGCTTTCATAATATTTCTCTGTTCCATTTTCTAATAGCGCGAGAAGAAGGGACACCCAAAACATTTCTTTTTCGATCTGATTTCTCTTAAGTTGTTATGATCATCACGTCTCCGAATGTAGGAGCGATCTATCAAAATATGTTCGCAATCAAGAGGAGAAAGTTGGTGACAAATAACCCTTTGTTTAATGATTTCCACGTCAGTTCATCGATCATTTGACTCTCACCCCACCCCCACCCCCTTCATTGCGAAAATACGAAACGAACCTCTCTTCTCTGAACGTTGTGCGTCCTCTGTTAGTCCCATGTGATGAGGATTCCACTTTGCATAATAGTAGTCCAAAATAGGACAGACAGGTGTAATGTCAGTAGTTTTCTTAGTAGAACTGTTGCATCTCTTAAGCGTTATGCCAATGAAAGTAACCTTTAGTCCGACTTACTGTGATATTTTCTGTGTGCTCTTTCCAATCAAAGGTGTTTGTAATTGCAATTCCTGGGTATTTTGTTAAATTTACAGCTCGTAAATTTGACTGAATAGTCCTTTAAATGAAGTTTAATGGATCTCTTTCTATACTCATAAGAATAACTTCACAATTTTCATTATTTATGGTCTACTGCTAATTTTTGCACCATGCAAATGTCTTTATCTAAATCGGTTGCAAGTTCCTTTTGATCTTCTGGAGGTTTTGGAACCAACAAACGAAAGCATCATCTTCGATCAGTCTAAGAGACCTGCTCATATTGTCTATATGTTTGTAAATCTATCGGACAAAACTGAGTGGTCACCAGTTCAAAATCGTTTATAAAGCCAAGGAACAGTGGGAGCTCCACATCACTTTTCTGGGAACGCTAATATTACTTCCCTCTTACTCGATGCCTGTCTGCCAATTGCTATCTATTGTGGCCTTTCTGACAGGAAATCGAGAATCAAATCACACAACTCTGATAATATTCCGCAAGCACACAAATTGATCAGAAGCAGCTTCGGCGGTACAGTGTCAAAAGCCTTCTGGATAATCCAGAAATATGGAACCAATGTGATTTCCTTTGTCGGTAGCAATCACCACTTCGTGTTACTTAAGAGCTAAGTGTGTTTCACCCACCCCTCTCCTTCCTCACCAACCTTGGCCCTCTCTGACTACCACCATTAACACCACTTACTGTAATCATCAGTCATTGTCATCACCGCCATAATCCTGTCATCGTCACTGTGCTGCCATCATCGTCACTGAGCTAGCTGACATTGTCTTCTTCATCCTAGCTGACATCATCACTGGCTACAATGTCCTCTCTTTCGCATCTCCATTCTCTACATCCCCTTCTTTTCATCATGGTGGAGTATGGCCTGGTGACCTCAGCGTAAAGCGCTGAACCGGAAATGAAGTGTTCATGACTTTGACACCCAGTTGAATTACGGATTTTCAGTGTGAGTTTTAACCCAACCTTCACCTCCCAACGATGTGAGAAGTGACCAGTAAAGACACGCGGTTCGGATTCTGCGTTAAACTGTAGATCCCCGCCGGCCACGGTGGCCGCGGAGACTGAGGCGCTCCAGTCACGGTCTGCACGGCCACTACGGTCGGGGGTTCGAATCCCCCCTCGGGCATGGATATTTGTGCCGTCCTTAGTCTTAGTTAGTTCATAAGTAGTTTGTAAGTTTAGGGACTGATGACCCCGTAGTTAAGTCCCATAGACTGTACAAACATTTGAACATTTTTGTAGATCCCCTCTCTCCTGTTGGAATAAGTGGGCAAGGTTAGCAACATGCAAATCGCCAAAGTATCGTCCAGTTGAAATACTTTGCACAGGCCAGCGACCCATATTAAATAATTGTTATTATGGTAGATGTCATTGAATTCATCACCACCATTCTTCTTCTTCTCCCTCTCTGCTTCCCACGTTTTCTATCCCTCCTCCTCTTCCTCGGCCTCCCTTACTACCTCTCTCTCTTCGGGAAATGTGCCGAAGTACTTGTTTTGGGACGTTACCTTTCATTTGTCTCAGTACCTCCATTAATTTTAGTTAGTTCATAGTTGCGTCTTGCACTGCAGTCCCCCCCCCTCCTGAATCATTTACAGAGCATACATTAAGTCCGGGAACACTTTCAATTATTTATTTCACAAGAACCAAACATTGTACAGAAACAATACATATGTCAATTTCAAGAGAAACCCATTTTTTTTCCATGTATACCGCCACAGCGTTATTGGGGTATTTGCCGATAGTCAGCGCTAGTCGAAAACATGGCGACTTGAGGTGCTGTACCGGCCACGGAACGACACCTGTCGACAGGCAACACTAATGGCACACTGGTGTACCGGGAAACACACCCAACAGGCTGCAGCACGTCCAAGTAGGAATATACAGTGGCAGTGGTCTCGGCGAAGAGAATGTCCCCTGCAGTTTCCGACATGACAAGGAAAAAAAATCATTTACCTTTGGAGAATCACGCTCAAATTCAGTGCATTCGTATGGATGGTTTGTACCCCAGTTTCGATAATTATGCCTGTTCCCCACTAGTGTGACAAGTGATTTCGTCACTAACAATAAAAAGATCAACAATGCCATCCCCATTCTCATTCAATTGTTGCAATAGCGAACAAAACTCAAAAGGATTGTCTCTGTCTTCTGCACTAGCTCCAATTTGAATGGTTTCATAGACAGCTTCGGTCGCAGGACTTTTCTCACTGTTTTTGGAGCCTTTTCGAGTTCACGGGATGCGCGACGCACCGCTTTCTTTGGACTCCTTCTGAATGCCTTCCTTACGCGCTGCACAGTCACTTCACTCACACAGGGACGTCCGCTTCTCTTTGCTGGGCTCAAGCGACCCGTCGTAATGAATTTGTTGTGCCAGTGCTAAATGGTCTTCCTTGTTGGTGGCTTCTTACCGTACTTGATTCTAAACATCCGTTGAACAGCTGTAGCACACTTGTTTTTGGCAAACTCCAACACACAGAAAGCTAGCTCCGACCTGAACTTGCCATGTTTGCAATTATCGGCAAATTATCAAACTTACCTTGTGGCGCTGTACATGAAAAGAAAAGAAAGAACAAAAAGCTTTCTGGGTTTCTCTTCAAAACGGCTTATGTATGATACCTGTACAACGTTGAGTTCCTGTGTAATAAATAATTGAAAGTGTTCCTGGGCTATATGTACACCCTGCATTTGTTTTTCTCTCTCCTAGTAACTCCCGACGTGGATCACTCTGAAAGTGCATTTTAGACTACCTTGAGTAAAACTTTTAATATTTATTCATGGACTCGACAAAATTGGCTTTTAAATAGTTTCCGGAATGTAAATATCTTTAGTAATAAAACAAAAGTCATGCATAATTCGGAACTGTGTGGCGTGCAGTGATGTGAATCTGCCTGCACGTTCAGTAATGTGTGGATACTGCACGGAAGGGCCCCGCGAGCATGCACAAGTGCCGCGATGCGACGTGGCGTGGACTCGACTGATGTCTCCAGTAGTGCTGGTGGAGGGGGAAGTGACTCCATGCATCCTGCGGGTCTGTTTGTAAATCCGTAACAGTACGAGGGGAGGAGATCTCGTCTGAACAGCACGTTGTGAGGCATCTCACATATGGTCAATAATGTTCATGTCTGGGGAATTTGGAGGCCAGCGGAGGAGTTCAAACTCAGAAGAGTGTTCCTGGAGCCAATCTGTAGCAATTCCGGACGTGTCGTATGTCGCATTGATCTGCTGGAATTGCCCAAGTCTGTTGCAATAGTTGATATGGTGTCTGTTCTTTTGGGACATGTCCGAAAAGAACATATACCACACCCATAATTGTAAATATGCTCACAACAGGCAGTGACAATTCCAATATGGACGTATAAATACGCTCTGTCTTCTGCGGAAATCCAGTATAGGCTGCGAGAAAGAGGAACTAATGGGCAGGGGGCACTACCATCGTAGTGTGCGACAAGTCGAGAATTTGAGTTGGAAGGGAAGCGTGCCTGGATAGCCTAATTGGTTAAGGCGGTCGCTTGCCCGAAGTCGGAAATCCGGATTCGTATGTCGGTCAGTACAAATTACCAACTTATGTCAACGCCCCCAAGAGGTCGAAATGTTTCAGTATATCGCATCCTTTGGAATGCACAATTGACATAAGTGTATGCAGGTGATCAGCTAGGATGAGTCACCTGTCACAGTCATATCTACATGTATCAAGGGTCCCATATCACGTCACCTGCACACATCGCACACCATTACAAATACTACATCACACTGAACAGTCCCCTGACATGCAGGATACATCGGTTCATGAGGTTGTCCCCAAATCCTTGCACGTCTTTCTGCTCGATTCAATGGGAAAAGAGGCGGTGTTGACGAGCCCAGGCGGCGTCAGAGCTTTGTGTCATGCAGTCAGCAAAATATTTGATATCCAACATTTTGCTTAATTCATGACAGAGTTTGATCGTATATAATTCTATCATATTCTACGCAATAAGATGTATAGACTGAATGTGAAAGTTTAACACAATAACAACAGTATTACAATGACCGTGTGTTTTTTCCTAGAGACATCATTACTGACTAAGCGCAGAAATGCAAAATTTGTTCATTCATTATTTGATAATGAGAGTACCTAGTGACTTTCAATGAACATTACCAAAAAAAAGAAACCCTTGCGAATCTTTTTCTTGCTGATACAGGCCACAAAGTGATGAGTTTGAAACAAAGCTTCTCTCTTCCTACATTTTGACTTTTAAAACTTCATCATTTTCTTAGTTCTTTAAGAAACAGTCTACGATTTGCAGTCATTATTCACATATGTCACTGAATTTACCTGTTGAATTATATCCTGGCTCGACACACAGTTCAGGAAATATGGCGGCGTAAACATTGAGTCGCGCTGTACGCAAATTACGCTGTATTCGTGGAATGTTGGTCCGTCTTAATGCCCACGGTGTCGGCGGTATATTAAACCCTCATCTTCCTTCCTTCCAGCGTTTGATAATCAGAGCACTTGTTAACTGTTAAAGACGAATGCAAACACTTTGTAAACTTTCACTACATTACATGCTTCAAAGCCAAATATTTAGCACATTAAATCATTTGTAACGTAATCAAAACTTGGAAATACTTCGATACATGGGAATTCTATTTTTTATGAAATATGAGCATTTATTGCTACTTACATAAAATACTATATTGTAGAGCAAATTTACGTTACCTTAATTAGAGCGTTTTAGAGATCGCGATGGTAAATGAACAGTTTTTTTTTTTTTTTTTTTTTTTTTTTTTTTTTTTTTTTCTGAAGAGGCTTACCAGTCGGGCATTACTTCTTAACTCTACACCTCTAGTGACTACAGTGAGCTCGACATGTAACATCTGGCCATTTATAGCATGAGGTTTAATCTTTGAAGGCATAGATGATGATGTACGGGTAGGTTTGAGGGCAGGCATATCTACCACCGACCATATTTTCACACTGAGGTAAATTCAAAAGAAGAACTGGGAATACAACAAAAATACATATTGCCTGTTTATAGACTTCAACGAGACATACGACACGATGATAAAGGGAAAGGTGTGGAAGGTGATGGAAGAGTATGGAATTAAAAAAAGGGTGACCCAGCGTGTATTAATCAAAAAGCGTAGTAAGAAAGGAAAAAAAAAACATTCACAACAGTTTGAGGTAAAACCAGGAAGTAAGATAAGGAGACATTATATCGACAACTCTGTTTGATATGGCAGTGAACAAGACGTAACATTATTTAAAAATAAAAACCTCGGAATAGACATAGGCAGGAAGATAAATATACTGGCGTTTGCAAATGATGATGTTCTGATTGGTAAAACTTGGAGGAAATGGAAAGGGAGCTGGTGAATGAAGCTGTAAGAATCGGACTAACGATAAATGAGGGTAAGAACAAATTATTAGTGGCAGCAGGAGGAGGACAGAATACACTGCCCAGTGTCCCTATCTACAGTCTACGGCCTACTACATGTTTAGGAGTTATCATTAACATCAGTAGCAACCTTGAGACTGGAATTTTAACAAGAATACAAGCAGGAAATAGAGCTATGCATGCGTTACGTTCAGTGCTTAAATCAAAACTGTTGTCATACAGAACGAAGCTGAGAATATAAAAGATAATCATCAGACCAATAGGGACTTACACTAGTGAAACATAGACAAAGAAGACGCTGATGAGGTTACTGAGGAAAAAAAGGGTTGGAGGATAAGACGAAATAGGGAGATCCGTGACATGTACAAAGAGCCATACATAATCATACGCAAGAGAATGAGAAGGTATGGGAATGTGGTGAGAAAAAATGCTAGCATTGTACGAGATTGATGGTAAACAGACTGGAGGTAAAGAGACTTCTGGGATGGCCAAGAATGAGGTGGTGGATGACGTTAGGAAGTATTATTTGAAGATGCGAAGGAATAAAGAAGCTGAAGATGGGAGTGGCGCACTTCTGTGCGTGAGGCTAGCTACTGACTGCGGTTCCAATGACCCTGGCAGTAAGGAAGAAGGGTGTATTCGACAATCAATGAAATAGCACACATTAATGGGACGTAAGTTATATGTAGAACCCACAAAGTGAAAACCACCCATTCCGTGCGGTGTCGCCAAAGTTGTGGTTGTAACCTAGTGAGCGTGTTTGGCTGATATTGGGTAAACACTTGGTTGAATGCGAAAATTTTTTACAATTTATTTATTTACAATTACAATAACAATTTAGGTCTGTTACCTGGATAACTAAAACAGACCTTTACAATCAATTATTATACATCACAATTTGTTTGGTTGTTAGTAATAAGTTAATGACAACTCTAAGTATAATTCCCGCCTCTCAGCAAGCCTCCTGAAGGGAGGCCAGTACCCATCCCTACAACGTGGACGTGGGTGGGGCCTACTTACTAACGTAACCACTGCTACTCGTATTAATTTATCAGATTGTTAAATTTACAAAACAAAGTAAATTACACTACTACTACTAGTTGTGCACTGATTTGCACTATCCATCTCATTTGCACCACTGGATTTCTAGTCTAGATTGGATTTGGAAGGTAGCGAGGCAGCCAACACCAGAGAACTTATTCCAGTGACTTCTCTCTTATACCTTGCTCACGCAAGGCGGGAAAGTCGTCCAGCTCTTCACTCCTTGCCTCAACTAACCTTCCGGTCATATTCGGTTCCATCCGTGGTGCCAAACCGACGTTAGCCGGCCAGACGCCACGGATGGCGATGTCAATCCGGTTTTACGTACGCAGTATATTGCTGCCACTGTATGCCTCATAGAGGCATGCACGGCTTTTCTCTCCTGTTGTTTCGCAGCAGACTATCCTCGATAGATCTGCTGCGCGTGGGTTGATACTTTCTCAGTTAGTATTATTAGGATCTCTACTAACTCATCATTCCTTATTATTTCATAGATGTCCCTGGTGGGTATGGCCAGCCTCTCTACAGAGGCAACTCGTGCGTGTACTGGGCACTCGAAGATTACGTGTTCCGGGCTGTCTATCTCAGCACCACATTCACAAACTGCATCAGGCCGTTTCCCTATTCGGTGCAAGTGCATCGGGTAGGGTCCGTGACCTGTCAAAAAGTGCACTAATCCTGTAGATGGAAGAAATTTTAACTTCATCCTTTCTCTCACTGATGGTAGGAAGGAGTGTACGCGCCTGGCTGTTTCAGATGAATCCCAGTCCCGTTGCCAAATATCGTTAATGGCTTCGTTAATTTCTCTTTTATTTTCACAGACCCTCCCAATTATCCTTTCTACTTGAATGAAGTCGTGTCTTTTCAACCAATAGACCGCCGCCCTTTTCCTGATTATTAAATCAATAGGGTAAAGCCCCATAATCACCGTGAGCCCATCCGTAGGTGTGGTCCCAAAAGCCCCAGCCGATCTAATTATGATATTCCTTTGCACTCTTTTGACAGCCAACGAGGGCCTGACCAGTCTGAGCCTATGAGCCCAGGAGCTCGCACCGTAGCCCATAATCGAGGCGAGTAAACTGTTATGATACAATTTGGTTACACTTGGAGGCAGATGGAACCTCCTCTGTCCTATTGAAATTATTTTGTTATACAATGCTAAGGTTTTATTTGCAACTCGCTCGATATGAGCATCAAAGTGGAGTCTCTGGTCGAGATAGACACCCAGGTATCTGGCAACTGTTTGCCGGCCAATTCTTTCGCCTGCAAGTCTTATGATTGGGTCTCTTTGCAAATTTCCTTTGAAGAGCATGTAATTGGACTTTCCTGGTGCAACTGATAGTTTTACCTTGTTGCACCAGCTCTAAATTATTTCCGTGGCGACAGAGGCTCTGTCCTCCATCTGACGTTTTGAGTTCGATTGAACCAGAACGAGAAGATCGTCAACATAGGCTACTGCCCCCAGTATCCCCGCCTCTTGCTGCAAGTTGTTCAGCAGCGGCTCCATATTTATATCCCAGAAAACTGGGCCAAGAACGGAGCCCTGAGGGCAACCCTTGGTTATCCTCTTTGAGACGGTTCCACCTGGGGACACCAACTCTGCAAGTCTCTCCTCGCAGTAGGCTCTCAGACAACCATATTGTGAGCCGGGACACTCCATTTCCCTTAAGCGGGAAAAAGAGCGCCGGCCACCAAAGGTTGTCGAACGACCCCGCTATATCAATCATGATCCCGGTAACATATGTACATTCCGATGAGTGGACAAGCCTGGCCACCTGATTTATGGCGTCCTCCGTGGACTTGCCCCTCCGGAAGCCATACTGCCACTCATTCAGACCACATAGGACTCGATGACTCGCCAATCTGTCAGAGAGTAATTTCTCAAGAAGCTTCCCCAGTATATCGAGAAGGCAAATTGGTCTGTACGATTTGGGATTTAAAGGGTCTCTGTCCTCTCCTTTGCTCAAGATAACAACATGAGCTCGTTTCCAACACCTAGGATATTCCCTCTCTATTAAGCATTGATTATACAGTTCAGTTAAAACTGGAACCAACTTTGGAGCTAAATGTTGTAGCACTTCTACAGGAATCTTATCCGGTCCTGGTGCTTTCCCCCTTTTTAGGGATTGAATTTTCTCATTGATTTCTCTGTACGAAAATGGGTATACCTGAATCTCATTAATATACGGCTGTCGAAGTTCCTCTCTTAACTGGGTTTGTTCTTGCGAGTCTTCCTCTACGACATCATCTGGCATGAATGCGACAGCAGTAGGTTGGTGTGCCTCGGCAACGTGCAGTGACGTCAAAGGCTGGTGTTGGCCCAGTGTGAGAGAGAACCTTTTAGTCCCCGCCGGTGTCCGCTGCTGGTAATGAATGGTGAAATGGGGCCTCATTCTGTATGCCGTCTGCCTTCCTGGCCCCAGTGCGAGTGCTGCTCCTTACTAGAGGAACCCACTGGCCAGCACCAGTATAAAACAACTTCACGTACTCGCTAACGATACCTCAGAAATCAACTATACAGTAATGAAAAAAAATTCTGCAGTATTGGGCCCGCAGCTAAATATACATCGTAAAACGACATTATAAATAAGGTTTGTCCTTTTGATGCTGTTAATTATTTTGTTATTGTTACAAATGTTTCGCCTTAAGCCGTTTTCAAGCAATCTTTGAACGAACATATAATGCAAATTTTGTATTTAGATAGTGTTACATAAAAACGAGAGATAAATATCATAAACGTTTTGATGCTACATGCACTATTTACCTATCAAAGCTCAGTGATCTTTAGTACGTTTGTACTTATTTCGCGTAGCTATGACGAACTTTCTGTTATATCATAAGGATGTTCTGAGATGTAACAGGCAAGCTACAGAGCTAAATCATCCAAATAACAAGTTAAACAAATTATTTCTTTAGAACGTCAACTGTTAAATGCCAGTTTTGACTTCTCAGTAGGGGTAGAAAAAGATACACGATTCTAAATAAAGTACGTTATGATAGAGGATCCATACATTGCTAGGAATACAAACAGATAGTATTTCATTATAAAGTACGATAAGAAACAAGAACACATGGCCACGAAATTAAAATCTTCTAATGTGCATTTTGTGAACTAATAAACAAAAGTAGTCTGTTTAGGTATTATTGTATGTTTGAGTAGGAACTGGCCATGAAACCACAAACAAGCTTAATATTGCGAATATGAGCTTGCCAGCATTTCATCGTTCTGTAAACGGTAGGAACATTTACCCTTCACTAATTTTCAAGATATTAGTATAAATGACTAATGCATTGTTGTATTTTTTTAGTTAAATGTATTTAAGATCTTTTAATGGTAAAATTGTATTGTATATAAAGGTCACTTCTAGGTACTTTACCTCTATATACCATGTCTTTAAATGCTTGTATTGGAAATATCTTTACAGTTATGTGATGTTTCCCTCCAAACATTCGTAGTAAGGAAGATTAAATACGAAATACGGCATATTACCTTGAATTCAAGATTACACTAACTGAGCACGGGGCACGTGATGCATTCTTTTAAGATTGGTTAACACGAACCGCGTAAATAAAGAAATGCATTCTAATAAATAATTCCTCTGACACATACACAATATAATTAGCGACTAGTAATAAACCAAGGAGGTTAGAAACCTCCCTGTAATAAACCACATACATATGTTACTGTATGTGGCGTTGCCGGCCTAGTATCATTGGTATCAGTGACGTCTCGCCGCCATATTTCTATACTACAACGTGAAAGCAGTCGTTTGCGTTATTACAGAAAATAGTCCTAAAAATTCCGAAGAACTGACGTAACTGCGCTGTCTTTAAACTTTTGATAAATGAGAATTCGTGTGATGTATATGGCTGTAATTTTTTCAGCTGGATTAAGCTTTGAGACATATAGTAATGAGTTGCACTGATTTCCTATTATAATTCCAATTTCATTCAACTTCGGATTTTGTAGCAGTAATATGGTCATCATAGAAGTGTAGTTCATCGTTGGATAACACGTATTCTCCTTCTTTGTAGAGTTCTTACGAAATCTACAGTCTGCTTTGACACATACACTGATGAGTAGCGTTTCCTGTTTTTGTTAATCTGTTACCAGTTACAAAGAACTTCGGCTTTTCGTTTAATATTATGACCGTTGTAAATGTGCTTCTTGTCGTAGATAACACATCTCTTTACGAGTGTGTTTTTCAGATAACTACAGTCTACTTTAACCGTACGTAATGGTAAAATTTTAGTTACCATCCCAGCGGCCTCACATGATTATGTTGGCAACATCAACAAAACGATAGAACGCCCTCGCCAAGATAATATATTCTTAGAAATCCACACAAAGTGACATGATTAGTGTTTCGTACAGAAGATGAAGTAAATAAATAATACTGTACCTGCTCTATGGTTGACAGGTTCTTGTATGTACCCTCATTCACTAAGTAAAAGTAATTGCCCTCGTAAACGAAGACTTCATGACAAAATATTTACGCTGTCACGCGATCGGCTAATGCCAACGTCACATGATTGACAACATAATGACGCGAAGCGGTCAAGACGCTAACTAAAATTTAACCGTACGTAACAAGTTCTGCTCATAACACGATTCGGCAATGTACGCCTATGAGTTAAACTTAATTAATGCGGAAGTATTAGTTAAGATGCAAATCATTTTCAATTCAACTAGTAAAGCTTACAACGTCATATCGTATCAGATCATGGTAGTTGTTGTTGTTGTGGTCTTCAGTCCGGAGACTGGTTTGATGCAGCTCTCCACGATAACCTATCCTGAGCAAGCCTCTTCATCTCCACATAAGAACGACAACCTACATCTGTCTGAATCTGCTTAATGTACCCATCTCTTGGTCTTCCTCTGCGGTTTTTACCCCACACACTTCCCTCAATTCACAATTCCTTGATGTCTAAGAATGTGTCCTACCAATCGATCCCTTCTTTTAGTCAAGGTATGCCAGAAATTTCTTTTCTCCCCAATTCTGTTCAGTACCTCCTCATTAGTTACGCGATCCACCCACCTAATCTTCAGCATTCTTCTGTAGCACCATATTTCAAAAGCCTCAATCCTCTTCCTGTCCGCACTGTTTATCGTCCATGTCACTCCCATACAAGGCCACACTCCATACTAATGCCTTCAGGAAGGACTTCCTTAGGCTTAAATCAATATTCGATGTTAACAAATTTCTCTTTTTCAAGAACGCTTTTCTACCCATTGCCATTCTGCATTTTATATCCTCTGTACTGCGACCATCATTTGTTATTTTACTGCCCAAGTAACAAAATTCATCTACCTCATTTACTGCTTCGTTACCCAATGTAATTCCTTCAGCATCGCCTGATTTTCTTACACTGCACTCCATTACCCTAGTTTTACTCTTGTTAATCTTCATCTTATATGCACCTTTCAACACACTGTCCATTCCGTTTAACTGCTCTTCCAGGTCCTTTGCTGTCTCTGACAGAATTACTATGTCGTCGGCAAAACGCAAAGTTTTTAATTCTTCACCCTGAACTTTAATTCCTTCTCCAAATTTCTCCTTGCTTTCCTTTATAGCTTGCTCAATGTACAAATTGAATAACATTGGAGAAAGGCTACAACCCTGTCTTACTCCCTTCCCAGCCACTGCATCCCTTTCATGCCCTTCAACTCTGACAACCGCTGTCTGGTTTTTGTACAAGTTGTAAATAACCTTACGTTCCCTATATTTTACTCCTGCTTGCTTCAGAACTTGAAAGAGTTTATTCCAATCAACATTGTCAAAAGCCTTCTCCAAATCTACAAAAGCTAGAAATGTAGGTTTGCCTTTTCTTAATCTATCTTCTAGGATAAGCCGTAAAGTGAGTATTGCCTCCCGTGTTCCTACATTTCTCCTGAACCCAAACTGATCTTCCCCGAAGTCGGCTTCTACCAGCTTTTCCATCCTTCTGTATATAATTCGTGTTAATATTTTGCAACCATGACTTATTAAACTGATGGTTCTGTAGTTTTCACACCTGTCTGCACCTGCTTTCTTTGGAATGGGGATTATAACATTTTTCTTGAAGTCTGAGGGTACTTCACCTGTCTCATACATCTTACACACCAGGTGAAACAATTTTGTCATGGCTGGTTCTCCCAGAGACTTCAGTAGCTCTGAGGGAATATCATCTACTCCAGGGGCCTTGTTTCGACTTAGGTCTTTCAGGGCTCTGTCAAATTCTTCTCTCAGTACAGTGTCTCCTATTTCATCTTCATCTACATTCTCTTCCCTTCCCACAATATTGTCTCTAAGTTCATTTCCTTCATAGAGCCCCTCTATATACTCTTTCCACCTTTCAGCTTTCCCTTCTTTGCTGAGTACTGGTTTTCCATCAGTGTCCTTGATATTCATAGAGCTGTTTTCTTATCCCCAAATGTTTCTTTTATTTTCCTGTAGGCTGTATCTATTTTTCCCCTATTTATACATTCTTCAATATCCTTGCATTTGCCTTCTAACCACTCCTGCTTTGCAATTTTGCACTTCCTGTGAATCTCATTTCTTAGTCGTCTGTACTCCATTTTGCTTGTTTCATTTACTGCATTTTTATATTTTCTCCTTTCATCGATTAAATTTAATATCTCCTGTGATATCCAAGGATTTTTTGCAGGTCTTGCCTTCCTACCTATTTTGTCCTCTGCTGCCTTCACTATTTCATCTCTCAATTTTACCCATTCCTCCTCTACTGTTTTATTTTCCCCTGTTTCTGTCAATTGTTGCCGAAAGCTCCCTCTGAAATTTTTAAGAACTTCAGGTTCCTTCAATTTATCCAGGTCCCATCTCCTTATTTTCCTACCTTTTTGTAGTTTCTTCAGTTTCAGCCTACAGTTCATAACCAACAAGTTATGGTCAGAGTCTATATCTGCCCCTGGGTATGTCGTACAATTTAAAACCTGGTTCCGAAATCTATGTCTTACCATTATAAAATCTATCTGGTATCTCCCGGTGTCTCCTGGTCTCTTCCACGTGTACAACCTTCTTTTGTGATTCTTAAACCAGGTGTTTGTAATAACTAAATTATGTTCTGTGCAAAATTCTACCAGGCGGCTTCCTCTTTCATTCCTTTTGCCCAGACCATATTCACCTACTATCTTCCCTTCCCTTCCTTTTCCAACTACCGAATTCCAGTCGCCCATAACAATTAAGTTTTCCTCTCCCTTAATTGTCTGAATAATTCACTTTAGCTCCTCATATATTTCTTCGATTTCCTCATCATCGGCAGAGCTAGTTGGCATATAAACCTGTACTACTGTTGTCAGTGTTGGCTTCGTATCTATCTTGACAATGATAATGCGATCACTGTGCTGGTCATAGTAGTTTACCCGCATTCCTGTTTTCTTATTCATTATCAATCCTACTCCTGTGATACCCCCAATTGATTTTGTATTTATAATCCTATACTCACCTGACCAGAAATCTTGTTCATCCTGCCACCGAACTTCACTAATCCCCACTATATCTAACTTCAACCTATCCATTTCCCTTTTTAAATTTTCTAATTTTCCTACTCGATTAAGGGATCTAACATTCCACGCTCCGACCCGTAGAATGCCAGTATTGTCTTTCCTGATGATCACATCCTCCTGAGTAGTCCCCGCCCGGAGATCCGAATGGGGGACTATTTTACCTCCGGAATATTTTACCCAAGAGGATGCCATCATCATATGTTCATACAGTAGAGCTGCATGTCCTCAGGAAAGGTAACGGCTGTAGTTTCCCCTTGCTTTCAGCCGTTCGCAGTAGCTCTGTGGCAAAGCCACATTAGCTGATGTTACAAGGCCAGCTCAGTCAATCATCCAGACTGTTGCCCCTGTAACTACTGAAAAGGCTGCTTGCTGCCCCTCTTCAGGAACCACACGTTTGTCTGGCCTCTCCACAGATACCCCTCCGCTATGGTCGAACCTACGGTACGGCTATCTGTATCGTTGAGGCACGCAAGCCACCCCACCTCGGCAATGTCTGTGGTTCATGGGAGTGGATCATGGTAGTAAAAAAAAGGTAAAGCAGTCAACAATCCCACCACAGTGCTTTACTAGGCATTGTCCTGTTTGGAGGTGGTATGCCGTTGCCTTCCTCCGACCTTCGAACTGACTTACCCAGCCAGTTATAGGGGGACCTACAGTTTAACGTGGGTTCCGAACCACGGTGCTACTCGGTATTTTTCACATGAGCAATACTGCCAGAGGTGAAAGAAGTGGAAAGTGAGAGATAAAAATCCTAGGACCTGGCGGGGATCGAACCCGCGACCTTTGGAGTTGTAGTCTGGCACTCTACCACTGTGCAACCGAGGCGCACTTCATGGTAGTACCATACAGAAAATGTTTTGACGTGAGGTGACGCAAGATGGCGGCGTCAGGCTTCAATCACAAAGGGACGTTTGCCAGACTAGTGTAATAAACAAATGGAAACACATCTATGACAAAATGACGTAATGCATGACGCATTTGGTCAAAGTAAGGCTTCTATAAACCCGAGCTGAACTATCCGCCATTTTCCCCCAAGCTGTAGGAGTTACCACGTTCCGGACGAAGCTCTTCAGCTCGCGAATTACTCACTGTATCAACGTGAAACTTTCATCAAAGTGTTCGTTAAGAACTACACTACATTTTCATTTTAGTTTTATTTATGGCAATAATTTATAACACCATATACTGATAGTTTACGACCATACACGTTCTGACGACGTTACGGAATTTTCGACATGCGAGGAACTTTTTTTCTTTTGAAGTTAGGTGAACACATTAAGCGAATGAAATGTTCAAAATACATCAAATTTTCATCCTCTCCAAACAGAAACTCTGTGAGAAACGTATAATTTGAAATAATGTCACTGAAATATGGCCCACTGGGATCCACCCGCCCGTCTAGTAGTAACACGTCTTCCGTATTAGAGCTCCTAATAATTAGGCACATGTTGTTACTGCATAACATCCGTACTTGAAGATACTGGTATTGACTTCTTTTAACCCATTAAATTTAATAGTTGCATACTACAAAAGTTTTGCGTAGTAACCATGTGGCAAAATACTCCCCTCTTTGCATGTTATCATTTGTCAAAATATCATTTTGATACCTCTAACCGTGTATGAGATACACAAAGATTCATTCTGGCCTTATCGCCATCGGAAATTAGTACGCTAAATAAAATAAAGTTTAGCGGTATGAGTGAAAGGTAAAGATCTCCTCCTAAGTCGAAAATAAAATTCAATCCATTAGGGAAGTTTCATCCGCAGCAACATATGGTGCAACAAGCACCAAACGGAATATCATAGCAGCCTCTATTTTTACTGCAAACTTTTCCTAATGTTGCGCAGTCTGTTATTTCGAAGCCAATATCATATTAACTATGACATTTCGTCACAATGCTGACATATAAAGATTTAAGTAACGGAAAAATTAAATATTTCTACCAATTAGTTTTTGCGAAATCGTTTGTGAAAGATGGCAGGGCATGCGCCTCTACGCTGTTAGTGCAGCGCGATTTCAACCATGTTGGGGGAAAACATGGCGGACGATTCAGCTTGGGTATTTAGGAGCTCTAGGTCAAAGCCGGCGGCTGGTATGATGAGCCGCAACAATTCTTTGTTTTTCACATATTAATAGTTGTAACAATGCATGGCATTGTTCACAAAAGTATATAAGGAGGTCCCACAAAAGTAAGCCCCAAATCGCCAGTTTGCGCACCGATGTATTTATTGTGTGATGCATTGTAGGGTAAAAGTTATGTTGAATTAATTTTTATTCACATACCTGGTGTTTGCTCTGAGTTCTTGCTTCAATTTTGACGCGCACATAAAATGGAGGACATTACTCCAGCTGCACATATTCTGAATGAATTCTAGGGACTCCTGTAAGCCTATACTGCAGTTACAGTTTTATAAGAAGTTCTACATCCACAAGATATTAAGGCAACACTATTCTGAACTTTGATAATGTGGAGATCTGCCACAACCACTCGCCGGTGAGTTGAGCATTTGAAAGCAGTTGCGTTTAAGTTCGTGCTTATTGTTATATGTCATTGTTATATGACAGGTTCCTTTCAGTGCTGCATGTTTACGTAAATTTTCTATTATTTTTGATTATGCAATAGTGAGCCTCTGGTTTCCTGAGATGTTTCTCCAAAGTTTTATTCCTTTGACTGTGTTATCTATGGTTGAATCGATCTTATCAAGTTAGATAACGGGTATATTCATATACAAAGATAGCATAAAATTACGAATAGAACTTCAGGCGTAGATGATACAGTCGAAGGAATAAAGCTTTGAAAAAACATCTCAAGAAACCGGAGGCACACTATCGCATGATCAGAGATAATACAAAATTTACGAAAAGCAACAAATTTGTAAACGCAGCATTGAAAGGAAACTGTCATATAACAGGACATACGAACATCCTAACAACTCGTCATAACTACGCGAAATACGTACAAACGCACAATTTGCTTAGCAGAAAGATCAGAAAGCTTTTGACAGGTAACTTCCGCATGTAGCATAAAAAAGTTTATAATATTTATCTCTCATGTTTATGTAAAAAATATCTAAATACAAAATTTGCAATATATGTTCGTTCCAAGATTGCCTGAAAGTTGTTTAGGGCCGGGGACTCTTGGCCCCACAACAAGGTGGGTTCCGTCGTGGCCGTTCCGCCATCGATAACCTCGTGTCGTTGGAGTCGGCCATCCGTACAGGCCTTACTCGCCGCGAACATCTGGTTGCTGTCTTCTTTGACCTGCGGAAAGCGTACATCACCTGGCGCCACCATATATTGTCTG
Source organism: Locusta migratoria (assembly GCA_026315105.1). Taxonomy (NCBI): domain Eukaryota; kingdom Metazoa; phylum Arthropoda; class Insecta; order Orthoptera; family Acrididae; genus Locusta; species Locusta migratoria. The sequence goes on along the minus strand of CM048750.1, from coordinate 8,982,366 downwards.
CGCTGTACGACTGGGACTTACGGGGTCCACTACCTGTATTAATACAGAACTTTCTCGCGCTACATTCTTCTCGTGTTCGTGTTGGTCCCTGTCTCAGCTCCCCTCACTATCAAGAAAACGGTGTCCCACAGGGTTCCGTTCTTAGCGTCCCTTTAATTTTAGTCGCTGCTGCAGTGGGGTCATCGGTTTGCACCTCGTTTTATGCCGATGACTTCTGCATATATTTTAGTTCCACTAGCATCGGCGTTGCTGAACGGCGGTTTCGTCGTCGCGGTGGAGTAGCCGAGCGGTCTAAAGCATCTCGCAGCGTAGCGCGCGGTTGCTCGCCGTGGAGGTTCGAGTCCTCCCTGGGGCATGGGTGTGTGTGTTTGTCCGTAGGTTAGTTTACCTAGGTTTAAGTAGTTTGTAAGCTAAGGGACTGATGGCCACACAGTTTGGTCCGATAGATTTACAGACATTTGGACGGCGGTTTCTGATAGATTGGAAAGGCGCAGTCATGGGTGTTTGCCCACGGTTTCCAGTTTTCTGCATCGAAAACCCGGGTGATGCGTTTCTGTCGGCGTCGGGCGGTACACCTGTATCCCGAACTATATCTGGCTGATGATCCGCTGCGTATCGAAGAGACGCACAGTTTTTTAGGCATGTTGTTCGACGACCATCTCACCTGGGTGCCACACCTTCGCCAGCTCAAACAAAAGTGCTGGCGACACCTCAACATACTGCGCTATCTCAGTCGTACTGTTTGGGGAGCCTCACGCCCAACGGTCCTGCAACTTTATAAGGCGCTCGTTCAGTCGCGCCTAGACTATAGCTGCATAGTTTATGATTCGGCCGCACCGTCAGCACTGCAGGCATAGGACCCAATTTTACATTGTGGTTTTCCTTTGACGACAGGGGCTTTTCGCACGAGCCCTGTGACAAGCCTCCTATTTGAAGCTGGGGTCCTTCCCCTGCGGTTCCGCCGGCAACACCTGTTAGCTTCGTACGTTGCCCATGTTCAGGGCTTCCCACACCATCCGAACCACCGGCTTCTTCCCAGGCGCTGCACTCCCTATTCCTCTACGACGGCCCCAGTCGGGTTATCCGATGTCAGTCCCTGTTCGTTCTTTCCTTTCGTCCACTGAATCCCATCCACTCCCTGCCAATTTCCAATATTCCCGAAGGACACCATTTCTCCGACACAACTTCGTCGCCAGTTCCTGCATCTCTTTGATTCTTTTCGTGACGCTGAAGCCATTTATACTGATGGGTCCCTAGCAGATGGTCGTGGTGGGTATGCATGTCTCCATGGCGACCATGTCGAACAGCATTCATTACCCCCATGAAAGTAGTGTCCTTACTGCAGAGCTGGTCGCCATCCTAAAGGCTCTAGAACTTCTCCGAGCCTGCCCCAGGGGGTCATTTGTCATCTGTAGTGACTCCTGATTGGCTTGCAGGCAATCGATCAGTTCTTCCCTCATCACGCATTAGTGCAGTCCATTCAAGACACTGCTTACTCTCTTGGCAAATCTGGCCATTCTGTGGTCTTCCTGTGGACCCCTGACCACATCGGCATACCGAGGAATGAACGTGTCGACCAGTTGGCCAAACAGGCCACCATTGCACTGCCTTTAACCATTGGCATCACGGAATCGGACCTCAAGTTAGCATTGCTTAAGAAGGTGCGTGAGGCTTGGAGGGCTGAATGGTTTACCATGAGTGCAACGAACAAGCTTCGATCAGTGAAGCTATCCACGACTCTGGAAGTTTTCAATGCGACCCATACGTTGAGAGTCTGTTGTCTTCTGCCGCCTCAGTATTGTGCATACCTGGCTGACCACGGCCATCTCCTTCGCCGTGAGGCCCCGACTGTGTGTCGATGTGGAGCAGCACTGACAGTAGTCTATCTTCTGATGGACTCATGCAATGACGGCTTTCACGACCGGCTGAAATAATTGCTGTTGAATCTTCCGGGTTATGTGGTCGGCAAGACTCACCGCTACCAGTAGCACCTCTGAGGATGTCCAGCGCAGCTCTGGACGAAGCGTCAGGAGCAGATATGTTTCTTTGACCACGACCACATAACCCGGAAGATTCTGATGGACTGCCCAGTTTTAGCTACCTTGCGGCAGTCTTTTAACCTACTAGACGCGCTACCCTTAGTTTTAGGCGACGATGCCTTCATGGCTCATTCCGTTTTAAGTTTTATTCGCGCAGCTGGTTTTTACCACTCCATTCTAGTGTCGTTTATTAGGCAACGAACATACAGCGAAAAGAATGAAAACAAAGTTGGGAATGAGGTTTCGCTGCGTATTATGCTGATTTGCGTTGGGATTTGAATCGATCTGTTGATTATACGCGAAATAACTATTTCTACCACTGTTTTTGTTGCTGTAAGTTCCATGTAATAATGTTCTAAACAAAATGTAATCATATTGAACAAAAATCTTTGCAGTCAGTTAGGGCAACTCTTTATCAGTTAGCGTAACTTTGTACCACTTCCTAGTTTCGTTTCAAATGTGTGGTGCATTGAAAGTTGATGTATTATCTCTAGGATTTGTCAGAGTGAACGTGAAAACTACAGTGCTGTTGTAATCATCAAAGGGGAGTCCATTCTAAACTTATTACTGAACATGTTAAATAACTGTACAGCTGAATATGAGTTTCAGGTAAATGATTGTTATTGCAGTGTATGAAGTCAAATATTTTCCCGGAAAAGTCAGTGCAATGGAGTTGCGAGGCAATGTCACAGCATTTGCAGGAGTTGCATGATAAAGAAAGGGAAATATTGGGCGTGGCCTTAGGAGGAGGATGAAATGTTGTACACCAATGACAGTATATGAAAAAAAATTGCTAAATCCTCTAGAAAACATGTAAACCAAAAGATGGATGTTTCACATTAGCAATGAGTACCTGCTCTCATCCGATGATGTCTAGGCAAAATATATTTAATTTGCGATATTACTAAAACTGGTGTTATTTACTTGGAGAAAATGTGTACATTATTACTTGTTCCCCATATTGCTAACACGTAACTGTAATAAATGTTATTTTTAAATGCATCAGTGAATACTGGGCTTGCACGAATATCTTGGTAAGTCAAACTGAACCTCCATTAACTAGCTGTTTGTTTCGACTTCATATTAACTCCAGCTATCCTTTTGACATGACAAAGACAACATCCGACGCCAATGCCTCACCATAACCCCGGACATGCTTTACTGTGCTGTTCACAATATTGTTCGTCGACTACAGCTGCTTTGTCTTAATTTGTTATGCTAATTATTGCTTTTCTGATCAGATGAAGCGCCATCTGTCGGATATTTTTTAAACTTTGTTTAGGTTCTAATAAAACCCCATGTTATTCTAAGCATGTGTGCCAATTTTTACCTCTCTATCTACATTACCGGTGATTTAAGTTTTCAAATGTATACTGACTTTTTGATCACCCAGTATATGCAAAATATTATAAAAAAAGAAAAAGTCAATAGTTAGCAAGAGTGGCAATGTACCTTTGTATCAGTATTTACATTGATATTTTACTGTAATAGGAAATAATTATAAACATTTTTATATTCAGAAGTCACGAGAATTTAAAAGTGCTAATAATAATAATAATAATAAAGTAAATAAATAAATAAACGTTGTATAGAGTTACCCCAGTTGACTGTACTTTGTGTACGCCCCTATCTCAGGAGAACCTAGACAAGGTGCCTCTTAGGTAACCAAGGGCGGATTTTGGGGGGGGGGGGGGGGGCACGTGCCCCTACAGACAGCCAGACAAAAAGAGGGGGAGAGGGAGGGAAGGAGACAATCTCAGCATAACAATAATTAGCTTTAACTTACAGGCAGCATGTAACTGTGAAATTAAAAAGGCAAAATCCTTGTAATTAACATAACGTAAATTGATTTTGTGTTATGCTTCCTTTTAATTGCTTCTTGCTCCTTTTTTGTCAGTAATTTACGATAAAACTAAATAAAAGTCGTTTATTGTTTTGTTATTGTTGGCGAAATAAATGAGATATTACGTACGTTTTATTCATACGTAAATAAAGGACTCGGGTGAAAAAAAATCTTGAAATTCTAGGTCTGCATTCAGGTGTTTCCGGTAATCAGTTTATCACCCTGGATTCTTTTCCCAGACACTAAGAAATAGTACTGCCATACATTATAAACAGTTTTATTTGAAGCTACACGTTTCGATATTCCAGTTATTGGAGCAAATTAGAAATTTCAGTGGCATTTTTACACACATCAGATACAAATGATTTTCATGCTAGTAGAAATTCTTCTAGAATTCTTGTTGATCGGGAAAGCTGTCTTGAAAACTCATCACGTTTTGCATAGTACCTTTATCAAGCGCGAAGAAGGAATTTATTCAGTACAACACGACACAGGAAATCTGATTTTGCGTTTTGAGGGAATATCAAACTTAGCGCGACATATTTACTATACTGGCTGTTTGAATGTTGTTCAGTGTATTTTTTGATAATGAAACAGCTACGCCGGATACAATATTGTTTGACCACGGTAAGTTGATGATTCGTGCGCTGGCTGTTGGCAGCGGCAGGAGGCGTCTACCAATCCATGGCTGCCGGGTGGCGAGGAGCTGCGAGGGGAAGGCAGCGTCGCACTGTTGGAAATGTTACCCGAAACAGTGTGTGCAGTAATATTTTGTGTCTAGCGGCAGCGTAACGTTGACAGCGCTTCGACATAAGTGACTGTCCTGCAACTAGTACAGATGTTTTCTGCTCCACCTAACTACCAATGCACCGCTAGTTTCAGCGCACAATGGCGTCATTCTGAAGATTACAAAAAGTATTACAATGATTGAACCACATTAAACTCGAAAGTGACGCCATAAAAGACAGAAACTAATAGTGCATTAATAGTACTAATAGGTAGACGTATATTAAAAAGTTATTTCTGAGAAGCAACTACTGTATGACTTTGGAGCATCTTTTGGGTGTTTCCTAACCAGTTATAAGTGGTAGTGGTGATGATGATGATATGATGATGATGATGATGATGATGATGATGATTGTGTGTGTGTGTGTGTGTGTGTGTGTGTGTGTGTGTGTGTGTGTGTGTGTGTGTCTTCCACTCACCTACCTACACCTCCTGCCCCCCTCACTGTGAATCTCTTTCTCCCCCTTTCTCGGTCAATCTCAACTCCCTCCCTGTCTTGACTTCTGACCTGCGCACCATCTCCACATCAACGGCCTCATCCCCCTTCCCCACTTATGAGAAATTACAAACATTTGATAACTTTGATGGTGGTCTGTCAAACAGTGTCGAAATTTATTGAAAGGTGCATCTTGTTGTGGCTTGTGGAGTAGACAAACATTTGCCATGAATGCATGTTTACATTCACTAGCTTTCATGGTGATCAATCAAATGGTATCAAAGTCTGTTGTAAGATACCATATGCCATGCACCATATGATGTCTTAAAGTTGTCCATGAAGAAATATATGTACGTGCCACATAGCATCATTATCTGTGAAATACATCAATCCTATTAATTCAAAAACTGATGTTTGGAGTTTGTCCATCTTTTTTGACTTTTATTTGTAATGTTGCCTCTTTTTTTCCTGAAATTGTTCGAGGGCCACAATCAAACATAAAAGTAATTACGCATACTCGAATTGTTTGAATAGTGAATTACAGTCTTGAGTTCAGATAAAAATTTTTATGAAATGGGCTCTTTAGTTACTCCCAAAGTTTCCATTTTTGTGTACAACTTTTCCAGATTTTTCTTCCATACAAATTTTGTCTTTACCATTAAGAAAATAACAAAATCCATCAAATTGTGTTGAGCCAATCTCGAGTAATCATCTTTCATACATGTGACAATTGAGTTTTATTTTAATGAATTTAATGAGGATAGGTTGCAACTCATCATAAAGAGAATTGCTGAGCTGCAGACAAGCACATAGAAAAGACAATCATGCTGGTACTACTCAGCTTTCAGCCAGAACCTTCATCAGTTAAGATTCAAGAGTTTCAAGTTGGGAGATGGCAGGAAGAAGTGGTGTAAATTGTGCCTGTTTTGTTGTATGAAGGTATATGACCTCTACTTCTGACAAAGGCTGTGTATTTTTACAATAGTATCATATATTGTTTTAAAAGTCACACAATTCGCTTTCTGATTTGCTCCCCCTTCTTCCACCCAAAAAACAACCGTGTATGCGGGTCTGGTCATAGATAAAGTGAGTCTGAAAAAGTTGATTATGGATCACTGTAAGTATAAACAAAGGAGATAATTACTGATATTTTCAGAATGAACTAGTGGAAAACTGTAACAAAACTAGCATGTCAGTTGTGAGCTATTGCTTTTTGTTTTCAGGGTATCATCTCACTGGTTACGAGCCGTCTCGCAAGTGGTGAACGAGCTTGCCAGAACATGTACGCCATGCGCCTCGTCCACCCACCGTCAGGAGAGGTCTACTGGCTACACCAGGACACCACTATGTACCAAGTAAGAGAGCTGTTCTGTCTATGCAGTCATGCAAGTGGAATAATAATGGAAATCTGTATTTGGTATTTCTTTACTAGATTCTGTAGTTTCTTAGCCATCATGGCTTCAAATAATTGTTATGTTTAATTCATAATGATTGCTTTAGATTTCGCTCATTGAATAAGCTATCAGTTTCTTAAAAGTGTATCTAATGAGCATGTACCATAAGTTATTTTTTTATTTTTAGGTTCAAGAAAAGTATGAGTACCAGCACCCACATTCAGAGTGGCGGTACGAGCTGCGTGTTCGCTATCTTCCAGATAACCTGAGTGAGCTATACGAGAAGGATCGTGTTACCTTCGCATTTTATTATGATCAGGTATTGAGCCACATTATTTCTTTAACTACTTTTTCAAAAAAAAAAAAAAAAACAACTAATATTTAAAGACCTGAAACTATTACAAGATCTGTAGCTGTGGACATGTTTTTTTGTTATAAATTACAAGGCCTCTCTCTACAGACTCGGAGTTCACAGATGAAGAAGAGCATCCACAGACAGTTTAAAGTCCTCATGCTTGCAATTATTTGTAAATAGAGTGTAACCTGTCAGTGCAGTTTCTGGTGTAATTCCACATAAACACTTTTTGAATACTGTTCTGCAGTGCTGACTGTGTCCAGATTGTCACTTCAAGGCCTTGGCAATGGTTCAGAGACATAAAGTATGTCCAGTAGATGTAACTCCATATTTATGGGACCGCAGCTGGTCAAATAATGATGTACCAACAGCTGCAATTTTTTTCTGTTAATTTTAATTACACAACTGCTTGTTTGTCCTTGATAAGTAATAGATGCCATATCCTGTATATTTCCTTCCTCTTTATAGAAACATTGTCTAGTTTTGTTAGTTTTTTAATTGTGTGGCAGAGAACTTCAACAATTGTGCTGTATTGTCTGCCAAATGTTTTATGCTTAATACTTACTTGATTTATAATATTCCAAATATCTTGATGATGAAATGCATGAGTTTTAACTATTCTTAAATTTTGCATACTTACGAGTGTGACAGTTTGATCAGTAAGAGATTTTTAATTTTTCCATCCTGAGTATGAGTGGTATAGTATGTTTTTGCCCTAGTATGTTACAAACTGTAGTGTGATTGCCATACATATCTCTGGTTTTCTCTCTCTATTGTAAATTCTCTCAATTGCTAAAATAATGGCGACTTTCTAAATGTTTCTTTACTAGCTGCACTATCAATTTAAATTTCCTTCTCTTGTTATTTTTAATGTCTCAAGCTACAACCATTGTTATTACTTGTATTTTTTATTATAATTTCAGGTTCGTCTGGACTATTTGACTGCTGATCATCCATCTCTGGACTATGATGTAGCTGTACAACTGTGTTGTTTGGAGATAAGGAATTTCTACAAAGAGATGCCTCATGTTGCCCTTGATAAGAAGTCTAATCTTGAGTATCTGGAACGTGAGGTATAATAAATTTTTATTTTATCATGGTATAACATTAAATAATTTTGAACATAAAATTTTATACATAGGGCAACCTCAGTTGAAAGAGTCCATAATATTTTTAAAGAATGGGTCTGCTGTGACTGTTAAATTCCTTTATTGAAGGACACACATGATCAGTTTCACAACTTAAAAGTTGCATCCTTGGGTGATATATTAAATCATTAGACAGAACTGGTGAGGCTCATTCCCTATTAATTGATTTCGGTCTTCTAATATTTATATGTGGTGTGTGTCTATTGAAGATGATCTGGGGAGGCATTTGGTGTTAATGGTCGCCGCCTGGCCACTCAAATAATTTTACTACTACTGCACAGTAGCTCTCCAATTCAAAGCAGTGCCTCTCGCAGTTAACATGAAAGAAAACAATGGAATGTGACATTCAGAAATTATCAATGGTCTATTGGCATCTAGTGTGATCTTCCACTCTCTCTTTTTTGTTCAAAACTGCCAATTGCAAAATTGCGATTCTTCAGGGGCCATTATCTTCAGTTCTGTTGATCAGAGATGATGTGTAAACTGTTTTGCATAGCCATTGGCCTGTAGATGATTTTTATGAAAACAGTACCAGAAGTATTAGTTTCTTGTAACTATTCTACATTATAGTGTCAAAATTTAAATGGCACACTTCCTTCAGCCCTGTAAAATTAAGCAAATCAGTTGGTTTTTGCTTAGTATGTGCGGTCTGTGATTGTCTTCATACAGCTTATAAAAGCACCATATGTTCATGGGTATAAAAAATACACATTGTTGGTTTGGCCACTTCTACAATTTTTATTAATTGTAAATCAGCAAAATTTTTACCATGTGTTTCTAAGTCTATATTCTAACAGATTTTTAATTTTTTTGACATATTTATTCATTACTGAAATCCAAAGTTTCAAATTTACCGTACTTATATGCAAAATTACAAAAATTAGTTTCTAGCCTCTTTTGCATATGGAACACAAATATCTAAATAATTAACTGTAGCAAACAGCTCAAATTCTATTAAAATATTCCATAGGAATTTATTCAGAAATGACTTATTTTTTTAACCATTATAAAGATACACCTAAAATACAATTATTTTTTGGGTAACAAACAGTGAATTGCACTGAGAGATGGTTTTGAGCCACCTTTGACCTTCAATTCTCAGAACCACAGGAAACCATGCTTGGATAACAGGCAAACATAAACAGGGCAGTGGTGTGTCATTTCCATGCAGAATGTTGCATTGCACCTTTATTGACATTTTAAAAGAGAGAAACAAAGTAACAAGATAACTATACCATTGGAATGAAATTATATGTAATTTAACAACATTGGTGTATAATATATATTCAGTTAGCAGTGCCAAAACTCTCTGCTTAAAGTACTTATAATAGTGCGTAACACACATATACAGTAGTACCACACACCTGAAAGTGCTTGTGTTATCCTCAAAGTGCAAATGCAGGACCTCAGTGAAATGGTTAAAACAAAGTGGGAGGGATCAGTGTGCACACCTCACTAAAGCCACATTATCACGCTCCAACTCATATTCGCATTCATGCAGTCTGATATATTTTCAAATGATGAAGTTGGTATGTCAGTGTCATACCCCGGCTTTTGCCAAGCATATTGCAACATAGGCTTATACATAGGTGCAGCAAATTGATTGTAAATCACAGAGTGAAGTTTCACAATCAAATAAAGAACATGCACCTTCACTTGTGGTTTGGAATCTTGTAGTCTTACAAAATCAGTAATCCTCCTGATATAGAGTTTATATTGCCAAAAGAAGTAAATCGTTTTTGGTGGCAAGATCTTCAGCGTAACGTCTTTGTTTGGAAAACTTGAATCTAGAAGAGTACGATCTTTGTCACCCACCCAGAAATCGCACAAAAATAGGTGTCTTTTATTTGTTACATGTTTACCAAGGGCCGAACTTTTATGTGACCTTTAGTCATTTTTACACTTTTGCTTGCCTTCACATTTGTGTTTCGTGGAGAGGTTGGTTCAAGTTTCTTTAAAACATTTGGACTGAAAGTGCCTTGTGTTGCTTGGAAACAGTTGTACAACTTGTTTACTACTCTGCCTGCCATTGATAAAGCCACATCAGTTGTGCAACTGTGGGTAGAGCTATGGATGACTACATCACACTACCTGTAGCTTTCTCTCCTATGTAGAACAGTGTTTATGCTGAATACATTTCATACAGGAATTGACTTTGGTTACTATACCTACCTTTCTCCACACCCTCCTCAGGTATAAACATGTTCACTTCCTCTACAAACTGTTGTGCCTTCTGGTGTATGTTACCCCAATAATTGTTCTGGAATGGACTTTGGATGGTCTGTGGTATGTTGAGCAGTGTGGAGACCATCTCCACCCAGTTCCCGACACAATATTAGGTGCCTACCATTGATATTTGTTAAGTTTGTATAGGCCTATATTTAGCAGATTGCTCACAAGGTTTGCCTACAATGAGTCATTGTATGTACAGATTAGATTAGATTAGATTAGATGTACAGTTTGTTCGAAATTATCCATAGTGGGGAGATCCTCTTGGATGTATAACGAGTCAGAAACAATATTACACTACAAAAACACACGAAATAATAACTTATGTGCTAGTGTCCCTTCTACAAAACCCAGATTAAATTTCCCTTGTGTACATGGAGTCAGTCAAAAACCTTAAGCATATTTACATTTAAAAGGAATCCTTGTTCCAAGTAATAAATATCCAGTATTCAGAGTCTATCAGAAAAATGTATATACTCTTTGTCAGGCTCTTTAGAGATATTGAGTATGGTCTTTGGCTCAACAGATGTTAGTACTTTCATCTCGCTGTTGAGAAAACATGATGGCTGGAGCATGCTCAAAATTTGACAATTAATATGTATACTGAAGTGGTTTTTCAAGTTTGATTACACTATTGAAGTTCAACATCAGTGGAGGTGGGAGTTTGAAACTGAAACACTGACCCACTTTTAAACACATTATGCACAAGTTTGAATTGCATGGAACGATTTGTGATATCCACAAGGAGGATCGGGAAGACAGAATACAGCTGCAAGTCCTGCTTCATCGGCTCTCGTGTTGGAAACGTTTGTTACTTCTTCATAGAAGTGTGCTGTGCAATGTGCATGTGATGTGGGGTTAGCTGTATAAGTGTACAAAAGTGAAGAGGTGTTCTACCAACTGGACAGGGCACCAACTCACTACCAGCTATTGATACAAGCTTTCCTGGAACAAAAAGAGGACCCATTGAGCTCCCTTCATGGTCGCCAGACTTTTACTTGTGGGGGAAGTGTGAAAGATTATGTCTATTGACATAAGCCATGCATGCTGGAGGAACGATGCTAGGAGATTTCAGCTACATTTGCAGAAATATCCATTGAAACATTGACATAGTTGCAGTAACTCGCTCATAGTTCTGCTATGTGTATAGCTGCCAGCAGTGAACATTATGAATATTTAAAGTAACCGTGTGCTAAACTGAAGGTGGTGCAACATGTTTGATCAATTATTAAATGTAAAATAAACACATAATTAATATGTTTTGTTCCTTAAAGTGTATACCTATACATTTTTCTGGAGACTTTTGTACTTCGGTACATAAGATAATTCTAGGCTATTACACCCACACATCATAACATAAAACTAGAAGAAAGTAATTTTATAACACTTATTTACAGTGCTCACCTACTGAACGAGGTCTGTACGGTAGTCAGATCGCACACAGCATTCATGTTATGCTACTGCTGCTCCCCCAGTCGCCTTTCATCTGATGTTGCTGCTCATTTATGCATGCAGCTGTCTGTTGCAGGTGGGGATGCACAAATTTTTGCCCCGTGCTGTGCTCGACAGCTTGAAGCCGAAGCAGCTGCGGAAGATGATCCAACAGCATTTCAAGAAGTTTGCGTCTCTGTCTGAAGTGGAATGCATGTTCAAATTCTTGGAACTGCTCAGGGCACATTACCGATTTGACCAAGAACGCTTCCGCTGTTCTCTCGGAGTGAGTTGTTTTATCTTCTTGCACGAGTTACTATTTCTAAAAGTCCACCGAGTCATTCTGTATCTCTGTGTGAACTACTTTGGATTTGCTCTTACAGCTTTAAAATTACATTAATGTATCAATTTGTTTGCACCATTTCTGTTTGACATTTCATGAGATCAGTGCCTCGTTTACGATTTAGCAATCGAGCATTTCAATCCCAGTGGAGCTGGTGATAGGACCGGAGCTGGGAATATCTTACATGTCGGGTCGAGCGACGACACCGACTAAGATCTCGGAGTTCGACCGAGTCCGAGGACTGCAGACGCTCGTCTCGGACTGTGACGCCCATCCCAAGGCCGTCGTCAAGATGTGGTTGGCGGGCTCGTCCGAAACGCTCTCGCTGACGTGTGCCTCGCTCAGGGAAGCGGAGAGCCTCGCTGACCTCGTGGATGGCTACTGCCGCCTTGTCACCGGTTCTCAGGACTCCCTGTGGGACCGGAAAGGTGAGTTGCTGCTTTGCTGTCTCGTGGTAAAATGTTTTGTGATAGCATTATTTGGAGAGCTACAAAAGCATAAATTGAGACTGGTATCAGTTTCTAATTGAGAAATTTCCAACTGAGAGGAATGTTGACAAATGCTAGATCGCTTCAGGATGAGGTGTTCAGTGGTATATCACTAGAGAAATCTTTGAGGAAAGTGACCTCCACACATTTACGAAATATCCAAGGGGAGATGATGACAAAATACTGTGTCTTACTGTTTGGTCAATAGGACTAATTGCACATCGTACATGTGGATTCAGAGAGATAATATTTTCCTTTCCTAAATGAATGTCATATCATTACAATAAAAAAATAAAAATAATAATCATCATCAAGACCTAATGTCAAGTGACATGTTACAAATCTTTTATTGATTGACATGGATAAGGTGGCAGACAAAGTGTGCCGTACCTGGTTGTAGATAGATGATTCTCACTCTCTCTAGCGGCTGTCTGAAATCTCAGGGGTCGAAAACTAATTCGCTACAAATAATGAAGGCAACACACAGAATTGCAGTTCCTTGGCACTTTTAATGATCTATGAATGCCCAATTGTCCCCATTTATGGCCAGCTTACAAGTCTAATTAATTACGACCATTAATACCAGGCATGCACATTCCACACATCAATAATACTAAGTTACACAGTCCGTGGGTGGAATACTAAAGTCAGAAGTGTACTGTGTGGCACAAATATGGATTAATCACAGTAGATACACTTTCTGCATGAACAGTACTGAAGAACTTTAAATTTGAACAATTATGTAAAAGTCCAAACTGATGCGACTTGTGCCTCAGATGGTGGCAGAAACAATAAACAATACTCGGAACTGACATAGGTTCTGCCTCTGATAACTGACTAAACAATACTCTGATACATGTCGTGAGTGCGTCCTATTTATATCATCCAAACAATGCAACTGAAAATTGCGTATTGTTAATTATGTACATTCAATTAATTATAATGGAAAAGTAAACAGTTATGTGTAACTGGCTATAGTATAAGATACCATAAACAATACTGATTAAATTGACATACTAATCTCGGTTAAATGAAAAGTATTTACTGTACTTATCTAACAAAATAGATTCATCAACAATATTTTTGTAATTAATGGTAATTACACAGCAACTAATGAGGGCAAAACTTTCGTAACATTGCTTGTGAAACACAGTAATACCTACTTTAATATTATGAGTAAAGAATGTACTTACAGAAATACTAATTAGCACACTCTCCGAAATTTAACAATATACTTCTGACACAAATTATTTAATATTTTCTAATTAAACAAACTCTCCAGTGTCAAACAATAGAAAAAGATTAGTTACTTTACAACAAATAATAACAAACATTTTAGAAAAGAAAATTATAATAGACTAATTACATTCATATCTGTTATTAAGCAACAGTGGTATCGGGACGTTCAGTAATGCGAGCAGATGGGAATAAATCCCAACATGCTTCGTTACAAATGTAACATAATAAGTCTGTTTAATTTACTTTTCTGAAGATGGTTCAAAACCGAAACTGGAAAAGTATAATAAACAGCTTATTGTTGGCAATATACATTTTTGAATGAATACTTATATTTTCGACATGTTCCACATCCACAAGTCTCTCCATGACATTGCTTATGGAATTAACAACTAATCTAATCTACATAGACTATACCATTTTAATATAACAGATGTTCCCAATAGAAATTTTTATCCTTTGTGTCTCATATTGCAGTCAGCAACCTATTAAATAATTTGAAATGTATAATTTCAAATGTGTATGTTTTTGACAAATGGAGATTTGTGGCCAAACACGCATATGTAATTCACAATCGTGTCAAAATATTGTACTTTAGACTACTGAGGGAAATTCGCCAGAGGAACGCTAAAATATTCTTCAAAATAGATAGATTGGTAGGCCAATATTTCCCTTAGTTCTGTAACACCGATAGTCACGGAAAAAAATAAAGTGAAAATGGAGACAAAAAATAAGACAAGCTTTCAGAACTGTGTGTTCCTTCATCTTGTAAGAGAGGAGGCAAGAAAGAAGGAACAGAAGGTGCAGGTTATTTATGACCTAGGCCATTAGGTAGTGATGGCTGATGTGTGGCCGGGCGGGAGTAGCCGAGCAGCTTGGAGTGCCATGTTGCCGATTGCGCAGCCTCCTGCATCAGAGGTTCGAATCCTCCCTTGGGCATGGATGTTTTTGCTGTCTTTAAGTTAGTTCATAAGTAGTTTGTAAGTTTAGGGACTGATGACCCCCATAGTTAAGTCCCATAAGCTTTAAAGACATTTGAACCATTTTTGCTGTGCCCATCACCCATTATCACCTCATGACCTAGGTCGTGAATAACCTACCCCTTCTGTTCCCTGTTCCTATTTCTGTCTCCATTTTCATTTTATTTTTTGTGTTACTATTGGTAGTACAGAACTTAGGCAAGTACTGGTCAGCCAACCATCCAACCAATCTATCTCTTTTAATAATAAATTGTGCTTCTGTAGTGACTGTAGACCATGAATTTTTGGTAAAAATAACCCTAGCATGGAAGCTACAGATGGCTGTAGATTATTTTCAGAGCTGCAATCAAAAACTTCCAGTTTTTATGTAAATACTGTCAAAGACTGAATTTATACAGGTTAAAGTTTTGAATGAACCTGTATATTTGATAAATGCAACAATATTTGTCTAAATGCACTAACATGAGCTTTTAACCATCCTGCCATATATATCCTGGATGCATTTCTACTTTGTTAATATCACAGCAACTAGATACTTGATGCATTCTCTGTCTATGTTTTAATAATTAATAAAACACCCACTCTCCACAGTGGCTGGAGACAATGGTCCCATGTGTGTGTGTGTGTGTGTGTGTGGGGGGGGGGGGGGTTGTTCCTATTTCTGAAGAAGGCTCTGTGGGCCGACACTGAATTTATCCAGAAGCCTTTTAAGTGTGTGGCTCATTGTGACATCTGTGTTGTCAGTAGGAATCTATCCTTTTCAAAATATCACTGTTACTCCTTCCTGGACTTTATTCTATTCTACTGCTCAAATTTTGAATACTGCTGTTACTAGAATTACATATGAGATTCACTGTAAAACTGACCAATTAACTTTTGTTTATCTTATTTTACTATTGTTGCAGATGTTTATTACATCAGATTACGTGTTTTTTTTTGCATTCTGAAAATTAATTTCATGGTTAACTTAAAACTATGATTTATAATGGTTACATTACTTGGTATCTAATTCATAGATGAAATAAATGAAAAATGGTAAAAAGAAAGCAGTATTGGTAGTTTATGATACTAGATTAAAGTGATGTCAATAACAGAAGGTAAATGACAACTCCCTGTGAAGGCAATCACTGATCCCTTGACAGGCATGTAAAATAGACTCACTTCATGCTCAAGCACTGGAGTGACCTTAAATAGTGGTTGCGTGTGCATAGTTACGTATTTCTTTTTCTGATGAAGTCATGCCTGAAAATTTATGTTATGTTGTGAGAATGTGATTGTCTATTTTAAATGCCTGTCAGTGGTTTAGCGATCGTCTTTATGGTGAGTTACCTATCCTCTATTATTGTCATTTCAATCTGGATTTTCCATTTTTAGCTTAAAGTATTTCTACTTATAAATAACCTATCACTTGTAGTGCATAACCTCAGGATACAACCTACAATTGTTTGTAGATAATATGAGTTATGGTGTTTTAGAACATACAATCAATAAGATTAAAAGTAATATATAATAATGATAAAATATAAACATTTTAAGAAGCTATGATCCATTGCCACATATGAATTCAAACCACAAAAGCTAGTAACATCTGTACACCATTAAGCAAAACTTGAGCATTTACTTTTCTTCAATTTTCTTTATTAATTCCATTCTGTACAGCAATAATAAGTTCAGCAATGGCCTTCAAACGACATTAGAAAAGAGGAAAAAGGGCATATGACAAAAACTGACTAAATGAAATGAATGAAGAATTTAGCATAAGAAATTTCTGCAGAATATTTAGGAAAAATGTAAAGGGTTCTCAGCTTACAAATATCTGCTTCAGATGAACAGATGGAATTCTACAAGCAGATGAAAAAGAGAACTGTAAAATTCTTAAATAATACAGGGTGTCTCACGAAAGATGCCTGCCAGGTATGGCTCCCGGCTGCTGTCACGGCATCCGTTGACCACAGCAGCGCCAGGGATTTAGATCTGGAGAACGAGGAGGTCAGCCAACTATCCTATTATCAAAAACACTTCGTATTGCTGCCATAGAAGCATTGGCAATGTGTGGTGTTCCATTGTCCTGCATGAAATAACCGGTACAGGTTTTCGTTGGGTGAAAGTTCCTGAAAAAATGGATGCAGGATATTGTTCACATACCTGTCAGAATTTATTGTTTCGTGAAAAAAAATTCGACTAGTTATTTCCCAGATTTCGGCAGCCAAAATTCTTCAAGTGTTCTTAAATGTGTTCAAGAGATGTCAGGCAGCTCTTTCCATGGACGGACATAATTTTGAACATCTACTGTAAATAAATGTAAGCTTAGGTTACTCAGATGGGGCGATGTTTTTTAGACTTTAATTCAGTGTATGCACCCGCAGCACAATGGAGTCCGAGAATTGGGTGCTGCTGTGGCCGGCGGATACGGTGGCAGCAGCCGGCAGCCATACCGCGCGATCCGCGGATGCCTGGCAGGCGTCTTTCGTGAGACACCCTGTACTTCGAAAATTTCTCAAATGGTAGAAGCCTGAATAAAAATTATGCATCGCCAAAGCTGTACCAAATCCATACACCAAGCCGATTACCACCACAGAAGTAGAGGAGATTGTAAAACAAGAACAACAGAGCCCAGGAGAGAAAGGGAAGATCTTGCAATGAACAAATTTGGAACCTGCATACACTCTTGATGGTTGGGCAGGCAAACAATGGTATTTAAGAAGTCTTACAAATCCATTGCCAGGCAGAACCTCTTTGACACAGTAGAAGAATATTGAATAGACAGAAAGACTAGGGCATTGATAAAACAGACACCTACAGACACTACACCCAAAGTAAAATTTGTGGAAGGAACCATTCAAGATATGTATAGGAGTCATACAAGAAGATGATAATGATAATAATAATAATGATAATAATAATAATAATAATAATAATAATAATAATAATAATAATAAATGGTTTTCTGTTCTACAGGACCTAATTGAGGAGTATGACTCCATGGTCATGGAACAAGTCAATACATGAAGCTTAACACAAGAATGTATAATAATGGAAAGTCCAAGTTGGAATTAATAATATAGTGAGGACAGTTTACAACTCACCGCAAAGACGTGGTGACGAGCTGCGACAGGCACGTACGAAAGACAAACATACAACACATTCAGCTATCGGCCATGGCCTTCTTCAGAACACTCACGAAGTGTGGCAGTCGGAGGTGATGGTTGTATGACTGTGTTGTGTGCCTGTGTGATTTCGTGAGTGTTCTATTTTCTGAAGAAGGCCATGGCCGATAGCTGAATGTGTTGTATGTGTGTGTCTTTTGTATGTGCCTGTCGCAGCTCGTCGCCACGTCTTTGCGGTGAGTTGTAAACTGTCCTCACTATATTATTAACACAAGAATGGTAATAGAAAATTTTTTAGGTAATCCTACGCGCACAATAATTTTAAGACTAAGTGAAAAAAATCAGTAACGGAAAAAGGAGAGAAAGAAAAGGAATTAGCTTAATCGTATAACTTTTCTAGGAGTTCCTCAACAGAATAACAGGAGTGAGCCACGAGGTAACTCTTCACCACTTTCATTCAATTAGTTTTGGACAACAGATAGTATATGAGAAAACACAATTCATGGAAAGAAAGAAAACAACATACAAAGCACACAAAATACAGACATTTAACTGAGTGGAAAAATTCAAATATCTTGGGGAATATCTACAAGTAGGAGGATCAAACAGGGCATCCAGCTTAGACTGGACAGAAAAACTTCAGAAAGCTTACAATCTACACACTGCAATAAAAGGTCAATCTCATACAGTACAATACAGTTGTATTATCAGAAGCACTTTGTATCAGAAATGACCATAATCAGAGCATCAGCGTTCACACAGACAGAAAAGATAGAATGTAAAGTCCTTGTTTTCTCTGTAAATAGGTTCTCTTGATCAAAATATAATAATGGAAAGTCCAGGTTGGAATAAATAATATAGTGAGGACAGTTACAACTCACCGCAAAGACGTGGCGACGAGATGCGACAGGCACATACAAAAGACACACACATACAACACATTCAGCTATCGGCCATGGCCTTCCTCAGAAATAGAGCACTCACGCAATCACACAGGCACACAACACAGTCATACAACCATCACCTCCGACTGCCACACTTCGAATCACGCTCTGCAGCGAATCGGGGACGGGAGGGGAGGGGAGGGGGAGGGGATAGAAAGGTTACGTCACGGTGGTGGGGATGGGTTAGATGGGAATAACGAGATGCATGTGCCTGTCGCATCTCGTCGCCACGTCTTTTCGGTGAGTTGTAACTGTCCTCACTATATTATTTATTCTTTTGATCAAAATTAGATTACAGCTTATGTTAACCATATTACACAACCAAGACTAATGACACTATTTTTTGTTAATGTATGAAGCATGGTATGAAACTACGTAGAGAGATACCAGCTTATAAAGAAAAGGATTGTCTCGCCAGGATTGCTGTTGATTCCAACATGCACAGTACTTCTGTCCCCAATGTGTTAACATGTTCAACAACATCTCATTTCCAACTACCAGGTGCAGCTTCACAGTCTGTAACACACACTCACTGCCTGTGGTGTTGTGCGCCATATATGCTGTGACAGCGCAGGCACGTGATAAGGCAGCTCGTGACGCCTTGCGGCCACTGCGGGAAGCCGTGGATGTCGATAGATCACACAGCGGCTGCCTCGATCGTGTGATAAGAGTGCCGCCAAAGAACGCAGATACATCAGTCCTCAGAAAAGAAATGGACAATCCATAGAGATGGTATATGGATGAAGAGGTCAACCACTGAATTATGAAAACACAAAGACTGACTCACAGTTATGATCACAAGTCACCGACTAACATTCTGTGCACACATTCATAGGCTACCAAAGATGATTATTGATGTAGTAAGTGGCTCGATCAAGAAAACAAACTAGTTTCATGAAATAGAACAAGTTAAACAAGTAGGAATCAATAGGGATACGACTGATTAATTCAGAAACTAAATTATGAACACAGAATTTGTAGTCCAAGAAAGGAATGAAAAATGAAAAGTGTGGAGAGAACAAAGGAAACAGGAATACAGTCAAGGAATGGAGAGATTTTTGGAAGAGACAATGATTTAGAGAAAAAAAAAATGTATTAATAACTTTCAGTTTTAACCATTGTCTAAATGGGAAAAGTGTGTATTAATAATAATAATAATAATAATAATAATAATAATAATAATAATAATATATTACATTAAATTGAAAATTACTTAGCAAGCATATACAATTTAAATGTATATTGTTCAGTAAATGTAACAAGTAGTTCTTTGACTGTGAAAATATTTATTAATAGTCAGGAGAGAGAGAGTGGTTCACCAGTACTTACCTCTGTTTGGTACCAATTATAGTAACAATGATGATGAAACTAAAAGTTTTCGCTAGCTTTTGTATTGAAAATTTCCTTCATCACATAGGAGAGGAGGGAAGAATCGGTGGTATGAAACTAAGGTAAGTACTAGTTAGCCACTCTATCTCTTTTGAACATTATTTTCACATCTCAGTAGAGAATTTCCATAATTAATTTAAAATAATTATTGTTAATTATGATTCAGAATTAAAATTATGCTTATCATTTTTATACAAGCTGCCGTTTGGAAACGCTTTCCCTGTCCTTGTGCTGTCAAAGGTTGGTGCTTCCATTAATCTTTGTTTCTCTTTAACTGAAGGTCATGTTTATTTATTTGTAGTTTTCATGATATGCCTGCTCTTGTCAAAGACCTTCTTTTCTTTCATCTTGTCATGTTTCGCAACATAATTTCACAAACTCTTACATGCTGGTATTGAATGCTTTCTTAGTTGTTTTTGTATGTATAAAGGCAAGTTTTTGACATATTTGGTATTGATAGTTCCCAATGCTTCATCATGTACCCCTTTCTTGATGATTCATGTAAACTATCTGCTTTACCAGATGCCCACCCTCCCAAGTACCCTGACAGTGGAGGTGGAGACAAAGTGCCACCAAGGGGGGGAACTATGCTCTCGGAAGACTACGCAGAAATTGTGGATGAGGAAGGAGACTATTCTACACCTGCCAGTAAGTACTTCTCATTCTCTTTTTTTTCCCAAGCTTACTCATCACCTTTCAAATTCCAAGGCACTAGTATTTACATGAGGAACCGAAGTTACCTATGAGGTTAAACGTCTACGACTGATAAATATATAATTGTGTACTCATTATATAGTGTACTTAATTGAAGACTTATTTGATCCTTTTAGCATCTGCCAAAATAAAAATGATCTCAAAAGTACAATTTTAGGGTTATTAGTACAAAAAGATAATTTTGATCACACTTGCAATCTTTCATTAAACACACATTGTTATAGGTAGATGACACACAATGGTCAACACATAAGACTTTTTCATGTTGAGGCAAACTTTTTCAATTTGGGGCAAACCAAGGTCCCAGTTTATATCTTTTCAAAATGGTGTGTGCTTTTTTTTTAATTGTCTTTGTGGATTTTGGCGACTTCAGTTGTCATTCCTGTCCATTTAGGGCTCAACTTGCCAGTGTATACAAGAAAGTGAACCTACTATTAGACATTCTTTAGAAGCTAGGCAATGTGTCTGCTGCCGTTTTTGTTGCAACTGTTCTTAACTACTTCCTGTATATGCAACAGCCTGTTCTTAACCCTTTGTTTCCTGACATAAGAAAAAAAATTACTTTTTTTACATTTTCTTTGTAGAATTTATGCGGTCATGGCCTCAAAAGGCACTATGATTTTTTTGTAAAAATTTTATTATATTATATTCAAATTTTTTCACTGCCAGTACTCAGAAGTACCGTCAGGCTCCATGGACAGAAGAATCCAAACATGCACAGAAAAATATTCCAATTTGTAAAACATATATGTTATTCTACATAAAAATTAAACACATTTACATCAGAAAGTTAACTAACAACAAATATAATATTTATGTTTTTTCTGTAAATTTCACAATAAATTTTGCTTCTAGATCAACTTTTTGACATGTGTGATTTTTACATACATATAACATATTTAGTGATATCATATGCAATTATAAGAAACACTTCTTTTTGTCATTGCAACACAAATACACTTTACATGCACTGTGAATGTGGTCTCGATTTAATTTTATTTTTTACACATATTTCACTTCTTCCTCTTTTACAACTGAACACTACGAAATGGTTTCATTGGTTGATGAGACGTATATCTTTAGAAACAGGAAAATTATCTTTCCTTCTCTTTGGGGGAGTTATTTCATCTTTATTAGTTTTCTCCTTTTGAGATTTGGCTCTTGCTGCTCATTCATTAGCCCTAGTGCCATAGCACGCCTGAATTCCAGGGCTGCAGTGTCCCATGTAAATCACTGAAAATGACATAAACATTGCCAAAAGCAGTTTCAATTGCCCCTCCCCCCCCACCCCACCCCTCAGATGAGATGGTGCCACCTTTTCTTTGATCACCTGTGAAAGCCCGTAAGTTCATCATAATCTGTCTGCATGATCCACCCCACCCATGTTGTTCTTGTAATCACATACGATAACTGGACATGGTATAGTCATACTAGTCCCATCTATCTGCTTTCTTGACACTACACTCTGTTCAATGGCATGGAAGTTTGACGCAAAATACGCTACTTTATTGTCCCTCCATGTCAGTGGCTTCTGAAATATCAGTTGGAATGTCCGCATACACAATTGCTTCAATATCTGAATCAGTTAGAGATATAAAGTAGCCACAAGTTTTCCAATTTTTTCCATCTGTGTGATAAAAAGTGGACAGAACAACTAGAAAGATGTAACACATTGTAGCTACAGTAATGTGTTCACACAACCTGATGGTACTAATAAGTCCACTTTATCTCACTTGCTTTTAATGTAATGCTTCAAAGTAGTATCAAAAGACAAAGAGGGATTGTACTAATATTGTAAAACCCAACGGAAGTCTCAGTAACTTGCACACAAAGCAAGGCAACAGTGTGGAGACACACACACACACACACACACACACACACACACACACACACACACACACACACACACACACACACACACAGTTTTCTGTTTTCCAAGCAGTGCGCAAAAAGCAATTACAAGCTCTGGCTGCCAGGAGGTCTCTGTATCACGCAGTAACATCTCTGAAACAGTACAGCAGAGGTACTGCTATATCCTGACACTCTCTCAGATCACGAAACTGAACTATCAGAAAATAATATCAAAACTTACTGGTACTTATAAGTACCATCAGGCAACAGAGGGTTAAACTGAACAGCTCACAGTTTTAACCTGTCTGGCATTTCAAATTGTTGTACTCTCTGCTGTTGAGAAAAATTCCATTCTGGAAGCAACCTGGTCTACTGAGTTTACCTTTTGCAAACACGAAACATTTTGTCACAGTAACTGCATTTTTTTATTTTTTTTATTTTACTTGGGCTCCTTCCCCAATGAGAACCTGTGGTTCATTTGTTAAATTTTTGCACTGCGTTACAAACTATCTCCCCCTCCCCTTTTACAAAAAGAACTTTATGGAAAATAATGAACTTTTCACAAGAGATGTCTGCAGGTCATTTTCAGAGCTGCAATAAAGCAAAGGTATAAAAAATAAATAAATAAATAAAAAATTACAACCTAAAACTAATTCATCATGTAAATCTTGGTTGCAGCGAAAGATTATGAGCTGGATCGTAGTCGTGTTGAGCTGGGTGAAACAATTGGTGAGGGGCAGTTTGGGGACGTCCATAAAGGAACGTTCAGAGCTGCCGATGGAACACCAGTACCTGTCGCAGTTAAGACCTGTAAAGCTGATGCCGATCTTGCCACTGCTGAGAAGTTCCTGGAGGAAGCATGTAAGTATAGAGTACGAGAAATAATGGAACTTCTAGTTCTCATATTTGGAAGGTTAGCCATCAAATTTGTGTCCGAAGCTTGCTTTTTTTCTTAGAAAAGTCTATAGCATTCGCTATAGTCTGCTTCACAGAGGAAGGTGCTCCAGTTTTTAACCATTCTGCACATCGCTCTCCCATGGCTGGCCATGAGTTATAAGAATGTTTCTCGCACAGGCTCCACTGTTGGCTATAGTCTGCACTTGGCCATAGCTTCTTTCCTTCACACTTCCCTTGTCACTCCACTTCTATGCACAGAAGCACCTTCCTACATGACACAAACTATTGTATGAATTTTGCTTCATCTATAATTATGTCGTCATAGACATGACATTAATCCTAGAACAGACAGGCTGGGTCTGTGAGGCCCAAGTGATATTACATTTGTAAAAATGTCTGCCTAGGTGTGTTTGTGTGTGGATATATGTGAGTGTGTGTGTATTTGTTTACCTTCCTTTTTTTTCCCCTAAGGTAAGTCCTTCCACTCCTGGGATTGGAATGACTCCTTTTCCACTTCCTTAAAACCCGCATCCTTTCCTTTCTCCTCTCCTTCCTTTCTCTTTTCCTGAAGAAGCTGCCAGCGGTGTTTTTTTGTTTTTATCGGCGAGCCTGTGCTTTAGGTAAGTCAAACATCCTTTATTTGTATACATATTTTTCCCACCAGGAAAGTCTCCTTATATATATCTGCAAGAGTACACTACTTAAGAGCGAGCCATTTATGGTAGCTCTCAGTTAACGTTTCTATTGGCCACTACTTGTTCTATTATTTCTGCTGAGCGAAATTGTGACATACTGCTTTTGTGTCTGAGAAAAGTTTTGATTGAGTATTAAGGGAACAGCTAGACCTCACTGTTGAGTTTTGTTACATCACCATTTTATGTGATTATGTAGCAATAACATTAAAGTAAATGTGTATTGAGTCAGTCACAGTCTTCTTGGGTGATCAGATGAATGATTGTGTCATTTTGGCAACAAGATGACTCACACAACTGATGTCTAAGGGTATGTCACAAATAAACCTTTTGAAATTGGTAATTCCGGCCTTAATCAGCATATAATCAAGAGAACAGTAATAAGAATTGTTATTAGACGTGTTTCATGGAAGGATTGTGTTTATTTACCAGAAGAGATGGACTTCTACCATGTCAACTATTACTGGTTGCTGCCTGATCCTGAGTTGAATGACTTCCAACATAGGCTGTGTAATAGTTCTATTTTGTATATGCTTGGCAATTCACCCGACAATGAAAACCAAGCTGACAACTCTTCTTTATGAATGATGACTTTTTAATTTGTAAGTTTTCCTTTCTATTTCAATGTATCAAAATCTTGAAATAATGAGTTCCAGCGATAGCTGTGCCTCCAAATAATATTGTCCATCAATTGATTTCCAGATAATCTGTCATTTACCTATGCACTTTATAGATTAAATAAATGATTTATACTTTAAACTTCATATTTATTACTATTCAAGAAGTTATTATCTCCATAAGTACATAGTTAATTATACACATATCATGACAGATAGCAGACATGGAATGGAATACAAAATCAACAACAACCTTAGCAACTATCATGACACACAAATTCGTCCATGGAATACTAAATTTCTTTGGCTGGGTAGACATAATATCTGAGGCCACTTGCTGCTGCCACCACCTCCAGAATCCGAAACAAACAGATTCTGGCAGCAGCTACTGTTCCTATCATGCATAATTAATTTACTAAATAAATTTATAAATATTTGGGTATCTCAATGTATTGAAGTGGGAAAAAGTGGCTTGTACCACTACACATGTCAGAGGATTAAATGTAAATGAAGGGTTCCTTTGCCATTGTTACTGTCAATAAAAAATTTCTGGTTATTGGACCGCATTAATATTTATCAAAATCCACACAAGTAGTCCTCTTCTCGTTGACATGCTTACAGCAGTAAGGCCATTGCAACAATGGCTGAAACATCAGTGGCTTTTAATGTAGTGGTGATGCCCAGGATATTTTTATTGGTGTTATCAAAAGATTCTTTGGCAGTGTGAAGTTGGCTGTTCAGTTTTGTTATTATCTAGCTTTTATTACCTCTTAATGACTGCCACACAAATAAGATAATTAAAGCAATGCAATATCCACATCCAATGATTCATATGTAGTTGTACCAATTTATTTGTATCTCTTATCTAATGCATTACAAACGTTTATGCAAAATATTCTGTAATCATCTCATGTATTTAACTTGGTTGTTTTACTAATATTCTTATACAAATACTTTTTTACTGTGAATTGCTGTGTGATATTTTGCAGACATAATGCAGCAATTCGATCATCCCCATATCATCAAATTAATCGGAGTATGCTCGGAAAGCCCCATATGGATTGTAATGGAACTGGCAAGGTTAGGGGAGATGAGGGCGTATTTGCAGAGCAATCGGCATATCCTAACCTTAGCTACACTTTTGCAGTATACGTATCAACTTAGTACTGCCCTATCGTACCTGGAAAGTAAGAAGTTTGTGCATAGGTGGGTATCTTGTGGTGAATATAATAAGTAATATTGTTGCTCATCAATGATACCTAGGCTTTGCTTTAGGTCATTACTCACTAACCATTTTCCTCTCCTCTGTAATTAACACTATGCTTTTCAAATGAAGAATTACACCAATATTTAGCTTGTAGTTTGATAGTAAATGGGTCTAAAGCCTGGATGAAATCCTAAAACTTGGTAGCTTGTGTTTATAGCAATCAGTCACTGGTGAGATTTTTAACATTTATTCATAAAGATCTAGATTTCACTCAGTAACTAGCCGTTATCAGAGCAAGCATTTCAAAAGAAAATGTTAAGTATATTTTGAGAAGGATAGGTTGCTACTCACCACAGACATCTGATGAGCTGCAGAAAGGCACACATAATAGAATAAAATAGTTCCTGTTCCTGTACCACCTGGTACCATGCTCATCACTGTTGATACCACCTCCCTACACAGACACCCCCAATATCATGGCCTTGCTGCTGTTGAACACTACCTTTCACAATACCCAACTGACTCCAAGCCCACAGCTTCCTTCCCTGTTACCTTGACTGACTACATCCTTCCCAAAAATTGCTTCTCCTTTGAAGTCGTCACCTATAAACAACTTTATGGCACAGCTATGGGCATCTTTATGGCACCTTCCTATGCCAACCTGTTCATGGGTCATATAGAGGAATCCTTCCTGACTACCCAGAATCCCAAACCCCTCATCTGGTTCAGATTCATCGATGATACTTCAAAATCTAGACTGAAGGTGAGAACACACTATCCAAATTCCTTCTAAACCTCAATACCTCCTCTGTTCACTTCACCTGGTCCTACTCAGCATTGACCTCCACCCCAAAGATGGCTTTACCAGTGTACCTTCATCCACATCAAACCTACCAACCACCATCAGTACCTCCATTTTGATAGCTGCCACCCATTCCACTCCAAAAAGTCCCTTCCATACAGCCTAGCCACCCTTGGTCATCACATCTGCAGTGACAAGCAGTCCCTCTCCAAATATGCCACATGCCTCACTGAGGCCTTCACTGCTCACAATTACCCTCCCAAGCTAGTCCACAAACAGGTCTTGTGGGCCCTGTCTGTCCAGCCACCCACTACCTCAACTAAACCCACAAAGAAGCACCCCTCTTGTGACACAGTAGCGCTCAGGACTGGAGCAGTTAACCACAGTCTCTGCCTAAGTTTCAACTACCTTCCATCCTACAGTGGTATTTCGCTGCCCACTGACCCTACATAATATCCTTGTTCATCGCTGTTGCCAGGCCCTTGCCCCCTGGTTCATATTCGTGTAACAGACATAGATGCAAAACCTGTCCTATTCACCATCCCATCACCCTCTACTCCAGTGCCATCATGTGTTCCATATCCCACAAATGACAGGGCAAACTGTGAAAGCAGTTATGTTACTTACAAACTGAGCTGCAACCACTGTGTGGCTTTCTAAGTGGGCACGAGCTGCGACCAGCTGTCTTTACAGATGAATGGCCATAGTGAAATTGTGGCCAGGAGACAGCTGGATCATTCTGTTGCAAAGCATGCAGCCCTGCATGATGTAGCTCACTTCAATGACTGTTACACAGCCTGTGCCATATGAATCCTTCACACAAACACCAGCCTTTCTGAATTTCTAAGGTGGGAACTCCTTCTCCAATATATCCTATGCTTCCACAATCCCCCAGGCCTAAAACTTTGCTAGTTCCTGCCCCAGCACCCTCCTCGCCCCACCCACACTCTAGCCTCACTTAGGTCTTCCCTTTTGCCACACTCTCCCATATCTTCCTGTCCCTTCCTCCCTGTCCATCAGAAAGCACTGACATATTCCTCCACTCTCTCCATGCATCCCTCCCCTCCCTTCCTCTTTCTCTCTCTATGCTGCTTCGTTACCCGCACCACTGGTTGCTTTCGCCTTGGCTTTGCACAGTGCCGCAGACTGGCCGCAGCATTTGGAGATGGCAGTTGTGTTTGTGTGGTTTTTTTTCCTTTCTTTTCCTCCCTCCCTCCCTCCCTCCCTCCCCCCTGCCCCTTTCTCTCTCTGACTGACAAAGGCTGTAACGGCCGAATATTATGAAAGTTGTATTCTGTGATGTGTACCTTTCTGCATCATATCAAATGTCTCTGTGGTGAGTAGCAACCTATCCTATTCTTGAATCCTTCCCAGCATTTCCATTGTTTAAAAATGTTAAGTGTTTAGTTTCACACCATGGACATGTCTATATACACATGTCACAGTTAGCGTCTGAACTATCTGAGCTAGATTTTGCTGTCTTGGGTGTTTTTTTAATTAATTACGTGGGGAATGCTAAAATTATCTTCCCCCTTCAACTGATGTTCCAGTTTTTATACTATAAATCAGTAGTGCCTTTTGACCTGGAAAAAATTAATATAGTAGTGTTACTGGGTAATTAAGTTTGATTAATTAGCAATTAATGAATTGATTGGTTTGAGTTTGATATCAATTTACTTGTAATTTAATTTGGAGTTTAAATTTGTGATCAGAATTAAGGAATTACTTTCATAACTCCCTCATTCTTTGTCATGACAGATGCCACAGCTTTGTCAAATGTCTTTTCTACTAAGTCACTGTATTACAAATTATTCAGAAACAATCATGACCAAAACAAAATGGAAAAGTTGATCTAGACTCAAACTTACAGTGGAGATCTATTATACTCACCAAACATAGTTTTATATCCCTTAAATGGATTTTTTTTAGTTTCTTTGTGTATTTATTGTAATAAGTGAAATTGTTTTCTTTGGCTACTTTTTCTTAGCCAGTTATCAGCATAGTTTTATAAGAAATAAGGTAGTATAGAATGAAACTTATCGTCTGTTTGACTCTCTTAAGATTTTTGTATCCAACTGTACAGGGACATAGCAGCACGAAATGTTCTTGTATCATCCCATAACTGTGTGAAATTGGCGGACTTTGGTCTTAGTCGGTGGGTAGAAGATCAGAGTTATTATAAGGCATCAAAGGGGAAGCTGCCTATTAAGTGGATGTCCCCAGAGTCAATCAACTTTCGACGTTTCACCACTGCGTCAGATGTCTGGATGTTTGGTAAGAATCTTTTTCCTTTGGCTCGAACACACTGAGGATGTTTCCTTTTTCAATACCCCAAAAATTTTCTCATATCTTACAAGTGATATAAAGTATTCAAGTATAATTTTTTTAATTAAAAGCTAAATCAGTTACTTTATTTATAACACTCATTCCATTAACAAAATTGTCTTCTGTATGGTAACTTTTAGATGGCAGATTTTGAAGGGGATGTGGGTCCCAGTGGAAGCATGTTTGAATTTTCTAGATGTTAACAAATGAAGAAAGGTTTTTCACATTAAAAACATCTTATTAAAGTGATGCTACCACAGTTGTCAATGAATGGGGAAGGCACTTCTGATCAAAAACACCACCTAGTCAAACAGTGTATAACACACGAGATAGATTTGAAGAAAATAAATTTGTAATGACTGCACTAAGATTTGAAACTGTAAAATGATCTAGATAAGGTATCTGCATGGTGCAGAAATTGGCAATTGAAGCTGAATAATGAAAAGTGTGGAGTTATTCATATGAGCATTAAAAGAAATCCACTAAACTTCATTTACACCGTAAATAGTCAAATCTACAGGCTGTAAATTTTCCTGAATATGTAAGAATATCAATTATGAACAACTTAAATTGGAAACAACACACAGAAAATATTGTAGGGAAAGCAAACCAAAGGCTACATTTCATTGGCAGAACACTTAGAAGATGCAACAGTTCTACTAAAGAAACAGCCTACACAACACTTGCACATCAAATTTTGGGATATGCTGCCCATTCTGGGGTCCCCACCAAGTGGGACTGTTAGACAATTTAGAGAAAGTTCGGAAAAGGGCAGCTTGTTTGTGTTATCACAATATTGGTGAGAATGTATCAGAAATGATGCAAGAGTTGGGGTGAAAATTATTAAAGAATGGTGTTATTCATTTCGGCAAGATTTATTTGAGAAATTTCTTTCACCAACTTTCTCTTCCCAATTTCAAACATTTGTTGTTAGCACCCACCTACATAGGGAGACATTATCATCACAATAAAATAAGAGAAATCATTTATAAAACTGAAAGATATAGGCGTTCCTTTTTCCTGTGCACTATTAGAGAATGGAACAGTAGAGAAATATCATAAAAGCGGTTCAAAGAACCCTCTGCCATGCACTTCAACATGATTTGTGAGTATTTATGTAGATGTAGAACAGTCACAACTTAGGAAAGAGAATTGGGTGTGTTTAGTTGTGATCCAAAATTTATGAAAATCAACCAGAAAATTAGGAACTAAGCTGGATTTACTATGATGGTCATTGCAGAGAATGTTACTCAAACAGAACTTTAAAGTTTGTGTTCCCTGTTTATGACAAGGGTTACTTAAAGATGATACAGATCAAGTCATCAGTTTTATGTTTTGATTCATGGCTAAGAGAAATAATGATCATAACCTATTCAATAAAATTGTGTGGTCTAACAAGGCCAATTTTAAGGTAAGCAGATAAGTTAACGAACATAACTTCATTTATTGGCATTCTGTCAAGCAAATTCTTTTTTAGTTTATTTAATTTTCTCTTTTGGGAAGTGGGGGGAGGGGGATACTCTGCATACTTGGAACTTTCTTTTAAAGGAACACTGGCAGGAGGAAACTATTTGGGTACACTTCAGAATTAAGTAATAAGTCTTGTGTTGCATGCTGAAAGCGTTAAAGAAATTCACTTTCTACACAATAGTGCTCCACCAGATTATGCCACTGCAGTTCCACAATTATTTGAATGAAACTTTCGAAATAAAACTGATTGGTTGAAGGGCAGATATTGATATCTCTCTATATTCACCAGATATCATGCCAATGGATTTTTCCTATGGATAGTATGAAGTTTTCTAGGTATTACTGCTTTATGTAATACTAAATCCAAGTGAGGGATAATACATTGAAAGTCACTACAGAGATAAGCATATAGGAGGTGTATAATATTAAATTTAATTTTATTTATTTGATTAATGATGAAAATCTCCTCAGAGATGATAAATATTGTTAAAAACGAGATAGAATGGCTGGCCAGTACTTACCATTGCTGTACCGCCGATAGTAACACAAATGAAGAACCAGAAAAAAGGGACAAAAAGGACAAGCTTTCGGAACACAGTTCCTTCGTCAGGTGGGAGAGAAGGGAAGAAGAAAGGATGGGAACAGAAGGGAAAGGTAGTTCACGACCTAGGTCATGAAGGTGGTGTTTCAGGAGTGTGGACGTCAGAGATACTGCCATTTATTTATTTTCAAGATATGGTCATTAAGAATAGGTTTATTGAAGGAGCCAATAAAATATTATGTTTACTGCTTATGAAAAGTTTTGTTAGGTATTGGAACAAAAGCGAGATGGTGCACATAGAATGATATGTTGTTTATCTGCTGCACTTTTATTTTTCTGAAGGAAAAAAAAGTTTGTGTACTGTTGGAGTTCATAATGTTTGTGTTTGTGTTTTTCCTCTTGCCCATGATGAAACTATTTTTTGATAATGAGTGTTCAAAAATATTTTGAGCCCTGTTGTGTATGTCTACATAGAATCTGTAAAGCCCTGCCAGTATATAATATTTGCAAATTAAGTTTTATGTTTTCTTTCATTTCTTCAGTGTTTTACTTCCACTTACTGTTGTTACATTTAGTTTTTTTGTAATTTTAAATCTGCATTTGTTTTTGTTTGCTAGGTGTGTGCATGTGGGAGATACTCATGTTAGGTGTGAAGCCATTTCAGGGAGTGAAGAACAATGATGTCATTGGGAAAATTGAAAATGGCGAAAGGCTGGCACTCCCACCCAACTGCCCGCCACGACTGTACAGCCTCATGTCACAGTGCTGGGCTTATGAACCTTCAAAAAGGCCAAGCTTCAAAGAAATAAGAGAGGTTCTGCAGTAAGTTCCTATCCTTAGGTGCATTTGTAGTAGAAATGCTACACATTGTAGAAATCTATTTTAGTTAAATTCTGCAAGCTTTCTTCATAGTTCTTTGGGAGTTTGAGATATTTTCTATTTATTACTTTTTCATGTTGGTTGTAACCAGTCATGATCACTGAGTCACAGACAGGCACATAGAAAAAGAAATCCAGTGTTTATAAACCCCAGGACGACTGGGAGATCTGGGGGAAAACTGAATTTTTTTCAACTGGGAAAAACTAGGAAATACTTGGGGAATTTTTTAGAATTAAAAAATTAATTGATTTAGTTGTCAGTTAATTATTTGTCATTTTTACTGGTAAAATCTTTTTAGGGGGGGGGGGATGATGAACATGATTGCCTAGCAAGCAAGAGACCCAGGTTTGAATCCTGGCCGTGGCACAAATTTTAATTCAGTGCCTCATCTTATAATCAATATCTTTGATGTGTTGAGACTGAACTACTGAATTATGGAGCAACTAAAGCAAAAATTAGGAGTTTGTAAATAATTGTGTGTTGTGGTTTTACTTTCGGTGTGTTGTTGGGTTTGTGCTTAACAGCATACTCAAAAATCATGAAACATTTGAAAAAATAAGGGCAATAAAATATATTTGAAAAGTAAGCGTGTAAATGTGATCGTGCAATTATTGCTCTTCTAAAGCACTAACCTAACATCATACTTGACTATCATGACATATTCATATAAAACAGTGAAAATTTTACAATATTAAATTAAAAGATTTATGTAATCTCAAAATAATAGAAATATATAGGTTAGCTATATTTAGGAAACAGAAGTTAAAAATAACATATTCACTGGCTTAAAGCACCAGATTCATGGTGCCTGTTATTATTTGCCATCTATTGTCATGTTGTTAGTAACATCTATGTGACGGGGGGGGGGGGGGGGGGAGAAGCTGACACCGTAAGTGCATTCTGACTCTGGAAAAGTTTTGCTGGTGTATGAAACATTTACCTTTTAAAGGACTGAAAAGTTTGACTGCTCAGAGGGAAAGTATATTGTCAGTTACCATGGAAAAAGTGTATTTTCACCTGAAAAAAGTGTGGTTTTAACAGGGAAAAACTCAGGATTTTTCATTTTTATCCCTTGGTTGTGTATACACCCTTGAAATCTCATTCACAGAACTTAAATTTTTGGTCACAGCTTTCACCAGGAAAAGGCAGAGCACACATACAATCACACAGGGAAAAGTCATACACATATTACCATAGTCTTTTGCTGTAGCTGCAGTCGCACATGCAAATTTTTTGTCCGTTTGGATCTGTGTATCTTATCTTTTTCTGATGAAAGCTGTTCCCAAAAATTTAAGTTATGTGCGAGTGATTTTCTTTTCTATGTGCCCGTCTGCAGTTCAGTGATTGTCATTACAGTGAGTTGCAACTTGTCTTCATTAATTTTTGTAACTAAATTAAAGCTTGTGTTGTTGCCAAATTACTTTTAAGTCTGTGTAGCTACTGGTACCATGTCACTCTTACTTTTCAAAAAGCAGTAAGTAACTGTTCCGATAATACAGTGTGCACAGCAATTGAATGATATCAGAAACATGAAAACTTCTGAATGTTTAAATTCACTGCCCCATTACGTTACCTGTGCAAGATGGAGCTCCCACTACTTTCATTGGAAGTACCTGAAGTAGCAAGCACTGCTACTGGCTTTCTGAACTTCAACATCTTTCTCAGGGAGAAAAGGGGAATTGTCTGTCAGAAGTAGGGAGTTCGCAGGTTACATGTCCTCCTTACAGCATCCTATTTGGGCTTGCCTGAACTCGTGGTGCATACAGAGACTGTACATGCTTTAGAAAGTCATTAGTTGGGGAAACATTTTCAAGGAGTGCTTGGAACTCCTTATATGAACAAAATACTCCTTATAAATTCCTTACATGTCAATAATGTAGGATAGATAACAACTCACCATAAAGAGGCTTGCTGAGCTGCTGACAGGCTCGAAAATTAGACAATCACATTCACACAACTAAATTTTTTGCCGTGGCCTTCATCAGAAAAAGAAACACATACATTCACACAATCACTCTGACAAATATACATATACAACCATCGTGCCCAGCCACTCCAGAACCTCAAGCATCTAGATTAGATGCATAGTTGTCAGAGTGATAATGTGAAAGTATTTGTTTCTTTTTCTGATGTATGTCTTGGCTGAAAATTTAGTCTTGTGTATGTGATTGTCTAATTTTTCGTGTCTGTCTGCAATTCAGTGAGCCTCTTTATGTTAAGTTGTCTATCCTCCATTGTTAAAATTCCAATGAAATTTCCTTAATTTTTTATGATGCATGAACTAAGCAGCTTCAATCACACTTATCATTGTTATGGAGTTTTTTCAACATATAGTGATTAAAGAATGAAAGGCAATTGCTCTTTTCATGTCAATCAACTCAAACATAATGGCAATTGGTTCAGAGAACCCTCCTGACACAAAGGTGTTACACTCAGGTGTAGATTGCCTGCTGCCTAGCGGTTGGATGGATGAAGCTACTATTTTAGCATACCATATGTTTCTGCCTGGGAGAAGTAGGATTAGTTCTATTATGCCATGGGTCCAGGCATGTGCAGCAGAGGCGATTTATAAGCTCATGTACAGAAAGCAGCATTTCGAGCAAGCTTTCTGCTCATTATTGTTTCTCAACTGAGGTCAGTAGATAAAATAAACAGCATCTCTTGATTACTCTAATGGCTATTGCATGAGATATTCCTCATGTACTTCAGTGATTAATTTATTTTATTGCTTTTCAAAAGTGTTGGAGCAGTGATCTCTATTCAACCTGGATGTATAACTCTGGTCTATGTGCAAAGAACTGCAGTGTGCTTGTACAGTCGTATGTGCTACACATGATTTTGCATTGTCTGCCATGTTGTAATTTGGCAAACTAATTTTTCATCAGTTTGTATGTTCAAGGAATTGATTGATTATTTCTTGTTTACGATTTTGTCAATGTACCACGCAATAGTCTGTTATGAGACTGGAATTGAAACTTAATTTCTTTTCATGTTCCAATAACATTTCTTAGTGCCCATGTTTTAATTTGACAAAGAGAATATGATGTCTATGGCTGATAAGCTCAGACAGCTGAAGTTCAACCTTCGAGGTTGTATAGTGATCACTGTGTTGGTGACTCCTTTGATATTTTCTTGCCAACTCTGCCTTTCCCCACCACCTCAGTTTCTCGTCCTCCTCCGGCCAGCACCTCTTTCCTTCCAGAAGATGGCTGCTGCTTTGTATTGTAGGTGTTTTTGGTGGCACTGATGGGATTTTCACTTCCTAAAGGTAGTGGTCAGTCACTAAAGACATTGCTGTCTTATTGTAATCCTCAAAGTATTAGTTGGCCATTTTTTCTTCCTCAGTATCCTGACATTCTTTTTTCTATACGTTTGCCATTATTGTTAATTTATCTTGTTGAAATTTAAGCTGTTGTGAAATTTCCTGGACCTACATTTTTTTTCTTCGTCAACAGTGAGATCCTGTTGGAGGAACGAAATCAGCAACAGGAGACAATGAGGCGAGAAAACCGCAGGGTGCAAGCGATGTCGTGGGGTGAGTGTTTTGAGTAATTTTTTGTGGTGTAAAACAGACTGACATGATGCTGAGTTTTCTGTTAACTTGGAGAGGCTTTCTGATATGAGATTTTAACTCGTAAATTTGTTCATATGCAATTTACCTTTCAGATGGCAGGTGTTTAATTAGCTCCAATTAAGTATTTCTGTTAGTTCACATGCATTTTAATATTACCAATATTATCATGCTCTGTGAATATAATACACTTGTAAAACATCACTTTTTCAATGGCCAGTGAAAAATTAGTGTCAGGATCATGAAAACTGGCCAGAACAATTGGCAGTCAATGAGCTACACACAATGTCAAAAATTCGATTTACTTCAAATCTTTACACAATGCTCTAATTAACATTCAGATGTATATAGAATACTGATATGTTTGTAGTTAACAGACTTTTGACTCTGTTTGACTGATAACTGTGAAAGTTGGCACTACTAAGACTGTATTTGAAGAATATGGGATTGTTTTTGCTACTCAGTTAGATCACCTTACATTTCTCTACTTTTTAAATTAGCTGATATTCCTCATAGTAAATTGCAAATTTTGTCTTAGACACTTTGCCTCCTAAGACAGTCAGCTAAAGACAGTATTTTACCATACTACATGGCATAATCAGCAAAATGCCAAAGATTGCTGCTCACTCTGTATGTCAGATTATTTCTAAAGATAGAAAATAATATCAGTTCTATCACATTTTCCTGAGGCACCTCCGATAATACCCTTGACTCTTATGAACAGTCACCATTAAGGATTTTGCACTGGTTTCTACAACTTAAAAGTCTTGGAGTCATCACATATCGGAGAACATATTCTATATATTCATACCTTCAGTAGGTGTGTGCAATGTGGCACCGTGTCAAATGCCTTTCAGAAGACAAGGAATATGCAGTCTGCCTTTTGCCCTTCAGTCATTGTTCACAGGGTATCATGTGAGAAAACGGCAGTCTGAGTTTCACACGAGTGATGCTTCCTAAACTTGAGCTGATGCATTGACAGAAGCTTTTCCAGCTTAAGGGAAGTTATTTTATTCAAACAGAAGAAATGTTTTAGAATTCTATAACATACTGATGTTAATGAATTTGATCTGTGATTATATAAATCAATCAAAGGTGAAGGCCGTAAACTCCACTAAATACCTAGGAATTACTATTACTTCCAATTTAAACTGGAAAGAACATGTAGATAATGTCATGAGAAAGGCAAACCAGAACTTGAATTTTATTTGCAGAATTCTTAAAAGATGCAACACAAGTACTAAAGAAACTACATAGTGGATTTGATGGAGGACATTCAAAGAGTCCAAAGAAGGGCAGCTCGTTTTGTATTGTCACGATACAGGGGAGACAGAATCACGGAAATGATACAGGTTCTGGGACGGGAACCATTACAACAACGGCATTTATCGCTGCAGCATGGGCTACTTACGAAGCTCCAATCGCCAACATCCTCCTCCGAATGCCAAAATATGTTGTTGGCTCCCACTTACATAGGTAGAAATGATCATCAGAATAAAATACGAGTAATCAGAGCTCAAATGGAGAGATTCAGGTGTTCTTTCTTCCTGTGCGCTATTTGAGAATGGAATGGGTGATGAATAGTATAAAGATGGTTTGATGAACCCTCTGCCAGGCACTTAAATGTGATTTGCAGAGTATCCCATGTAGATATAGATGAAGATTGTGTGGGATCATCTTTTCACTTTTCTTATAAACAGAAGTCACCTGGGACATCACAGTGGACCAAAGATTTGCTATAGGTGCAAGCTAAATAAGGGGACAATGTTATAGAGTACTCCTTGTAAAACCAAATTGGTTTTCCATCAGGACCTGGCA
Source organism: Locusta migratoria (assembly GCA_026315105.1). NCBI lineage: Eukaryota > Metazoa > Arthropoda > Insecta > Orthoptera > Acrididae > Locusta > Locusta migratoria. The sequence continues at coordinate 8,944,834 of CM048750.1, read as the reverse complement.
ACTTATTTACTTTCGGCACTCTCAGCAGTTCCTCTATAGCAGGAATGCCTTTCACAAGGCGCATCCAGAAAGTAAATATCCCAATTTTTTTTTTTTTTTTTTTTTTTAAGGGCAACATAGTCACATGTAAACCTGTATTGGAAACAGGTAAGCTATTTGTGAGCTATTTTTTTTTTTTTTTTTTTTTTTTTTTTTTTTTTTGTCATAGTCACCAAAATAATTGAGGTACTTCCATATCAGAGGATCAAAACTGGCTGGAGAATTGATTTCTTGAGGTGCAAGAAAATATGGAAATCGCTGAGAGCAAGATGAGGACTGTGTGATGATCCAGTCAAACTTTTGTAAAACAGTTGCTCTGTGATGAGCCATGTGGTAACGAGCATTGTCATAGAGCAACACAAAACTTGCAGCAAGCATCCAATCTTTTCTTGCACCTCAAGAAATTCATGTCCTCCAGCCAGCATTTTGACAACAACAAATAGCTGAAGATGACTGTCACATGCTGGTTCCATTCACAGGTGCCAGGCTTATGTGACAAAGGTATACAAACATGATTTCACAATATGACAAGTGCCTCAACTCCTCTGGAGCTCAATCATTGTTGTCATGATGCAAATAAAGTTTTGTATGTAAGTTTGTTGTTGTTGTTGTTGTACTATATATAGCTACTAAATCTCCATTAGGGAGTCTGTGCAATGGTTCAGTGGTCGTATGTTTGTATGATCCTCCTGTGTGAAAGTGTTCTTATACATGAAATTTAAAGGTTATTTATTCTTAGAGAAGGTTTTTATACTCCACAAGTCACCATATGTTGCTTGACAAAGATTCAAAAGAAAAGTGTATGGAAGAAATGCAATTTCTATCTTGCATTTGTTCCATTGGCAAAGTCATGTTTTACATAACCACCATCATGTAATATGTGTGTATCATTACAAACAGGCAATACAGATTTTCATCTGCTAACCACACATCCAGGACGATGATTCAAATCCACCTCCAACCATCCAGATTTAGGTTTTCTGTGATTTTTCCTAAATTGTTCCAGGCAAATTCTGGGATGGTTGTTTTGAAAGGGCATGCTCGATTTCCTTCCCCATCCTTACCTAAACTATCCGAATGTGAGCTCCGCCTTTAATGACCACACTGTCCACGGGGCATTATACTCTAAACTTCCTTCCTTCCTTTCTTCCTTCCTCCCTTCCACACGTCTAGTTAGATTGTTGCGCAAGAATGTAGAGTTTCATGTAGATAACATTGATTGTCAGGTGGTATGATGCTTGCTGGCTGCTGTTACGCCCTTACATATGTCCTTATAGCTGACAGTAGTGGCACCACTGGTGCTTGCAGCATTGCCATATATTGCCATGTTTTGCCTCAGCATCCAGTGTGCTCTCTTCAACCTTGCAGTCGCTGTGCTGTTTTGAGCTGCAAGCCACTGTCTATATATGGAGTGTTCTTGGTGACTTTGATTGCTTCTTTAATGACGCAATCCCAGAAACTGTTAGTGTGAGTCACCTTAGAGGTATCATCAAATTTGATTTGTTGACTGTTTACGAAAGCATGTTAAGCTGGAGTCTACAGGATACCCAAAGAGTGTGGCCAGTGTTATGTCAGTCAAATGGTATGAATAGCATCTGCATTACCCTGAGATGTCTGCTTTAATTGAGCATTCTCTAGTAAAAGTTCACTGAATCAAATTTGATGATCTCTTTGTTGTGGCTTGCACTAACGGTTTCTGGGATTGTGACAGCCGGAGATGATGATTGTGTGTCTGTGAAGTGTGATTGTGTGAGTTATGTCTTTTCTGTCAAAGGCTAATGGCCGAAAGCTTGAGTTCTGTGATTGAGTGTCTTTTTTGTGTCTGTTACAGTTCAGCATGCATCTTTGTGGTGTGTTTTAAATTATCCTCATTATATTAATGTAAGCAACCTCAGATATATTGGAAGTATCAAGTACCTGGTACCAATTCAGGTATAATGCGAATAAGAATAATCAACACAGAATAAAGGTTTGACAACATTGCTAGAATGTTCCTGAATAAGATGCCAGAGCATCTCTTTTGTTTACTTTTGAACCATAAGAGAATGATATAGAATTATATGAAGGAGCTCTGAATGTCTGCAAATAGTAATTCATATCCTCACCATCAGTTCACTGGTCAGTATTCCCCCCCCCCCCCCACGCCCCCTCTGCACTGTTCAGTTTTTCAATGTCCTACTCTCTTAAGCTGCTAATTTTATATGTCTCACTGACATTTGACAGAGGGCAAACAATGTTGTGCACTCCTTCCAAAGTATTCCTTCACACAGTGTAATGTAGCTCACAGGACAATTTTTATGAACCTATCAGCTCTTAAAAGAAGTAAGGCCTGTGATTGTAAGCTTTACCATTGATTCAACTGTCTGAACTGTTATCAGTTGTGTAACTTGCTGCAGTTGTTTTAATAACATGATTTCATCTGTTTACCATGCTGTTATCTTCAGGTGATACCTCTTGAGTGAGCATATTTGCAACATCACACCTCTGTTATATTGTGCCTGCTGCCCATCCGTTTCTAAACTACGCAGTCACTCGCCACGTCATGTGGATTGTTGGGGAGAAGGGTTCACCAAAGGTTGGGTGTGTACTCTAGTATTCAGTGCTTCTGCAGACCCCATCAGCCTCAGGGTGTAGTTTTAGTTGTTTGAGTCACAAGTTTTTTTTACGGTGCAGCCATTCTTATATGTTGATTAACCCCCATCAGCCACTTGTTTTTCAGTAGCCTACACTTCAAAAACAGCAAAACAATGATGTCTGTCTTAACAGTGATGCCTCTTTAATAAAGTATAATGAAATTTTGTGTTTGGAGGGGGAGGTGGGTGTCATATGCATGTTTGACCTTATTATTTCATTACTGAACTGGAAACCCTACATTTACGTTTTGACTTACGTGTTCATTACAGGTTCATCTGGATCTGATGATCCTCCACCTCCGAAGCCAGCTAGATTTCCCGTTCCGGGTGCCGCGAATCCTGCTTCGGCTAACGCCGCTGCCGGGCCAACGACGTACATAGTGGCGCAGAACCCCGAGGTGCTGGTGCAACTGCTACGCGAGAACGAAACCCGCGGGCTGTCGCCGGCACAGTACAACACTCCGGCTTCGGTCTTCAACACGCTAGCGGTAGACTTTGAGCCAGCATCCAATGCGCCGGCGTCCGGCTGTGGAGCCGGCCCCTCGGGCACGCCCGATAACCCTGCTGATCAGTCAGTGCCAGCTCCGGCGCCGGCAGAGCCACCCTCCCCCAGCTCCGAACAGGTTCGCCCTCTGCCTCAGGTTGGACTGTGGCGGTGTGCAGTCACAGATCACTGTCGATGGCTTCTCCTCCCCCCACATCCGTCTGACCTATGTTTCACTAAAACTACCCATCTCGATCTCTCCCAATGATGGTTCTGGTTGGTATTGAAGCTATTAACAGCATGGGAAAACTGTGTGATTTATTTGCTATTATGTAACCTTTCAAATACTAATTGTCATTGTTTGTGGATTAAATTGTGTAGCAGGTTGCTAAGAGTGATGGTGTAAAAAGTAACAAAAAAAAAAAAAAAAAGGGTAAATCTCTTTTGAAGTACTAACTTCTCCTTTCAAAAATATGACACTGCAAAACTTTCTGAAGTCAATGTTGACTCTGCATCTGACTGGAGTCTTATGGAGGACGTTTCCAAGGTACTTCTACCATTTGAATGATTTGAACATCACATATAGATTGAATTGAAGTAATGCTAAAAGTCAGGAAAATTGGTATCATTCTACATAGTCCTTATAAGTGTCCAGTAGTTTCAGTCCATATATTAATATGGACATCCATACATGTCATACCTAACATGTCTCAGATGTGTAAGCAAATTTTGCATGCACAAATATCTCTAAGTACTTGAATATGTCATATTTATGTTCCACAGTAATTTTTATTAGTTTGTTATTAATTGGCCTTAGGCTTTTTAGAATATTTTTAGATGACATATTACTGAACCAATAGGACACCCAACACCAATGGGAGGGCATAGTTATACAGAGATAGTTTTCAAAGATATGTGTAATTTGTGGCTATATATTGATTCCAAGAACACAAGCATAATATAAAACACAAACAATACATGTTATATTGCTATGAGTTATAATTATTAATTTAAAATTTTATACAGGTGAGTAATGTAAATTGCAAAGAAGTATTTGAATAAGTTAACCTTATCTTACTTTCACTGTAATTTATTATTAAAACACTAGGCACTTATAAGCCAAAATGTTGTATAGGGGAAGAGTAAAAAAAAGACTGGTATGGGAGGAGGGGGGGGGGGAGGCACAAGGAGGATTGAGGACGTGGAATGTGGGTTTGAAACAGTTATAACAAAATTATTAACACACTGTGAGACACACACTGACAAGCTGACATTACTTTGGTAAGAGCTCTCGGATAACTCCACATTTGAAAATATTTAGCCAAAAGTCTTGTGGAGCTGACTAAATAGCTCATACTACAAAAGTCAGGCAGAGTGTACTTTACATTACCTGTGTGTTTGATATGGTAGGGATTAGTGAAGTTCGGTGGCAGGATGGACAGGACTTCTGGTCAGGTGAGTACACGGTTATAAATACAAAATCAGTTGGTGGCAACACAGGAGTAGGTCTGATAATGAATATGAAAATAGGAATGCAGGTGAGTTACTATGAACAGCACAGTGAACACATTATCAAAGCAAAGATAGACACAAAACCAACACCGACCACAGTAGTACAAGTTCATATGCTAACTAACATGGCCGATGATGAGGATATCAAAGAAATGTATGAAGAGATAAAAGAAATCATTCAGAAAGTTAAGGGAGACAAAAACGTAATTGTGATGGGGGACTGGAACTTGGTAGTAGGAAAGGGAAGAGAAGGAAATGTAGTAGGTGAATATGGACTGGGAAAAAGGAATGAAAGATGGGATCGCTTGGTAGAATTTTGCCCAGAGCACAATTTGATGATCACCAACACCTGGTTTAATCATCCAGGGGCAGCTATAGACTCTGACCATAACTTATTGGTTATGAACTGCAGATTAAAACTTAAGAGACTACAGAAAAGTAGAAAAGTTAGAAGATGGAACCTGGACAAATTGAAGGAACCAGAAGTGGTTGAGAGTTTCAGAGGGAGCATTAGGCAAGGTTTGGCCGAAACGGGGGAAAGTAATACAGTAGAAGAAGAATGGGTAGTTCTGAGAGATAGGGTAGTGAAAGGCAGCAGAGGATCACATAGGCAGAAGGACAAGGCCTAATAGAAATCCGTGGATAACACAGGTTATACTGAACTTAATTGATGAGAGGAGACAATACAAAAATGCTTCAAGTGAAGCAGGCAAAAGGGAGTACAAATGTCTGAAAAACGAGGCTGACAGGAAGTGCAGACTGGCTAAGCAGGATTGGCTAGAGGACAAATGCAGAACTGTAGAAGAATGTATAACTAGGGGAAAGATAGATACCGCTTACAAGAAAATGAGATATTTGGAGACAAGAAAATCAGGTGTATGAATATCAAGAACTCAGACGGAAAACCAGTACTCAGCAAAGAGGGTAAAGCTGAACTGTGGAAGGAATATGTAGAGATCCTATACAAAGGAAATAAACTTGAAGGCAGTATTCTAGAAAGGTGAGACAAGTGGAGGAAGATGAGATAGGAGACATGATACTGCGAGAAGAATTTGGCAGAGCTCTGAAGGATTTGAGTCGAAACAAGGCCCCTGGAGTAGATGATATTCCGTCTGAACTGCTGATATCGTTAGAAGAGCCTGTCATGAAAAAATTGTTCCACCTGGTATGCAAGATGTACGAGACAGTGGAAATACCATCAGACTAAAAGAAGAATATTGTAATTCCAATTCCAAAGAATGCAAGTGCAGACAAATGTGAAAATTACAGAAGTATCAGTTTAATAAGTCATTGTTGCATTGTAATTTGGAGAAAATTTTTGATAATGTTTCGACTGGCATACACTCTTTCAAATTCTGAAGGTATCAGGGGTATAATTTAGGGAGCGAAGAGTTATATTCAACCTATACAAAAAACCAGATGGAAGTTATTAGAGTCGAATGGCAAGAAGGGGCTGCAGAGGTTGGGAAGGGAGTGAGACAGGGTTGTAGCCTATCCCCAGTGTTGTTTAACCTGTATATTGAGCAAGCAGTGAAGGAATTCAAGGATAAATTTGGAGAGGGAATTAAAGTTCAGGGAGAAGTAGTAAAATCTTTGCAGTTTGCCAATGACATAGTAATTTTGTCAGCGATTGCAAACGATCTGGAAGAGCAACTGAATGGAATGGACAATGTCTTGAAAGGAAGGTATAAGATGGACATTAACATGAGTAAAATGAGGGTAATGGAATGTAATGTCAGAAAATCATGTGATGCTGAAGGAAATAGATTAGGTAATGAGACAATAAAAGTGGTGGATGAGTTTTTGTTATTTGGGCAGCAAAATAACTTCTGATGGCCAATGTAAGAAGATATAAAATGCAGAATGGCTATGGGAAGAAGAGCGTTTCTAAGGAAGTGAAACTTGTTAATGTCCAATATTAATTGAAGTGTTAGGAAGTCCTTTCTGAAAGCATTTATCTGGAGTGTAGCATTGTGTGGGAGTGAAACGTGGATGATAAGGAGTTCAGATAAAAAGAGGATAGAAGCTTTTGAAATGTGGTGCTACAGACGAATGATGAAAAGTAGATGGGGAGAAAACGAGTTTCTGGCATATCCTGACTGGTTGGGCACATTCTGAGACATCAAGGAATTGTCAACTTAGCATTAGAAGGAAGTGTGTGGGGTAAAAATTGTAGAGGGAGACCGAGGGACGAATACAGTTAGCAGATTCAAAAGGATGTAGGTTGTCAAACTTATTCTCAGATGAAGAGGCTTACACAGGACAGGGTAGCGTGGACAGCTGCATCAAACCAGTCTGCTGACTGAAAACCACAACAGAACAACAATGTGTTTGTAAGCGTAAGAGTTTTCTTTATAGTACTAGTGGTGTGCATTTAAACTATTTTAAGCATATATATCTATCACAGTATTTATAAGAGCTCTGATCCCTGTTAGATACTTCTGGCATTTGGTATGTAGGTATTTTCCATTTGGTAGCAGAAACTGTGACAGCTGTGAAGCTGTGACAGTGCCACTCATACCATCTGATTAACAATTTTACAGTGAACCTGTCCTATGAAATAGCACCAACCATTATGTGATGCCCACAAACCAACATAAATGTTACTCTTGTACGATCTGTCGCAGATAGCTATTTCAGAGGTATCGCCCCCCCCCCTCCTTCAAAACATTTTTGTTCTCTTACTATCACCTGACAAGCAGATATTTATAGGTAATCGTACTCAGATGTACATGCAACATTACAGACCCACATCCTGTGACTCCTAGATTGAAAATTAACAATGTAGAGATTATAATAAAAAAAGTTTGGTAACCTTCACCTTGCTAAGGCAGTTGTGGAGTCAAATTTTGTATTGATTCAAATTTCATAAGTCACTTATTCAGTTTAAAGAAGTGAACTGATTTGGTAAGCAAAAATTGTGTATGTATTCCTTGCTAGCAAAAGATATAATGCCAGATATTTGTTGCAGTAGGTTCCCAAAGTGTTTCATTAAATCCCTATTCCAAGTAATTCAGTAACTTAGCACTCCATAAAAATCAATTTTTTGGGTGTGTGATGTGAAGAACAGTGATGAATGATTACTAAATTGCCTTCTCATATTTATTCTGAAAGTTACTGGTGGTCTTGATTTCTCTGAAAATTCTTTAATTACAGTCCCCCCCCCCCTCTCTCCCCCCACCCCCCACCTCCACCCCCCCCACCCCTCACATTTGTGAATCAGGAAATGACCATCATTGGAACTTGACATACCTAAAACACAGTATGTTAAACAATATGATGGAAATATCTGCACAACTATTGACTCACCATATACATTCCAGAAGACTGGGTTGACTTCGTCCACCTTCCGGTGGTACGGCACCTTTGCATGTTTTTGTCTCGCTGGTCCGAGTCACATCAGAAAATGATATTCTGATCATGCAGCTATTGTTGGCGGAGATCAGGATCTGTTCTGCTGGCTTCAAATGGTCTCACTCATAATTTCTGCGTATACAGTTTCATAGAGAATAAAATTATTTGTACCACAACTTGCAAAGATGCTACTTAATTTTTGTACTCACATCTGTGGTCTTTCATTGAAAAATATGCACATTTTGTGAGTTATTAGCTGAAAACAGTGTGTTGCCCACCCAGATACTTAACTTATTTGCTAGCATATAAGATGCACCCTATTTTTAAGACTATTTTTAGGAAAAAAATAAATTGCACATTAATACATCTATTGCAATATAATAACAATACATTTGTTCATCTACATCAAATATCTAAGGCAGTGTCTTCAAGCAGTGTTCGTAGACTTTACGCAGTCAAGTTTATTGACAGTTTGCACTTATTGAAGTGGATATTTCACCTGTTGTTGTTTACAGTGCACACAGACTATGGCGCGATGGTTGACGTAATGGCTTACAACATTGCAACATAGGTGGCACTGCTTACGATCAACCAGACACTGAGACACTGTGCCTAATATCAGTTCATGCAACAAGTAGAGGGTTTTCATGTTTATAATGATGCGTTTTGGGAATTTATTGTAAAGTGCAAACATTTATGTATTTTTGTGATGTTCCATAAACTGTGCACTGTATGGGGCACAGCAAGTTATAACATCAAAAATACGATAACTGTGAGACACAGACGCTGCGCAACCATCACAAAAAATACTTGTGTACATATTTGCACTTAAGAATGCGATTAAATTCTCAAATATGTGGCAGTGTTTTGTTATTCAAATAATGAATGACACCGTTACAGGATTGCAGAGAAAATTGATTATGATGAATGAAATTACATTGAAAATTTCTACTTCCTCTTAAGTTACCAGTTTCAGTGACACTTGGTACTAGAAACAGTACAAAATTCAGATAACCTCAGCATAATAAAGCTCCTGATGGGTATTTTGATGCTTATTATGCGCATATATCAAATGTAATACGAAAATGTAAGAGAGCCTTAAAGCAAATGTTCCTGCTTAAAACATTATTTGCCCACTTAAAACATTATTCCCAGCATTTTACACCAATTTTTTTGTAATTCTTATAAAGAAATCGAACTTGTAGGTACGTACCTCAACTGGCAACTGGAGTATATGACGCACCCAGTTTTAGGACCAATTTTTGTAGGAAATAAAGGTGTCTTAACTTAGTCCATCTCTCCCCCTCTTTCCTCCTACCATTCTCTCTACACATATGCACCTTCCCCTTTCTCTGCCAGTCACCGCCTTGTCTCTCTACTGAACTGCTCCTCCCACCTCATCTGTCCATTGCCTTCCTCCTCTGTGAAAAAGTGTGTAGCTCTGTCAACTTTCATGGTGTTTGGTTAACTGGCATCTTAAGTTTATTGCATCGTATGAAGTGTAAAATTTCATAAATATCAGTAGATTTTGTTGAAGTCTGTAGCTAAAGTACCAACCACATGTAACAAACAAAATTTTTATGTAGGCAGTGACTTTCCCCTTGTTTTGAAGATAAAGTGGTCAAAATTTTATGAAAATTATAACAAAACTGGAGATTTGTATGCAATACAAATTGTAATGATTTTGGTTATTGGGTTTCTCTGATTGAACAGCTGTATTTCGTAATTAAACCTTACATAGTTTTCATTTTACCGATACTAAATTACTGTAATATGTTATCCTATATATCAAAAATTGCTTTCGAGTTTAAAGACATCATTTGAACTTACCACACTGTTGCTGTTCTAGATGGGGTAGCTTCTATACTTTTGATATGTTGGATCAGATGTGCTTTGCATACTTTAAGCAGGAGGATCAGGTCTGAAGCTGGTTGAGTTGCCTTGTTGTTCCAAATTCTTTTCTTGCGTATAGATGTGCTGTGTCTAGCTTCCTGCAAAACATGTGTTTCAGATTAGATTATCAGGGAGAAATGTTATCATTGTATCTGGTGAAGAGTGTATATATTTAATTTTTATACGCTTCTTTTACTGAGTAGTTAACTATTTTTTATCATTATTATATGACCGAGTTTAATATTAAATGAAAATGTGTATTTGTTGTGTACATGGGCATAATATTTTTTGCTATTGATAACATAAGAATGTCCCAGCAAAGAAGTGTACAAAAACTAGAGAGACTGAGGAACCATCATTTCCCTTCCTTTCCTTTCCCTGCATTTCTTCTGCCAGCTTGAAGTGACTGCACTCCACGCCTGCCTGGTTTAACGTATGCAGCATGGTGTGTTGCATTGAGGCCTGCGCATGTGAGTGCTGCTATGTCCACTTTTTGAATTTAGCAGGCAAGTACTGGCACACACTTTGTATCATTGTTGTGATTCTGCATTTCTCAGCTACTTTTTACCTCACTATGCATTTTCTTATTCTGTGTCATTAATTTAGGCTACTTTACAGAACATTCTATACTGTTTTTGTGCAGTTGGAATCACTTTTTTGCAGTTCATTTCCATTTTGCATACAAATTGTGTTTTCCAGTAAGCTTTGTTCATATATGTATCATTTTGTCGTAGTAAAGTGTTAGGCATATTGCTTTTGTTGTCTTTCATACTTAAGATGAAATTTTATTGGAGGTTAGACCATATCATATTTTTCTTCAAATTTCAAAGCTTTTAACATATAGCAATTTCTGCTGGAATCTTTAGGTGTTCACCAGATATCTGAATACTATTGGAAATGTGTGTATGTGACAAATAGGTATGTGAAATAACTCAATTTTATTGTGCAGTTTCAATGAACTAGAATTCCTATGGGTACATTTATGGACTTTAATATTTTGATTATTATTTTAATCTGTATTATTCGTTTCAACCACTATAGGTTTCAGTGGGAAAGTTTTAGAGCTTTATATTGAAGATATAAAAAGTAACCTAGTCCAACTCAAATATTCAGAGAACAAGTTAATTTTAGAGGCTGACAGGTATTTGTATCATGGATGTGTCAATCCACATGTTATGAGGAGAATCATTTGGCAGATTAAATTTTGAAACACATGTTCATTAATGTTTAAAGAGCCAAAGAACATATCAAATAGATCAAATTACAAAGTTAAGGATGTGATGCATGGTTCTCATTTTGTAAAAGACATGTAACCAAAAACGACTTAAAATTGTGCATGAGGCATGTGACCATACTGGTTGACACAGTATGCAAAACCAATGCTGATTGGTCACTATGTATTATATTAACACCATCAAATAATTGTTGTCAATAATTCATAAGATGAAATGTACTAACATATAGCATACATAGACAAAGAAATCAGTCAATTGCAAGTTATGTACTAACAACCACAGAATGCCTTAACTGATTTCTTTGGATGTGTATGCCATATGCAAGTGCTTTTCATCTTATGAACTGTGTACAATCTCAGCTCAGTAGTCACAGACAAAAGATAAAAATAAATGTACAGCACAAGCTATGGGATGTTAATTACTTTGTCAGGTAGGAGAGAGGTGAAAGGGGTTAGAAGGAAGGGGTTACTCACAACCTAGGCTGCGAGAGGCAAGGATGGCGTGAAGGGTGATTGATGGAAGTCAGAGATATTGCATGATAAGTACTGAGCCATGCTAGTAGAAAACCAATGAGCATAGATTAAGAAATAAAGAGAAGTGAACTGGACAATGCTAAATGGGGGAGGGGGGCAAATTAAAAAGAGAGAGGTATAAAATGCACACGTGCGCACACACACACACACACACACACACACACGTACAGCAGAATTTTCACACATCTTTGAAGAACTTCCATTGGATTAATCAAATTATGTACAATGATTATCTGATGATGGTCCACACCCAAAACCGGTAATAAAGAGGTTCTATTAATATCACTTATAGTGACCAATCAGCACTGATTTCAAATATTGTGTTAAGGTGTAACCATCTTATCGATTAGTTATTTGGAATGGCATCATACTGTGGAAGATGTAATTCACTGGTAAACAATTTTGGAATGCAGGAAGTGTATCACTGAAGATAATCAGTTTCTGAATGGGGCAGATAACAAATCTGCTCTCTTGAGTGGATGGAGGAGAAAAACATGTATGTGAAGGGAAGGGAAGGGAAGAGGTTGAAGGAAAAAGAGTGGCAAGATTTAGGAAATGGAGACAGATAAAAGAAAGCCACCTAGAACCCTAGGTTAGGGGATACTTACGAGAAACATGTCCTTTTTGCTATTCCATTTGATTCACACTCTTCCTTTCTCTTCAACGCTTCTATAGGAGGAGGGATCTCTGGCTCTGAAAGCTTGCATATCTTTCATATATGTTTCCTCTAGCTGCCACATAGTAAGCAGATTTTTCATCTATCCAATTATAGTGTATTAAGTAGTTCACCATAAAGTGCTTCTTGGAAGCTTTGCAGCCAGCAGTGTAGGACATTTATCTATCATGAAAGCAAACAATATTTGAGTTTAGGGATGTAAATTTTGTGTGACTCCAGTGTCTATAGACAGTACATTTTGTTCTGTATAAAGTTAATCAATAAATCTGTTTGAAGCATTTGATGAAAATAAGACCAAGTAGTTGGACAGAGTATGTGCCCCCTCTCCTCCCTTTCTAATCTCATGATTTTGCAAGAATGTATACCTGTTTGCTGCTTCACATTTTTCAAGGCTGAGAAGTGCAGTAATCATAGGTAATTATTAAAATTGCTTGATACAGCACTATTGTAAGCTCACAGTAAGTATTTGACGCCTTTCCATGTGAATAGTTACCTTGGAAGGCAGTATTTTGCCCATTTTCATCAGTTTGGCATGATACTGAGTCTCACTGGTAGCATGGCATTGACTGAACAGCATGGTCATTTTTGATTTATTAATGTTTTCCATAAATTTTGTTTTGTTTTCTCTTATTATTTTTTAAGTTCAAGATTTTGCATGTTTTAGTATGTAATTTGAAATTTTCTCTTTGTTATAAATGTTTTAGTCATGTTCTTTGTTTGCATGTTGCTTGATTGACATACCTTATGTTTTGTCATAGTAGTGGAAAATGTTTTAAAGATTTTGAAATAGATCTATTTCATGTTTTAATGTTTGTTTAGTTTTTTATGTTCTTTAGTAAAAATTCATTGTCTTTGAATAAATGATGGCAGACTGATTAGTGTTTGAATAAAGTTTTCAAGGTTCAATTTTGCTAGTGCCCAAAATTTAAATTATGTTGTTTATTTAGTTCCAGCACATTGGATGATAAAACCAGCAACATAATTAGCAAACTCTTTATTTCTCTTCCATTTTTGCTACAGTAATTTGATGACTAGTTTCATTCAGTACAGACCATTCATAAATCTTTGGCTCATACAGAAATGTTGTCACAAGGTTTCACCAATCTCTTATAAAAAAAAAAATATATTATAAAACCCACTTATTTATATTTATACAAATGATAGTGATACAGCATATTCCACTGAAATGTAGAACATCTGTCATCATTGGCTGCACTCAATTGGAGAGGTTCTACATTTTACAAAAGTATTTTGTAACATCTTGCATTTTTGTAATTATCAAGGATGAGATATTTAGTATTTTTGTTTTGTATGAGATTGGAAATTTAAGAGAAATAAAATTATGTTGTGTTGATTTAATTACAAAATTTCCTTTGTGATACGTGATGTGGTGTCTTGTGTTGATTTAATTACAAAATTTCCTTTGTGATGTGTTGTCGTGTCGTGTCGTGTCGTGTCGTGATGTGTTGTGTTGTGTTGTGTTGTGTCGTGTTGTGTTGTGCTAGTTTTTGCACTAATGCTCCTAGCTCTCCCTCCCCCCCCACTGCCCTCATTTCCCTTCCCCCTTTTCTTGTAAATTAATGTGGCAATATTTCTGTTGAGATGTCTGTAAAGTGTTAACTGTCATTATGTTTATTTCAGTGCCTAACTAAAAATACTTTAGGTCATGCAACACACAATTTTTCATTTTTAAGACATAGTTTAAACACACACACACACACACACACACACACACACACACACACAATCAGTTTCAGATAATTGCTGCTCATATTTATTATCTAAAGCTCTTGTAGTCAAAAACCTGTGTTGAGTGGAACCAAATCACTAAGGCTGAAGGTCAGCTAATAATGTGTTAGTTACCAAAGTATCTCCCCCATAATTTCTCAATTCATCAGTTTCTTTGAGATCTTTCATGTAAAATGATGCCTTACCTACGTGCTCTTATGAAGAGCCATGTCATTCAATTTCCCTTTACTGAGCAAAGTGACACAATCAGTTGTAATGACACAGGTTGTTTCATGTTTCTGCATAGCCATTCAGGTGTAGGTTTACCTTTACATTTTCCACGATTGCACTGAATTACATAAAGTGAGTGCAACAATGGCATTACCTGTCCTCACTCAAACTGAGCTAGCACTGACTGTGACAACATTGCTCTGTAAAATTTTGAAGTTTCATGTGGTTTGTGCATGCAGTAGTTGATAATAAATGACTGTGTTCTCCTCAACAGTGGCAATTGTTGCCCGCAGGTACACATCATAGTGAGTTTAAAATACGAACTTTTTTAACACACACAAAATAGTCTTTTCAATACTGTACACATAATTACTGTAACAGTAAGTTTTCTTTGGTTGGTCATATACTCATTTGCCTTCTTTCCTGTTCCACAAACAGCAGCAGCATCAGCAGCAGCTGTATGGGGACACCAGTGCGATGCCAGCAGACGGACACGATTCTGCGATCAGTGACGGCGACGGCTCTCTGGAACTGGAGCGCAGGATGCTGGAAGCACGACTGAGGCAGCAGCAGCAACAGTCAGAGGAGGACAGCCGGTGGCTGCAGGAGGAGGAGACTAACCTGGTCAGTAGGTGTGAGCAAGCCATGTGGTTTCTGTGGGGGCTGTGTGCAGAAAGAGGAGATAGACTTATAGTTCAACCCTCTAATGATGGTGGGTCACGCATGTTTAGACAAAGATGGGAGAAGCATCTTTGCCGGATCAAGTGACAGTTGAAGTATACATACATTTGTGTTTGTTCTTAAATGGACCTTACAGCCTGCAAGTAATGGCTCTCACGTACGTAGAAAGAATTTCTTGCGTGCCAGCACCATCAGCAGTGACAACGTGCAACAAATAGAATAAGTACACTGTATAACTCAGTGCAATCAAGATTAATTTTGGCAATGCCGACGACATTTGTAGCAGAGCATTCAGAACAATCCTGAACGCTCATTGTTTGTCGAAGAATTAATGACATAGATGCGCAGATCAAGACTAAACTCATCCAATGTCATTCTGGTCCCACCTATTGTCAGTAAGTGTGTGTGAGTGATTTCTTTGCTAATACCAACGGCTGCTGGCTGAAGAGGAGTCAATCTGGGTCAGTTAGTGTGAGTGCATTTTTTCTGTGGTAATGCAAGCCAAAATGAGGCAATGTGTGTTGAAGGTGTGGGGCTCAGCAATAATTCTTGTAGCAGCTGATACCACTTTATCACACCAGATTTTGGACTCTAATTCAAGTGAAATACATTTTCTTTTTTCAAGAACTGTGATTTGACAGATCAGCTTTTAACAGGCAAGTTAGTGCTAATTCACTTAATCAAGGAAATGTGCCCTCTAATGATTATTTACTTGTGAAAGTATGATCTTCAATGTGACTTAGAGTATTTATGTAGATCTGCTGACTTGAACATCATAGGGGACATGTAAGTTATGCCTCTGTACTGTTAATTTTATAGTTTTAGAAGTGAAATGTCAAGCTGTTGGCCATGTGAAGTGGCTTGACCATGGCAATAAAAGCCTTTTTGTTTTCCATTCAGTCGTTTCTTTCATTTGCATTTTGAAGTAACTGTTTCATTGGTGTTTCAATTATTTTCCATTCTGTTACATTGTCATTCCCTCCCACCTATAGGTGAAATGAAATCTAAAAGTATTGTAGATTATGTTGTGGTCTTCAGTCCAGATTCTGATATGATGCAGCTCTCCACCCTACTCTACCCCCCCCCCCCCCCCTCTTGTTCTTCGTCTGCAATTTTCACCCAACGTGCTTCTCTCCAATCCAATGCCAAAGTGGCAATTCCTTTATGTCTAAGAATGTGTCCAACCAATTGATCCCTTCTTTTAGTTAAGGTCTCCCAGAAATTCCTTTTCTCCCCAATTCTATTCAGTACCTCCCAATTAATTACACACTCTACCCACCCAATTTTCTGCATTTGTCTTTTATACCACATTTCAAAAGCTTCTATCCTCTTCCTGTATGAACTACTTATTGTCCAAGTTTCATTACTGTACAAAGCAACACTCCACACAAATGCCTTAAGACAAGATTCCTAACACTAAAATAGGTATTAAATGTTAAATTCTCTTTTTCAGAAATGCCTTTTTTCCCCCCAATGCCAATGCCATTCTGCATTTCATATTATAGCATCTGTGCTATGAGCATCGTCTGTTATTTTACTGGCCAAGTAACAACATTCATCCACCACCTTCATTGTTCTGTTACCAAATCTGATTCCTTCAGCATTGACTAATTTTTCCTCTGACAGAATTATATTGTCATCAGCAACCACAAAGGTTTTATTTCTTCATCTTGAACTTTAATGCCTTCTTCAAATTTCAACTTGATTTCCTACACAGCTTGCTCAATGTATAGATTGAATCACTTCTTCCCAACCTCTGCATCCCTTTCATCTCTGATAACTGTTGTCTGGTTTTTGTACAAGTTGTAAAAAATTCTCCATTCCCTATATTTTAGCCTTGCCGATTTCAGAATCTGATAGTATATTCCAATCAACATTATCAAAACTTTCCTCAAATCTACAAGAAGAGTGTGAAATGTAGGTTTGCCCCCCCCCCCCCCCCCCATCAATCTGTCTTCTAAGATAAGTTGTTATGTGAGTATTGCCTTGTGTGTTCCTACATCTCTCCTAAATCCAAACTGATCTCTACCACATTTTGCATGCCTCTATAAATAACTCATTTTAGAATTTTGCAACCTTGACTTATATTTCTGTAATTTTCACACCCGCTCATGCCTACTTTCTTTGGAATTCGGATTATTAAATTTTTCTTAAAGTCTGAGGGCATTGAACCTGCCTGATTCATCTTGCACACCAGGTGAAATAATTTACAGACTTCAATAGCTCTGAAGGAATGTCATCTACTCCAGGGGCCTTGCTTCGACTTAGATCTTCCAGTACTCTGTCAAATTCTTCTGTCAAGATAGTATCTCCTATGTAATTTTCATCTACTTCCTGAAATATTGTCTCGAAGTTCGTATCCTTTGTAGAGCTCCTCTATATATTCTTTCCACCTTCTAGCTTTCCATTCTTTGCTCAGAACTGATTTTCAGTGTGAGTTCTTGATATTAATACAGTTGCTTTTGTTGTCCCCAAATGCCACTTATTTTCATTTAGGCAGTATTATCTTTTCCCCTAATTATACAATCTCCTACAGACTTGCATTTGCCCTCTAGTTACTTTTGCTAAGGGATTTTAACACTTACTGTCAGTTTCATTTTTTTTAGTCATCCGACTCCATTTTGCCTGATTCATTTATAGCATTTTTATATTTTCTCCCTTCCTCAATTAAATTCAGTATATACAAGGATTTTTGTAGGTTGTGTCTTTCTATTTGGTACTCTGCTGCCTTCACTATTTCATCTCTCAAAGTTACCAATTCTTCTTCTGCTGTGTTATTAACCCCCCCCCCCCCCAATATCTGTCAATTATTGCCTAAAACTTTCTCTGAAACTCTCAGCAACCTCTGGTTCCTTCGATTTATTGAGGTTCCATTTCCTTACTTTCCTGTCTTTGTGCAGTTTCTTCAGTTTCAGACAAAAGTTCGTAACCAGTACAATATGGTCAGAGTCAATATCTTCCCCTGGATATGTCTTACAGTTTGAAAACTTCGTTCCAAAATCTGTGTGTTACCATTCTAAAATCTATCTTGTATCTTCTGGTGTCTCCTGTTCTCTATTACAAATACAACTGTATTTCATTATTCTTAATCCATGTGTTTATGATTAAATTATGTTCTGTGCAAAATTTTACAAGGTAGCTTCCTCTTACAGTCCTTTTCCTGAGTCTGTAGTCTTGTACTATTTTTCCTTCCATTCTGTTTCCTACTGTTAAATTCCATTCCCCTTTTCCTTAACAATCTAAATAATTTCGTTTACCTCCTCATTCGTTTCATTAATCTCCTCATCATCAACAGAGCCTGTTGTCATATGAACTTGTACTGCTGTGGTCGGTGTTGGTTCGTATCTATCTCGACTACGATAATACGATAACTGTGATGCCCACATTCCTATTTTCTTATTCATTATTAGACCTACCTGTGATACCCCCAACTGATTTCACATTTATGACACTCTGTACTCACCTGACCAGAAATTCTGTGCACACATCATCACAGCTGCAGGGCGAGATGTGAGTAGTGGTGACAAGCCATGCCTACATCCTGCTGTGCTGGCTGCACAAACTACACGGCATGCTTCCTCAAAAGCACAAGTCATTTGCATTGCTTTATACGTTGAATGTAAATGAAACAAAGCAGTTTACACAACAGTTGTTGATAAAGATTCTAACTACATGAATTAAGTACACTTATCAAAAGGAAGAGGAATTGGTATGAAATCAGAATACTGGTAAGCAAACAATACTGAAGCAGATGACGGTATTTGCCTCACATAGTACATTCAGGCATTAATGTCAGCTGCAGCTCAAAACAAAGAACTCTCAGCTGAAGTCTCTTGATGTCTGCTGACTTGTACCGATTCAGGTCTAGAGAGAGCTCTGCCATCTAATAGTTAACTCATCGTAGACATTTCAACCTGGACTTTTCACAGTTACTTTTATCTAAAAACACATTCCTCTCCATCCTGGTTTGTTCCGTTATTTACCAGAAAACTTAGGAGTTCACGTAATCTAGTACTAAAGACGATTTTGTTCCTAAATATCATTTTTGCCCCAAGGTAAGTCTGTCCTCTCCTGGGATTAGAATGACTCATTACCCACTCCCTTAAAACCCTCATACTTTCCTTTTTCCCTCTCCTTCCCTGCTCTTTCTGAAGAAGCAACCTAAGGTTGTGAAAGCTCAGCATTTGTTTGTTTGTTTGTATGTGTGCGTTTTTTAATTTATGTTTCTGTCTACATACCAGTGCTCTTTTGCCTGGAAAGTAAAACACACACACACACACACACACACACACACACACACACACACACACACACACACACACATGACGTATGTCCACAAAGTAAATTCCGTTTGGTTTTATAAAACAAACGTGTACAGATACAGAAAAAATATTTATTGTACAAAAACATACAACTGTGGCAAAAGTCTTTGCATGCCTTCTTCGTAGAAGGTTGCCTCCTGTGTATTCAACCATGTGGTAACATGTTCTTTCAGCTCGTCATCATCGCTGAAGTGTTGACCACCATGGACAGGTTTTAGGTGTAAGAATAAAGTCACTAGGAGCGAGACTGTACAGAGGATGATGAAACACGTCCCAGTGAAATGCCTGTAAGAGTTGTTTGGTAACATTCGCCTTGCGAGGTCGGGCGACAACGTGAAGGGAAGAAGAAGACTCCTTTCATCTCTTCTTACACTAAAAATCTGTCCTTGGTGGTCAACACTTCAACGATGATGAGCTGAAAGAACATGTTTGCCACATAGTTGAATACACAGGCGGCAACCTTCTATGAAGAAGGCACACAAAAACTTGTCCCACGCTATGACAAACACACACACACACACACACACACACACACACACACACACACACACACACACACGGCAGACACATAAAAAATGCCTACATCCTGCAGTGTGTGTGTGTGTGTGTGCTTTGTTTTTTCTTCTTCCAATATGCTCTTTCTCCTCCCCAACATTTTCCTCCTCCTGCAACCCATCTCCTTTTCCTTACTGGCCATTACGGAATCCTCTGTGCAATATGAACTCTTGTGTTTATTTTTGGTATTTTTTATTTAATTTCATACTTCTATCATTCCTCTTATATTGTTTAGTCTTCAGTTCAATTTTTATTAAGCTGTTAACTTATTCCTGGCAATGTTAGTAATGTCACCAAACCCATACAATCCAAAACCTGGTGGCAGTTCTCTATCAGTTCAGCTTGTATGGTTAGGATGGATGCATGCAAACCAATACTTTGTAAGATAGGTATTGCATTTGGTTTCACTATTTTTTGATAATTCTCTAATACCTGTGTATTTTTACTGTTAATGACTTCTGTAAATTATACATTTGCTTATGTCTTCCTATTCAGTTTGGCTGACATTCTGCAGATTAGCCAATAAAAATATTTTTGGATGTGTGACCTGTTCAATTCAGTGACCTGTTCAATTCTTATTGTCCATTTAGCATTCAGTGCTCTCTACTTGTTGATATATCATCGAATATCATTGGCATCATTGAGACAGAAGACCTAGAAAATTTCTTGAGTAGTTTGCACAAGGAAAACTACTGACATGTATTACAAATACTTTTGTTGACAGCTATGAGGGAGGATCAGAAAGTGACACACAATAATTACTTATCACCTCTTATTACAGTTGAAATGTTGAGATTTAATGACAATATAGTTGGCAGTCTGTGCTACAGACTTCTTTAATATGCAACTCTAATTATCTAAGACTGAAGTATGGCACAAAATGTCATCAGCTTTTGCAGAACAGTGAAGTGTTGTTTGACATTTTTGGGTCAAAGCGTGTAAATATATTGAAATTCACAGGGATGACAGTATAGACTGTAGGTGGTGTACTTTGTTACAAGAATCTCTGGGAACATTAGTGATTTGCCACAATCCAGGCCACCAGTAACAGGTGCAAGCCTGCAGAATCCTCAGAGCAATTTAGGCAACAATTCTGAATGACTGGCCTGTGCAAGTGTGAAGGTGGCTCAGCCTAGTTGACACACGCCACTGGCCCGCGTGTTCGCACTGTGCCCCAGGCTGGGCCGAGGCGATAAAGGGGGAAAAATCCACTTTTCCAATTTTCATGTTGTAAACAATGTTGACAGTATACAAGACCATGCTACATCATTTTATCAACTTTTTCTTACAAGATTTGCCTTGCCTGTGAAAAAATAGAAAGTCTCATTTTAATTCAGCACGAGTTATTAGTTCTGCAATACTCCTCACTCAGTTTTGATGAAAGTATGCAGTTAAAAAATCTTATTTTTGGACACATGATAGTAAAACATCTCAGCTTTTGAATAAACCACTCATCTTTTCATAATTCGTAACAGTTGCTTTCAAATAATGCAACTTCTCAAGTATGTGCACTTGATTTACCAATTGTGTATTGAGAAAGTTAGATAACTGGCAGCTTACTGTTCTATACATTTTAGACCATACATTAAAGCAAGTGAAATGGAGCTAAAATAAGAGAAAATTTTTTGAAAAGCTCATCACATTACCTACCTCCTTTCACAAGTAATTGTGAGTTATCTGAGCAGTGTCATGCTGCAATCACAAGCCTACGAACTCGGTGTGTGTTGAGCATAGTGTAACACACTGTAGTGTCGGAAAATTTGAATTGCTGCCCATGTATGTCAGTCCCTCATGATGAGTTAATGACCCATAACCAGAAAACAAGTATGAGCTAATTTTTCTTGGGTGGCAACCGATTACAATAGTCAGTGATCTGGTTCGGTTTTACATCGGGTCACACTTGACTTTATGAGAGGCATACAACTGGCTTTTTGTCCACATTATACAATTCATGGAATATGTATTTCATGTTTGGAAATAGAAGAGAACACTAAATTAATGTAAACTGCGACCATGCTGTTAATAAACTGAAATAAAATTTCCTGACATTACCCTTATCATCTTTCTTGTTGGAGATGATGAACGACATTTATATTATATTTAATGATGCATCTACACCTAATACACAATATAAAGAAAGTTTGACTTACCAGATGAAAAGACACCGGTTCACACACACACACACACACACACACACACACACACACACATACAAAACTGAGCTTTCGCAATCTGAGAAGCATATATACTTTTGTTTTTTGTTGTGATTTTGTTTTCTTCGATCTTCCATTGACATTGAGTGAGAATCCCTTGTTGCTGGCCAAAAAACACAAAAAAAAGTACATATGCTTCTCAGCCTTTACTGATATGCAGTGTCTGAGGCTAAACTAAATCTGTGCATTTTTCTTTCATTTAAATTAGAAAAATCTAAATGGAAGTACCATGAAGACAAAGAAAATTTTTATCAGATGATTCAGGAAAATATTCACAGCTAGTAGTTCCCATCAAACAGCTTGCTAACAAAATGAAAGTTCTGAGAATTGTGTAGCGTTCTTTGAAAGTGGAGATGAGTTAAAACATAATACAGCATGTCCCACATAAAACCAGCACACTTCATGTATCCCCATGGCCAGAAGTTGCAGCATCCCATGGTTTTAAATTTTACTGTTCTGCATTGTTTTTTACTTAGTACATTCCTACTTTAGTCTCGGGTGTGATGGATAATGCTTTTATGTGAGACACTGTATACAGTTTTTTCACCTTGTGGTACACCATTTTCTGAGAGTGTGAATTAAAAGACTATATAGTGTAATAGTCAACTTAGGTGTAGATGCATCAATAAATGGAAACATATTTTTGTGCTTCTTCCATTTATCACCTACAACTAGAAAACCATTAAATAAAATGTTAGAAAATTTTATTTCAGTCCATCAACAGTAAATTGGCAGTAGACATTAATTTATTCTTGTCTTGTAGTTCCAAACACACAATATGTATTCCATCAATTGTACAATGTGGAGAAATCAGTTGTATACCTCTTATTAAGTGAAGTATGACCGTACGTAAAACCACAGTAGAACATTGTCCACTGAAA
Organism: Locusta migratoria; assembly: GCA_026315105.1. NCBI lineage: Eukaryota > Metazoa > Arthropoda > Insecta > Orthoptera > Acrididae > Locusta > Locusta migratoria. The sequence continues at coordinate 8,921,864 of CM048750.1, read as the reverse complement.
TTGATCGCCACCCAAGAAAAATTAGTTTATAGTTACTTTCTTGTTGTGGATTATTAACACATCATGAGGGACAAACATAAGCATCCAGCAAATCATTTTTTCGGCACTGCAGTACTTCATGCTACGCTCAACACATGATTTGTAAATTAAGCACACATACCTGACAAATAGCATTGTTTAAAAACGACTGTTACAAATTATGAAAAGGTGAATGGTTTATTTGAAAGCTAAAATGTTGTACTATCATGAGTCCAAAAATCAGATTTTCTGACCACATACTTTCATAAAAATCAAGTAAGGAGTGTTGTGAAACTATAAAATCAGGTGGAATGAAAAGTAGACATTTTCTTTATTTACAGACAAGGCAAAGCTTGTAAGAAAAAAATTGGTTGATAAAACAATGTGGGGTGGTCTTATATAGCAACATTTTTTTCAACGTGAAAATCGGAATGTGGATTTCCCCCCTTTCTCCATCTCGGTGGGTGCAAGAAAATTGGCACGGTGAGGACGGCTGGCTGTGCACGTGTGCACTGCTGTCGTCTTTTCTATGTGCCGGCTGGGAGTGTCGAGTCGCCTTGCTCCCTGGTCTGCGTTCTCAGCACGGCTGACTTGGGCACGGCATTTTTTGCCGGGCGCTCTGGGTGGTGGAAACAAGCGGAAGTGAGGCTGTGTTTGACGGCCTCTAAATAACAGCAAGCTTGGCTCACTTAATGTGTCATGCCACAGAAGTCTGTAACTTTGTGGAAGAAATTGTCAATGGTGATGAGTGGAGGGTGCTGCACTACACAGACAAAACCAAGCAGACCTCTATGGAACAAAGTCTGGCTTCCCACTATGAAAAAATTCAAAGTCAGAAGTCTGCTAGAAAAATGCTTTTGACAGTGTTATAAAATATGCCTGGTGTGTTAATGGTGTTCTTTGCTGAACATTGGGCCATTGTGACTGTAAACATTGCTCAAATTGTGTCATGGCCTTCATAGAAAATGCCACAACATTTCAATCTGGTCAACCTTTTACTTACTATATTTTAGAGCATTTGGCAGTGAAATATTTGAGTGAATTTGGTGATGGAGTTAATGCACTTATGGTCTGTGACAAAGTGTGGCCTGAGGCTCGTACGTGGGACGGCACTTCTGTATTCCATAGCAGTTTCTGGATGCTAGGAGTATTCATAAGTCATCATTGCCATCCTCATCCTCCTCTTCCTCCTCCAGCATTGAATTTGTGACGAATTGGGTACATTGGAAGCCACTCATCTACCCTTACAATTTGCCTCGGTCTGCAATAGAGATAACTCCAGTTATCAATGAGTTGTAAACAGATGTTGACCTCTGTTACTGACTAATTGTTGCAAGCTGCAGTTGACTGACTTCCGTGATTTTCTCAGGTGTTTATGAAGTTCCATTTACTTACCTACAGAGTGGTGTTTGGGAACTGTAGCGACTAGAGCGTACCAACCTTGGAGATAAGTTTGTTCTGTGCATTGTCCACCATTGCTCTGCACATAATGAATTATGGTAGTGTACTGAACAGACCAGTATGCAGTATAACAGCACACCAGTCACATAGTCGGGACCAGTGGTCTTGGGGTAAAGCGCTCGACTGGAAACCGAAGGGTCGCGGGTTCAAAACCCGGTCGAACTTTGGATTTTTTCAGTCTGCACTTTAACCCATCCTTCACCTCTCAACGATATGAGGAGTTGCCAGAAAGACACGTGGTTCGGATTCTACGTTAAGCCATAGTTCCCCTTACACCGGCTGGATAACTGGGGTAGGATAGAAAAACGCGAGTCACCGAAGTGGCATCCAATTGAAAGACTTGCACCAGGCCAATGAGCCACCCGAAATTATTATTATTATTATTATTATTATTATTATTATTATTATTATTACCAGTCACATAACACACACATTGTGACAGTCTAGTCACTGTGAAGATGGAAGAGTGTTTTCTCATAAATTTGGCTGTCACATGTAATTAATTTGTTCACGAATGTTGTTTGTGTGTGTGTGTGTGTGTGTGTGTGTGTGTGTGTGTGTGTGTGTGTGTGAGAGAGAGAGAGAGAGAGAGAGAGAGAGAGAGAGAGAGAGAGAGAGAGAGAGAGTTGGCTCAGTAGAATAAACTCTCATTTAATGTAGGATTACTTATAACATATCAGTTCAACAGGCATTTTAAACAACCAAATGCAAAAATATTTTTTCGTACTAGTTAGTATTACAGGTCACTCACTTATTTATTTATTTATTTATTTATTGTATTTACTCATTCGGCATACACAAAGGCAAATGTTCTTTTGATAATTACAGTATCCTTATACAACTATTCTAATAATACAAATGCTCTTATAGTACTAAACTGCATTACATATTCTCTCAAGCCACTTTAAGGCTGAGTCGCTGAGTCTGTGTATGTCTTTCAAATCACCATCATAGCCGTACACTTTACACACGAGTAAATGGTCCGTTGTTTGGGTTTCACCACACTCTCATTCAGAGCTGCCTGACAGGCCCCATTTCTTCATTAGCTGCTTACATCTAGCGACACCTATTCTCAAGCGGTTCAAAGTTGTCCACAGTTTCCTTGGAAGATTCTTGTTGGGTTCGTCCACCAAATTGCAGTTCTTGTGTGCACTTGTAGCCCATAGCTCTTTCCAGGCTGTTTTCGAGTCTTGAAGCTCTTCACCGGTTTTCCAAAAAGCTGTCCTGGATTTAAGCCTGTTTGTATCTCTTAGATCTCCATGGATAGATAGGTCCAGGCTGCCTAAGATTTTTTTGGTATGTTCTTATGGCTAGCTGTGATCCCCTGATTTCAGGGGGTTCTGTGTTGGTAAGGACAGGGAGCCAAGCACAGGTGGTGGCCCTCAGTGTACCCGAGATTATTCGCATAGTCTCCCTAGGCTGGAAATCCACTTCAGCTACATGTGCACTTCTCATCCAGACTGGCGAGCAATATTTAGCTACACAGTAGACAAGAGATGGTCCTGATGTCCTCAAAGGGCCCGCTCCACATCCTCAAGTCATTCCCACTAGTTTCATTAAGATAGCATTACGGGATTCTAGTTTCTGTTTTGTGTCCTCTAGATGTAAGTTGCATGATAGTGTGTGGTCTAATTTCACACCCAAGTATTTAGGCTTATTCTCATGTCTAATCTGCTGACCATTCATAAAGAGCTGTAATTTTGTACATGCTTCTGTTGTTAAGGTGCCTTTTGGTGCTGGTTGTTTTGTTGGGGTTTGGGTGTAGGTGCCACTTGGAGTAATACATGTTCAGGACTTAGAGGTCTGCATTTAATGTTTCATCGAGATCGTTAAGATTTTTACTTTGATACCCGATGGACAGGTCATCAGCATAAGCAAATTTTTGTGATTTGGTTTGTGATAGGCCATGAACCACAGGCATTGCCGAGGTGGGGTGGCTTGCATGCCTCAACGATACAGATAGCCGTACCGTAGGTGCAATCACAGCGGAGGGGTATCTGTGGAGAGGCCAGACAAACGTGTGGTTCCTGAAGAGGGGCAGCAGCCTTTTCACTAGTTACAGGGGCAACAGTCTGGATGATTGACTGAGCTGGCCTTGTAACATCAGCTAATGTGGCTTTGCCACACAGCTGCTGCGAACGGCTGAAAGCAAGGGGAAACTACAGCCGTTACCTTTCCTGAGGACATGAAGCTCTACTGTATGAACATATGATGATGGCATCCTCTCGGGTAAAATATTCCGGAGGTAAAATAGCCCCCATTCGGATCTCCGGGCGGGGGCTACTCAGGAGGATGTGATCATCAGGAAAGACAATACTGGCATTCTACGGGTCGGAGCGTGGAATGTTAGATCCCTTAATCGAGTTGGAAAATTAGAAAATTTAAAAAGGGAAATGGATAGGTTGAAGTTATAGTGGGGATTAGTAAAGTTCGGTGGCAGGATGAACAGGATTTCTGGTCAGGTGAGTACAGGATTATAAATACAAAATCAGTTGGGGTATCACAGGAGTAGGATTGATAATGAATAAGAAAATAGGAATGCGGGTAAACTACTATGACCAGCATAGTGATCGCATTATCATTGTCAAGATAGATACGAAGCCAACACCGACAATCGTAGTACAGGTTTATATGCCAACTAGTTCTGCCGATGATGAGGAGATCGAAGAAATATATGAGGAGCTAAAGGAAATTATTCAGACAGTTAAGGGAGAGGAAAACTTGATTGTTATGGGGGACTGGAATTCGGTAGTAGGAAGAGGAAGGGAAGGGAAGATAGTAGGTGAATGTGGTCTGGGCAAAAGGAATGAAAGAGGAAGCCGCCTGGTAGAATTTTGCACGGAACATAATTTAGTTATAACAAACACCTGGTTCAAGAATCACAAAAGAAGGTTGTATATGTGGAAGAGACCAGGAGACACCAGGAGATACCAGATAGATTTCATAATGGTAAGACATAGATTTCGGAACCAGGTTTTACAGTGTAAGACATACCCAGGGGCAGATATAGACTCTGACCATAACTTGTTGGTTATGAACTGTAGGCTGAAACTGAAGAAACTACAAAAAGGTAGGAAAATACGGAGATGGGACCTGGATAAATTGAAGGAACCTGAAGTTCTTAAGAATTTCAGAGGGAGCTTTAGGCAAGAATTGAAAGAAACAAGGGAAAATAAAACAGTAGAGGAGGAATGGGTAAAACTGAGAGATGAAATAGTGAAAGTAGCAGAGGACAAAATAGGTAGGAAGGCAAGACCTACAAAAAATCCTTGGATATCAGAGGAGATACTAAATTTAATCGATGAAAGGAGAAAATATAAAAATGCAGTAAATGAAACAGGCAAAATGGAGTACAGACGACTAAGAAATGAGATTGACAGGAAGTGCAAAGTGGCTAAGCAGGAGTGGCTAGAAGGCAAATGCAAGGATGTAGAAGAATGTATAAATAGGGGAAAAATAGATACAGCCTACAGGAAAATAAAAGAAACATTTGGAGATAAGAAAAACAGCTCTATGAATATCAAGGACACGGATGGAAAACCAGTTCTCAGCAAAGAAGGGAAAGCTGAAAGATGGAAAGAGTATATAGAGGGGCTCTACAAAGGAAATGAACTTAGAGACGATGTTGTAGGAAGGGAAGAGGAAGTAGATCAAGATGAAATAGGAGATATTATACTGAGAGATGAATTTGACAGAGCCCTGAAAGACCTAAGTCGAAACAAGGCCCCTGGAGTAGATGATATTCCCTCAGAGCTACTGAAGTCTCTGGGAGAACCAGCCATGACAAACCTGTTTCACCTGGTGTGTAAGATGTATGAGACAGGCGAAGTACCCTCAGACTTTAAGAAAAATGTTATAATCTCCATTCCAAAGAAAGCAGGTGCAGACAGGTGTGAAAACTACAGAACCATCAGTTTAATAAGTCATGGTTGGAAAATATTAACACAAATTATATACAGAAGGATGGAAAAACTGGTAGAAGCCGACCTCGGGGAAGATCAGTTTGGGTTCAGGAGAAATGTAGGAACACGGGAGGCAATATTCACTTTACGGCTTATCCTAGAAGATAGATTAAGAAAAGGCAAACCTACATTTCTAGCTTTTGTAGATTTGGAGAAGGCTTTTGACAATGTTGATTGGAATAAACTCTTTCAAGTTCTGAAAAAAGCAGGAGTAAATTATAGGGAGCGTAAGGTTATTTACAACTTGTACAAAAACCAGACAGCGTTTGTCAGAGTTGAAGGGCATGAAAGGGATGCAGTGGTTGGGAAGGGAGTGAGACAGGGTTGTAGTCTTTCTCCATTGTTGTTCAATTTGTACATTGAACAAGCTATAAAGGAAAGCAAGGAGAAATTTGGAGAAGGAATTAAAGTTCAGGGTGAAGAATTAAAAACATTGCGTTTTGCTGACGACATAGTAATTCTGTCAGATACAGCTAAGGACCTGGAAGAGCAATTGAACGGAATGGACAGTGTGCTGAAAGGTGCATATAAGATGAACATTAACAAGAGCAAAACTAGGGTAATGGAGTGCAGTGTAAGAAAATCAGGTGGGGCTGAAGGAATTTGATTGGGAAACAAAGCAATAAAGGAGGTAGATGAGTTTTGTTACTTGGGCAGTAAAATAACAAATGATGGTCGCAGTACAGAGGATATAAAATGCAGAATGGCAATGGGTAGAAAAGCGTTTTTGAAAAAGAGAAATTTGTTAACATCGAGGGCATTTGTATGGAGTGTTGCCTTGTATGGGAGTGAGACATGGACGATAAACAGTGCGGACAGGAAGAGGATTGAGGCTTTTGAAATATGGTGCTACAGAAGAATGCTGAAGATTAGGTGGGTGGATCGCATAACTAATGAGGAGCTACTGAACAGAATTGGGGAGAAAAGAAATTTCTGGCATACCTTGACTAAAAGAAGGGATAGATTGGTGGGACACATTCTTAGACATCAAGGAATTGTGAATTTAGCATTAGAGGGAAGTGTGTGGGGTAAAATTCACAGAGGGAGACCAAGAGATGGATACAGTAAGCAGATTCAGACAGATGTAGGTTGCTGTTCTTTTGTGGAGATGAAGAAGCTTGCTCAGGATAGGGTATTGTGGAGAGCTGCATCAAACCAGTCTCCGGACTGAAGACAACAACAACAGGTCAGCTATATATAGATTGAAGAGAGCAAGTGCTAGTGCCGAGCCCTGTGGCAGACCATTATTAAGAATCGCGCTCTTGCTTTTCGTGCCATGAAGAGAGACGTTGATTTTTCTGCCTGTTAACATGTTCTTGAGTAACATGTTCTGTTTGCATTTAATGATTCTAGTTTTGAGCAGTAGCTCTTCGATCCACACTGTATCGTAATCTGATGTAAGATCTATGAGAACCAGTCCATTTTTCATCTTGTTTTGGAAGCCTTTCTCGGTGTAGGTTGTCAGGGACAGCACCTGATTGCAGCAGTTTCTGCCTGCTTGAAAACTGACTTGGTATGTTGGAAGGTTGGCCTTAATCTAAGGAGTTAATCTAGTCAGTAACATTCTTTCAAACAATTTATAGGAGGTACATAGCAGGGATATTTGTCTGAAGTTCTTTGGGTTATCTCCAGTCTTTCCGGGTTTCAGCACAGCAATGACTTTTGCTTCTTTCCAGATCTTGGGGAGAGCTCCCTTGCTGATACATTCCATGCATATTTTGGCAAACCACCTTCTTCCTAGAGTTCCCAGTTCCTTCAAGAATTCTGGTAGGATCTTGTCAGGTTCAGCTGCTTTTCCTTTCTTCATTAGTTTTCAGGGGCACTTCTAGGATTCTGTGCCCCTCTTGTCACCAGATACTTTCCGGGACTGGAGCGGACTCTGAATGTGGCTCTCCAGCAAGGATACGACTTCCTTAAATTCTGCCCCAAAATGTGATCCATCCTTCATGACATCCTCCGCAGTCCACCGAGAGTGTCTTTCCGCCGCCCACCTAACCTCCGTAACCTCCTAGTCCATCCCTATGAAATCCCCAAACCACCATCCCTACCTTCTGGCTCTTACCCTTGTAACCGTCCCCATTGTAAAACCTGCCCTATGCACCCTTCCACCACCAATTACTCCAGTCCTGTAACCCGGAGGGTGTACACGATCAAGGGCAGAGGCACTTGCGACAGCACCCACTGATTTACCAACTGACATGCCTGCACTGTGAAGCATTCTATTTGGGAATGACCAGCAACAAACTGTCCATTCACATGAATGGTCACAGGCAGACAGCGTTTGTTGGTAATGAGGATCATCCTGTTGCTAAACATGCCTTGGGGCACGGCCAGCACATCTTGGCACAGTGTTACACTGTCCGGATTATCTGGATACTTCCCACTGACACCAATCCTTCAGAACTCCGAAGATGGGAACTAGCCCTTCAGCATATTCTTTCTTCCCATTGCCCACCTGGTCTCAGCCTCCGCTAAATTCGAATTCCCAACCACCATCTTAACATCTTTGCCTCGGTTCTCTGGACAGAGCCTGTGCCTCAAGTGGTATCTCTGTCTAACTTCTTAACTTCTTTGCTTTCTACAGTATGTCTGCCTAGATGTACTTGTGTCTGTGTGAATGTGTGGGTGTGTGTGTGTGCATTTGTTTACCCTCCTTTTTTTCCCCCCAAGGACAGTTTTTCCTGTCCCGGGATTGGAATGACTCCTTACCCACTCCCTTAAAACCCTCATCATTTCCTTTTCCCTCTCCTTTCCTTCTGCCTGACGAAGCAGCTAGGCTGCAAAAGCTAGGATTTGTATCTGTGCGCGCGTGGTGCGCGATTGCGCGCGCGCGCGCGCGCGCTCGCGCGCGCGCGCGCGTGTGTGTTTATTTGTTACTATCACTGCCTGTGCTTCCGCCTGGGAAGTAGATTTCATCTATTTTTTTACATTTATCTTTACATTAGTTTTCTAGTGCAGTTAGTTAGCTAAAGGAAGATTTCAGGTTAAATTTTATTTTGTCTTGTAATATTGGGCATTGTCTTCAATAGAACAAAGTGTTGGTTCTTATTTTGTATACTAAGGGAGACCAGAATTTGAGATATAGCAAATGAAATTTGTGATTGAAATTCTATTTCTTGTGACGACACCATGTATGTGAAAATGTGTATGCAATTAGTAAGGAATTTCAGAATGAAAAATATTTTATTTCCAGAAAAAACGGCTTCCTTCGACAACTTCGGTCAGTGTGTCGTCGGAGCCGGACGAGTGCCCGGACGGCCCAGCCACAGCAGCCGGGACCCCTGAGAGGTCGAACACTCCGTGCGGCAGTGGAGGCAGTACCAAGGCGGGGTCGCTGCACTCCGAGGAGCCCCAGAGGGTCATTGTTGTCAAGGTCAGCACAGAAACAGTATCACTGTATGAAGAGCTCTGTTACAGATTGTTGTAGATTGGGGTCAAACTGATGGTGTATTCAGAATGAAACTTTCACTCTGCAGCGGAGTGTGTGCTGATATGAAACCTCAGGCAGATTAAAATTGTGTGCCGGAACTGGACTCGGACCTGGGACCTTTGCTTTTCGCAGGCAAGCTCTCTACCACTGAGCTATCCCAACACGACGCACGGTCTGTCCTCAAAACTTCAATTCTGCCAGTATCTTACGTCCTACTTTCCGAACTTCACAGTTCTCCTGTGAACCTTGCAAGACTAGCACTCCTGGAAGAAAGCCACAGCCTAAGGGATGTTTCCAGAATGAAACTTTCACTTTGCAGCGGTGTTGTATTACTGCTGGAAAGTTATGGACTAAATAGAGATGGGAATTATTCAGATAAACATTTCAGTCAAAAAATTTAATGATATTTTTGATGACAGGTTGCTACTCACTGCAGAGATGTCTACATGAGCCACAGAAAGGCATACACAATGCAATAGAACTTACTGAATAGCTTTCAGCCATTACAGCCTTTGTCAGATGGAGAAAAACACGCGTGCACACACACACAAACGTGACCACCGTCTCCAGCCATTGTGGCAATGGTGGTCAAAGAAAAAGCAGCCAGTGATGGTGGTAAGGAGGCAACGTTGTGAGGGAAGCAGGAGGGGATGGGGAAGATGCACGATGAGGGTGAGGGAATATGCCAGTGCTGTCTGATGGACACGGAGGGAGGGATGCTAGTGTGTGGTAGAATGGAAGACATGTGCGAGGCTAGAGTGCATGTTGAAGGGTAGGAACTAGCATAGGTTTAGGCCTGGGGGTTGTGGACCTGCAGGATATATTGTAGGGGAGTTCCCACCTGCGCAATTCAGAAAAGCTGGAGTTTGTGGGGGGATCTGTATGGCACAGGCTGTGTAGCAGTCATTGAAGTGACCTGCATTGTGCAGGGCTGAGTACTCTGCAACAGGATGGTCCAGTTGTCTCCTGGCCACAGTTTGATGATGATCACTTGTACAGACAGGCGGCTTGTTACTGGGCACTGTTGTACAGTGATTGCAGTTCAGTTTGTAGATCAGATGACTGCTTTCACGGGTTGTCCTGCTACTTATTGGATGGGGAATGCATGTGACTCGACTGGAGTAGGTGGTGGTGTGGGGGTTGATAAATGCAGGTTTTGGATCTAGGTCCATTACAGGGGTATGAGCTATGGGGCAAGGATGTGGGTGAAGGTTGGAGTAGGGATGGACAAGGATATTACATAGATTTTGTGGGTGGCGTAATACCACTATAGGAGGGTGGGGAGGATATTGGGTTGGGTATTTCTCATTTCAGGGCAGGATGAAGGTAGTCAAAACCCGGGCGAAGAATGTGGTTTATCTGCTCCAATCCTTGGTACTGGTTCACAAGAGGGCTGCTCCTTTGTGGCTGGATAGTGGGTGTGAGGGAGGTGGTAGGTGACTGGACAGCCGGCCGCGGTGGTCGAGAGGACCGAGGTGCTCCAGTCATGGTCTGCATGGCCACTACGGTCAGGGGTTCGAATCCCCCCTCAGGCATGGATATTTGTGCCGTCCTTAGGATAAGCTAGTTGATAAGTAGTTTGTAAGTTTAGGGACTGATGACCCCGTAGTTCAGTCCCATAAGCTATACAAACATTTTGAACATTTTGGTGACTGGACAGAGAGGGCACATGATATCTATTTCTGGACAAAGTTGGGATGATAATATGGCTATTGAAGGCCTCTGTAGGGTATTTGGCATCTTTGGGAAGGGAATGCTCATCACTGCAGATGTGAGGCCAGCAGTCTTCACTATTTCTGCCAGCCTGCCATACAATTTGAGGATGTCCTCAGAACACAAGTGTCAGAAGTCATTGGTGTTGACACGATCAACAACTTGCAGATGACTGCACCCCATATGCTCAGTAGTCTCTGGCAAAAATACTTCCACATCTCGGATGAGGCTTCCTGGCAGACATACCGAGTGCATATCGGAATTTTTTTCGGCCCTGGATGCTGTCTGCCTTACATTGAAGCTACCAATCACTAACAGACCCCTCCCTGTGTGCCTGCTTGGACCCTACTGAAGGACTGGCCACCTGCTCACTTGCAGGATGAACAGGTGATGTCACATGCCCAGCCTCCACATTGGCTCTCTGCTTCAAGCGACCTGAATGTGCTACCTGGCACTCACTCTGTGGTGAGTGCAGATTGTGTGTGTCTGGTACACATGAAGGTGCCGCCGCAGCAGAGTCCGTGGGTGGCCCACGCAACACCTGAGGTGCCCCATTTAACACTCCAGACTATCCACTGCCACCACACCCCGAGGCAGCAAGCTGGAGACAGCTGACCATGGCCAAAAGCACATTCAGCTGTTTGCAAACAGGGGCCAACTCCTGCTGCATCTGCACACAGCATGCACACACCCTGTCCCCATCCTACTACTGCTACTGAAATACCTGGAAAGTGAAAACAAATAAAGCTGCTAAATACTTCAGCTCACTGCTACACTATTGTTTTACTAATGGCAGCTGGTAGCTGACTGAGCTGTGATAAACGGTCCTCCACTGTTCAAAACTCTTAAGACAGAAGCTTTAACAAAATCTGCCAAATGCTCTTAAAAATGGAGGCACTAACAGAATTTAAGCAATTTACCAGTAATGAAAATGCACTCGCATTAAATTACACTACTTAAACCTCTGAATGATGTGACACCGGAGGCAGGTGGCAGTATTTGTTTATTGTAGATGTCTGAAGTGTTGCCAGCTTTTGAGATAATGTTGGCATATTACAAGCAGTCTGACGAGAGTTATACTGTTTGATGTAGAACTCACTATGTGAAGTGTTATAAATTTTCAAAACCACCTGATGACCACATCTTTTAGTTACATCAGTATAAGAATGAATGGAAGTAAATAGACTACTTTCCATCCAAAATGCAACATCAAAAAGGACCGGAGATGTCACAGCTGATTTTATTTATTAATAGATAATACATTTTACAATATTCACATGATTGAAATGAGAAAGACAATGAAATTAGTGCTGAGTGTTGTCACCACTGCTGGCTATAACTGCTGCAACATACCTTGGCATTAAATCAAAGAGGTTCTGGATATGCTGCTGGGTTATAGCAGTACATGCTGCACCCACATACTACCAATGTTAATCTGTTGTAATAGCAGATGTTGTATCCTGGGTCAGTTACTCTACAATAATTCGCCAGATGTTTTCAATGAGTGAGAGATTGGGAGAAGAGGGAGACCAAGGCAACAATGCAATCTGAGTACCATGTGTGGTCATGCATTAATCTATTGTAATGTCTGTGGAAAGCTCCGTAGGTACGAGTATTAGGGGACAGCAGGTTCCAACACTTGAGAGATTGTAACATACCATATTGTAGCTGGTTGCCTCTTGCAGTTCTCGTAGATCTGCGCTCTCGGTAACGGCTGGCTGAAATTTCATGGGACAAAACTAATCTGCTACAAATAACATAGGCAACACATAGTTAATAGGACCTTTAATGATTCATTAATGCCCAGTTGTCCCCATTTATCGCCAGTGTAAAAGTCTCATTGATAACAGTCACCACAACCAAGTACTATCATTCCTCAGGTCAGTAATACAAATTTTCACATTTTGTGTGTGGAATATGAAAGTCCAAGGTAGATAGTGTAGCACAGAAAAATTTAGCTTTTAATCATGATGGTAGAAACACTTTCCACACGACAAACGCTGATGAACTGTTACATAGTTGTTCAAATTTGAGTTCAGAGTGACATGGATTGTGCCTCAAATCAAAGATGATACTAGACTCATTTACATGGTGCGAAAGCATCCTATTGATATCATCTGTACAATGACTATGAAAATTATGTAGTGTTAATTATGTACATTAAATTAATTGTAATGTGAAAGTAGATAATTACATACAACTGGCTATAGTAAAAGGTAGTGTAAATAATACTGTGTAAATTGTGATACAAATCTCTGTTAAATTAATATTGCCTCACTTTCATTTATATCTAAATAGGGTTTTAAACAATTACTTCCTAATAAACAGAAATTGTACAGAAACTAATTAGGGTAAAACTTTCCTAGCATTAATTCTGAAACATAATACCTACTTTAATATTATAAGAAAAGAATTTACTTAGCCTTAAGAGAGATACTAATTAGCCTAATAATGACCTATAACAATATGCCTCTTGCATGAACTAATCAAAATTTGCTAATTAAACAAACTTCTACAATGACAAGTAATAAAAAATTACTTCAGATAATTACGTTAAAAAGAAGTATAACAAAAGTTTTGGAAACTACACTGATAATAGACTAATTTCATACGTACTTTTTTTATGCAACACTGACATCGGAAGGTTTAGTCATGCAAGCAGATGGGAATAAATCCCAACATGCTTCATTATAAGATGTAGTGCTTAGTGGACCAGCAATGTGAGCCGGGGGATGCAAGAGCAGACGCCAGTACCAACTCGAACTATAATACTGGGTGTACAAGGAAACAGTTCAACAGTCTCTCACCAAGCTGTCTCCAGGTTGTAATCTAACCATCTTGTTGATGTAGGCAGAATCGGGATTTGAATGACATTGTTTTTACCAGTTAATTTCAGATTCTTAGTTTGGTTAATGTTTGGCAACACCGTGGTGATAGACTGTTGAACCATTTTACTGTAGAGGCTGTGCATATGATGATATGGTCAGTGGTGTGATGGTATTCGATCTGCTCCTGGTCCCCCCCCCTCCCCCCTCCTCCATTGTATTTATGGAATGTCATTGTCCTCCCATACCTCTGAGCTTGCCAGTAGGCACATTTCAAAAGAATAATGCATGAACATACATGGCATGCAATGTTCAGGACTTTTTCATTGCCTATTGGGTATAATTTTTTCCTTAGTGTCCCTAGTCTCCTGATGTCTAGCCCATCAAAAATGTCTGGTTGATGATTTGATTTGTGCAACGACTGGTGTGGGATACACCACCTGCTGCTGCAACAGATCAATTTTGGCAATACAGTATGTGGAAGCGGCATGGAGTGCTATATCCCAACAGCACATTCAGAGACTCAATGATGCAATGCTGAGGTGTGTATCAGTCGTTAAAGCCAGCAGCGGTGGCAACACTCAAACTGATTTCATAGTCTTCCTCACTTCGCATGGGGTGTATTTTCAATAGTAATCTTCGTAAAATGTGTTATTTCTCAAATAAATATGGCTGTGTGATCTGTAGCCTTTCTTGAAGTTGCATTGTGAATGGCCAGTAGGATAATTCTGTATTTGTCACACAAAAAAAAACCTTTATTTGACTAGTATTTCACTTACATGAATCAGTAAATGAAACCCACAGGCAGATAACATACTAATCACTTAAATTGAAGTATTAATATTAGGCCCTTGACAAAGGGAAATATTATTTCATATATTTTTGCTTTTGATAATATATAGCAAGAACATAGGTGGAGATTATCACGTAACAATGAATTCAATGATGATTTTCTCTTGTGCTGTCTGCAGTTTTTTATTATATATTTATTTACTAAATTTCTAGTAAAGATTCTCTCTTGTAAGATTTTTTATTTCAAGAATTGAAGCTGACAATTTTTCATTGTTAGTGTAAATATTGAGAGATGGTGGTTCTTGTTTCTGATTTATTGTATTTTTTCAGAAAATGGAACCTACCCCTACTGCTGACCTTGATCGTACCAATGACCGTGTGTACGACTGCACGACCAGTGTAGTGAGGGCCATCATGCTGTTATCACAAGGTCTGAGAACAAAAACATACACTCTAATCCCACTGGTATATCTGACAAAAGAAAAAACAATAGATTGGCATTATCTAATGGACTTTGATGCTTATAATGCATGAAATCTATATTGCTTTGGAGATTTATATTTATTGTTATGAGTGTAGAATAATTAATTTTTGAAGTCATTGAGTGTATTAGTAACACACATTTATTAATTAATGACTATGTTTCTAAGTGATAGCCTAATATTTATTGTTATCATAAATTCTGTCTTGCTTTGAAGGACTGTCTATTAGAGTAATGTCAATTTTCTATGATGCCTTCAGCATTCCTTGAAACCACGGATTTAAGTCTGTCCATGTTCATTCTTTTGTAAGTCACAAGTAAAAGACTGCAAGTATCTGTAGAAATGAACATGATTTATTGCAATATTTATTAAATTCTGTAACCTTTCTTCATTTTCAATTTTTTTCTGATATGAAGTAAACAGACATAAGGAACATTGACTCATTGTATGCCTTGTGAGAGAACATAATTATCTGTTTATATGATTTAATGTTTACATCATGGGTATGAACATAGACCCCTGTTCACTAAATAGAAATTTGATGAACAGCAGAAACACACAAATTGACAAACTCCTAGTCATACTTGTGGACCATATCCTAATACAGAAAAGTCACTATAGTCACTATAGTCTATAAGTATCTGTCATACATGTCTCTGCTCATTAGCGAGATCCAGGAAGTGGTTGATACCGGAGCTCAAGTTGGTGCATTTTTAATGACATTAAAAAAAAACTTTGTCAAGGTACCATTTATTCTCTAGTAAACAATGTAAAGATGTATACAATTAATGATGGAAATTCTCCTCAAAGACGATAAATTATTTTTGAAAAGAGATAGATTGGCTGGCCAGTACTTACCTTTGTGCTGTACTGCCCATAGTTACACAAATGAAGAAAAAGAATGAAAAAGGATAACCTTTCAGAACACAGTTCCTTCTTCAGATGGGAGAGAAGGGGAAAACGTTTTAAATGTGTATACAATACCTGGACACACATGTGGTACAGTTGAATCTTCCAAGCAAACAGAGCTTGGTGTGTCATTCTTAAATTGAAAGGGCTCAACCAGAAGCAAATGTAATTTCTAGTATACCTGTAGACAATGTGAATGGTTGTTACTTTTCATTAGTTTCTTGATGTTGGAGTGCCAGAGACTTCTTTTGTAAGCAAAATAAGCAAAACTCTGAAAATTTGTGAAGAGCTATACGATAATTGCAACTGCACAAGTTTTTCACTTATGAATTTTCATAAGTTTTGTATACTGAAGTTTTCGTTCTGATCTGGCTTTGTAATGTCAGCCAATAAGGCCTTGCTTTGTTTGTATAGTGAATTTCTCTAAGCAAGGGAAACTACTTATCCACAGGATATGCAGCTCTTATGTATAATTCAATGATGAGGGAATCTTCTTGGGTAAAATATTTCAGATGTAAAACCAAAGTGTGTGTGTGTGTGGTTTCTATAGTGTGTCTGCCTAGGTGTGTTTGCGTCTGTGTGAATGTTTGGGTGTGTGTGTTTGTTTGCCTTCCTTTTTGTCCCCTAAGGTAGGTCCTTCCACTCCTGGGATTGAAATGACTCCTTTTCCACTTCCTTAAAACCCATATCCTTCCCTTTCTCCTCCCCTTTTTTCCTCTTTTTCGTGAAGAAGCTGCCAGTGGTGGCGAAAGCTTGTATGCGTGTTTGAGTGTGATTTTTATTTTTATTTGTGTCTATCGACGAGCCAGTCCTTTTGGGTAAGTCATCCGCTTTCTATTTTTTATGTTCATTATGAATATGGTTATACATACTATTGTGCTTATAAACATGTAGTACACACATATTATAATCTGTCAAAGAATAAAAAACTAACATTAAACAGAAACACTTAAATTACAAAGCCAAAAAATGGCACAGTCTGTGAGCCTATACGGATCCTCTAGTGAACCATCTCGAAAACAACGAATTTCACACTCAGTTGCCATATTTACGAGAATATAGGCCACACTTTATATATATATATATATATATATATATATATATATATATATATATATATATATATATGATACGAATATTATAGAGGAAAAATTCCTAACAGGAAAAAAATATACGTAAAAAATAGATGAACACTTACCAGGCGAAGGGGCACAGGCAGTAATAGCAACAAATAAACACACAGACACACACACACTCAAAAATGCTAGCTTTCGCAGCCTAGCTGCTTCATCAGGCAGAAGGGAAGGAGAGGGAAAAGGAAATGATGAGGGATTTAAGGAAGGGGGTAAGGAGCCATTCCAATCCCGGGACAGGAAAGACTTACCTTGGGGGAAAAAATGGAAGGTAAATAAATGCACATACACCCACACATTTACACAGACACAAGTACACTTAGGCAGACATACTGTAGAACTGTAGAAAGCAAAGAAGTTCAACTTCTTTGCTTTCTACAGTTCTACAGTATGTCTGCCTAAGTGTACTTGTGTCTGTGTAAATGTGTGGGTGTATGTGCATTTATTTACCTTCCATTTTTTCCCCCAAGGTAAGTCTTTCCTGTCCCGGGATTGGAATGGCTCCTTACCCCCTTCCTTAAATCCCTCATCATTTCCTTTTCCCTCTCCTTCCCTTCTGCCTGATGAAGCAGCTAGGCTGCGAAAGCTAGCATTTTTGAGTGTGTGTGTGTCTGTGTGTTTATTTGTTGCTATTACTGCCTGTGCCCCTTCGCCTGGTAAGTGTTCATCTATTTTTTACGTATATATATATATATATATATATACGTAAAAAATAGATGAAGAACACTTACCAGGCGAAGGGGCACAGGCAGTAATAGCAACAAATAAACACACAGACACACACACACACTCAAAAATGCTAGCTTTCGCAGCCTAGCTGCTTCATCAGGCAGAAGGGAAGGAGAGGGAAAAGGAAATGATGAGGGATTTAAGGAAGGGGGTAAGGAGCCATTCCAATCCCGGGACAGGAAAGACTTACCTTGGGGGGAAAAATGGAAGGTAAATAAATGCACATACACCCACACATTTACACAGACACAAGTACACTTAGGCAGACATACTGTAGAACTGTAGTGTACTTGTGTCTGTGTAAATGTGTGGGTGTATGTGCATTTATTTACCTTCCATTTTTCCCCCCAAGGTAAGTCTTTCCTGTCCCGGGATTGGAATGGCTCCTTACCCCCTTCCTTAAATCCCTCATCATTTCCTTTTCCCTCTCCTTCCCTTCTGCCTGATGAAGCAGCTAGGCTGCGAAAGCTAGCATTTTTGAGTGTGTGTGTGTGTCTGTGTGTTTATTTGTTGCTATTACTGCCTGTGCCCCTTCGCCTGGTAAGTGTTCTTCATCTATTTTTTACGTATATTTTTTTCCTGTTAGGAATTTTTCCTCTATAATATATATATATATATATATATATATATATATATATATATATATATATATATGGCTCCTTTTCCACTTCCTTAAAACCCGTATCCTTCCCTTTCTCCTCTCCTTCCTCCCTCTTTTTCCCGAAGAAGCCACCACTGGTGGCGAAAGCTCGAATGGTTGTGTGTTTTTGTGTGTTTCGTGTTTCTATCGACAAGCCTGTACTTTAGGTAAGTCAGAAATCTTTATTTTATACCATTTTCCCACCTAGAAGGTCTCCTTCTATAATATTATATATATATATATATATATATATATATCTCATGGTGTGGCCTATATTTGAGATTTTCATCCTGACATTACAAATCACAAAGTTTCATGACTTATACACATATCATGTGGATGGATAAACTTAATACAGTAGCTATTCTTTTCAAACAAAACAATTCAACTTCTTTTTTGTGTTGACCATGAAGTAAATAATTAATAATGTCCTTGTTCTATGGTTGGCAGCTTCTTGATATACCCTTGTCCAGCCAGCAAATCAGTTTTCCTCAGAATATCTGAATGCATGAAATAGGTGGTCGTTGTTTTGTTTCATCGGTATTTATCAAGGAGTTTAGAATAACCTCCTTGGTAACCATTAAGACTTTTTGGTTTTCATTGAGTGTCAGTAGTTCATTACTGATAAAAAAATATTACTTTGATGGATTCTAAAAATGTGAAAAGAATAATACAATTAAAAAGTAATCCTAAACTTGACTCTATCAAAATAAGATTCATAGAAGTAACAATTCTTTTATCTATAATGAAATACTGATACTCAATGAAGAAAAAAAACATTGTCTTCATGGAGACTACCAAAAGGAAACAACGACCGCATATTTGATGCACTCAAATATGCCACAAAAATAAATCGACAAATCTTATTGGCCAACAAATTCACAAGAATCAACTCATTGGTTTAGTAGATGGTTTATCTGCTGCAGAGAAATAAGTGATGGCCTGCCACCTAGTGATAGAGTGCATGAAGCTACAATTGTAGCACACAATTAATTGGCCACAGAGAAATAGAATCAGTTCTATAACTGAAGTTTTTCATAAATTTATTAGTGCAGCCTATATTCGACATTTAATTTTTACTATAAAATTGTGCCAAAAGTTTAGGTGCGCCTATATTTGCATGCAAGCCTATATTCGCATAAATATAGTACTTGTAGCATCATATGTGTTTCACAGTCACAGTGAGGATCGCCCACATAGCCTCACTTGGCCATCAGATTTTTGCACTTTCCATCACCCATTCTCTTCTGTTTAATGCCACCCACGTTCTTTGAGGGATGTTGAATGCAGGAACACGATCTTCCATGTTTTTAATGAGGTGTCCATTATTGACTTTTGCCTGTTGCCA
Source organism: Locusta migratoria (assembly GCA_026315105.1). Lineage (NCBI taxonomy): Eukaryota > Metazoa > Arthropoda > Insecta > Orthoptera > Acrididae > Locusta > Locusta migratoria. The sequence continues at coordinate 8,902,422 of CM048750.1, read as the reverse complement.
TAGGTGTTTCCATTCTGCTAAAGTGTTCTGATTGTTTGAAAAATGGTTCCGGACCATGCAGATGAGTGTGAATTGGAAGTGTGGTATCAGCAGCAATTTTTGGAATTTTGATTAAAGGAAGGTTCAAAGTTTGCTAGCACAGACAGCAATGGTATTGGGGTAGGTCTCACTGTTCCAGTTATTGCTTGTAAGGTGTCATTTATGTGAACATCTACTTTGTTAACAAGCAAACTGTTGGTTACCAAATGTAAATTACACAAAAAATTCTGATGTTAACAAAAGACAAAAAATCATAAAGATTCTCAATTCTTGGGATGGATGAACAGTGTTTATACATAATTAATGATATAGGGATAGGTAACAACAACTGTAAAGGCAATCACTGAGTCACAGGCAGGAACGTAGAAAAGACAGTCACATTCACACAGTTTGAATTGATGAGCCTTCATTGGAAAAAAGAGCATACACACATTCACAAAATGTTTCAAGGATAACTCATTTACACATGTCTGCCATCTCTGGTCACTATGGCCTAATAAACATTATTAAGTTTAATGGAAGTCTTCTAACACTACCACACACATTTTCAAGTTGGATAGGAGGTATCTTTCTACCTGCTTGATAACACTCTGACTTCTCTTGTCCATTAAGATATTGTTTTGCCTTGACAAGTGGAAAGATTTCTCACTTAAATAATGGTGAGGGTACTATCTACTGTTTCATGAAAGCACTCTACCTGTAAATTAATTTACTACCCATTCATACTGTTCCAATCCCTAAACAAATCAATATTCTTTACCTCTTTAAAAATTAACAGGAAAATTATATGAAAATTAAATAGTGCCATTCTTTAGACTGACAAATCTCAGTATGAAGTTGTGTGTGTTTACAAATGTGAATACTAACTTTCATAAAGAAAGAAGAAAATAAATAAATAGATCTAACTGCTATAATTGGTCATCGATTGTCTCCCTCAATTAAAAAAAAAATCGCGGATTGCAATTTCATTGACCTTATCTAGACTACACTTCAAAAACAAATACTGAAACTGAAATATTATGAACCCAAAATACATCTACTCTTTCCTTACACTCCCACAGATCACTAAAGGTTTCCCTGCACACTCGAAGCCCAAGTCAACATTAAAAACAAGAAGAACTTTACCTTAAACGATAATTGGCAGCTCTGTTCTCTCTTAACTCTTTGCTGTCATCTGCATCTGAATCGATTTTTTTAAAAGAAAGCTGAAACCTAACAAATTTACAAAATGCCTGTGACTGACATACTTCAGTCAGAAACTTCTCTAATGATCAAAGCTCGAATCTCATGGCACTGAACCGCATTATGAAAATTATCCACTTATCTGACATCTGGAATTCATTTAATAGTCTGAAGACATATGCCATCTTGGCTATGCCCATTGAAATCTGACAAATTACAACTCTGGCCTTGGACCTACAAATAGCTCAGCCAATAGGTGTCAAGGGGACATTCTAACGCCCGTCACCCCTTTTCGGAATGACTCAAACTGAGCCCTAATATTTTCCTGAATCATGGAAAGTTTTATTAGTTCACAGTCGATAACAAAGTCATTCCACTGTAGGTGAAGTTGAACTTATCTTATATGCTGGCTGAAGTCCATTGCGTTGTGAGCTGTCTTCGGCATTCACTAAAAGATTTGATGTTACAGGATCTTTTTGTAAATCATTAACATGTCAGTTGATATGGAAACGATTTTATTTCCACTTAAATAAAATAAAGTTTAAACACAGTCTGTTTAAATCAATCACATTGTTGCACAATAAAAAAAAATGCAGCAGCAAGCCAACAAAGCTGCTTACAGGTTTGTGACTGCTAGAAGACTCACAAAACATGGTTTCTCTCAAACATCTTTCTACGTAACCACATAATAAGATTGATGACAAAGTTTTGTAATTCACAATTAAACAATATTCTTTTACATTAAATATGCCAAAATACAGAAATTAAAACATTACATTTAAGCTTTGACTATTTATCTCAATGTGGTACACAAAATTAAAGTCATCCTTTGACTAGTGTTTACAGTGCTCAAATTATTTACATTATTTATGTTTTCGAAGTGCACACATATTTGTTTTGCCAATATTGAGTAGGCGTACTATTATTGTGACATGGAATTTTAATGTGTTTCAGTTTGCGGTCAAATTTTTTATTAATACGGATTTGTGTATGGTTGTCATAGTTTTGTTAATTTCGAAGATAGTTTCTTAGTACCAAACGGATTATTAATTTTAGTGCATGAAAAATTATCAGTATTTAATTTAGGATCCAGTGATATATAAAACATGGTCTGCCCTAATTTATTTAAACAAAAGGTATATATGAAATCATGTTGTGCAATAGTTATAACATGTAGTATTGTTGTTTTTATACAAATTAGTATCTATATAGGTTCAGCAATTTCCGAAACTGAGTGTAATGCATTTTTAGTGTTTGCAGCTATTATTTACGAAAGTATTCAAAATTGAAAATTACGTAAAAGGACAGCCAAAGTTATGTTTAAATCAACATGCTATTTCTTAAACGTGTTTTACTAATAGTGTTAATAGAATTTCAAACTGAAGGCGAAAATGTGATATTTTACATGTCCGGTAGTGAAGTTTTATTTTAGGTGTCAGATATTTCGTGTTTTTATGTTGGCAACTGATTTATGTATGGAGTGTGCAACATAGCAGAAACGTTACAACATGTCAGTTCTTGCTGTCTCTTTCTGTTGTCTTGCCCCTCTGTCGAAATACAGCTTGAAAATACCGAATTAGCTTGTTTGGGATTTTTCATGGTGTATAATTGTGAACCTTTTATCAACCCTCTAGCTGTGTTCTGTCAACTTGGGATAGGGTCTGTTTATCTGAGGCTTTATCCCCATTACTCATACTCACTTTAACAAGCAGAACATTTTTTTTTTTTTTTTTTTTTTTTTTTTTTTTTTTTTTTTTTTTTTTTTTTTTTTTTTTTTTTTTTTTTGACTGATCGCTGATATTGCATAATGAGATGAGTCATGCATTTTCCAAATGTATGTGTTCTGCGAAGGGCTGTTTCCTTTTAAAAGTTTTCAACTTTGCACAAACAAATATTCCTTTTCTTAAAAGTGTGTGAGCTGCTTATCTTTTACCATATCACACCCAAGCTTTCTTTTATGGCTACAGTATGCTGTTTGGTCACCTGACCTGCTCAACAGAAGTGATCGTTAAATGCCTTCTCCCTATATGCTTTGCCACAGCGTGTGTGTGTGTGTGTGTGTGTGTGTGTGTGTGTGTGTGTGTGTGTGCGCTGTACCTGACTAACCTGCTTTGTTCCATTACACTCGTTTTTGCTTATTTGTTTACGGTTGGGAACCTGGTCTGTGCCCCTATCCTGAATGCTGCTTTGGTGCTCCATTTAATTATTATACTGGCTGCAATTGTCATATGTCATTACTACTATCTAAAAAGTACAGTGCATTACTCATTGTATTACATCCATCAATTGATCTCAAACTGTGGCATGTGAAATTACAATTAAATTCTCTTGCCATGAGGAATTCAGATTTAAGGATTAAATTTGTACCCATACACTCTCAGTGTTTAAATTCTACTCACATCTCAAATAGAATATTTGAAATGTGCAGACTTTTCATTTAGCAAGTTTAAGTAACAGTCTCATAGATGAATGGTGTACATTTGATGACTAAAATTTCTTCATTGCAGTTTTTTCGTTTCACTGGTGTGACTTCATAGAGTGTAATCTCAATTTGTTGTGAAATTGAGGTCTTTTAGACCACTGTGTCTCTCAACACTTTGCAAGAAGTTTACAATGTACACCATTCAAAGGTCATTGTGACATGTGAAAATGATAATGTGGTGCTGAGCAAGACAATATAGATAACTGATCATACATACTATGTAAATCACATTGTGGTATGGGGTGCTAAATTGGACATCTCTTTAAATTGTTTGAAGGTGGTTTCAGTGTGCGCATTCTCAGAAATGAGAGACATCCTTCCCAAGATCTCCTCCACTCCTCCTAAGGCGGTGTTTTGTTGCCCATCCAACTTCCACCCCTATGTCACCCCCAGCCCCCTGCCATAGGGATCATATCCCCATGGAAGAAACCACTGCAAGACCTACCCAATCTGCCCACCCACCTCTTCCTTTTTTCAGTCCCATCATAAGTTTATCCTGCCACATCAAAAGCCAGGCCACTTGGGAAAGCAGATATATAATTTACCAACTGTGCTGTAATTGCTGCAAGCATTTTTTTTTTAAAAATTTTCTTTTTTTTTTTTATTGGTACGAGTATGAACCAGTTGTCCATTTGAGAGAATGGCCTCTGCCAAACTGTGGACAAAAGCAAGGACCACTGTGTCACAACCTGCAGCTTTGCATATGCACGATTTCAATGGCTGCTTCACCCCCCTCGTCCCTCACCCTCCTCCACTACCAGGTTTTCTGAATTGCACAGACTGGAGTTATCCTTACAGTACATTCATAGGTCCCTTAATTATCCAGGCCACAAGCTACAGTAACCTATTTTCCCCACACTCAGCAGTATCTGCCCCTCTGTTTTCATTACATACTCACTGTAACATTAGATTGTCTCCAACACCATTTGTATCCTCAGAGACACATCCTGAGAAATGTCGTCTTATTGCTTTGCAGGTGTGCAGAACAGCCGGGCTGACCAGTACCTCGAGCTGGTGAAGAAGGTGGGCATCGAGCTGCGGGCGCTCCTGGCCAGTGTGGACGTGCTCGTGCCACACTTCCCTGTCTCCGCCCACCGCGAGGTGAGAGGCCTGCAAATCTGCCAGAGGCGGGCCTTGTGGGGATTGAGCAAAAGAGGCAGGGTTTGCATAGAATAGGGTTGGGTGAAACCCAAGGAAAACAGAATCCCAATGACTGATGCAAACTTGATACGAGGCTCAAAACAAAACCGAACAGTGCACTACAGTGGTTACAGCGCTGAAGTTGTGTTATAAGAGGTTCAAAGGCTTAAACCCATTTTTCAAAAATCTCCTTGGATAGCTTATGAGATAAAATTTAAGAAGCTAGATTTGATTTCATTGCAACTTTACACTATTTCATTTTCTTTGAAAGCATTGAGTATTTTGTGAGATGTCACGTCACATGTAACATGAAGATAAGCTCTTAACTTTCATTGATGTCATTAACAAAATGATATTATTTCAGATGAAATACAACAAACTAATGTACATTTTTTAAAAAATTCATGTCTAGTGATGTATTGACACTCTTTCATTATTTTAGTGTAGTTCAGTAATAAGGAAAGAAAACATTATTAATGCCCCTAATTGAGTCTGCACTCACAGAAACACTGCTTTACAGCAACATTATGTCCAACATGATTTCACTTGATTGGGATTGTTGGGCACATGTTGCTAATTTAAAGATAACAACAACAATATAATAAAGACAGTGTACAACTACAAAGACAGCACTTAAGCCATTGACTGTGACCTTCTTCAGAATACAGAACATTTACACAACCATACAGGCACATTTCACAGTCAAACAACCATTATCTCTGGCTGCCGAATCAGTGTGTGGCAGTGGGAGATGACTGTTGTGTGACTGTGAAGTGAGGTTGTGTGAATCTTCATTATTCTGAAGGAGGCCATGGCTGAAAGCTTAAGTGTTGTATGTGTGTGACTTTTTTATGTTCCTGGAGCAGCTTGTAGTTACTTCTTTGCAGTGAGCTGTAAAATGTTCTTATTATATTGTTGAATTCCAACATGGAGTTTCCATTATTAATCTAAAGATAAGCATTTTGCATATATCCGGTAGATTCAATTAATTAAGATTCAAGTCAAGGGAGCATATTAAAAAAAATTGCACTGACATGTTTTACGGCCCACTTTAGATTTGTAGTTTTATAAGTTTTTGCAAACGTTTTGGACCAAAATAGTAATCTAAATAATAAAAAAATAATTAATAAGAGTGTCTGAAACCCTTTTAGGGGAAAAAAAATTAGGTAGTGGCGGGTTCCGAACCACTGACCTTCAGAGTCACAGTCTAGCACATTGCCCACTATGCTATGGTTAACAACTAGAAGTTGCATTCATTAATCTCCTACTATTGACGACTGTTGTTAGCTGATGCTAATATGGCAGTTGTAAACACTAGATTATCATTTATCATACGAAGAATGACATGTTTTTGTTAATTCTTCAGTGCACCATTGCTTTAAAATGACAATGTGTAAGTTACAATAAGAAAATCATCAAATACGCAACACAAAATGGTGTATGCCAGAGAGAGTTCTGGACGAGGAATGTCACGTGACATCAGCAAACGGCTGCTTTTTGTTAATTGAATGGAGTGTGTCAAAACTCCGTTATTTTTGCAAATACGATATGAGATATGAAAAAAACATAAGGGAACAAAGTTGTAGAGAATTTTCTCCTCTACAAATTCTTTTTATTCAATTTTCGCATCAGATGAAAAATTTATTTGCAGTTAAAATTACATTACAAATGGCCGTTTTTGGTATTACTAACGTATTTCTTGCCCGAAATATTTAAAAAAGCGAGGTTCTGCTCTCTGGTAGCCAACAATTATGTCTGTAAAATTTGGTGCCGATCGGTTGAATGGTTCGACCTAAAAAGTGGGAACACATTACAGCCAGACAGACATCGTCAAATCGCCTTTATTTTTGCAAATATCTCTGCAGCGATGCAAGATATGAAAAAAACATAATAGAGCAAAGTTGTAGAGAATTTTCCCCTCTACCAATTAGGTTGTTCAATTTTCGTGTCAAATGAACAGTTCGTTTGCAATTACAATTGTATTACAAACGGCTTTTTTTGGTATTACTACTGTATTTTTCGTCCAAAAAATTTGAAAAAAGAGAGGTTCTGGTCTCTGACGGCCTACAGTTATGTCTGTAAAATTTGGTGCTAATCGGTTGAATGGTTCATCTTAAAAACAGGGAACATGTTACGGACAGACAGACAGACATCCCAAAATCGCTGTTATTTTTGAAAATATATCTGAAACGATACGAGATATGAAAAAAGCATAACAGAGCAATGTTGGTAGAGAATTTTCTCCTCTACAAATTCAGTTATTCAATTTTCATGTTAGATGAATGGTTAACCCGTTATTTTCATTTAAATTTCGAGCTGTCAAAAGACGATCACAAAGGTCGACTTTTAGTGTTACTACATGGCTAAAGTGGGTCAATAATGGGGGTGGGGGCAGTAGAGCCTGCAGCAAAAGTGTTACAAGAATTCTCCAAAGTAAGGAATAGAAAGCAAAGCAATGAAATATACATACTATGACAAAACAGTGGAAAAAAGAATCATCCTGCACCATACTAATGTCATGATAAAAACTTTCTTAAAGTGCATTGGTAATTGAAGACAGTCATTATGAGTCTGCCAGATTCAGACAAAATATCCTATTTCTGACACCTGATTTGGTCATTTGTAAATCTCTCCAGCATTTGGGTCTCATTGTTCCTTCATTAATAACATCTTCAACCCACATCTATTTCTTCCACATTGTCCCATATTTCTGAACTTACAGGCTCTACATTATTATCTTCTGGTTCTACTTCAGTTGTATTACTTCTTTTAGCAGGACCATTCCTAGTAAATGCCTGAAATGATCCTTCATGATACTTCCATAGGTGAGATTGAGTCAATAATTAAATCACTAAAGACTAAGGACTCTTGTGGATATGATGGGGTATCTAGCAGAATTCTCAAGTACTGTTCTCCATATGTTAGCCCAGTACTAAGCCATATTTGTAATTTTTCCTTTCAGAATGGTCAGTTTCCTAACAGATTAAAATACTCAGTAGTGAAACCGCTTTATAAAAAATGAGAAAGGGATAATGTAGACAACTATAGACCTATTTCTATGCCATCGGTTTTTTCCAAAGTTATTGAAAAGGCTGTATATTCAAGATTAATTGATCATTTCAGTTCACATAATTTCCTGTCAAACGTACAGTTTGGTTTTAGAAGTGGTTTAACGACCGAAAACGCTATATTTTCGTTTCTCTGTGAGGCACTTGATGGGTTAAATAAGAGGCTACGGACATTAGGCGTCTTCTTTGATTTAACAAAAGCGTTTGATTGTGTTGATCACAAAATATTGTTGCAGAAGTTGGAACATTATGGAATACGGGGAGTAGCCCACAACTGGTTCACCTCTTACTTTAATAATAGACAACAGAAGGTAATTCTCTGCAGTGTAGAAAATGGCTATGACGTGCAATCCCAATGGGGCACAATTAAGTATGGGGTGCCCCAGGGATCTGTTTTGGGACCATTGCTGTTTCTTATTTATATAAATGATATGCCTTCGAGTATAACAGGTGATTGTAAAATATTTTTGTTTGCTGATGATACCAGCTTGGTAGTGAAGGATGTTGCTCGTAATATTGACACAGTATCAAATAATGCAGTTCAAGAGATAAGTTCATGGCTTGTAGAAAACAAGTTGATGTTAAATCACAGTAAAACTCAGTTTTTACAATTTCTAACACATAATTTGACGAAATCTGACATTATGATTACACATAATGGGCATGTGATAAGTGAGACTGAACAGTTCAAATTTCTAGGTGTTCATATAGACAGTAAGCTGTCATGGAAAGCCCATGTTCAGGATCTTGTTCCAAAACTAAATTCTGCTATATTTACCATTAGAACAATATCTGAGATAAGTGATTTTTCAACACGAAAAGTAGTCTATTTCGCTTACTTTCACTCACTTATGACGTACGGCATTGTTTTTTGGGGTAACTCGCCTGATGCAAAAAGGATATTTCTGGCTCAAAAACGGGCGGTTCGAGCAATATCTGGTGTAAGTTCGCGAACGTCATGTCGACCCCTTTTTAGTAGTCTGGGAATTTTGACTCTGGCGTCACAATACGTTTTTTCTTTAATGTCGTTTGTTGTTAATAATATCAGCTTATTCCCACGAGTTAGTAGCTTTCACTCGGTAAATACTAGACAGATGTCTAACCTACATTTGCACCACACCACCTTAACACTTGTGCAGAAAGGGGTGCAGTATTCTGCGGCATCCATTTTCAATAAGCTGCCACAAGAACTTAAGAATCTTAGCACTAATCCACATGCTTTCAAATCTAAATTGAAGAGTTACCTCGTGGCTCACTCCTTTTATTCTGTCTAGGAACTCCTAGAAAAGTTAAACAATTAAGCTAATTTATTTTTTCTTTATTGATTCTTTTCACTTTGTCTTAAGATTGTCGTGTGCAAAGGACTACTTAAATTTTTCTATTACCATTATTGTGTAACAATTAATGTATTGACTTGTTCCATGACCATGGAGTCTTACTCCCGAAGTGGGTCCTATGGAACAGAAAAAACAAATAAATAAATAAAAATAAAAATAAAGCACTGTGGTGTTCAAAATAATCTTCGGATTGTTGACTGCTATACCCTTTTTTGTTCCATATAGTTTAACAATGAAACTTTCTATACCGAAGGAAATGACTAACTTGGAAAAACAATTTTATTGCATAATATTACACAGAAAAGTGCATTAATATTAAAAACATTTTTTTTCTCACTTGTACCCACATGCATTTATACATTTGTGTTTTCTTGTCACATGGAATCTGAAACAGGGTACCAAAGGGCCACAATAAGCATTTCAGTTACTATTTATTATACAGAGGACAGTTTAAAAATATCACAGTGTCTGAAAAATATGAAATATGTCATAGTAGCTATGTTGGGGTCCTTTTGTACCCTACTTGGTATGCAGAACATTAAAATGACACTTGTATGTTATCAACACGTCCACAAATTTAAATTTAGATTATGTTGATTTCTGCTCATAACATTTTCAGTTGCTTCATCATTGTGTTAATCTGAACACAAATGCAAATTTGTTAATTATTTCCAGTTATAAATATGTGTACTCTCAGCTACACACTACATTATGTCCAAAATCCGCATCATTGTGATTTTTGAACAGTTGTCTTCCCAAATTTCACTAGATAATACTTTCTTCCTGTACCACAATATCCTAACTGTTATGCTTATTGAGTTGACCAAATTATCCACAAAGTAACCAGTATTATTTTTTAAACAATAAAATACTATTGTGACTTTTCTGGACTTTCTATTGTTTGTTTCAGTATTAGTTGGCAAAGAATGATAAATAATTACTCAGTCTTTGCTGTGGTGTTGAATAGTGTTGTTCAGATATAGGATATTCAGTGCTATTGATTTAGCTAGCTGTCTTGTCACTATCCATTCTGACTGTTTGTTAGTGGTAATGCCCATAGGAAATATTACAAAACACAAATTGTATTAATATTATAATAATGGGAGTAAAGGTAACCACTTGTCATATAGTTGACACATTTTGTCTGTCAATGGGCAAGTTTCAGAAAAGGTCATTTGCTTAAATGCGCAAAGTAAGTGGCAGTTTGGTATGCTTATTGTCATCTTTTTGACAGGCAGATTTTTCTCCTGTCCCCCTTTTCATCACCTATTTGCATTGTTTATTTATCAACTGTAGGTGGCAGGTGTTGCATGGAGAGTCTTTAATTATGTAATGAGGAATGCATGCAGTCTTAAAGGACTTAATCAAAACATCATTTCACAAAACTTAATTTTTAATTTAATTGGAGATGTGGATTTTTATAATTTATTGATGGTTTCGAATGAGACTTAAATGTTATCTGTGCAATTTTTATGATGATGCATACGTAATACGAGATTTATTTTTAAGGTGGAGATGGCGCATAAGGTGTTGAGTAAGGATATGGGTGAGCTAGTGAGTGCGATGCGACTGGCTCAGAACTACAGTGCCACTACGCTCGATGCTGAATACCGCAGGTAAGTGTTGGTGACATTGTCTGCAGTCTGAAGACTGGCTAGATTTGTAGAAACCTCTTCATCTAATTGCAGCAAATTACTTCCATTTGAACTTGCTGAGTATTTTCTTGCCTTGGTCTCCTCTACTATTTGTCCCTTCCCTCACTCTTACCACCCTGCCACTCACCCCACAGCACACAGCATACATTATTCATGCGTATGTAACTCACTCATATACGCCCATTGTTGCATGCAGATGTTTGACTAATATTTACTACAAACAAAGTGTACATGTTATTAACAGAGCTAACAGAATATTGGTTCCTATGCTTCAAAATGAAAAGACAAATTATGCATTTTTAATGTAGGAGTATGAATATTGTGGAACTTCATTCTTTTGGTTTACTTGATTTTCAGTATTGCTAAAATTTCAAATTGAAAGATGATTTCTATGAAAGACAGATGATAGAGCTGTGGGGATCCCCTTAAGCCCCGTTATAGCAAATTTCTACATGCAAAAATTCAAGATACAGGCATGGAAAGCAGCAAACAAAAAATGTGTCATTTGGTTCAGCTATGTAGACGATACTTATGTTGCTTGGAGGCATGGCAGAGAGGAGCTAGATCGTTTCCTTGAACACCTCAGTGGGATTAATCCTAGGAATCAGTTTACCATGGAGAAGAAGGCAGATGCAAAACTGAATTTTCTTAACATGTTAGTTTTAAGAAAGGAGACGGGCAGCTTGGGCCATACAGTTTATCAGAAGACCACATACACAGACAGTTATCTGCACTGGGTCTCAAACCACCACCTTCAACAAAAGCAGGGCATAATAAAGACATTGGTGGACAGAGCAAGGGACATCTGTGAACTGGAATTACTCAACACAGAATTAAAACACCTGACTAATTGAGACCACCACGTAGAATTCTGAACTGTGTAAAGGTTCATGTAAAATCTATCCTGCCTTTTAAAAGAACATCCCTGACCACATCAGTAAAATTTTGTCGAAACGGAATGTTGCCGTAATATACAAACTTACTCGGAAGATACAGGATCACCTGAAATTGACAAAGGATGCCCACAAACTGCTGGAAAAAGCAGTAATTTACAGGATTCTGTGTAGGTGTGGAGATGTATATGTGGGTACCACAAAAAGTTCAGTCAAAAAACAACTAGATGAGCACAAGAGTAAGTGTAGAAGTGGAAAGATTGACTGGGCAGCTGTTGCTGAACAGGTTTTTCAGCCAGGAGACCACCTTATTCAATTTGATAAAACTCAGTTTTTGGCAACCACAAACAGATATCGAGAAAGACTGTACAAAGAGGCTATAGAAATTATAAAACACACCAATAATTTCAGTAGGATGGATGAGGGTGTGAAACTGAATGAAATCTGCATTCCAGTGGTGGAGGAGAAATGTAAGTCTTCCAACATGGGACAATTTAATAATGGATAATGGCAGCTGACAACAGTGAATTGTGCCCACCTATCCAAAACATCTGACATCACACCTCTGTGCATGAGCACAAGAAACCAGAGTTCGGCTGCAGTCAGTAGTGCATCAGGGTGTGTATCGGACATTCAAAAGAGCCATGATCCACCTTGAGAATGTCCTCCATAGATGGTGATGAAACATTGGGTTTAATAACAAATCCACAAGATCATTGCATAATAGCCCAGAAAATTTTAGCAATATTGACGTTAACATCCATGGAAGTTTACATTTTACAATTACTCAATTTTACGCTATCAATTCGTAGACCCTGTGAATAACAGATAAGATCAATGCTAAAAATTCCCGAATTTTACATTTCTGCCTAGGAAGTTTTACCTTGGTCCCGCATTCATACTCGATCTCTCGTGTAGTATTGACCTTTTTTTTTATGTGACTTGTAATACAACAGCTACCCATAAATCTCAACTGAACTAATTGATACCAAAAGTAAATTAACATAATTTCTCATAAATTGAGGTACATAGAAAGACGCCATGATCAGCTAACTTCTTCGAAGTATGTACTTGGAATATTTTCGATTCACACACTTTTAGATGTTTAAACATGACACATTATATTTGTACTATTTTATAATGGCACTTTATGTACTGTTATGTTTGTAAAAATACAAGCTAATCCATAAATACCTAGTCAAAAACGCGATGTCACAATGTTGCTGATCTCGATGGTTTCGTAAAAGTAAATGTTGCTAACATGTACACATTCTTTATTTTGCTCCAGAAATCAGATTTTAACTGTCACAAACTGATTTAATTGCACTTGTCTCATTTCAACAATGCCTGTATTTAATGTATGCATAAAAACTTGGATGCAACCACACATTTCAAAACACACAATTTTTACCTCATTTATAAATAGGATAATTTACTTTCCCATAATATTGTTAATACGTTTGTTAATTTATATCTGTCAATGTCAGACAAACCACTTGTCTTTAAATGTGCTAAATATTGAACTGTCTTGTCAATTATGTAATTGTTTAAACTTATTTTGTTAAGCAAATTCAAGGTGGATGGTGGATTTTATCACTTCTTTTTAAGGAATTTGCTGAGGGATGCAGGCAGTCAGCATTAAACCTTGATTGTATGAAGATGTATAGTTTGTGTTATTGTTGAGTCAGGAATGTACAAAGAATATGTTATGAAACACAGTATTGTTGACTGAAGTGCTTAGAGTAAGATTTATCATGGTAGAGTTGTATCTGTGAATTGTTTATAGTAAAAGTATTCATTATAAAGTGTTTTTGATTATTATTAAAACTTCACCACAGCGTACTCCGAAATACCCTTGCGAATTGTGCAACTTCAGATAAAGAGTCCAGCCAACAAATAAATATTAAAACTTTGATCATTGAGATTTAGACTTCTATATATTGAATGTCTCTGCTCCCATTATCTCCAGTGCCATCTTCATAGATCTGATCTTTGACAGGATCTTTTATTGTAAATAATAACAAAATGTACAGGAGTTAGAGGTTCATTTCAGACTGAAGAAGTGAAGCAAACGACAGGTGGTTTGCACCACATTTGTTAACAGTGTTAGGGAGAAACCGAACATGCACCATGAATGGTATTGGTATACTCTCTAGTATTCGTCTAGCACAAAAGCCATCTAGCAGCAGGATGGAAAATTAGCAGACACAGTTGTAAACTCCTGTGAATCAGTGCATCCACACTAGGTGGGAATAACTTGGACATGCGCACAAGGTGGTTCTGCAGTAAGCTTTCTAAACATCACATTTGATTAGATTGCATAGTTTGCTTTATTTCAATATTCCAGCAAGAAGAAAATGGCAGTAATTAGTTGGTGAGATAGTCAGACTACAAAATGAGAAAATTACAAGTTACGAACTTAATATTGGCTAAACAGTCAAGGTAAATAGGATTTACAGAAACTTAAATCCTCCGTTCACTTTAAAGCAGGCTTAATTTTGCAAGTACACTTTTGTAAGCCAGTAGACAAATGTTTTCTATAATGCATTGCGTGTTTGACACATCTCTAATTACAGTGTAATAGGTGGTATCTATGAAAGAGGGAGTTTTATGACTTTCATGAACCTGTGCTAAAGTAGTAGAGAGCTTTTCTATTTTAGTCTTGTGTGTCTGTGTGGTTTTTTTTACAACATAAAACTACAATATGTGGTACTCTGTTTTATTTTTTTCTCAGTAGATAACATTTTAAAAACATGTTATCTCGAAATGAAAGCATCTACAGCCAAATGTGTAGAGTGAAAGAAAGTATCTGCAGCTGTGCTTAGATTTTTAAATTAATTATTAGTTAATTAATTGAATGGTGTGAATATAGCACCAAAACCGGTCGCTTAATTAATTAAAAAATCTAAACACAGCTGCTGGTACATCCTTCAGTCTACACATTTATCACAGCTGCAGTCCCAGTCCATTAATTCTGGAGAGAATTGAAGCAGCTGAATGTAGTCATTATGAAAAATGTCTTCTCTGACTGTAACAAAAACACTCAAAAGAAAAAAATATTTGACCAAAACAAGCCACAGATTCTGAACAGCAGAATACAGATTATTGTAAGTTCAGTGTTGTAGATATGGATGTTATGTTCATTTTCGAATAGTGGAAGTGAAAAACCATTTTTCAGACATGAACAATAATTCGAACAAAAAACACTTGAGTGTTGTTGCTAGTAGATAAGATGCATATACTAAAGCAAGTTGACTCTAATATAGGGACTCTTGTACAGTTAGCTGCATCCCTTGGAATTCCAGTGACATCTTTCAATATTGTTGTAAAGAAACATGAAAACATTGAGAAGAACTTCTACAAAAAAGAGGAAATTGATGAGGTCATCACCACTTACAGAACTTTAATAAATTCTCATGATGTGGTTTGAGCAAGGCCACACAGCAAATGTTGGCATAGATGGCACTATCTTGAGAAAAAAATAATAAAAGGATCTACATAGATTCGGCAAATAAGGTCGCAGAAACGTTAGACCATGTAAAAAAATTCAATAACTTCACACAGCCTCATTATGATTGACTGTACATACATCTTGCATGAATAGTTTTTCATCTTCTTGACCTTATGCTCACTGTATCTATACAACTACATTTAGCCAATGAATTTGTTAATAAGTAACAATATTGTTCAAAAGAGATAAGAGTGGCTGGTCAGTACTTACCTTAGCTTGGTACCACCAATAGTCACACACAAAAAAGACACAAATATAGACAAAAATGAATAATGACACTAGCTTCCGGAAATACAGTATTTTCCTTCCTCAGATACGAGAGGAGGAAAGAGAAGGGGGACAGAATGGGAAGTTTACTCAGAGTCTAGGCCATGAGGTAGGGATGAGTGATACATGAAAGTCAGTCTGCATATTATTTGATTTATTTTGATATTTGCTCATCAGATATAGTCATTGTCTGATGCTACTGTGATTGTAACATGTTAAAGGTTTGTGGATGTAATCACATGTACGATTTGTGTGCAGCAGTGACCATCCTGTCTTGTGTTGCTACCAGGGCATTGGACAGTTTTAATTCACAGTTGGGCATCACAATAAATAAATAAATCCCTTTTCTTAAGGAATGTATTCTTTTTATTATGCCTTTATTTTATACTCTCAAAATTTCTTATGGTTTTGAGAGAATTACTGTGCCACACATTAAATTTTATTAAAGGTGTATTTGAATGAATGTAAAATGGGTGTTCAGTGTGCTCTGATTTTCATTATATGCTCAATTCTAGTCTTTAATTGACTGTCATACTTGAGTCCAGCTTAACTGCATTTCATGTTATTAAATTTGTCAATTATTTGTCTTATCAGCTGAGCTCTGGTGGCACAGAAGTAGTTTACATTGGACTCTTGAGATGCCTCCAGGTGCTTTGAAGTCAAGGAGTCCAAGCAAAAAGCTCCACTTGAACTGTTGAAATTTTCAAAGTCATCTTCTAGCTATGTCAATTTGTTAACACAAATTTACATTTATCCATAAAGCTGGTGGTACAATATTAAGCACTTCAGTAATTGTGATGTGCAGAAACTGATGGTAAATCACTGCTGTTGAATATTTTGCTGAACGTACACATGGTGGGGTGTGCAGAAACTGATGGTAAATGTGTCTAGTTGAATACAAGTTATGGTATACCACAGCATGTTGTGACTGGCTGGACTAAGTGGAGGGGGATGTTAGCTTCAAAACGCTCTTTGTCTCATTCGACTGTGAGCTGCCGGAGAGTCAGAACGTGTGTTTCCGACTACCCTGTTTTGCGTTTATGCAACATGGCACAATGGATAGTTCGGTAGAGCAATGGTACACCATCAAATATTGTGTTAAACTTGGGAAGTCTGCCACCGAAACGTTTCCATTACTTCAGTGTGCCTTTGGGACTGATTGCTTGTCCAAATCACAAGTTTTCCAGTGGCACAAGGAGGGCCAAGAGGAGATCACCAATGAACCTCGCAGTGGACTGCCATTAACCACATGAGTCAACGAAAATGTGATGCGTGTGTGCGATTATTTGAACTCTTGACAGGTGGCTGAGCCTTCAATTGATAGCACAAAGTGTAAACATGGCAAAAACAACTGTTTTCCGTGTTGTGACCAAAGATTTGAACATGAGAAAGGTGTGTGCCAAACTTTTCTCAAAAGTGTTGACCGACATACACAAGCACATGTGACTGCTTCGGTGCCAAGAAATGATCCTCATTTTTTAAACTCGGTTGTCACTGGTGATGAGTCGTGGATTTTTGTGTACGACCCTGAGACAAAAAGGCAGAGTTCAGAGTGGCACAGCCCTGTCCCAAGAAGGCACACATGAGCAAGTCCAGGATGAAAACCATGCTTATTGTCTTCTTTGACGTCAGAGGCATTGTCCACCGTGAATTTGTACCTACTGGGAGTACTGTGAACTGGGCTTTCTCCTTGGAAGTGCTCAAAAGCCTGAAAAGGAGGGTCTCGTGCTGCCGATGTAACGCCAAGGACACATGGAAATTTTACCAAGACAATGTGCCGAGTCACACCTTCATTGCCAACGACTCCTGGCCAGAACCAGTTCTCCATTGGTTCCCCAGCCTCCCTACAGTCCTGACCTGGCTCCCACTGAGTTATATTTTGTTTCCTCAGTTAAAAAGAGTCACGAAAGGAAAACATTGGGACATGATTGAAAGCATCCAGGCACATGTTAGATCATCTCTAAAGGACATTCTGGAAAAAGGTCTTCCAGGCATGGAAGTGTAGCGACGCAAGAGGGTTCTATTTTGAAAATTTTTTATTATTTGTGCGAATATATTCAATAAATGATTTTTTTATGAATTTGGTCGCATTACTTATGGAACGCACCTAGTATGTTGCTGGAAGTAAAAGTTAATTTTGATGGTTACTGAATATTATACCTCACATGTTCATAGAAAACTGTGACTGTTCTCTGTACATTGTTACTGATTTTTTTTCCTTACATGTTTCATCTTTGTTGGGAATTTACATGACTGTACTTAAAACTGCTTGAAATAATACACTTTCATGAAACCAGACCAAGTTATTCAACATTGGAAGTTTCATCAGATCGTACTGTATGAAAGGCTCCATTAATAATAACCTAAAACATCTTTTCTACATTGAACAACACTTGGTGTGGAGCCTTTGGATCTGAAAGGTTTTCGGAGCACTGAAAACTACATGAATGGTGCATGGAAACTCATTACTCAAAAAACTATGCAGCTCACATTAATATTCACTAAAACTAGTAGTTAATATTGTTGGTTCCAATAACTACAGTTATATTTTTAATTATTCAAGTACAGTTCAGTTGATTATAATCAAGTAATTGAGTGTTTAACACTTTTGCTGCGGCTGACGCTATCTTACATTGAGCGCAGCCGCTTATAAGCATCAGCCACATCGAAAGTGTTAATTTGTGAGTATTTTGTCCTTTGATGGAACTAAAGTCAATGAAACTACCTTTGTATCCTTTAGGCAGGCAGTCCTACAGCATCTACAAGTGTTTACCTGATCTGTACCCAAATGTCTTAATTTAAGTTGAACAGTGGAACATCATGGCTGCCTCGGACACCAGTCTTAACAAATCACAATTCCACTCCCTCAATTCCTTGGAGGTGTCAATAAAGTACAGCAAAGATTTTGTAACGTATTTGTCTTCTGCTAGATAACTGATTTTTGCAGGTGTGACAAGTGTGTATTCCATAGTCCTTTGCTTCAGGTAACATAAAATCATGTCAGTGAACTAACATTCCATAATCCACATTGGATCCTAAACTTCGCATATAAACAGTAACAACCAGTTAGGCAGATGGATGACTCAGGACAATAACAAACATCCAGGAGCTGCTAGGACATTGTATGTTCTGACCAAATTTTGGGTAAGACAATATTTCCTATCACATAAATGAACTGCTGTGAAGCCTGTAGTGTTCAGTGATTCCAACTGAGATCCTAAAAAGTTCTGTGTGTGTTTCCTCAGTTTGAAGGTAGAATGTTAATTAGCCTCTGATGGTGAGCTTGGTAAGTGCCAAAACCATGCCACACTTTTTTTCTCTCTTCCTAGGCTGGAAAATGCTGGAGATAACAATGCTGAAACTGCATGTTTTTCTGAACATTCAGGTGTATCATTCTTTGTTCTTTTTGTCCATATGAATGGAAAGAAATTCAGATCCACTACGGATTTCAAATTACGAACAACTGCCAACATGAGTAACATATGGTGTGTAACAAAAATGTATGACACAGGGTGCGGGACACATTCTTCACACATACATGAAGATATAATAGGTCTGGGACTGCTTTATTTCCATGGTACTCCACATGTAATGTATGCACAATGGAGTACCACTTCATTTTATTGTTAAATTCTGTCTCCTTCTCAATAACAGATATCATGACAGAAGAATAGGTAGAGGAGACCAGTTGTCTGGGCTCCACACTGTCCAGACATAAACCCATAGGACAGTTATTGTGGGGGTGTTTGAAAGCTCTTGTCTATCGAACCGCAGTACAAGATGATCAGAGACTTCGTACCTTTATTATAGAAGACTGACAAAACATAATAATCCAGGGATATATCAGTGCTAGAGCTCTGTATGTCTATATATTGGAGATTGTGCTCGCTTGTACTCAGTTGAGTGCGCTGCACTCGGGCTTGCCTAGTTAGTGTATGAATGCTCAGAACATCAGGCTGTGCTCTATCAAGGCACTCGCTTTGCTGTTGTAGGTGACATAACAAGAGCCCTGCGTGTCTGTGGCATGGTGCTGATTCTGATACATTATATTCCATCCAGCAAACATCAGTTTAATTGGCCCTTACTAAAATGTTCATGCATGGTATGTAAATGAATATAAAAGAAATAAAAAAATAAATGGAACCAAGAGATCATGTTAGTTTGTTGATTAAAATTAAAACCTCCATGCCAGCTCACTGTTGCTTGCAATTTTAGGCAAAATGAATTCAGTTTCATACATTTGCTAACTTCTGCAGACATGCATTCACATAAATTCATGAAATATATCGTGCAGGATGAAAAGACAGAATGGAATGAAACAAATATGATAAGGGCAATTTGACCAGTCTGAAATAAAATTATGTAGTCACTGAAGTACAAAAAATATTTATTGTATCATGAGTGACATTACAGATATTTAGGAGGCTAAAATAAAAGTCACAAAAAATTGTAAGCGGTTAGGTGGACCTATTTTCACATCATGGTGTCGATTGTTTTGGAAATCTTTCAGACATATCTGCAAGAACATATGCCATTAGTTGACATTAATGGTAGTAAATTTATGATTTTAAAATATTGAAGCAGTTGACTGATGCAGAGTAATGAAATAAGTTCCAAGGTGAAGTTGAAAACTTGTGCTGGTCTAGCGTTTGAAGCCAGATTTCCCACTTCAGGCCAGCAGTTGTCTTAACCAATTGAGCTGTCCAGCCATACTTCCCATCCTGCCCAAATTCTCAGCATGTTGTACACTATGGTAGTCCCCCTGGCCATTACTTCATCTTGCTTGCAGCTAAAACTGTATTCCCGCAAGAGATAGGGCATGTTTGTGCATGTGCAAAGAAATCTTCAATTGCCTGTTGGGGTGCACATGCTGTAATTTATATGGTGTCTGGTTTTTTGGTTTTCGGTGGACAGCAACAGCTGTAAATTTATGTATTCAAAATACTGAAACATCTTGACCATTGCAGACCATGGCAAAGCTGAAAATTTTCCGAAACCATAAAAAGTCACTAAGAACGAATCCTTCTCTCTTTTTATAAGGTAGTGCTATAATAAGCATGTGATTTTCCTATGCAAATGGTCATCACTGATGGAAAAATTCATATGTATTTGGAGTTTTATAAACATATATGGTTAAAATTACATGAGGTACCAGTACCATGTCTTGCACTAATAGTAATTTGTTTTAGTCTCCTTCAATTTTTGACACTATAAGCTAAATTCGCCCCAATTCCATTGACTTGTGAAAGTGGCATTTATTCCATCCTGATGGAGAGCTGGTTAGTTGTCATTCCAATGTAGAATGCAGAGCAGTGATTGCAGCAGAGTTGGTATATTACGTGGCTGCTTTCACAGGCAGCCTGGCCTCTGATGGGGTAGGACAAGCCTGTGGTGGGACTGGAATAGGAGGTGCTGGGTGGGTGGATTGGGCAGGTTTTGTATCGGGGTCTTCCACAGGGATATGATCTGTGTGGTAAGCGGTTGGGATGAGGAGTGGCATAGGGA
Source organism: Locusta migratoria (assembly GCA_026315105.1). NCBI lineage: Eukaryota > Metazoa > Arthropoda > Insecta > Orthoptera > Acrididae > Locusta > Locusta migratoria. The sequence continues at coordinate 8,881,343 of CM048750.1, read as the reverse complement.
TGGACTAGGATGTTGTGGAGGCTGGGTGGGCAATGGAACACCACTTTAGGGGGCGGGGGGGGGGGGGATTGGGAGGATCTTATGTACAATGTCTCTCATTTCATGACATGTTGACAGATAATCAAAGCCTTGGTGTAGGGTATGGTTCAGTTGTCCAGTCCCTACTGTGTGCTTCTAGTTTTAAATTTTTTTCTGTGTGTATATATAGAGGAAAAATTCCTAACAGGAAAAATATACGTAAAAAATAGATGAAGTACACTTACCAGGCGAAGTGCACAGGCAGTGATAGCAACAAATAAACACACACACACACACACACACACACACACACACACACACACACACACACACACACAAACGCTAGCTTTTGCAGCCTAGCTGCTTCATCAGGCAGAAGGGAAGGAGAGGGAAAAGGAAATGATGAGGGTTTTAAGGAAGGGGGTAAGGATCCATTCCAATCCCGGGACAGGAAAGACTTACCTTGGGGGGAAAAATGGAGGGTAAACAAATGCACACACACCCACACATTTACACAGACACAAGTACACTTAGGCAGACATACTGTAGAACTGTAGAAAGCCAACAAATAACAGTTTTTTTCTACAGTTCTACAGTATGTCTGCCTAAGTGTACTTGTGTCTGTGTAAATGTGTGGGTGTATGTGCATTTGTTTACCCTCCATTTTTTCCCCCAAGGTAAGTCTTTCCTGTCCCGGGATTGGAATGGCTCCTTACCCCCTTCCTTAAAACCCTCATCATTTCCTTTTCCCTCTCCTTCCCTTCTGCCTGATGAAGCAGCTAGGCTGCGAAAGCTAGCGTTTATGTGTGTGTGTGTGTGTGTGTGTGTGTGTGTGTGTGTGTGTGTGTGTGTGTGTGTGTGTGTATGTGTGTTTATTTGTTGCTATCACTGCCTGTGCCCCTTCGCCTGGTAAGTGTACTTCATCTATTTTTTACGTATATTTTTCCTGTTAGGAATTTTTCCTCTATAATATATAGGAAACTTTCCTGGTCCGATTTCTATTGGCTAACATGTGTAGATAAGTGTGCCTGAGTGTGGATGATTGTTCTCTTTCTGAGGAAGGCTGTGGCAGAAAATTTAGAATTGTGTGTGTGTGTGTGTGTGTGTGTGTGTGTGTGTGTGTGTGTGTGTGTGTGTGTTTGTGCGTCTATTATTTGTGTCTGTCGTCAGCTCAACATTCGTCTTCACTGTAAGTTATTCCCTATCTACATATTATTAGTAAAATTAAAACTAATAATTTTTATTTATCACTAGGACAGTGAAATGTTTTTGCTAAAAAAAGTCTTCAAAAAACAATATGTCAAAGGCTTGCGTAAATTTGAGTGCTTTTAAAGCATGAAAATTGGAGAAGTACATTATCTGCTTTCATTTGGGCATTTTGAGCTTGCCATGCTCGAACGAGCATGAGGAAAATCAAATTCAGACGTTCGTAGCATGTCAATTGAGTACATTATCTACCAGATTTTCACAGAACTACATGCCTATTCCAGTTTGAGCAAGCATAGATGCCAGCTACAGACATCTGATAAGCACATCTGAGATTCACTATGATGCCAGGTTAGACATGTTTCAGTGCTCATGCAAGCCATATTTCTTCCATGAGAAAGAGTGGTAGGGTGGTGATTTTTATTTTTTGTTTTTTGTTTCTCCAAATAACTGTGGTAGAGATAATGAGGTGTAACATAGAAACAAAGTGTTTCCTCATCATTGTCCTTATAATATGAGGAATGTGTCCTACAATTCATGCTGTACATTTTTTGTACAACGAGTAGAAGTTACGAATACTGAAGCAAATTTAATCGCTTAATAAAAATAAGTCTTCCAGTGCAGTGGGTTGCTTACAGATAAGTTTTTCATTTATCATCTATTGAAGTCAGCAAAAGATCAAAACCAAATGCAGAATGCCTTATGGTGCAGTTTGGTGCAAAAATTGGCAATTTACCCTAAATATTGAACCATCTCTAATGATCACACTGTCGATGGGGCGTTAAACCTAATCTTAATTTTAAAATATTGAAAAGTGTGAAGTTTTCATAAAACTGTTTTTAAGATAAACCAATTAAATCTAAAGGTCATAATTTTGGCTAATTACCTATGAATTACTGCTATTACTGACATATATTGAAAAGAACACACACAAAATGTTGTGGGAAGGTGAACTGAAGACTGTTTTATTGACAGAAAACTTAAAAGATGTAACAAAACTATTAAAGAGACTGCGTATACTACACATGTGTGTCCTCTTTTGGAGTATTGCTATATGGCACGGGTCCTTTATCAGACGGGATTGACAGAGGACACCGAAAGAGTGTGAATGAAGGACATTTTGTTTTTATTATTATTATTATTATTATTATTATTACAGGAGAGGGATAATCATAGAAATGACATGAGTTGTAGTAGGATTCATTATAAAAACGTTTTGGTTGTGGCAAGATCTCATGAAATTGCAGTCTTACTCCTCAAAAAATAAATTGGTGACTCCCATCTAGATTGTGAGAAATGATCATCATAATAAAATAAGAGAGATCAGAGCTTGAATGGACAGGTGTTCTTGTTTACTGTGTGATATTTGAGAATGGAATTGTAGATAAATAGTATGAAAGTGGTTTGTTGAAACCTCTTGGAGGTACTTAAGAAGTGTGATGTATGGACCCATGTAGGCATAGATATAAATGTCAGTGTCAGTAATGCCCAGTATGAAATATGAAGATATAGACTTTTCTTTTTCTTTTGGTGACATTTCAGTAACAAAGGATAACCAGACCTTTCTGCTTTCCTTTTAACCTGGTGGATAATTTGCAGAAGCTGCATGTGTTCAGGTCTTTCACTGTCACACTCTGGACGATGTTCCAGGGGCATGCTGTCGGCAGCGCACGTTCTGGCGATGGACGCCAAAAACCTGCTGGATGTCATCGACGCAGTGCGCCTCCGGCACCCAGATGTGGACGCCCTGATGCGCGGTGTGCCCCCCGACACGGCAGCCGCCTCCACCGCCGCCCCCGCGCCTGCCCCCACGCCCGCTACCAGCTAGCGCACACGGGCCGCCGCCTCCCGTGCCGCAAGTCTGCCTCCGTGGTTTCACTCCTTCTGGAGGAGCGGGCTTTTCTTCTCAACATTCCTTAACTTTAGTTTTTTAAGTCTTCATTCTTGCTTGTATTCAGTTTGCGTTGAAACAGTATAAGACTCGGACGTGTGCTCATATGAGTGGAGGAAAAAAAGAAAACAGTTTTTAAAAATAGTCTGGCTTTTCCTCTGAATCATCCTGTAATTATAGATTAGATCATCCTCCAACATTTGCTTTTTGTAGGTTAAAAATGGAATGCTATCTTTTGTATGGAATATAAATCAGGGAATACTCCACTGCCAACAGTAATCTGGTTCTCACACTTTTTTTACTGTATAATATCTTAGAAATCAAGGACATTAATTTATAAGATTAATTAAGAAATTGTACACTGTTTGTATAAGGATTCACAATTATTCTGACAGTGTGAATCTCATTATCTGGTGCTCTATTTTTATAGATATCTATAAGTTGACAGAAAAGAATGGTGCTGTTAAGTAAAAAGAAAGGAAATTGTTAATAGTTTCTCATGTGCATCATCAATATGATAATAATCATCATTACTAACAGTAACAACATTCTGGGTGTTATTGTTTTCATTTTAGTCCATAGAATAGTACAAAAGGGATCACCCGTTTTCACTTAATGACTCAGACTGTAAACACTCAGATTTTTAGTGTTTTAGGTATTTTTATGCAATGATAGGAAGAGAAATTGAATTTTCTTATAAAAAAGTCTTATTTTACTCATGTATGTGTCAAACATGCTGAAGCACTCAGTGACAGTGTATACTGTTGTTATAAGTTACTGTGATTGGACAGCTTAGAATGCTAAGGAAATAACTGCTCTAAATACGTTTGATTTCTTGCATGTGGTCATATGCAGAGTTGTAATGTGTTCTGCACCTGTAAGAATATTTGAAATATGCATTTACAAACAGAAGGGGTAAATATTGTTGTCAAAGTGGACATATAGTCTTTATTTTTAATTAATTTGCTCAAGCTTTATGTTGGTATGCACAGAATACTGGTATTTAGGCAGTGGAGTGTGGCTCTAGCACTTTTGAATTGTGTGTGTGTGCTTTAGTTCTGAACTATGCAACACTTCAGACTCTGGCTAAACTTCCGCTGTCACCTTCGCCTTTAGTAGGCTAGTGGAAATTCAGATGTTATTGCAAGTAGTGTGATTGCAACAGTATTCCTATTCATATTCATGTGTTAAGGGCAATACATTAAAATACAAATGACCAGGTGTAGAAAATTAGTTTTCATCAAAGCCGTGAGATAGAAAAGTGTTGCGTTTTTCAGTTACTCAGCTAAATTGTCATATTGCACATATTTTACTTTCAGGTTTCCTTTATTGAATTATAATTATAAACATGTGTATTTGTATGTTTGCATTTTTATAAAGGATTTGTTGTGTTGTTCTTTGATTGCCTGCTGACTTCTTGAGCAAGCAGTGAACTGATGATACTTCAGCCCATAAGAGCCAGACTGTTGAGCCTCATTTGCTTAACCAAATTGTATATGCCACAGTAACTTTTGTTCCTCCTATCCACAGTGATGAAAGAACTTGTATATTATCTGTTTAGCAGTACTCAGTTGCTGAACTCATCCACTTAACTAGTCACAGTGTTGAATGAGTGTGTGCCTGATTTCAGTGTGACAAGCACAGAATTGTGCTTTCCTGTGAAATATAACTCATAATTTATACCTGTCATAGGTAACTATGCTTGCCTTATGAGCAATGTCATTATCATTGTTGTTATTGTCATATTATTATTTCTGTTTTATTACTACTGTATTAAGAGTGCATTTGTCATCTTCAGAGTTTTAAAAAGAAATTAAACAGTTTGTCTTTTACAGAGAGTTTTTATTTATAAAACAACCTTTGTCCACTTCCTATATCAACAGTTAGTGTAGGTGACAATTTTAACAACCATTGTAAAATACAGAACATACAAGTTAGGTTTTTTTCTGGCTACATTTTAAGCAGTAGGCCTATATATTCACTATCTAATCTTACCCAGAAATTCAAAGCCTAGTTCAGTTGAAAATGTTGCAGACTACCACACAGGGGGCCGGGTCCAATTCCTAGCAGGGTACTGGGTATTGCGAGTTGTCATCCTCGTCGTCTTCGTCGTCGTCAGCAGTAGCAGCAGCAGCAGCAGCAGCAGCAGCAGCATACCAGTCACCCATGTGATGTCAAATAAAAAGACTTACACTAGGCAGCTGATCAACCATAAGTTTCATTAAAATAACATATTCTTTCTTTCCTTTCTTTCCACAATTGATTATTCTTTGATGAAGTTTGCCTAAAAGTCTCTCTTACTTGTTTCTAGGTGGAACCCTAATCTTACTTCATTCCTTTTCTTGTTTCTATGTTGAAGCCTTATCTTCTTTCCTTCCTTCCTTCCTTCCTTCACCTATTTCTAAAGTAGGAACTTAAGCATATTAAGAAAACTTTTACTTATTGTACCAGTTTTGTTGTAACCATGTAAATTTTATGTGAACCACCACAAGATCATCTCTGTTATGTTAGTTCAGTTTCCTTTTTTATGTAGAAATTACAAGTGAACATAAGAAACATGTAGAACATTCTGGAAATGATAAATACAAAGAAATAAATGTTTGCTGGTGGATGGGATTGAACTGGTGACCTTCAGCACAGCAGTCGGTGACGCTATCCATTTAGCCTCGCCGACAGTCGGTTAACTTGGGATCTTTCGGCATTGCTCCCTCTCCTGAAAAAACAGCGACCCATTGTTAGGTTCCCTTGGAGCCAGCTGCAATGTCCTGGATCTTGATCTTGTCATGGGTCCTCTGTATGGCAGTTCTGGAGAATCCTTTCCTTCGCACGATTACTGATGAAAGACATTCCTGTTGTGGCTTCATCAGTATCATTGCCATCCTTAGAGTCCTTGAACAAGAAGCCATTTTCGCCTATCTGCTCTTCAGGATTGTAGTAAGGCTTGATGCATAGGACGTGAACAATGTCTCTTCATTTTTGTCATTTCAATGATGGCTCATAATCCTCAACTTTGAATGGGACGTCTGACAGGCGATGTATGACATGATACGTACCAAAGTATCATTTCAATAATTTTCTGATAGCCCAACTTTCCGTACAGGGATAAAAATCCATACCTGAACTCCTGGGCTGTACACAACAGGTCTGTGCTTGTCTTTACATCGCTGACGGTTCTTCCCCTGGGCATCCAGTGTCTGTATGTGAGCCAGCTGTCTTGCTTCTTTGACACTGGTGATGAGCTGTTTAACATAGTCATCCTGTGTGTTGTCTGGTTAGAACGGGAACAGTTTATCAATTGTCTTCTCGGCTTCATGGCCATGGAGCAGGAAAAGCGGAGTGAAGCCTGTGGTGTCTTGTGTTGCGGTATTATAAGCAAATGTCACAACTGGCAGTATTGTATCCCAATCCTTCTGCTCAACATCGATGTTCATCGACAGCATATCTGCTAACGTCTTGTTAAAACGTTCTGGAAGACCATTTGTCTGAAGATGATATATGATATGCAGTTGTCATTGTGTGGACAATGTCGCAACGTGACATTACCTTGTGATACTAGTTTTGACTGGAATACTTTTCCACGATCAGATATCATCACACATGGTGCTTCATGCTTCAAAATAATGTCTTCTACAAGTAATTATGCGATCTCTGGAGATTCTTCAGTCGGCACAGGTTTGGTGACAGCATAGCGTGTGAGGTCGACTTTGTGAACCTCACTAAAAGGTCAATTCCAACTCGGTGGAATGGAGCTGCTGCAGGTGGACTTGGTACGAGATGCCCTGGAGGTGATTGTGGCACATGCTTCCATCGCTGGCACTCTGTACAGTGATTCACATAGTGCTTGACAGATTGGTAAAGACCTTTCCAGTAATATCTGTGTCTGATTCTGTCTAGGGTCTTCACGAATCCTAGATGACCAGATATTGGAGCATCATGGAAATACTTGAGAAAAGCTGGCTGGAGATGAGACGGAATGACCAGTAGCCATTTGGGGCCCAGTGGATCGTTAATTGCTCTTATACAATGTCCCGTTTATAAGTTGGAACTCTCCATTGGTCGGTTCTCCTTTCTCCAAGGCCTTTGTGGTTTTTAATAGTGCTGGATCTTCCCTTTGTAAAGTCACCTAATTTAGTGAGGGCTGAAATTTCATTAATGCTGTTGTGTTCCACTAATGGATTTCTTGAAAGGCAGTCAGCATCCTTGTGTTTGCGCCTGTTCTTGAATACCACTGTGACGTCTTGCTCTTGGAGGCTTAGTGTCCATCTTTCTAGTCGACCTGATGGATCGTTCAGGCTAGTTAGTCAACACAAAGAATGGTGGTCTGTCACGATGGTGAATGGTTTGCCATATAAATACAGCTGGAACTTGTTGATAGCCCAGATAACTGAAAGACATTCTTTCTCAGTCGTAGAGTAGTTTATCTCAGACTTTAAGAGTACTCTTGATGCATAGGCTATTACCTTTTCAGCACCTTCCTGAACTTGTACAAGCACTGCACCGATCCCATAACTACTGGTGTCTGTCTGAAGTACAATTTCCACATTCTCATTGTACAAGGCTAGAACTGGCATGGAAGTTAGAGCCTCCTTAAGTGTTCGGAAAGCTTTCTTTTGTCTCATCCCAGTAAAACTTGGCGTCTCCCTGCAGAAGTTCTTGCCCTGGATGTGCCTTGTTATAAAATCCTTTTATGAAACGTTGGTAGTATGAGCACAGCCCCAGAAAACTTCTCACATTACAAATGTGCTGAGGAGTTGGAAATTCTGTGACTGCCCTTACTTTATCTGGATCAGGACAGGCACCATCTCCGATGACTAGGTGCCCCAGGATTTTTATCTCTTTGGCGACGAAGAGGCACTACTTTGGATTGAGGCGGAGTCCTGCAGTCTGAACACACTTCAGCAGAGTTGACAGGTGACTCAGATTTCTTCAAATATTTTCGAAAAATGACAATGTCATCTAAATAGCAAAGACACCTCGTCCATTTAAGGTGCCATAGCAATATGTCCACCATGCGTTCAAATGTGGTCAGAGCATTACGTAATCCAAATGGCATTACTTTGAATCCGTAGAGGCCATCAGGTGTAATAAAAGCCGCCGTCTTTCTGTCAGCTTTGTCAACCTCGATTTGCCAGTAACCTGTCTGCATGTCCATCCATAGTTGAAAAGTATGTAACTCCTTTCAAGCAGTCTAAGGTGACGTCAATGTGTGGCAATGGGTAGACATCTTTCAAATGTTTGTATAGCTTATGGGACTTAATTATGGGGTCATCAGTCCCTAACCTTACAAACTACTTATGAACTAGCTAACACAAAGGATGGCACAAATATCCATGCCTGATGTGCGATTCGGTCATGCAGACCATGACCGATGCGCCTCAGTCCCCTCAGCCACCGCGGCCGGCGTAGACATCTTTGTGATTTTGTTGACCCGCCGTTAGTCGCAACAGAATCGCCACGTGCCATCCTTCTTCTTTATGAGGACCACCGAAGATTACCAAGGACTCACCGGTATTTGAATAATGTCATTGTGCACCATCTTCTCCACTTCCTCACGAATTATCTGTCTTTCTGCTCGTGACACACTATACGAACGCTGGCTAATTGGTGGATGGGCCCCAGTATTGATATGGTGCCTTATAGCGGGCTGGTTCATCTGACTTTTCCCCTGCTGAAGTGTGAATTCACCCGAAAATTGGCGTAGTATAGCTAACACCCACTGGCGTTGTTCCTTGGTCAGTCCAGGCCCTATTGGCAGTTCCACGGTTGTTTCTTCCAGCGTGTTGTCTGTACTAACAGCAGAGCATGGGTCTTCATAAGAGGAGATTTTTGTGCAGAGCACTACTTAATCATCACAAGCACTTTGTTTAATCACCATGAGAGAAAGTTATGTACATGGAAGAGACCATGAGACACTGGAAGGCACCAGATTGACTTTTTAATGGTAAGGCATAGATTCAGAAACCAGGTTTTAAACTATAAGACAGACAGGGGCAGATGTAAACTGCGGCCATAAATTCTTGGTTAGATTAAAACTTAAGAGACTGCAAAAAGGTAGAAAATTAAGGAGATGGAACCTGGACAAATTGAAGGAACCAAAGGTGGTTGAGAGTCTTAGAGGGAGCATTAGGAAAGGATAGGCTGAAATGGGGGGAATTAATACAGTAGAAGAAGAATGGATAGCTCTGAAAGATAAAGTAGTAAAGGCCACAGAGGATCATGTAGACAGAAGGACAAGGCATAATAGAAATCCCTTGATAATGCAGGATATAATGAACTTGAAAGGAGAAAATAAAAAAAATGCAGCAAGTGAAGCAAGCAAAAGAGAGTATAGACATCTGAAAAATGAGGATGAAAGTAAGTGCAGACTGACTAGGCAGGAGTGGCTAGAGGAGAACTACAAGAGCATAGAACATTGTATAACTAGGGTAATGCTAGATACTGCCTACAGGAAAATAATATAATAATGGAAAGTCCAGGTTGGAATTAATAATATAGTGAGGACAGTTTACAACTAACCGCAAAGACGTGGCGACGAGCTGCGACAGGCACATACAAAAGACACACACAGCTATCGGCCATGGCCTTCTTCAGAAAATAAAACATTCACTCAATTACACAGGCACACAACACATCACCTCCGACTGCCACACTTTGAATCACGCTCCGCAGCGAATCGGGCACGGGATGGGAAGGGAAGGGAGGGGAGGGGAGGGAACAGGGGATAGGAAGGTTACATCATGGTGGTGGGGATGGGTTAGATGGGAATAACGAGATGCAGCTTAGGAATGGAGTGGGGAGGCGGGTGAGGGGAGAAAATAAAGTAAAATAAAATAAATATATATAGAAAATGTGTGCACACTGCAAGTCCACAAGACCACACGCAGGCACACACGCGCACACACACACACACACACACACACACACACACACACACACGATCGCACATTCACACACCACTCAAAAAAATAGGTGAGGTTTGGGATAGAGAGGTAGGAACAGTAAGGTTTGGAGAAAAAATATAGGGAAGTTATCGTAGGTTGAGGCCTGGTTGATTTCGGGATCGGAGAATGTATTGTAGGGATAACTCCCATGTATGCAGTTCAGAAAAGCTGGTGCTGGATGGCAGGAGCTTTTCTGAGCTCCGTGTGTGTGTGTGTGCGCGCGCGTGTGCGTACGTTGCGTGCGTGTGTGTGTGTGTGTGTGTGTGTGTGTGTGTGTGTGTGTGTGTGTGTGTGGTCTTGTGTACTTACAGTGTGCACACATTTTTATATATATATATATTTATTTTACTTTATTTTATTTTATTTTCTCCCCTCACCCACCTCCCCACTCCATGCCTAAGCTGCATCTCGTTATTCCCATCTATCCCATCCCCACCATTGTGACGTAACCTTCCTATCCCCTCTCCCCTCCCCTCCCCTCCCCTCCCCTCCTGTCCCCAATTCGCTGCGGAGCGTGATTCGAAGTGCGGAAGTTGGAGGTGTTGGTTGTATGACTGTGTTGTGTGCCTGTGTGATTGCGTGAGGGTTCTATTTTCTGAAGAAGGCCATGGCCGATAGCTGAATGTGTTGTATGTGTGTGTCTTTTGTATGTGCCTGTCATAGCTTGTCGCTACATCTTTGCAGTGAGTTGTAAACTGTCCTCACTAAATTACTACAGGAAAATAAAATAGACATTTGGAAAGAAAACAAAAACCAGCTGCATGAAATCAAGAACTCAGGTGGAAAACCAGTAATAAGCAAAGAAGGGAAAGTCGAAAGGTGTAAGGAATATGTAGATGGTCTGTATAAAAGAAATAACTTGAAGGCAGTATTCTAGAAGTGGAAGATGAAGTAGAGGAAGATGAGATAGGAGATACGATTCTGTGAGAAGAATTTGACAGAGAACTGAAAGATCTGAATTGAAACAAGGCCCCTGGAATAGATTATAGTGTGTGAACTGCTGATATCATTAGGAGAGCCAGTCATGAAGAAATTGTTGTACCAGATATGCAAGATGTATGAGACAGGCAGGGGAAATACCCTCAGACTTCAAGAAGAATATAGTAATTCCAATTCCAAAGAAAGCAAGTTAGGAAAATGTGAAAATTACAGAACTATCAGTTTAATAAGTCATGGTTACAAAACACTACCATGAATTATTTACAGATGAATGGAGAAAATGGTGGTGAAGATCAGTTTGGATTTAGGAGAAATATAGGAACACTGGAGGCAATACTCACATTACAACTTATCTTAGAAGACTGGTTAAAGAAAGGCAAACCTACATTTTTAGCATTTGTAGATCTGGAGAAAGATTTTCACAATGTTGATTCGAATACACTCTTTCAAATTCTGAAGCTAACAGGATTAACCCAGATAGAGTGGAATTATTTTTGGTTTATTTATTTCAGAAGCTATTAATTACCTTCATATGACTGCACATGATCATTATAAGTGATTTTTTCAGAATCATACCATTAGTTCTGCCATACTGCCCTTCTTTGTGGAAGGGCATTAAAATGAATGTTTTAGAATTTTAATCTGGTGAATAATGATTATTAAAATAGCATTTAGAATGAAATATATATATTTAAATATTGCAAAAAATTGAAGAATGTTCAAGAAAAACCCAACTATGAGGATGTCTTCAATATTTTCTGTATTAATCTCAACTTCAAAGCTATATCCAACCACTTTCCAATTAACAATGAAACTAAAATTGATCTGTAATGGGAGCAGGCTATTGAGAGAAATAAAATATGACACTGTGCATGAATTCTTAAATACAAGAATGAAGAAGTAAGTTGCCATTCTCGTCCATCTGGAAGGACGTCAGCCCTACCTGGGTTAAAATCTAGAGAGCAAAGACATATATTCAACTTGTCAAAAGCCAGACAACAGTTATTAGATTCAAAAGCCATGAAAGGGACACAGTGGCTGGGAATGGAGTAAGACACTGTTGTAGGCTTTCCCCATTATTGTTCAATCTGCACATTGAGCGAGATGTGAAGGAATGCAAGGAGAAATTTGGAGACAGAATTAAAGTTCAGGGAAAAGAAATAAAAACTTTGCAGTTTGCCGATGACAGAGTAATTCTGTCAGAGACAACAAAGGACCTGGAAGAGCAATTGAATGGAATGGACAGTGTGTTGAAAGGAGGGTATAAAATGAACATTAACAAGAGTAAAACTAGGGTAATGGAGTGTAGTGTCAGAAAATCACGAGATGCTGAAGGAATTAAATTAGGTAATGAGACAATAAAAGTAGTGTATGAGTTTTGTTATTTGGGTAGCTGATGGCTGAAGTAAAGAAGATATAAAATGCAGAACTGCTATTGCAAGAAAGTATTTCTGAAGAAGCCAAATTTGTTGACATCCAATATTCATTTAAATGTTACGAAATCCTTTATGAAAGCATTTGTCTGGAGTGTAGCATTGTGTGGGAGTGAAAAATGGACGATAAGGAGTTCAGACAAAAAGATTATAGAAGCTTTTGAAATGTGGTGGGTGGCAATACCAGCCCCCTCATCATGCAGAAGTACAAGAGACCACTGTGAATGAGAAAACACTATACCACCACCAGATTCTATAGAACAGTGTATTCTGTGTTGTATATTAGGGAAACTTTGGTCTACACAGATATGATATTGCTTTGTGAAGTACAGCAGAACAGATTATCCCTAAAGGAAAATCTGTAGAATGCAAAACTGTGTAATACATTGCATATTAATTATTTGGGATAATTAACGACTCATGATGAGCTTGTGAATAAGTGGACAAATTGCATTTAATAAATGCTAAACCAGTGCTAGAGTTATTAAACAGTGAAACCATGTCTGATGCAAATATTTTGTCAGTCCGAATAATTAAAAAAGACCTTGGATGATAATTAGCAAAATAAAGAACATCTTTGTAGAATGTTTGACATGTTTTCGTGTTAAGTAATTGTGAATTGGAAAGTAAATATTGCAAATATTGGTAGGATATGATGACAGGTATTTAATAAAGAAACTTGTTCAGTAATTAATTAATTAATTAAATCTATATAATTGAATAAATTAGTTAATATTGAAATGCAAGCATCTTCTAATCAAACTGCATGCTTATGGAATATTGCCACAGTTGTGCAATTGGATTCATGATTTTCTGTCCGAAAGGACACAGTGCGCTGTAATTGACAGACAGTCATCGAGTAAAACAGAAGTGATATCTGGTGTTCCCCAGGGAAGTGTTACAGGGCCCCTACTGTTTCTTATTCTTATAAATGATTTACGAGACAATCTGATTAGCTCTCTCAGACTGTTTATGGATGATACTGTCATTTACCGGTTAGTAAAGTCACCAAAAGATCAGAAGTAATTGCAAAATGATTTAGATAAGATATCTGCCTGGTGCAAAAATTGGCAATTGACCCTTAATAATGATAAATGTGAGCTCATCCATATGACCGCTAAAAGAAATCTGTTAAATTTCAACAATGGAAAATCCAATTGGAATATCAATAAAGGACAATAGGTAACAACTCACTGAAAAGAGGCTTGCTGAGCTGCTGACATATACGAAAATAGATAATCTCATCCACACAACTTAAATTTTCGGCCACGGACTACGTTAGAAAAAGAAACACATACATTCATGCAATCATTCAGACAACTACACACACACACACACACACACACACACACACACACACACAACCATCATGTCCGGCCACTGCAGCAACACAAGCTAGACTGTAAGTGAGGTGGGGAATGGAGGGGGGAGGATGCTGGGTAAAGGTGGGGATGGAAAGTTCCGAATTGCAAGTTGGATTTTAAAGGCGGGAATTTGAATTGTGGCAATGAATACAGTGAAGGGAAGGGGCAGGAAAGGATAAAAGAGTAGCGTGGGGAGGGATTTGAAATGATAAGAATAAGAAATAGGAAAGAAAGGAAAAATAAAAATAGGAAAAAATAAAGTTGGGAAAAAAGGGGAAAAAATAAAGTTAGAAAAGAATAATAAAAAATAAGTAAAAATAAAAGTACTAAATTAGGGGTATTTTGTAAGTGGTAATTCACAGTTGTAAGGACGACATGGATACACAGGATAATGAGTGGGGAAGGAATTTGGGAGGGGGTGGGAGATGTTAGGCATAGAGTTCAGGGATGGGAAGTTATCTTAGGCTGAGGCCAGGATGGTTGCGAGACCATAGAATGAGTTGAAGGGACAACTCCCATCTGTGCAGTTCAGAAGAGCTGGTGGTGGAGGGGAAGATCCAGATGGCTCAGGTAGTGAAGCAGCCATTGGAATCCAGAGTGCTGTGCTCAGCTGCATTCTGTGGCACAGGATGGTCTGTCTTGTTTTTGCCACAGTTTGGCAGTGGCCATTCATTCTGACGGACAGCTGGTTTGTCGTCATACCGATGTAAAATGCTGTGTAATGATTGCAACAGAGTAGGTATATCACATGGCTGCTTTCACAGGTGGCCCGACCTTTGATGAGGTAGGATAACCCTGTGATAGGACTGGAATAGGAAATGCTGGGTGGGTGGATTGGACAGATTTGCATCGGAGTCTTCCACAGTGATATGATCCCTGTGGTAAGGGGTTGGGGTTGGGAGTGTCATAGGAGTGGACTAATTGTTGTGGAGGTTGGGTGGGCGACGGAACACCACTTTAGGAGGGCTCAGAAGGATTTGGGTATGATGTGTCTCATTTCAGATAATCAAAGCCCTGACGAAGGATGGGATTAAGTTGTTCCTGTCGGGGGTGGTATTGGGTGACAAGGAGGACACTCTATTGTGACTGATTGCTGGGGTTGGGGGGAGAATTGGTGGTGTGTGGGAATATGGCACGGGAAATCTGTTTGCGGATTAGGTCAGTCTGTCTGTGAAGGTTTTTGAGAGGCCTTTCGCATAATGGGTAAGGGACTTCTCATCACTGCAAATTCACCGTCCATGGGTGGCAAGGCAGTATGGTAGGGATTTTTTGATGTGGAATGGATGGCAACTATCAAAGTGGAGGTACTGTTGGCAATTATGTGGATAGAAGTATGGATGGAGTCATCAGTGAGGTGGAGATTAACATCCAGGAAGGTGACATGCCGGGTTGAGAAGGACCAAGTGAAACAGATGGGTAAGAAGGAATTGAGGTTGTGAAGGGACGAGGATAGGGTGTCCTGGCCCTGAGTCCAAATCATGAAAATGTCATCACTGAACCTGAACCAGACCATGGGTTTGGGATTTTGGGAATCTAGGAAAGTTCCCTCTAGAAGGCCCATAAACAGGTTGGAATAGGAGGATGCCATATGGGTGCCCATGGCTGTGCTGCGGATTTGATTGTATACTTTTCCTTCTAAGGAAAAGTAATTGTTTGTTAGGATGTTATTGGTAAGGGTTATAAGGAATGAGGTATTGGGTTCGGAGTCTGAAGGACGTTGAGAAAGGTAATGTTCGAGAGCAGCAAGACCATGGGCATGTAGGATAGTGGTGTACAGCGAAGCGGCATCAACAGTGACGAGTAAGGATCCAAGAGGTAAAGGGGTGAGGATGGTTTGTAAAGGAAGTGGTTGGCATCTTGGATGTGGGAGGCTAGGTTTCGAACAATTAGTTGGAGGTGCTGGACGACAAGGGCTGAAATTCTTTCTGTGGGAGCACAGTAACCAGCCACAATTTGGTGTCCAAGATTGTTAGGTTTACGGATTTTTGGGGGCATATAAAATGTAGGTGTTTGCTATGGTATACCTTTATACACTACTGAGATACAAATGTTCACAGTTACTATGCTTATGCATAAAACTGATATTTAGCCACCTTTGCAACATGGGTCACAAATATCTAAATGAACAACCACAGCAAATGCTTCAGATTTTAACATTGTATGATTCAGTCATTTATCTAGAAATACAATTTTCCTGTTTTCAAGATACCTCCAAAAAACCACGATGTTTGGGTACAAAAATTCCCAGTTGTTCTATGAAACTTACAATTCAATTTTGAAAAATAAGTTCAGTGAAAAGAATTTATTCTTGCACATATTAAATTTCTATATCTTCACTCACTGAATTTTATTTTCATTATTTGTCACAGTTATTATGCAGCATCATATTAAGTAAAATATTGTACAAAAATTTTAACCCTTTCATCCCCATATTATAAATTCAGCTTTGAATACATTAAAATTCAGTATTTTCTGTATTTATACAATACATTAAACATTAAAAAAAAAGTTCTTCAAACTTTTTGACCAAATAGTTACTATTTTTTACGTCATGTTTTTCATACACAACATACATTTGTATTGAGGTATATTATGATTTTAGATGTTATTTTGTTAATTGTTAGCATTGTCAGAACAATAATCTTCACCACAGCACCAAAGACGAGTCAATTGACCGCTGAAATAAAGTAAGATGAAGTACACTCTCACTCATGCTCACAGCCACATACAGAGCATATAGACAGCAACATAACACCACCTCCAAATTGGAGTAATTAAAGCCTCTCAATTTGGTACATGCTCCACCAAGCAGCAAAATGTCGTTCTAGAAGCATGTCGTTTCTCAATAAGGATGCTATCTTAAGGACTGATACTCATAATACTGTGTACAACAGCCTTCAATGGAGTGTTGTCTAGGAACAACACTGTGAATGAAAGAGTTGAGAGATAGCACAGGTAAAAACACAGTGTGTAGACTTTGTGTATGGATGTTTTTGCTCATATACAACACAGAATGAAATTTAGAAGGAACATTCTTAATTATATTTAAAACTTAGAACACAGGAATATCTCTTTGCATTTCCAAGATGTCAAACAATGGAAATACCTTGAAGGATTCAACAGTTTTTTTGGAAAGGATAAGCTGCTACTCACCACAGAGACGCCCAATGAGCCGCAGAAAGGCATGCGTAACAGAAAAACAAAAAATAAAGTCAGAGAATACGCATACACACACGCACACACACACACACACACACATATTCACACAAACCCAACCACCGTCTCTGGTTGTTGTGGCCAGACTGCAACAGATACCACGGCAGAGGTGAGAGCAGCCAGTGGTGGGAGTGGGGAAGTGGCGTGGAGAGGGAAGCAGGAAGGGAGGGAAGGGACGCCAGTATGGATGGGGCAATACGACAGTGCTGTCTGACAGATAGGAAGGGACTGGAGTATGTGGCGGAAAGGGAGACGTACGTAAGCTGGACTGTGGGTAGGGAGAGGAGAGTGGTGGGGCAGGAACTAGCAAAGGTTTAGGCCTGGGGGATTGCGAGAGTGTAGGATATATTGCACAATTTAGACAAGTTGGTGTTTGTGGGGAAGATCCATATGGCACAGGCTGTGTAGCAATCATTGAAGTGAGTCACATCATGCAGGGCTTTATGCTCTGCAACAGGATGGTCGAGCTGTCTCCCTGCCACAGTATGACGATGGCCATTCATCCAGACAGACAGTGTGTTGCTGGTCATGCCCATGTAGAAAGCTGCATGGTGTTTGCAGCTCAATTTGTATACAACATGACTGCTATCACAGGTTGCCCTGCCTTTTATGGGATAGGAAATAATGCCTGTGGTGGGACTGGAGTAGGTGGTGGTGGGTGGTGGATAGGACAGGTTTTGCATCTAGGTCTATTGGAGGGATATGAGCCATAGGTTCCCAACCCATTACCCCATGGCTCATGTCCCTGCAATAGACCTAGATGCAAAACCTGCCCTATCCATCACGCACCACCACCACAACACTTGTCTGAATTGCACAGATGGCAACTCTCCCTACAATATATCCTACGTTCTCACAATACCCCAGGCCCAAACATTTGCTAGTTCCTCCCTCACCACTCTCCTCTCACTAGCCACAGTCCAGGTTACGTACGTCCCCCTTTCCACCACATACTCCAGTCCCTTCCTATCTGTCAGACAGCACTGACGTATTGCTCTATCCCCATCCCTCCCCTCCTGCTTCCCTCTTCATGCCGCTCCCCCCCCCCCCCACCACTGGTTGCTCTTACCTCAGCTGTGTTATTTGTTGCAGTTTGGCCGCAACAGCTGGAGACGGCAGCTCGGTTTGTGTGAGTAGTATGCGTGTTCTCTGGCAGACGAAGGCTTAGTAGCCAAAAGCTTTATTTTTTGTTTTTCTGTTACTTGTGCCTTTCTGCGGCTCATCGGGTGTTTCTGTGGTGAGTGGCACCCTATCCTTTCCAAGATGTGCAATTCTGACCAAGTGAACTTGACGGCTATTGCAAAGTACTTATCATTCCATTTTAAGAAAACTGTTTTGTAAAAAATAAAAAAAATAAATGGATATGGACATCTTACAGTCTAATACCTCCACCTAATAAGTGACTGAATTTCTTTATTTTATGTGTAATACCTTATATACAAGTGTGTCAACTAATATCCAAAAATTATCAAATCTTTACTGATGTACAAAATTTGTTTCATAAAAGCAGCATTCTCTACTGTAGTAAGTAATAGAAGAGAACCTGCTGAAAAATTCTTATAAAGAAGCTCAAAAATGGCAAATATGTTCCTGTTTAAAAGAAAAGTGGGAACCAGCTGCCTCAGTCCTTATTCAGCCTCCCTCACCAAAAATGTTGACAGGTGAACATATTTGCAATTTTGTGCTGAAAGAGAATAACAGAAAGTGACAGTGGAAAAGGGACTCTACCAGTGGAAGAGAAAGTGATTGTAGCAGTGGGAGCAAAAGAGATAGGGAACAGTAGAAATGAGTGCAGACTTGCGACCAACGAGAAATACAGGCTGTAGCATGTACACCACTACATGTTATCGAGGTAGGAATGAACCAATATGATAACTAGCTGAATGGCTGATCTCTGGCGCACACAGCTCGCTGTGATATAGCTGCCAGTCAATCAGCTAGTAATCGTACTGGCTCATTCCTACCTTGACATGTAATGGACTACGTGCTGTCGCCTTGCATCATAGCAGACAGCCAGTCAGCTAGTGATTATGCTGGTTCATTCCCACCTTGTTAACGTGTATTGGTGTATGTGCTGTCACCTGTCTTTGTCATTGACCACAGTGGAGATCTTACTATTAAGTTACACAGACTGTTTTAAACAAACTAGTGGCATATGGATCCTCCAGAAATGAACTTTAACAAGAAAAATGTTGTCTACTTTCCCCATCCACTACAGCCATATTTTACATTGCTCACAAGGAAAGCGCCTGACATGGGGGTCACTGAATTTTGCATGGGCATTTTATATTGAATATAAAGAGACACATGTTTCAGCTTTTTACTAGACACTCACTAGCTTTTGAAGAAAATCAAGGTCAAAGTTGATGATGGAAAATCGTATGTTCAGTGTATAATGGGACCAGCATTTGATCCCCTCAGCAGGCATAAATTAAGCATGGGATTCTGGGATACACAATCACCAACAGGGTATTGGGTGGTTAAGTAGTGTCAAAGAATGTGGTAATCTGAACAGAAAATACTAATGTGGGTGTGCAGTAATCGTTTTTTCTGTGTTTAAAATCATTGTAAGCAATGTGAGTGCTGATAGTAGACTTCATTTGTGGTGTCCTAATGAAAGTCTATGTTAAGAAATCTCCAGAAAGAACAAAAACAATTAATATATAAATACTGTATTTAAAGGGATATTAAATTTAAATTAAAATCTACTTGCAAACAGGACTATCAAGTTATATAGACTGCTTTCAACAGCAATACTTTTAGTATAATTAAGGTTTTGCTAATTAAATGTGAAAAATGTGTAGAGAACTAATCATTCATTTTTCATATTTGTAGATTTGTGAGCTTCAGACTAGAAAACCAACATCATGAAACCTTACCGGTATTTTATGAAACCTATGTAAATGTTGGTTTCACTTGGGCCTGCAGCACAATAAATGTCCTTTAAAGACATTATGCAATAAATCCAAAGTGCTGCTTTAAATACAATTATTTTTATTACACTATAGGCTTATTTCGGCTTTTAGTGCCATCGTCAGGTGGTGTCTGTTGGTCCTGACATCCATATACATCTATGGTTTTATTGCTGTCAGTCATTTATTTATTGCTTTGAATTATTGCAATATTTCTGAATTTTAATTATTGCAATATTTCTTATTTCTTTTCATTTATGTTGTGATGTGACAGCTTTTTGATAACCAGAGATGTTATCAAAAAGCTGTCACATCACAATATAAATGAAAAGTCATAAGAAATATTGCAATAATTAAAATTCAGAAATATTGAAATAATTCAAAGCAATAAATAAATAACTGACAGCAATAAAACCATAGATGTATATGGATGTCAGGCCCGACAGACATCACCTGACGATGGGGCTAAAAGCCGAAATAAGCCTATAGTGTAATAAAAATAATTGTATTTAAAGCAGCACTTTGGATTTATTGCTTAATGTAAGAAAAATTATTCATTCAATATTCAATAGAAAAATCATGACTCAAAGACAACCATGATTTGTAAACACAATTCTGTATTACATCAAAGAAAAACCCAAAGAAATCCTGAGATTTTGTGTAAATATAATGTTCTTTTTTATTGCCATTATTCTATATTATGATCATTAATTAAATCATTGCCTTGTCATTGTAAGTCAATGTTCATAATTGTTATAACAACTGTGATGAACAGCCATAATTGTTAATATAAATAGGAGCTCACTGCACCACCAGACACTTCACTGTAAAATTGATTCTGTAGGCGTGCCATATGCTAAATAAATAACTGTCATTCCCTGTAAGTCAGAATTTGGGCAAGATGAAATCTGTTACAGTTGGTACTACGTTTTATTGAGAAGTTTCAATGTCTTATGTTTACAACACTTGTCTACTGCTGGAACAATACAAATGTTGATTTTATATAAAAAAAGTTGTGTGCAATGAGCTGTAAATGAAGACAGCAGAAGAGGTACAGAAGCTGACCTTGATGCAACATCAGTAACAAGAAATGTCTTTCTGTCTTATTACATTGGCTGTGGTTGTCATTACTGAATGTTGAGCATATGATTATATATTACTACCTGCACGAATAAATTTAAGAAAGGAATCAAGCTGAGTTTTATTTAAGGTAATGCCTGAAACCTTCCATGTTATATAATATGCCAGGCAAAAAAGACAAGTATTTTTTTAAATTAGAATAAGTCACTCAATACCATACATTGTTTTTAAAGGTAAATTTTACAAGATAACTTGAATATATAATAGGTAGGAGTGATATACATCAAAATATTGTCTGAAGATGAGCATTTTTTACTAATATATATGGGGTCACAAGTTAAGGACATTGGAGTAATTAACATTTTTGTGTTTTCATACTGGAACTTGGATACTCAAACATGAGGAACTTTTTTAGTACCATTGCTGGTTGAGTGGTTCAAGTCTTGGACTGTCAAACCATGATCCTGGTTCAATCCTCCGTCATGGCTATATTTTGTTATAAATTTTTTCAGTTTAGTTTAATAATATTGTCACGTTGAAATGGAAGCAGGCTTGACTTTGAACGCAGGGTTGTCAACTGAACACAGCACTTATAATGAAAGCAGGTTTATTGTGAACTAACATACAAGCAGCACTAACTGCCTCTCGGGCAGAGTGCTCTGCTATTTATACACAGGCAGAATGTACCAGAAATTAGAAGAATAGTTAACATAAGAAACAAGTAGAAATTACAAGTAAACATAAGAAACACATAGAACATTCTGGAAATGTTAATTACAAAGAAATAAATTTTTGCTCTTGGACGGGATTGAACCGGCGACCTTCAGCACTGCAGTTGGTGACGCTATTCCCTGCGCCAAGCCGGCAATTGGCTTACGTGCAGTCTCGCGGCAATATTCTCATATTTTAAAACCTTTTCTAGCCTTATTTTGAAGTAGAACATTAGGAAGTGTCATTAATATTCAATTAAGTGTTTTATTGTGTACATCTGTTTTATTTGTGATACACAGTGGAAAAACAATAAAAATTAGAAATACCAGTAAATAAAATAAAAAAACTTCTAAAGTTTATTATTACATAATTCCAATTACTGGTTGTCTATCCATCAATGTTCTCACAGCCAATAGGGTGAAATGTATCATAAAAACAACCAAAAACAAAAATTTATCATGCCATGCATGACACATGAAAGACATATTGCCACATTCACATGTTGTCCGAGAAATTGTTCATGGAAAACACCTGATTTATATTGCTGACGACAGGTCTATCAGACATTAATTTTCGTGCATACCATGAATATAAAAGCATATCTTGAATGACAGATGTGGACAAGTGATTATGGACCAAGGCATGAATTTTAATAGCATCTGCTCTATCCTGAATTTCTCTGCTGCTGTATAATATGACACAATTTTTAAGTCTTGCTATAAAACATTGAACCCTTCAAAACAAGTAAACGTCACAAGGTTGACAAAGAAAAGTGCTATCACTTTAATAATGCAGGTCGATTGAGCATCATCATCGACAAAAGTCCTGTCATAGCGTAGTACGTCAGTTTGGCCACCCCATGAATACAAAATCAAGCAAAATTTATTTTTCTGCACATAAGGTTTCAGAACATGATCCAAATACAGTCAGCTTTCTGAACTTCGAGCATGTCACAAAAACATTTCCAAATTCTGTCTGTGTATCACAAATAAAACAGATAATACACCTGAACCTTCCGGGCAGATAATTGTGTGCAGGAACTGGGACTCGAACACGGGCCTTTGCCTTTCGCAGGCAAGTGCTTTCCCGCGAAACGCAAAGGTCCCAGGTTCGAGTCCCAATTCCGGCACACAATTTTAATCTGACAGGAGGTTTCATATCAGCGCATAATCCACTACAGAGTGATAAGTTTCATTCTGGAAACAACCTTAACATGTGGCTAAGCCATGTCTCCACCATAAACTTTTTTCTCCTTTCTTGCAAGGTTCGCAGGAGAACTTCTGTGAAGTTTGGAAAGTAGGAGACGAGGTACTAGCAGAATTGAGGTTGTGAGGACAGACCGTGAGTTGTGTCGGGATAGCTCATTGGCAGAGTGTTTGCCCGCAAAAGGCAATGGTCTCAGGTTTGAGTCCCAGTTTGGTACACACAATTTTAATCTGCAAGGATGTTTCATATCAGCGCACACTCCACTGCAGAGTGATAGTTTCATTCTAGATAATAAACCTAAGTGAATATCAATCACACTTCCCAATGATCTACGTCAAAATAAGGCAAGAAAAGGTATTACAAAAATGAGAATATTATCAAATAAATCTGGAAAAAATGTAACAAAAAATTGCCAAGACAGAGGTTTGAACTTGGATCCACGGGTTGACAGTGCAAGCCCAGGACCACTTGACCAGTGACGGCACTCAGAAAGCCACTCACATCTACGAGTACCCCAGCTACAGCATGAAAACACAAAAATGTTAATTACTACATCATTAATTTTTGACCTGATATATATTAGTAAAAAATGCTCATCTGCTGACAATGTTTCAATGTACAGCATTGAAATTGCGATTTTCCATCATCAACTTTGACCTTGATTGTTTCAAAAACTACCGAGTGTCTAGCAAATTCAATATAGAATGTACATGCAAAATTCGATTGAAATCTGTGACCCATTATCAGACCCTCTCCTTGTCAGTCTACCAGTTACAAGCTTGGCCAACCCGTCTGAAAGGTCATGTGCAGAAAGGAATCATGGGGGAGAGAGAGAGAGAGAGAGAGAGAGAGAGAGAGAGAGAGAGAGAGAGAGAGAGAGAGAGAGAGAGAGTAGACTATAAGAAAGAAGAGAGAGAGGAAATGTGAGAGAAAAAGAATGGATAAAAAACAATGGCAAAAATTCAGTGAAACTGATTGAGAAAGAGACCTGCTAAGGAAGATCACAAGAAAGAGATGGAGGCAGTGACAAAATGTTTCAAATGTTTGTAAATCTCTTGGACTCAACTGCTCGGTCATTAGTCTATAGCTTAAAAACTATTTAAACTAAGGTAAACTTACCTAAGTACAACACAAACACCCATGCCCGAGGGCGGACTTGAATCCTCGATGGCCAATGGCAATGCGCACCACAGTGCAGCGCCCCAGTGCGCACGGCTAATCCACCGTGGCTGGAGTCAGTGACACAGAGTGGAAGAAGCAGAGAGGAGGAAATGTCAATGGGCAGCAGCAAGAGAGAGATGCTGTGTGTGAAACCATCACACACATGTTTGCAGGCCAACATTTTAGGGGATGGAAGTTGAATGACAAATGAGGTATCTCACTCCCCATTGTCCTCTCAATTCTTTCACAATGGAACATATTCGTCTTTTTTGTATGTTGACAGGAGCATTTTTTAGCTTTTAATGAGTTTAATTCCCAGGAATTACTTTGAATGGTTAATTGAAGATCCCGATACCCGCTACAATTTCAAATGCAATGAAGCTTTAACTTTCTATAATTTCAGATATATTTACACAATGCTTATGTTTACACTAAAGTAATACTTTACTGTAACAACATTGCTTTCTAGATTATTTTGTTAAATTGTTTCTGTTCGTAAAGGGCTTTGTAACAATATTGTGCAATAATCCATTTTTGCTAACAGGTTTTATCACTAACATTTCCTGATGTCTTTTGTGATCAACTTAATGATTTGTCATGATCTGAGTACCTCAAAGTTTTGTTATTGCTATGAATTGTCCAATATAAATTATAAAAACAAATCTGGCACTACATTAGTAATAACTTGTATATAAAACTAAATTCTGCTTTAATTCATTATGTAAACATACCGAAAAACATTTACAATATCTTTTAAACTGTATATTATACCTTTTGGCTATGAATAATTTATTTAAGATTTTAGAAGTAAAATAAAGTAATTCCATTTATTCTACAACATTCTAGATAAGAGATTAATGTATAAATATGCAGGCATTGGCACACTTAGTCAGTCACTATTGGTCATGGCTCTGATGCATTAACTACGTAGAAAATTCTTTGCAATAAACAGTTTATTTCACATGAAAATGAAAGACTGATGTTCTGTTAACACATAGGAACCCTGGTTAACTAATTAATTTTTCAAATTGAAATTGGCAGGCAAGCTGACAATGTCAATAAAAATCAACAGGTGATGTAATATGTAAACCAAGCTGGTGATAAATATGGTTGTTCTTTCACATATTTATCTTACAGTATAGGTGCTAACTTTTCAATTCCCCTTTCATGATAAATTCCTTCAAGTTGCTTTGATACCTGTCTCAGGTTGCCTGTTCTAGATAGAAATGGTTCAAAACCGTTTTATTGATTTCTAGTTTTTGTTTTGGAGGGTTGGAGTTCTAGCACTGGGCATTATGAATCTGGATTACACTGAAGTACTTCTCAAGCAGCAGAGACATACTAGAAGAAACTGAAGAATCACAGACAATTTTGTCAGCAGGCTAGTAACAATTTGTCTTTCATAAGTGTGGCTCTCATCTTCTTTAAAATGCTAGAATCAGTGAGTCGAATGTAACACTTAACACAGCAAAATGGAAATTGATGTTCTGAAATGAAACTCTTCAGTTTTTTACACAAATTTATTTAAAAAAAACTTCAGACATAGACATATCATTATTGAAGTATTAACTTCCAAAGAGTAAATGTTTTACTACAATAATTAATAAATTATCACATTATCACTTGCTTTACAGTCTGACTCTCACATTTTGTGTTCATTTGTGAATCTTGTCATTGTAAGAAAATCAAAGGCACTTTTTGTGGAGTTTTTATGTGCTTTTAGACTTCATTACAAAAGATTCAGTCCATACTGTTCCCTTATAATTTGGTTTGTCAACTACAATATCTCAAAACATTTTCAAACACTGTGTTGTCCAATAAAATCTTATTGTCACTGACATTTAGTACGATACTCAAAATTATTACAGTCTTTAGCACCACACTAGAATATAGCTAAAAAAAAAATTGATACATATGAAATGTGTAGTACTCAACAAACTATGTCCTTTATCAAAGTGAAACTTTTCTAAATTACAGCTGACAAATATACTGCATATGTGTCAAACAGGTTACAAAAAATTACATATCCAAAAATAAATTTAGGAACAGTTTTATAAATAATTTGCCCTTATTGAGTTCATACACTTTATATATTTACAAGCAAAGGAAAATAAAATAAATTAAATTAAATACTTATAAATAATCTTAGAACAATACTTACTACATACTACTCTTATGTCACTTAATTAAATAAACTGCCTCTAGCTTAATTTCCTGTATTACAGTATTTCTCAGAAAGTGCATTTGTTTCAGGAACTAGACTGTCTTGACATAGTGAAAAGTGGTACACATTAGCAAATTTGATTTGAAATCCTCATTCGAAAACATAATTTCCTGAGTTACATAACCTACTTGTTGAACAGTTCATTAAATATAACTATTCTTTTACTTTGTTTTCCATAATGTAAATTGAGTAAGTATGAATACTTGCAGTCATGGAATGTGCTATAGTTCATATACATTAGGGACATATTTAATTAAACTTACAATACACGGCAAACCAGTGAGAAGTATTTATGATCAAGTGGTTAATAAATAACCTATGTTCACCTGTTATCTGTGAAATGTATTTTCACACAACACATCTTGTCTCAGTAAATGAAATTACTTCTCAACTGTTTCCTGTGCTGGAAGTGATCCATAATAAGAAGAAATGTGAGCAAAATATTTAAATATATGATGTTCTGATAGTGGATTGTTAAAGAAAAAGCTGATAGACTTGATGGTTTTGTCTATGAGCTGACATTTGATATCCTTCCAAAATTGTTGTATTAAACTGAAATTTAACTTTTCATTCACCAGTAAATTAGGCCATGGTTCTCTCCGTGCAGTTATGAATAACCTTATGACAAAATACTGGATTTATGAATGTTTAAATAAGGTGGGTAAAACTGTTATTCAAGAAAGTTACTCTAAGAGAGCTTTTGATTTGTAACATATCTGCTGTGTACAACATAGCACACTATATCAAATTAATAATGTGTATGGCTCACAGGCAATGTAAAATTAAAGTGGTCTTAGGTTGCTTTGCAAACAAATCAGCACCCAAGTGATATCATGTGGTAAAAAGTTTCTTAATATCCCTACAACTTGCAATAAAAAGCTAGAGACCACTTTGTGCTAAGACATAAATGACAATAAAGTGAATTAATACAAATAGTTGCGAGGAGGAGAAGCGATTGGTTCACCACAACGCCCAAGGTGTGCTTTAGAAACTAACGACCGTGAGCGGCAGTTCTCAAGTTCGAGGAAGCACTCATTGGAATATGTCTTGCCATCTGTGCCGCACACTGGGTCATAATGTGGTGGACAGATCTTCTGACAACCACGGAAGACGAATCCATTCAGGCAGCGTTTTAGTGGAACTGCATAGACATGTTTCCTGAAAAGATGTTAATTTGTCAAAGCAGAAGGAAAACTTTTTGAGACAATATTATTTTACACTGATCATAACAGTTATCTTATTCACTGTAATGCTTAATGACTCAACTACATCTACATAGGATACTCTGCAAATCACATTCAAGTGCCTGGCAGAGGGTTTATCTAACAACCTTTATATTATTTATCTCCCATTCCATTCTCCAATAGCGTGCGGGAAGAAAGAACACCTGAATCTCTCCATCCGAGCTCTGATTTCTCGTATTTTATTCTGATGATTGTTTCTACCTATGTTAAGTAGGAGTCAACAATATATTTTCGCATTTGGAGGAGAATGTTGGTGATAGGAGTTTCGTAAGTAGCCCACGCCACAGCGATAAGTGCCGTTGTTGTAATTATTCCCATCCCAAATTCTGTATCATTTCTGTAACACTGTCTTTCCTGTATCGTGACAATATATCTACATCTACATACATACTCCACAATTCACGGTAAGGTGCGTGGCGGAGGATACACTGTACCACTACTAGGCATTTCCTTTCCTATTCCACTCCCAAATTGAACGAGGAAAGAAAGAATGCCTATATGCCTCCGTACGAGCCCTAATTTCTCTTATCTTGTCTTTGTGATCTTTACGCGAAATGTAAGTAGGTGGCAGTAAGATCGTACTACACTCGGCTTCAAATTCCGGCCCTCTAAATTTACTTAACAGAAATTCACGAAAAGAACGTCGTCTTTCTTCCAGTGATCCCCAATTGAGTTGCCAGAGCATTTCCGTGACACTCGCGCATTGGTCAAACCTACCAGTAACAAATCTAGCTGCTTGTCTCTGAACCACCTCTATGTCTTCCTTTAAACTGATCTACTGCGGGTCCTAAATACTTGAGCAATACTCAAGACGTGGTTGTACAAGCATTTTATAGGCGGTCTCCTTTACAGGTGAAGTACATCTTCCCAAAATTCTCCCAATAAACCGAAGTCGGCTGTCCACCTTACACACAACCGTCCTTACATGCTCGTTCCATTTCATATTGCTCTGCAATGTTATGCCTAGATAATTGAACGACGCGACAGCATCAAGAAGCTCACTACTAATGCTGTATTCGAACATTATGGGATTGTTTTTTCTACTCATGCGCATCACCTTACATTTTTCTACATTGAGAGCTAGGTGCCATTCTTCGCACCAACTAGAAATTTTGTCTAAGACATCCTGTATGCTATTACAGTCAGTAAAAGACGACACCCTCCCATACACCACAGCATCATCAGCAAACAGCCGCAAATTACAACTTACTCTGTCCATCAGATCATTTATATAGATAGAAAATAATAGTGGTCCTATCACACTCCCCTGGGGCAGGCCTGACGAAACACTCGTCTCTGATGAACACTCGCCGTCGAGAACAACGTACTGCATTCTATTACTTAGGAAGTCTTCCAGCCAGTCACAAATCTGTGAACCTATTCCATAACCTCTTATCTTCATTAGCAGTCTGCAGTGTGGCACCGCGTCAAACGCCTTTTTGAAGTCAAGAAAAACACAATCCGCCTGTTGCCCTTCATCCATGGCTCGCAAGATGTCATGTAAGAAAAGGGCAAGCTGAGTTTCACATGAACGATGTTTCCTAAACCCGTGCTGATTCATGGAAAGAAGCTTTTCCGTTTCAAGGAAATTTACTATATTCAAACTGAAAATATGCTCCAAAATTCTACATGAAACTGATGTCAACGATATTGGCCTGTGTGGGTCAGTTCTCTTTCCTTTCTTATAAATGGAAGTCACCTGCGCTTTTTTCCGATCACTAGGAACTTTGCGCTGAATTAAAGATTTGTGATAAATGTAAGCTAAGTAGGGGGCCAACACCGCAGAATAGTCTTTGTAAAACTGAACTGGTATTCCATCCGGACCAGCAGACTTTTTCGTATTTAGCTCTCTCAGCTGCTTCTCTACACCGGAAATACCTATTGCGATGTCCCCCATTTCGGAATTAGTACGTTGATCAAATGATGGTACATTTGTGTGGTCCTCCTGCATGAAAGATTTCTTAAAGGTTAAATTTAGAACTTCAGCTTTCCATTTGCTTTGTTCTATTACTGCCCCGGAATGGTCAACGAGTGACTGGACAGTGGGCTTTGACCCGCTTATCGATTTTACATAGGACCAGAATTTTTTTGAGTTCTCGGAAAGATCTTTTACTAAGGTATGGCTGTGATAATTATTGTATGCTTCGCGCATCGATCTTTTTATAGATGCACGAATCTCTACTAACTTTTGCCTGTCATCATTTGCGTGTTCTTTTTTGAACCGAGATTGCAACAGCCTTTGCTTTCTCAGCAGCTTTCTAACATTATTATTATACCACGGTGGATCTTTTCCATCCTTAATCATCTATACTGGCACATATTTCTCTAACCCTTTATTAAAAATGCACTTAAATTTAGTCCACAATTCCTCTACATCCATAGTCCCGGAATTAAACAATGTCCATTCATTTTCTAAGTGCGATCGTAACATTTGCTTATCGGCTCTTCCCAACAAAAACACGCTCCTAGCCTTCTTGATTGGTTTATGAACAATATAAAATGAGCTGCCCTTCATTGGATTCTTTCAATGTCCTCCATCAAACCCACCTGATATGGATCCCACACTGGGTAGGAATACTTAAAAAAAGGACAGACAAGTGTAGTGTATGCAGTTTCTTCAGTAGTTCTATTGCATCTTTTAAGGGTTATACCAATAAAACGCAGGCTCTCGTTTGCCTTTCCCACTACATTATCTATGTGTTCTTTGTAGTTTAAGTCTGAAGTAATAGTAATTCCCAGGTATTTTGTGAAGTTTACGGCCTACACTTTTGATTGATTTATCTTGTAAACAAAGTTTAATGGATTTCTTTTCGTACTCATGTGGACGACTTCACACATCTCATTATTTAGAGTCAATTACCAATTTTTCACCATAGTGATATCTTATTCAAATTATTCTGCAGTTGGTTTTAATCTTCAGATGATTTTACTAGACGGTAAATGACGGCATCATATAAACAACCTAAAAGAGCTACTTAGATTTTCTCCCAAATTGTTTGTGGAAATAATGAACAGCAGAGGACCAATAACACTACCCTGTGGAATGCCCGATATCACCTCTGATTTAGTCGATGTTTTACCATCAATTACTACAAACTGTGTCCTCTCTGACAGGAAATTCCCTATCCAGTTGCAAATTTGGGGTGATATACCATAATCACGCAATTTGATTAAAAGCAGTTTGTGAGGTACGGTGTCAAAAGCCTTCTGGAAATGAAGAAATACGGAATCAATTTGCGGACCCTTGTCGATAGCACTCATCACTTCCTGTGAGTAAAGGGCTAGTTGTGTTTTGCATGAACGATATTTTCTAAATCCGTGTTGACCTTGGGTCAATAGATCATTCTGTTCGAGATAATTCATATTATTTGGATACAGAATATGTTCCAAAATCCTGCTGCAAATTGACATCAAAATTCCAACACACCCTCAGAAAATGCTTGCTGTCTTGTACAAGGAATACTGAAGCTGTTTATGCAAAACAACTGGATGATATAACACTTCCATTACATCCACACAGCCCCTTTTAAATAGCACTGACAGGTGGAATGTATATACCTTGGATGGAACAACTGCTAGCTGTGATGTGCACCTGCACTGAAATGCTAATCATGTGTATATCTTGCTGCCAGAAATGCAAGGTGTATATTTCACCGGCACTGGATGCTTCCTTCAATGTGTTACAGTTTGGGTGGTGAGCAATGTATTTTTTACATAAAATAAAGGAAAGCTAATTATTCACTTATATGTTTGTAGGTTTCCTCAGCCGGTGTCATTTTGAAAAAAACAATTCTGGGTATTAGGCCGCAAGGTTTTTAAAACACTTAGCAAAGGAATTGCCGACATTTCAACTACTATGCAGTGGTCTTCTTCATGGCAGTTAACTGTTGGCTGATGCTGAATCTTTGCTCCTATATGATGTGATATTTTTGGTAATCTGATACATCTAACAGGGTTATAAAATACAAAATCAATTGGTGGTAACACAGGAGTAGGTATGAAAATGAATAAGAAAATAAGACTGTGGGTTACTATGAACAGCATAGTGAATGCATTATCTTAGCAAAGATGGACACAAAGCCAACACCGACCACAGTAGTACAAGTTTATATGCCAACTAGCTCTGCCAATGATTAGGAGATTGAAGAAATTTACGAGGAGATAAAAGAAATTATTCAGACTGTTAAAGGAGAAGAAAACTTAATTGTGATGGGGCACTGGAATTAGATAGTAGGTGGTATTAGGAAAGCAAGAGAAGGAAATGTAGTAGGTGAATATGGACTGGGGAAAAGGAATGAAAGAGAAGATCACCTGGTAGAATTTTGTACAAAGCACAAATTAATCATCTCAAACACTTGGTTTAATCATCATGAAAGAAGGTTGTATACATGGAAGAGACCAGGAGACACTGGGAGGTACCAGCTTGACTTTATCATGCTAAGGCAAAGGTTTAGAAACCATGTTTTAAACTGTATATCCAGGGCAGATATAGACTCTGACCGTAACTTATTGGTTATGAACTGTAGATTAAAACTTATGAGACTGCAAAAAGATAGAAAATTAAGGAGATGGAACTTGGACAAATTGAAGGAACCAGAGGTGGTTTAGAGTTTCAGAAGGAGCATTAGGCAAGGATTGACTGAAATGGAGGAAGGTAATACAGCAGATGAGGAGTCGGTAGCTCTGAGAGATAAGATTAGTGAAGGCCGTAGAGGGTCATATAGGCAGGAGGAGAAGGACTAATAGAAATCCTTGGATAACACAAGAGGTACTGAACTTAACTGATAGGAGAAAATATAAAAATGCATCAAGTGAAGCAGGCGAGAGGGAGTACAAAAACATCTGCAAAATGGGGTTGACATGAAGTGCAGACTGGCTAAGCAGGAGTGGCTTGAGAAGAAATTCAAGAGCATAGAAGAATGTATAACTAGGTGAATGATAGATACTGCCTACAGGAAAATAAAAAGAGACATTTGGAGACAAGAAAAGCAGTGGTATGAATATCAAGAATTCAGTTGTAAAACCAGCACTAAACAAAGAAGGAAAAGCTGAAAGGTGTAAGGAATATATAGAAGCCAGTACAAAGGAAACAAACTTGAAGGCAGTATTCTAGAAATGGAAGACAAAGTAGAGGAAGATGAGATAGGAGATACTATACTGCGAGAAGAATTTGACAGAGCACTAAAAGATTTGAGTAGAAACAAGGCCCCTGGAGTAGATGATGGTCTGTCTGAACTGGTATCATCATTATCAGAGCCAGTAATGAAGAAATAGTTTCACCTGGTATGCATGATGTATGAGATGGGAAAATACCCACAGACTTCAAGAAGAATATAGTAATTCCAATTCCAATGAAAGGAAGTGCAGACAAATGTGAAAATTGCAGAACTCTCAGTTTAATAAGTCATGATTGCACAATACTAACACAAATTATTTACAGATGAATGGAAAAATTGATGGAATCTGACCTTGGGGAAGATCAATTCGGATTTAGCAGAAATGTAGAAACAAGTGAGACAATACTCACATTAAGACTTATCTTAGAAAATCGATTAAGGAAAGGGAAACCTATGTTTTTAGCTTTTGTGGATCTGGAGAAAGCTTTTGACAATGTTGACTGGACTCAACTTTTTCAGATTCTGAAGGTAGTAGGTGTAAAATAAGGAGAGCAAGGAGCTATATTAAACTTGTACAAAAATCAGACAGAAATGATTAGTCAAAGGACATGATAGGGTCACAGCGTTGTAGCCTTTCCCCAATGTTGTTTAATCTGTACATTGAGCAGGCTGTGAAGGAATGAAAGGAGAAATTTGGAGAGAGAATTAAAAGTCCAGGGAAAGGTAATAAAATCCTTATGGTTTCTGGTGACATTGTAATTCTGTCAAAGACAGGAAAGGACCTGGAGGAGCAATTAAACGGGATGGACAGTGTCTTGAAAGGAAGGTATAATATGAACATTAAGAAGAGTAAAACAAGGGTAATGTTATGTAGTGTCAGAAAATCAGGCGATGCTGAAGGAATTAGATTAGGTAATGAGACAATAAAAGTAGTAGATATTTGGGTAGCAAGCTAACTTCTGATGGCTAAAGTAAAGAAGATATAAAATGCAGAATGGCTATGGGAAGAAAAGCATTTATGAAGAAGTGAAATTTATTGACATCCAATATTAGGTTAAATGTTAGGAAGTCCTATCTGAAAGCATTTGTCTGGAGTGTAGCATTGTACGGGAGTGAAACATGCACAATCAGATCAGACAAAAAGATGCAAGAAGCTTTCAAAATGTGGTGCTAGAGACGAATGATGACGGTTAGATCACATAGCTAATGGGGAGGTGCTTGACAGAATTGGGGAGAAAAGGATTTTCTGGCATATCCTGACTAAGAGGATGAGTAGTTTGGTGGGACACATTGACACATCAAAGAATCATCAACTTAACATTAGAAGGAAGTGTGTTGGGTAAAAACTGTAGTGGGAGACAGAGGGATGAATACAGTAAGCACATTAAAAAGATTTACATTGCCATATGTATTCTCAGTTGAAGAGGCTTGCGCAGGACAGGGTAGCATGGAGAGCTGCATCAAAACAGTCTGCGGACTGAAGACCACAACAACAACAACAACAACAACAATTATGATGCATTAAGATGGTGATTGACTAGAGAAGCATATCAGTAGGCTCTAAGTGTTTGGTTGGAAACACTGAAAGGCAATAGCCAATCAGCAGCTAGTACCTACGGGGTGGTGTTTGCTGATGTGAATGTTCAGGCTGCACGTCAGTTTTACCGTGGCCGCTGTTTATACTGCAGATCTCGGGTCGAGTGTTGCTGCTGACTGGCACATACACTCAGTCAGCTGGGCTGAAATTGCTGGCAGCCATGTGGAAGGTAACTTGTAGCCATCCTCTCTATTCATGTTGTTAGGTAATTTAATTATTTCAATGGCTTCTCTTATTTTGTGCTGTTACATCCACAGTTCCTGGGCAAGCACATGAGGTTCTCAGAAGTTAATAGTACCACCACATTCCTACTGGTGTTTTGCCACAGCTGATTTGTTGATTTGTCATAATCATATGTTAGGTTCTTGTTCCAAAATGCGAGTGGTGATGGGTCTTCCGTTTCCACTAACATAAACTTCATCGCATTCACATTGAAGTTCATAGACTCCTGCAGTGTGGAGGGCATTTATGGGACCCTTCGTGGATCTCGACAGGTCACTGATCTTGAGGCCACTCTGGAAAATCGGTTTGATTCCTCCTCGGATAAGGACCTTGTTTTACGTTCACTGACACCTCTCACATAAGGTAAACAAACTATAGGAAGTGTTTCTTCTGTATCTTTGCCTGTCTTATCTTCTTTGTAGCTCATATCTTGTATGGCCCTTTTGCTTTATCCATTCACAGGTCACTTAGTTCATATTGTATGAGGGTTGTACAAAAAGTAAGGTTCCCAATGATCTACAGCCTCGAGGGAAGGTACTAGGCTACGTCTGACAACAGTGCTGCGTGCAGCGCTTCCTCCACTCTCAAGTCCGCCCATCCGCGATTCACTATGTCGCTTGGTGTTGGCTTGGCAGCTGTCAGAGATGGAAGTGTTGATTGCCGCTTCCTGCCAAGTGTGAGGTTCAAGTAGTAATCCGGTTTCTCCACACAAAGAAGTTACTGCCTGTGGAGATTCATGGCAATTGACTGAGGTTTGTGGTGAAGAGTGCATGTTCGTTCAGCAAGTCCGCAAATGGGGCAGGGCTTTTGCTGAGGGTCACATGGAAGTTCACGATGAAGAACAGAGTGGAAGAGTGTGCTTGCAAGTTTCTTCAACAATGTGAAGAGGGAGGCAACAAGAAGAGGTTGTTAGACTATCGTCACGGGTGATGAAACGTGGGTGTTTCATTACATCCCCAAAACAAAGCAACAGTCTCGTCAGTGGCATCACTCTGGTTGACCGCCACCGCAGAAATTCAAACAAACACAGTTGGCAGGAAACGTTATGGTGTCTGTGTTTTAGGATCGTAAGGGGGAACTCCTCAACAAGCAATCTAGAATCAGTGGAGAGAACATCTGATGGAGAGAGTCAAACACAGGAGCTTTTGAACAAATGTGGATGGATTGTTATGCCCGATCCCCCATACAGCCCGGACTTAGCCTCCATCGATTGTCACCTCTTCCCCAAGCTAAAGGAACACTTAGATGGCAAACACTTCAACAGCGACAATGATGTCCGAACAGTGGTCACACGCTTCTCCAGTGGGTTGGCGGGAGACTTCTTTGACTTAGGAATACAAAAGCTGGAGCACCGTCTTCAAAATTGTGTTGAAAAAAATTGAAGACTATGTTGAAAAATAGACAAACGTGTGAAATTTTCAATGATGTATAAATTAATAACAATAAAAAATGTTTTCTATTTGTAAAAAGTATGGGACCCTTACTTTTGGTACAACACTCGTAAGTGGTCAGCATTGTTAATCCTGTGAGCTCATGCTGTCAGTGTATGTAGTACAGGTTTCTTCTGTGCCGGATGTTGGTGAGAAACTGCATGCTGGCACCTCTTACTGTGTGTTGATTTCCTGTAACTCTGTAACCTAGTGTTCCATTAGATATTCTGTACTCTTCCACTTGTAGGTGGAATCTGTGTAGTTCTGCTTCTCCATGCAGCCATATGACAAATGTGTTGACCACACATGTGTGACAGCCAGTGGCACCACTTGACCCGAGTTCTGCTGTATTATGGTAGAACTGACACACGGCCTGAATGTTCCAGCAGAAAACACCATCCGTCTGGATACTAGCTGCTGATTGGCTGTTGCCTTCCAGTCAGATACAAGATTTTGCCTACTAATCACTTACCAGAGTAGGAGACGTAATAGCCTACTGATATGCTACTGTCAACCAATCCCCAACTTAGATGGTGCAGATGGAAAACATAGAACCTTGTAAAGTGAATGCTCCCCAATGGTAGTCATTTGTGCTCCAATGTATCTGAATTAAAGCACCACAATGGTGAATAGCCAATAAACTTTATCTGCTGATTCTGATGTAATAACTTTAACATTTATTTTTAAAATAGTTTATATCATCAAAAGATCCTTTGGAGATGCAAGGTAAAATTCTTTTGCAACACTTATAATTGTAGATTACTGTAAAGGGCATGTTATTTCCTTTCTTCTTAAAGAAAGGTAAGGAAAACACTGTGGTGTGGGTTTGGAAATTCTTTTCACCTATGCTTTTCAGCTAGATGCTTTATGTCTGGTTCCACCCAGTGAAGAAAGTTCATGGACCACCTGTCTTTTCCATTGTTATTTACTCTAGTACAAAGTGAATGAACAAAAGTCACACTTACCCACAGTTGCTACGACGCATCTCACATTCGTTGCGATAGAATTTATTGTCCGAGCCACAAACAAAGGCACTCTCCTCATCACATACATCATTGCAACGTTCAGTTGTGCGGCAGTGGTGGAGAGGAACTGCAACCACCTTTTGCCCACATGTCTCTCGCCGCATGATGCATTCCGATCTGAAACAAAGTGACTTTGCTCTTTCTGATGTATATGACTTACATGCACTGTTGAAGAAGGATGAAGATAAGGGCTCATATAAAGGATAATTGGGTTCCTAGTAAACACATAAATAAATTTACTTTATTAACAGAGGTAGTTAATTGTGTGTGAGTCTATATCAATTATTTGGATATTTCAGCAGTACCCGCCTTTGGTGACTTTAAAGTAGAAATTATGTGCTCTATGAAGTAGGGCCCACAGATAAGTTTGGTCACTTAACACATACTGTGTTGGGAACATGTGAAAATAATATGAGAGTTTAACACACATTCACCCACTCAACTGCCTCATAGAGAGAAGAGTTTCATTTGGTGCTTTGTTTGGTAACAGAACAAACATAAAAGGGGACATTATTCTTGAAACACACACATTGCTGACTGAACAGTTCACATGATTGCTTACAGGTTCTTCTATCAATGTATTGGACCTTAATGTAGATAATAGCATAGTTATTAGCCTTTACAGGA
Organism: Locusta migratoria; assembly: GCA_026315105.1. Classification (NCBI taxonomy): domain Eukaryota; kingdom Metazoa; phylum Arthropoda; class Insecta; order Orthoptera; family Acrididae; genus Locusta; species Locusta migratoria. The sequence goes on along the minus strand of CM048750.1, from coordinate 8,843,779 downwards.
AATGATGGCTTCAGATACAGTAATCTCAGCAAGTTTCCATCACTCACAGAACCCCAAATATATAGCCTCCCATCACAGCTCGTATCTGTGTCATTAGCTGAGTCTGTCTTTCACAAGAACTACAGACTGCTAAACATATAACTTCAAGTTATGCCTATGGTGGATGATATACTAAAAAAAAAAAGGAAATGGATAAAACTACACCATATAACTAAGAGGTCCATCAGAAACAGTCAATAATTGCAAGACAAACTGGTGCACACTGCATATGTGACAAAAATTTCTGATAACCACAGCAAAAAGTGAAAATCTTGCAACCACAGGTCTGCATTTCGTAATACCAACAGCATGTCAAAAATTTTATTCAATAGTAAAGACTAGTTGCAGCCCTTGGCACAGGGTAATGTATATAAAATATCATGCAAACACTGTGGGAAAGTATATAATGTTCAGTCAGGCAGAACTATGGCAGTTTGGTTTCAAAAACATGAGAAAAGCTGGAGAAAGAAGGAGTCAACCTCCTCTGTCTCGTAGCAGAAAATCATTCATATGTGCAGTATTACATTCTGTAAACAAAAGGAGAAAGATGACCCTATTGGAAATCATGGAAATCAGCGATCATATGACACAGAATACCATTATAGTAGTAAATGATCAGTCCCCTTTCTCAATTAAATGTTATTGGAAAATAATAGATTGTAATAATGAAAAATATTTTTATCAGTTTTAATAGTCCCTACACATAAAAAGCTTTGTTTTCTTTTATAGTTAGTGAAATTACTACTGTGTGGTTTTAATGTAATACATTACTATGTAAATAATATCTGTGATAATTTTACACTATTTTATCTGTATCATTCAGCTGCCATTGAAGATGGGCTAAGAAGCCAAAAGCCAGTTAGTGGCCAAATAAATATATTCTAGAGAACTTTAGGAAGTGTTTCCTTCTTAATATCAACAGAATTAAACATCTAAATGATTATAGACTACAGCAGTTACTGTTAAAATGTCTTTCAACCATGAAACTGCAGCAGACATGGATGCACTTTTCACTAACCTGTAGACATTTCCATCAGAGGCACACACTGGTTTGTCATCAGTGTCCGGACACTCCTCAGGGCATTCCTCCTTAGCTGTCAGGTCAGAACAGTTGCCCACATGTGCCATCAGTATTCCTTTGCTGTGAAAATGATCAGAGAAAATAAATGAGTTAGTACTTCATTCAAAATTATAACCATTTCCCACACACACACACACACACACACACACACACACATACACACACACACACACACACACACACACACACACACACACACATATATATATATATATATATATATATATATATATATATATATAAAATTATAGAGGGAAACTTTCCCGGTGGGATATATATATATATATATATATATATATAAAAATAGAAAAGAGATGACTTACCAAAAGGAGCGGCTCGTCGAGAGAAACAAATAAAATCACACACAAACACACATACAAGCTTTCGCCACCACTGGCAGCTTCTTCAGGAAAAAGAGGAAAAAAGGGGAGGAAAAGGGAAGGATATGGGTTTTAAGGAAGTGGAAAAGGAGTCATTCCAATCCCAGGAGTGGAAGGACTTACCTTAGGGGAAAAAAAGGAAGGTAAACAAATACACACACACTCAGACATATCGAAACGCAAGCACACCTAGACAGACATTTGTGAAAAGCAAAGAAGTTGGACAGAGATACCAATTGAGGCAGAGGCTCTGTCCACAGAACCCAGGCAAAGATGCTAAAGATAGTGGGTGGGAATTTGAGTTAGCGGAGATTGAGACCAGGTGGGCAACGGGAGGAAAGAATAAGCTGAAGGGCAAGTTCCCATCTCCGGAGTTCTGAAAGGTTGGTGTCGGTGGGAAGTATCCAGATAACCCGGACGGTGTAACACTGCGCCAAGATGTGCTGGCCGTGCACCAAGGCATGTTTAGCCACAGGGTGATCCTCATTACCAACAAACACTGTCTGCCTGTGACCGTTCATGCGAATGGACAGTTTGTTGCTGGTCATTCCCACATAGAACGCTTCACAGTGCAGGCATGTTAGTTGGTAAATCACGTGGGTGCTATCGCAAGTGGCTCTGCCCTTGATCGTGTACACCTTCCGGGTTACTGGACTGGAGTAAGTGGTGGTGGAAGGGTGCATAGGGCAGGTTTTACAACGGGAGCGGTTGCATGGGTAGGAGCCAGAGGGTAGGGAAGGTGGTTTGGGGGTTTCATAGGGATGGACTAGGAGGTTACGAAGGTTAGGTGGGCGGCGGAAAGACACTCTCGGAGGAGTGGGGAGGATGTCATTAAGGATGGATCTCAGGACCCTGAACCGTCCTATCGGAGTCCAACACAATCCACCTCTATACACACACCCACTCCCTTCCCAGCTATTGGTATCATCCGGAGACTCAACCACGTTCATGAGCACAGTACGCATACAACTGAGGCGAAGTTCACGGCTGGCCCAGTGCCTCTGTGCTGCCGGCAGGGTGCAGCGCGGTAGTCCAGCCAGCGCCGCACAGCGGCCAGTCCTGGTAAAGGGCAGCGCGCCGTTCAAACATACATGCCATGCTTTACCACAACTGTCTCCAACTATCCAAGCACGCACCATCAACAAGTGAATACTAGAATTATTTTATATATCTTGGATGAGTTCACTTTATTTTCTTAATTCATTTTAATGACAGAACACACTGAAGAGGCAACAAATCTTCTAGTCTGCCTGTACTGCAATTGTATGTCCTGCTATGGCATGTTGCTACAGAGAATTTGATTATTATCAAGCAGGGTTTATAGAGGACATTGGAAAAGTACAGACATGGCTAGCTTCTTTTGTATTACCGTGAAATTTAGAAGTTTACTTATCTATATATCATGCTGTATGATATAGGCAGCAACTTGAATTATTCAAACAATTTTTAAGTAACTTTTAAAGTTGCACAGAAGTTTGATTTATTAATGACAACCAGTTTTGGACACATTTTTGTCAATTTTCAATTGTCCTGCAATAACATCATACACAGCTGCTGACCATGTGACATTTCTGTGGGGAAAACAGCAAGAGTACAGCAAGCAGTATGGTGTAGACAGCCACAGTTAAAGCCATGTGGTCAGCAGTTGTATGTAATGTCATTGCAAGAGTTATTGGCTGACTTGAAAATGGATAAAAATTTGTCAAAACTGGCCATCATTAATACCAGGGTGGTTAGAAAAGTTCTTGGTACGGAATACAAAAAAAGAACTTACATCATTGAAACTTTTTTATTTTTTGATGTAGTTTACTTATAGATTAATGTACTTGGTCCAACAATGTCCCAGTGCCTTTATCCCTTCCTGAAAATGAGATTCCTCCAGACCTTCAAAAGAGTTGTCAACTCTGGCTATCACTTCTTAGTTTGAAGTGAATCATTTTCAGTTTCGGGAGGAGATGGAAGTCTGATGGTGCCATATCAGGTGAATAAGGAAGGTGTGGCAACAATTTGTGACTTAGTTCGTGTAATTTTGCCATGGTAATGGCACATGTGTGACGGCACACAGTGTCTAGATGGAAGATGACTTTTCTTCCTTGCTAAACCTCTCCTTTTCTGTATCTCTTTCATTTTAATTTGTCCAAGAGGTTACCATAGATAGCACTCTCAAGTAATTGTTTCCCCAGTGACGAGATAATCTACAAACAGAACCCCCTTTACATCAAAGAACACTGCTGCCTTGACCAGACAAAAGAATTATCTTTGCTTTCTTTGTGGATGGAGAATCAGCACGTTTCCACTGCTTTGAGTGTTGTTTTGTCTCTGTGGTATGGTAGTTCACCCAACTTTCATCTACGTTCACAAACTGGTGCAACAAATCTTGTTTGTTTCTCCTAAAATGGGACAAAAATTGTTCCTATATGTCCATTCTCATATGTTTTGACTTCTGGCCCCCATTTACATATAATTTTTTCATTCCTAATTCTTTGGTTAAAATGTGATACACTCTTTCAGATGACATCAGGAAAACATGAGAAATTTCACGCACTTTCAATCAGCAATCCTCCATGAACCATTTCTTAGCTTTGTGGTATTTATAAGTAACTAGCTGTAAACCCGGCATTGTCCAGGTGTTTATCCTACACTCTCATAGTCCACCTCCCCTCTCCCCCCTCTACATCCACCTCTTTCACTCATATCTCTCTGTTCGTTTCTACCTTTCCCTTTCTTGGCAAAGTTTCCTGCAACGTACCCTCTGTCATGTACAAATATTTATGCACCCAGTGATCTTCCTCTTGGTTTAAGATCATGCATGCAAAACTTCAGAAAGATTGGAGCAAAACTATGCATTTTGTAAAATTCCATAACTTAAGTACCCTCCACCATGCACCAAATGAAATTTTATACAGACACTGACATCCTCTTGTTTTTAAAGTAGAGTGTGTAAAATTTCATCTATATCTGACCAAAACTATGCAATAGAAACGCTGGGTCTCATTAAAAAATGCACTTTGTTGTTCTCAAATATTCCAGTTTTATTTCATACAAAAAAAAAAAAAAAAAAAAAAAAAAAAAAAAAAAAAGAGGATATGTGACATCAGTCGAGCCATTCTCAAGGTATTTAGGGATCCATTTTTATGTTGCAAAGTACCCTCCCCCATGCATCATATGAAACTTAAGGTAGATGGCAACCTTCCTCTTGTTTTGAAGGTCAAGTGTGCGAAATTTCGTGAAGATCAGAATGAAACTGTAGATTTCGAGAGTCTGTAGGAGAAGTATGCTATGTCATGCACCTATCACAAAATACTTTATAAGCTGACGTTTTCTACCTATAATCTATATTCCAGCGAAATTTCAGCTTCATTGGTGAAGTAGTTTTCAAGATTTCATTTTTAGTCCGTGAGGGAGTGAGTATCCCTTGGCTTTTATATAAATAGAGATTAGAAAACAGATTGCTTGATTTTGGATGCAAGAGAATTAAGGGAACCTTGCAGACAAAAATAAATAGTAACATGCAAATTTGTAATGCTAACTTTCTTTGATACAAGGTCATGCTTGATGCGACAGTTTTACGGCGAAACTGTTGTGAGCGATAGACTTCTTTTCGTTTAAGCATTTGGCATTTTGTGTGTGTGTGTATGGTTGCAGGGGAGCGGGGGGGGGGGGGGGGTTAATAACAAAAACGCTTCATAAACATCTGAAATTACATGCGAACTTTGTTGCAGGTCCCTAACTACTCCCATTTTCGAATAATTGATGCATAAATCTGGGTATTCTCGTGCAGTGGTCTCTCATTATTTATGGCATCATATCTCCTAAACTCCATGTCGTGCTCTTTTGTTTTTGGGTGAGGAACCTTCATGGGTGTACGGTGAACAGTTCACCAAAGTTTCATTGCAATCGAATGAATGGTTTATGAACACATAGAGGGCATACAGATAAACATTCTTTTATATATAAAATAAAGATTTTTGACTTACCTAAAGTACAGGCTCGTCGATAGAAACACCAAAAACACACAAAAACACACAAACATTTGAGCTTTCACCACCAGTGGCGGCTTCTTCGGAAAAAGAGGGAGGAAGGAGAGGAGAAAGGGAAGGATACGGGTTTTAAGGAAGTGGAAAAGGAGCCATTCCAATCCCAGGAGTGGAAGGACTTACCTTAGGGGACAAAAAGGAAGGTAAACAAATACACACACACTCACACATATCCACATCCAAACACACCTAGGAAAATGTCTGTCTAGGTGTTTTTGGATGTGGATATGTGTGAGTGTGTGTGTATTTGTTTACCTTCCTTTTTGTCCCCTAAGGTAAGTCCTTCCACTCCTGGGATTGGAATGGCTCCTTTTCCACTTCCTTAAAACCCGTATCCTTCCCTTTTCCTCCCCTTTTTTCCTCTTTTTCCTGAAGAAGCTGCCAGTGGTGGCGAAAGCTTGTATGTGTGTTTGTGTGTGATTTTATTTGTTTCTCTCGACGAGCCGGTCCTTTTGGTAAGTCATCTCTTTTCTAATATATATATAATTTGGCAGCAGTAGAATCGTTTCTCAATTAGCTTCAACTTATGGCACTCTAAATTTCCCAAAGAACACCTACCCTCTAAAAATTCTCACTTGAGTTCCTAAAGCATCTCTGCAACACTTGCACATTGATCAAACCTACCAGTAACAACTCTAGCAGCATGCCTCTGAATTGATTCTATGTCTTCCTTTCTCCTCTCCTTCCTCCCTCTTTTTCCCGAAGAAGCCACCACTGGTGGTGAAAGCTCGAATGTTTGTGTGTTTTTGTGTGTGTTTGGTGTTTCTATCGACGAGCCTGTACGTTAGGTAAGTCAAAAATCTTTATTTTATACCATTTTCCCACCTGGAAAGTCTCCTTCTATAATATTAGTTTATATATATATATATATATATATATATATATATATATATATATAAAATATAAAAAATAGACGAAGATTACTCACCAGGCGAAGGAGCACAGGTGTGACAGCATCACAAATAAATAAATGAATACACACACACACACAAAATCGCAAGCTTTCGCAACCCAGTTGCGTCTTCAGGCAGTAGGGAAGGAGAGGGAAAAGGAAATGATGAGGGTTTTAAGGAAGGGGGTAAGGAGCCATTCCAATCCCGGGAGAGGAAAGACTTACCTTGGGGGAAAAAAAGGAGGGTAAACAAATGCACACATGCCCACACATTCACACAGACACAAGTACACCTAGGCAGACATACTGTAGAAAGCAAAGAAGTTCAATATATATATATATATATATATATATATATATATATAAATAGAAAACAGATGACTTACCAAAAGGACCGGCTCGTCGATAGAAACAAATAAAATAAATAAAATCACACACAGACACACATACAAGCTTTCGCAGCCTAGCTGCTTCGTCAGGCAGAAGGGAAGGAGAGGGAAAAGGAAATTATGAGGGTTTCAAGGGAGTGGATAAGGAGTCATTCCAATCCCGGGACAGGAAAGACTTACCTTGGGGGTAAGCTACAAATGTCTGCCTAGGTGTGTTTGGATGTGGATATGTATGAGTGTGTGTGTATTTGTTTACCTTCATTTTTGTCCCCTAAGGTAAGTCCTTCCACTCCTGGGATTGGAATGGCTCCTTTTCCACTTCCTTAAAACCCGTATCCTTCCCTTTCTCCTCTCCTTCCTCCCTCTTTTTCCCGAAGAAGCCACCACTGGTGGCGAAAGCTCGAATGGTTGTGTGTTTTTGTGAGTTTCGTGTTTCTATCGACAAGCCTGTACTTTAGGTAAGTCAAAAATCTTTATTTTATATATATATATATATATATATATATTAATATTATAGAGGAAAAATTCCTAACAGGAAAATATATATATATATATATATATATATATATATATATATATATATATATATATATATATATATATATATATATATATAAAACGATTATTAAGACGAAAAATTCCTAGCAGGAAAAATAAAATATAAAAAATAGACGAAGATTACTCACCAGGCGAAGGAGCACAGGTGTGACAGCATCACAAATAAATAAATGAATACACACACACACACAATCGCAAGCTTTCGCAACCCAGTTGCGTCTTCAGGCAGTAGGGAAGGAGAGGGAAAAGGAAATGATGAGGGTTTTAAGGAAGGGGGTAAGGAGCCATTCCAATCCCGGGAGAGGAAAGACTTACCTTGGGGGAAAAAATGGAGGGTAAACAAATGCACACATGCCCACACATTCACACAGACACAAGTACTTGTGTCTGTGTCCCGGGATTGGAATGGCTCCTTACCCCCTTCCTTAAAACCCTCATCATTTCCTTTTCCCTCTCCTTCCCTACTGCCTGAAGACGCAACTGGGTTGCGAAAGCTTGCGATTGTGTGTGTGTGTGTATTCATTTATTTATTTGTGATGCTGTCACACCTGTGCTCCTTCGCCTGGTGAGTAATCTTCGTCTATATTTTTTATATTTTATATATATATATATATATATATATATATATATATATATATATATATATATATATATATATATATATATTAATATTATAGAAGGAGACCTTCCAGGTACGAAAATGGTATAAAATAAAGATTTTTGACTTACCTAAAGTACAGGCTGGTCGATACGAACACTAAACACACACAAAAACACACAACCATTCGAGCTTTCGCCACCAGTGGTGGCTTCTTCGGGAAAAAGAGGGAGGAAGGAGAGGAGAAAGGGAAGGATACGGGTTTTAAGGAAGTGGAAAAGGAGCCATTCCAATCCCAGGAGTGGAAGGACTTACCTTAGGGGACAAAAAGGAAGGTAAACAAATACACACACACTCACACATATCCACATCCAAACACACTTAGGCAGACATTTGTAGAAACCAAAGAAGTTGGACAGAGATGCCACTTCAGGCAGAGGCTCTGTCCACAGAACCGAGGCAAAGATGTTAAAGATGGCGGGCGGGAATTAGAATTTAGCGGAGGTTGAGACCAGGCGGGCAACGGGAAGAGAGAATGTGTTGAAGGGCAAGTTCCCATCTCCGGAGTTCTGAAAGATTGGTGTTGGTGGGAAGTATCCAGATAACCTGGACGGTGTAACACTGTGCCAAGATGTGCTGGCCGTGCACCAAGGCATGTTTAGCCACAGGGTGATCCTCATTACCAACAAACACTGTCTGCCTGTGACCGTTCATGCGAATGGACAGTTTGTTGCTGGTCATTCCCACATAGAACGCTTCACAGTGCAGGCATGTCAGTTGGTAAATCACGTGGGTGCTATCGCAAGTGGCTCTGCCCTTGATTGTGGACACCCTCTGGGTTACGGGACTGGAGTAAGTGGTGGTGGAAGGGTGCATAGGGCAGGTTTTACAACGGGGGCGGTTACAAGGGTAGGAGCCAGAGGGTAGGGAAGGTGGTTTGGGGATTTCATATGGATGGACTAGGAGGTTACGGAGGTTAGGTGGGCGGCGGAAAGACACTCTTGGTGGAGTGGGAAGGATGTCATGAAGGATGGATCTCATTTCGGGGCAGGATTTAAGGAAGTCGTATCCTTGCTGGAGAGCCACATTCAGAGTCCGCTCCAGTCCCGGAAAGTATCCGGTGACAAGAGGGGCACTTCTGGGGTTCTTCTGTGGAAGGTTCTGAATTTGGGGGGATGAGGAAGTGGCTCTGGAAATTTGTTTCTGTACCAGATCAGGAGGATAGCCGCGGGATGTGAAAGCTGATATTAGGTTGTTGGTGTACTGGTTCAGGGATTCGGGACTGGAGCAGACTCGTTTGCCACGAAGACCTAAGCTGTAGGGAAGGGAACGTTTGATGTGGAATGGATGGCAGCTGTCATAGTGTAGGTACTGTTGTTTGTTGGTTGGTTTGATGTGGACGGATGTGTGAAGTTGGCCGTTGGACAGATGGAGGTCGACATCAAGGAAAGTGGCATGGGATTTGGAATAGGACCAGGTGAATTTGATGGGACCAAAGGAGTTGAGGTTGAAGAGGAAATTCTGGAGTTCTTCTTCACTGTGATTCCAAATCATAAAGATGTCGTCAATGAATCTATACCAAACTTTGGGTTGACAGGCTTGGGTGTCCAGGAAGGCTTCTTCTAAGCGTCCCATAAATAAGTTGGCGTACGAGGGGGCCATCCTGGTTCCCATGGCTGTTCCCTTTAGTTGTTGGTATGTTTGGCCCTCAAAAGTGAAGAAGTTGTGGGTTAGGATGAAGCTGGCTAGGGTATTAAGGAAAGAGGTTTTAGGTAGGGAATTGGGTGGTCGGCGTGAAAGGAAATACTCCATCGCAGCAAGGCCCTGGGCATGTGGGATGTTTGTGTACAAGGAAGTGGCATCAATGGTTACAATGGTTACAATCCTTGTAACCATTGATGCCACTTCCTTGCACACAAACATCCCACATGCCCAGGGCCTTGCTGCGATGGAGTATTTCCTTTCACGCCGACCACCCAATTCCCTACCTAAAACCTCTTTCCTTAATACCCTAGCCAGCTTCATCCTAACCCACAACTTCTTCACTTTTGAGGGCCAAACATACCAACAACTAAAGGGAACAGCCATGGGAACCAGGATGGCCCCCTCGTACGCCAACTTATTTATGGGACGCTTAGAAGAAGCCTTCCTGGACACCCAAGCCTGTCAACCCAAAGTTTGGTATAGATTCATTGACGACATCTTTATGATTTGGAATCACAGTGAAGAAGAACTCCAGAATTTCCTCTTCAACCTCAACTCCTTTGGTCCCATCAAATTCACCTGGTCCTATTCCAAATCCCATGCCACTTTCCTTGATGTCGACCTCCATCTGTCCAACGGCCAACTTCACACAGCCGTCCACATCAAACCAACCAACAAACAACAGTACCTACACTATGACAGCTGCCATCCATTCCACATCAAACGTTCCCTTCCCTACAGCTTAGGTCTTCGTGGCAAACGAGTCTGCTCCAGTCCCGAATCCCTGAACCAGTACACCAACAACCTAATATCAGCTTTCACATCCCGCGGCTATCCTCCTGATCTGGTACAGAAACAAATTTCCAGAGCCACTTCCTCATCCCCCCAAATTCAGAACCTTCCACAGAAGAACCCCAGAAGTGCCCCTCTTGTCACCGGATACTTTCCGGGACTGGAGCGGACTCTGAATGTGGCTCTCCAGCAAGGATACGACTTCCTTAAATCCTGCCCCGAAATGAGATCCATCCTTCATGACATCCTTCCCACTCCACCAAGAGTGTCTTTCCGCCGCCCACCTAACCTCCGTAACCTCCTAGTCCATCCATATGAAATCCCCAAACCACCTTCCCTACCCTCTGGCTCCTACCCTTGTAACCGCCCCCGTTGTAAAACCTGCCCTATGCACCCTTCCACCACCACTTACTCCAGTCCCGTAACCCGGAGGGTGTACACGATCAAGGGCAGAGCCACTTGCGATAGCACCCACGTGATTTACCAACTGACATGCCTGCACTGTGAAGCGTTCTATGTGGGAATGACCAGCAACAAACTGTCCATTCGCATGAACGGTCACAGGCAGACAGTGTTTGTTGGTAATGAGGATCACCCTGTGGCTAAACATGCCTTGGTGCACGGCCAGCACATCTTGGCACAGTGTTACACCGTCCGGGTTATCTGGATACTTCCCACCAACACCAATCTTTCAGAACTCCGGAGATGGGAACTTGCCCTTCAACACATTCTCTCTTCCCGTTGCCCGCCTGGTCTCAACCTCCGCTAAATTCTAATTCCCGCCCGCCATCTTTAACATCTTTGCCTCGGTTCTGTGGACAGAGCCTCTGCCTGAAGTGGCATCTCTGTCCAACTTCTTTGGTTTCTACAAATGTCTGCCTAAGTGTGTTTGGATGTGGATATGTGTGAGTGTGTGTGTATTTGTTTACCTTCCTTTTTGTCCCCTAAGGTAAGTCCTTCCACTCCTGGGATTGGAATGGCTCCTTTTCCACTTCCTTAAAACCCGTATCCTTCCCTTTCTCCTCTCCTTCCTCCCTCTTTTTCCCGAAGAAGCCACCACTGGTGGCGAAAGCTCGAATGGTTGTGTGTTTTTGTGTGTGTTTAGTGTTCGTATCGACCAGCCTGTACTTTAGGTAAGTCAAAAATCTTTATTTTATACCATATATATATATATATATATATATATATATATATATATATATATATATATATATATATATATATATATATATATATATATACGAATATTATAGAGGAAAAATTCCTAACAGGAAAAAAATATACGTAAAAAATAGATGAAGAACACTTACCAGGCGAAGGGGCACAGGCAGTAATAGCAACAAATAAACACACAGACACACACACACTCAAAAATGCTAGCTTTCGCAGCCTAGCTGCTTCATCAGGCAGAAGGGAAGGAGAGGGAAAAGGAAATGATGAGGGATTTAAGGAAGGGGGTAAGGTACTACCAACTGACATGCCTGCACTGTGAAGCGTTCTATGTGGGAATGACCAGCAACAAACTGTCCATTCGCATGAATGGACACAGGCAGACAGTGTTTGTTGGTAACGAGGATCACCCTGTGGCTAAACATGCCTTGGTGCATGGCCAGCACATCTTGGCACAGTGCTACACCGTCCGGGTTATCTGGATACTTCCCACTGACACCAATCCTTCAGAACTCCGGAGATGGGAACTAGCCCTTCAGCATATTCTCTCTTCCCGTTGCCCACCTGGTCTCAACCTCCGCTAAATTCGAATTCCCACCCACCATCTTAACATCTTTGCCTTGGTTCTCTGGACAGAGCCTCTGCCTCAAGTGGCATCTCTGTCTAACTTCTAACTTCTTTGCTTTCTACAGTTCTACAGTATGTCTGCCTAAGTGTACTTGTGTCTGTGTAAATGTGTGGGTGTATGTGCATTTATTTACCTTCCATTTTTTCCCCCAAGGTAAGTCTTTCCTGTCCCGGGATTGGAATGGCTCCTTACCCCCTTCCTTAAATCCCTCATCATTTCCTTTTCCCTCTCCTTCCCTTCTGCCTGATGAAGCAGCTAGGCTGCGAAAGCTAGCATTTTTGAGTGTGTGTGTGTCTGTGTGTTTATTTGTTGCTATTACTGCCTGTGCCCCTTCGCCTGGTAATATATATATATATATATATATATATATATATATATATATATATATATATAGAGGGAAACTTTCCCAGTGGGATAAATAAAAATAAAAATAGAAAAGAGATGACTTACCAAAAGGACTGGCTCGTCGAGAGAAACAAATAAAATCACACACAAACACACATACAAGCTTTCGCCACCACTGGCAGCTTCTTCAGGAAAAAGAGGAAAAAAGGGGAGGAAAATGGAAGGATATGGGTTTTAAGGAAGTGGAAAAGGAGTCATTCCAGTCCCAGGATTGGAAGGACTTACCTTAGGGGAAAAAAAGGAAGGTAAACAAATACACACACACTCAGACATGTTTACCTTCCTTTTTTTCCCCTAAGGTAAGTCCTTCCAATCCTGGGATTGGAATGACTCCTTTTCCACTTCCTTAAAACCCATATCCTTCCCTTTTCCTCCCCTTTTTTCCTCTTTTTCCTGAAGAAGCTGCCAGTGGTGGCGAAAGCTTGTATGTGTGTTTGTGTGTGATTTTATTTGTTTCTCTCGACGAGCCGGTCCTTTTGGTAAGTCATCTCTTTTCTAATATATATATAATTTGGCAGCAGTAGAATCGTTTCTCAATTAGCTTCAACTTATGGCACTCTAAATTTCCCAAAGAACACCTACCCTCTAAAAATTCTCACTTGAGTTCCTAAAGCATCTCTGCAACACTTGCACATTGATCAAACCTACCAGTAACAACTCTAGCAGCATGCCTCTGAATTGATTCTATGTCTTCCTTTAAACCAATCTGGTGGTGATTCCAAATACTAGAGCAATACGAAGATGGGGTTGTACAAGTGTTCTATACATGCTCTCTTTTACATATGAACTACATATTCCCAAAAATCTCCCAATAAACCAAAGTTGACCATCTGACTTCCCCATAACTGTCCTTAAATGCTCATTTCGTTTCATACCACAATGCAACATTACAAAACTGTGTCAAGCAGCATATTTCTAATACTGTATTCAATTATTATGGGACTGGTTTTCCTTCTCATCTGCACCACCTTACATTTTTCTACATTCCTCACACCAAGCAGATTTTTTCTTCTAAATTATGTTGCATCCTATGGTAGTCATTCCCACATGAAGTGGTCAATTCTGCCGCACTGCCAGACACCTGCTGCTGCAGTTTTTGGCTGCTAGGAGCATTGGGATAGCTCTGATTCCAGTAGACTCTGCCACCCGACCCCGTCACTTTGCAGACATTCCAACTTGCTACAGTACCACACTCACACCACAACAGACGTCTCAGGGGGAGAAGATTGGTGCATCCATGTTTTGTGCCACGAAGTTTCCCATCAATTAGCACTCGTGTCCATGAGGGTGCTAGTAAGCTCGAATGTGATGCAACACTAGCCAGTCATGCAAGTGCTTTACGTTAGTGTACTCACTGCAGTGTAGTGCTACAAGTTAGCAAGTTGTTTAGCGATTCTCACAGAGTGTCTCTGTAAGCATTTAATCTGTTGTAATATAGTTTGAATAAAAATTTGGTTCTTCTTTACCTACTGTGAACATTAATTGTGCCATGATTATTTGTTTTCTATGCACAATTATATAAAATGAAATGACGTCTCTCTAAGCAGTTGAGGTATGTTAAACCAGGCCTGCTCAGCAATATACTCGAGCAAGCTGGCTCGTGTTTGCGATACAGCAGTGAGCTGTCGGTCCACTTGCCGTGGCTAATGGAGTGGATGAGTCATGAGGGGCAGTGAGAGGAAGCAGGAATCCCAAAATAGCAGCTTTGCAACAGAGAATTGCCGGGTAGTCTAATTCTATTGCTATTGATATGTTCTACAGTGATGCTACTCTTCACGCTGTTTGAATGAATTGCATGAAAGATAAAATACTATTTATTTCTTATGAATGAAAAAGAATTCTGATGCATGATCAAGAAAATACAATATATTTCTTATTTTTATTTTTTTGTCAGTGTATCACAAATGAAACAGCTGTAAACAGATAATACACTTAATTGAATTTTAATCACACTACCTGATGCTCTACTTCAAAATAAGGCAAGGAAAGGTATTACAATATGAGAATATTATCAAATGCATCCAAAAAAATCTAACAAAAATTGCCGTGATGGAGGTTTGAACCTGGATCCATGAAGTGACAGTCGAAGCTCTATACAGCTCAACCGGTGACAGCACTGAGAAAGTCATTCATATTTATGAGTTCCTAAGCTTCAGCATGAAAACACACAAAATGTTAATTACTTGAATGTCATTAACTTGTGGGCTCATATATATTAGTGAAAAATGCTAATCTTTAGACAATCTTTCTATAGATGTAGCATTGAAAAAACAGTTTTCCATCTTCAAATTTGACCTTGATTTTTCAAGAACAACTAAGTATGTAGAAAAAGCCAAAACACATGTCTTCTTATATTCAATATAGAATGTCCATCCAAAATTCGAATGAAAGCAGTGACGCACACGTCAGGCCCTCTCCTTTTTAGTAGTATGTTCTTTAAACTTTGGACCTCCGCTTTCCACTTTTCATCTTGCAAGTACCCATAATCTTTTGTATGAAAGGTATTGTAATGCCGTTTCAAATTAAGTGTTTTAATTGTGTTAAGAATTTTGAGGCATGCAAAGCATTTTTAGACAATTGCATGAAAGAAACCTATACACTTCTTACAATGACATGTTGTACACTGACGTTGATGTATGTGCTTTTGTCTTTGAAGCAATCATACTAAATTTTTTCGATGTGAGAAGAGGTGCTCTGTATGTTATGTATTGCATGGTGAGCGTACATGCTCGTATCTAAAATTAAGCCGGGACGACGTTGTACTTAGTCATTTGAAGACAGCGTTCCCCAGCACCGCAGTATGTCAGGACACCTGAGTGTCCCATTCAGGTGTGAATGCTCACGGTCCAGACAGCGTGAGTGCTTGTGCTCTTCTAACCACCTCCTGAGCAGGCCTGTGCTAAACCATTGGGGTAAGGAGTGTTATGATTTGAAATTATGCTCAAATAGTCAAATGTTTCAGGTGAGTGCACACAATAACGAGGAGTTCTGCATTGCATAAATTTAGAACTGGCAGAACTGCACACATTCATTAATGACAGGACGTAAAGTGAGTCAGTCCTGATAGTTTCAGAGAAAGTCAGTGGTACTTTTGTGTGTGTGTGTAAGATAGAGAGATGGATAGATAGATAGATAGATAGAGAGAGAGAGAGAGAGAGAGAGAGAGAGAGAGAGAGACTCACAGGCAGGCTTCCTTCTGCAGCTGGCACACATCGTCATAGGTGTTGGCATCGGATCCGCAGACGGGGCCGCGGGTTGAGTTGTCAGTGCAGACCAGCTTCTCACAGCGCTGGATACGAGGCCGACACTTCTCGATGTCCACACGGGAAATCTTCCGCCGGCCCTGTGCCCTGCAAATATGCGTGACAATTGGTGTCCACTTTCCTCTTTTCATACTACACTACTGACCATTAAAATTGCTACACCAACAAGAAATACAGATGATAAACGGGCATTGATTGGACAAATATATTATACTAGAACTGACATGTGACTACATTTTCACAAAATTTGGGCGCAGAGAGCCTGAGGAATCAGTACCCAGAACCACCACCTCTGGCCATAATAACGGCATTGATATGCCTGGGCATTGAGTCAAACAGAGCTTGGATGGCGTGTACAGGTATAGATGCCGTGCAGCTTCAACACGATACCACAGTTCATCAAGAGTAGTGAGTGGCGTATTGTCATGAGCCAGTTACTTGGCCACCATTGACCAGAAGTTTTCAATTGGTGAGAATCTGCAGAATGTGCTGGCCAGGGCAGCAGTCGAACATTTTCCGTACCCAAAAACGCCCATACAGGACCTGCAACATGCGCTCTTAGGGTTATGCAGGGATCAAATGAAGGGTAGAGCCATAGGTTCTAACACATCTGAAATGTAACAACCACTGTTCAAAGTGCCATCAATCCAAACAAGAGGTGACATGAGATGTGTAACCAGTGGCACCCCATACCATCACTCCGGGTGATACACCAGTATGGCGATGACAAATACACACTTCCAATGTGCTTTCACAGCGAAGTTGCCAAAAACAGATGTGACCATCATGATGCTGTAAACAGAACCTGGATTCATCCAAAGAAATGATGTTTTGCCATTCTTGCACGTAGGTTCATCATTGCATACACCATTGTAGGTGCTCCTGTCTGTGATGCAGCATCAAGGGTAACCGTAGCCATGGTCTCTGAGCTGATAGTCCATGATGCTTCATACATTGTTGAACTGTTTGTGCAGATGGTTGTTGTCTTGCAAACGTCCCCATCTGTTGACTCAGGGATTGAGACATGGCTGCGCGATCAGTTACAGCCATGTAGATAAGATGCCTTCCCTCTTGAGTGCTAGTGATATGAGGCCGATTCCATATTCTGCTAACAGTCATTGAATTGCGACCAATGTGAGCAGAAATATCACGATACGATAAACTGCAATCACAATGGGCTACAATCCGACCTTTATTACAGTTGGAAACATGATGGTATGCATTTCTCCTCCTTACACGAGACATCATAACAATGTTTCACCAGGCAACGCTGGTCAACTGCTGTTTGTGTATGAGAAATTGGTTGGAAACTTTCCTCATGTCAGCATGCTGTAGGTGTTGCCACCGGCGCCAACCTTGTGTGAATACTCTGAAAAACTAATCATTTGCATATCAAAGCATCTTCTTCCTGTCGGTTAAATTTCACATCTGTAGTACATCATCTTCATGATGTAGCAATTTTAATGGCCAGGAGTGTAGATTTAGGTATCGACAACATTATATGCAATGTGATGTTTGACATTATTCAGGGTCAACCAGTTTGCCGATAACTGCAGTTTTATGAAATTTATGTTATTACCCATTTCATAACTGATTTATATATCAGACTTCAGATTGGTACACTTTTTACAAAATGTTTGAGATCAGAAAACTATTATCTTATGGTTTATGATGGACTCCAGTTTCCAATGCATGATAATCTCTGGTTGGTCTAATTTTAAGGAGGTACACTACAAACCAGTGCACAAGTACTGCCGGTAGACACAAATGTACACACTGCTTTTGTGTCTCGTATATGAACTCTCTGTAACTTTCCTTTCCATGAATCAAAATCTCCTACATTTCCTTCTTTAATTACTCATAGATGGAAAGATTTGCCACGAAGCAGTACTAGAAAATATAAAATTGAGTATAAATAACGACTCACCATAAAGAGGCTAACTCAGCTGCATACAGCCATGAAAAATAGACAATAACATTTACACAACTTAAAATTTCAATGACTCTCATCAGAAAAAGAAACACATACATTCACACACTCCCTCAGACAACTATACACATACAACCACCATGTCCATCTGCTCCAGTGTCACATGCATCTTGACTGTGAGTGAGTTGGGGAGTGGAGGGGGAAGGATGCTGAGTAAGTGTGGGGACGGAGACTTCTGCGTTACCTGATGGATTGTAAAGGCTCTGATAGGCGGGAAAGTGAGATGTGGTGTCGAATACAGTGAAGGGAAGGGACAAAAGAGGACAAAAGAGAGGTGTAGAGTGTGGAAAGGGAGTGGGGAGATTTAAAATGATGAAAATAATAAGAAAAAAACTAAAAATAATTAATTAAGGAGATATTGTAAGGGGCAAGACACAGTTGCAAGGAGAAGCGAATTAATTAGAGGGATACAGGCTAATGAGTGAGGAAGGAAGTGACTTTTTTTGTATATATGCAAATGTTAACATATACATCAAAATATTAAATGATCATGCTGTATATGATTAAATTGACAATGTGACCACAAATCAGCTATAGTAAAACTACTAAACTGATTTTTTGACAATGGCAGTGTCGACAGCTGCATGGAGGCATTGTCAGATGTTACTCGTGGTTGCTAACCTAGACTTACTGATGCTGTTTTTGCCTGAAATCAATAGAGTTCTGCGAATTCAGGTTTAGGCAGCTTGGAGACAAAGATACACTCTGTTCAGTCTAGTAAATATGTTTTAATCACATTTCATTTAACGAGACCCCATTCTGTTCTCCATTGGCAAGTTAAATCAAACAAAAGAGCTTATGTTTTGACATCAAGTACTTAGTTATGCTTTCCTCTGTATGAACGAAATATAATACAAGCAAACTATTTGCACTACTGAATATTGTGGCAAATTTGACTGGAGCTATTCCGCATGCCCTGTTGGCCAGAAATTATTAGAGAATTTTCTGCAGATAATGGTTAAACCGTACATATTTATGGAGTGATTTTCAGAAAGAATTGATCAGGCTGCATCAAAGTCTATGTGTGTTTGAAAATGTTTCTTAATACACAAGTACAACAGCTCTTTATAAGGAAATGAACTGGAAGTATTCTACTGAAGAATTTTATTTTTATTCAACATTTACAATATTAACAGGGATTCAGCATAAGTTTATTATTGGCCATTCATCCAAAGATGTAGGCCTTGTGCATTGGCCATAAGATGCCTTACAAGTTCATTGGGTGTTGTATACAGCCACTGGAGACAGGCTGCACTTATGCAGGACATATTTTGCCACTATTACAATTCCAAAGATTTTATTAAGTAAAAAAAAAAAAGGTCATATATATATTTGCGGATGGCACCAGTATGACAATTGGTATGTGCTCAACAGTAGGTACTGCAGTATTTCAGATTACTGACTGTTGAAATAATAATAATAATAAGCCTATATGAGAGGAAAAGTACCGTGTTCATGAGTTTTCTCTCTTCCCCACTGCCTCAAAAATTTCATGATCGTGTCATTACAATATGTTACTGGAATCACTGGCCAAGAATGAAGTTCTAGCAATATGACTTAAAAACTATTTTTAAAGGATCATTATGTGAAACCTATTGATGCAAAATGCCTTTTAGTGGGTGCTTGTCCAAAGAGCAATCAGATCAACAGTGATTCAAATATAGCACATTATTATTTCATAGAGAACAGAGAAACTACATACCAAAATAAATATTCCCATACTAACAACACAACAACACTTGTATTACCCACATATTTCAACTTCAGAGTACTATTTTATGTAGAAAAACTGTTTTACATTTATAAGTACTTCAGCAATGTACTGAGAATATATGTCCTAGAAATGTAAGACAGCAGTAACAAAAAAGCTCCTTTGAACATAAGGTTATATCTTGCCTTTGTAAATTGAATTTATATTTGTGGTTTATTTTACCATCAATATTACATTGTCTATTATTTATAACTGCAATTTGTCTTTGTTCACTGTCAGTAGTAGTGAGAAATGCTATCAGGAACTGGAACAGATGACAGTAACTTGTCAGTGATTGTCAGGAGCTGCAGTTTTCAATGAATGGAGTTGAATAAAAGAATGGCAAATGATTGGCATATGGGCCAGATACCTTGTTAAGAAAGATAACAGATGGAGCTTTTCAGTGGGCTAATGTCAAAGAAACTGCACATTGCCTAGCTAGATGTGTGTAGTGTGATCACCATAGTACCTAATTTTTTTAAATTATTATTTCATTTTTGAGTTATGTAAGTTGTCTAGCTTACAATCAGATGTTTGAAACTGCAGTGTATAGGGAGTAGGGTATCTAAAGAGCAAAGACTCCTATGTGATGTTATGGGAGTGCTTCTTTTCTATGGTTTGGACCCATTCATTCAGGTCACAGAGAACATGTTTAACTGAATACCCACTGCCCTTTCTTTTATGGCTTCATCAGGACTGAGATGGGGCAGTACCACTTACTAAGATAAGATGCTCCTATGGTTGTACACACACTGCTGATTAGACAGTGAGCCCAGAGGGTACCGTACCTCAACAGTGATTCTTTCTTAAATCTTATTGAATCCATCATTGATGGTGGAACTGGACTGCGGCTAGTCAAGATTACATAGGAAATAGGTTACCAACAGCCATATGTTTTACAGAAACATTTATTCCTTAGCTACCAGTTTTGGCATTCCTTTATGCCATTTTCAGGCCCCTGTATCGGAGCATTGTATCCATTTAAATAGGGATCCAAACTGGTTTCATAGATTTCTTGCTATCAGTAAGGTCCAACATCAACAGTTGTTATTGTTGGATCTTATTTTGTTGTTGTTGTTGGATCTTATTTTTTGTTGTTGTTGTTGGATCTTACTGATAGCAAGAAGTCCATGAAACCAGTTTGGATCCCTATTTAAATGGATATAATACTCTGATATAGGGGCTTGAAGATAGCATAATGGAATGCCGAAACTGGTAGCTAAGGAATAAATGTTTGTGTATCAAGAATCAATAATTTTATTCACCTAGATCATTGTACGATGATATTGGTTTCGTCATGTAAAACATACAGCCGCTGACAACCTGTTTCCTACGCTTTCTTAAATCTGTTCAAAATGTGTGAGCCTTTGTGGAACATGATACCAACAATTTGGCAACTGTTTGAGATATAGTCCTATGTTTGTCCCTTCAGGTGGATATGGCTCACCTGAAGTACGGCAGTGCCTGCAGGGGACGTTCACTTGCTCCTTGAATTGTAGTCATTGTCCCAGATTTAGATTAGTGTAGTGCACCACAAAATATATTTGAGCATTGTGACAATGAAGTGGGACATCATGGCAGAACTGAAAATGTCATCTGAGTTGTAGAAAAACGCCACTCTTCATTCTAATGTTAGGTTTCTGTGTATGAATAAAAATGTTTCCTGTTGGGCAGTATTTGTGATGGTACAAACAATTTTGCATTGTGTTACAATATATGTTGTCGGATAAAAGTCGGCATCACGGTCAGGGTGATTGTTGGCAGCACTTTTGTAGCACTCAGAAGTTGTCAACGTAATTCATTTTGCATAACTAATGACAGATGAGAAATGATGGAATGAATTTATACAGCCGTATTTAAAACGACAGTGTGGTTTGTTGTTTTCTCAAGTTATTTTTAAGTGTTGCACTTACGCTTCGTTTTGGTAAGCCAGTCGATTAAATGGATGGCACTGAGTGAAGTGATATTGCGCGGTGAATTTATTAGATGTATCATTTCATTTTACAATACAACATTATCCATTTACGATCACAGAACCACTTATCATGCCAAATGATTTAATTTAAAGACTCTAATCATTTGAAACATTGATCATTTGCTATTTAAATTTCTCTTTGTTAAGAATGTGACATTACATTTAACAACACAAATTGACCTGTTTACTTTCACTCATCTACCTACCAAACAGCATGATTTAATTAAATAACATTTTTTTAAGAATATTTATTAATGGTAATGTAAATACAAATATCTTTACTTCACAACTTCACAACGTTTGGCACAGAACTGAACAAAACAGTTTGTTGAGCCACACAGAGAGATACAGTATACATACATTGTTGCAACTTGTAACTTATTCGACCTGCGATATAAATGTATCACATTTCAGCAATACTAATGGCAAAAAATATTGATCACTTGCAATGGAAAGTGCTCCAGGTTGAGACTTAAATACTTCTTCATATTTTTCGTCGGAACACGACTGTCTGACTTGGCACATACATGGTGTTTCACTAAGTGTGTTTGCCTCTGTAACGTATAAAATAATAGGTGACGGGAAATTTTAATGCGGTAGGTCAACACAAGAAATGTTACACTTTCTGCGGAGCTATGAACATAGTTTATTGTATCATTTTCCAAAGAGTTAAAGCACAGGGATATAATTTTTTAAATGGGACAATAGTTTTTTCTATCGTTCATTGGATTCGTTAAAACCAGCTGCATCCAAATCAATTTAAACTACATTCCTATCACTGTTAGATTGGGAGCTACAACCCTTCAAAGTTTCAGGGGCAGATACCACAAACGCTGCGCATAATGTAATGCCCCTTGTAAATGTGGTGCGGCCGAGTTGTAACGTCGCCGGTGTCACGGAGCGAGAAGCTTCCTCGATGCGCTGCTAGACTCCCGACTGTCACCGCACATGACCGTATACGCGACAGTTGGAGCCACACAAACAACCGGGGCTCAATATACCACAGTTACTGATATTGGATGACGAAGGCATACACGAAAAACGAGTACGTTGACATGTTGCTGATGCTCGGCGAGTGCCGACACGATGCCACTGAAGCAGCCACGGCTTATGCCGTGAGATATCCTAGGCGAAGAGCACTGGCAGCCATTACGTTCTTACGTGGCGAACAACGACTTCGGGAAACAGGCAGCTTGGCAATGCGCCGCAGTAACAAACGAAGACCTGTGAGGAGACGGAGGTGTTTGTTTTAGCTGCACTACACCACGGTCCTCATGTCAGCTTACGAGCCATTGCTGCAGACGCTGATGTCAGTCTCACATCTGTGTGGCGTATAGTACACGGCCACAGGTTTCACCCGTACCGCCTGTCACTGACCCAGGAGCTGCATGGGAACGATTTCCGTGCAAGAGTGACATTGTGTGAGTGGGCCATGCGTTATTTCACGATGAAGTCTTTACAAAGTGTTATGTTCTCTGATGAGTCCACGTTCACAAATTATGGTGCAGTGAATCGCCATAACATGCACTACTGGGCCGCAGGCAATCCTCGGTGGGTACGACCTGTCGACCGTCAACGTAGGTGGTCTATTAACGTGTGATGTGGTATCCTTGGGGATGAAATCGTCGGTCCACACTACTTCCCAGATACACTGACAGGTGAGCTATATCGCGCTTTTATAGCCGACAGTTTGGGTGGTCTCCTTGAACATGTGTGTCTACACACGAGAGTCCATATGTGAATGCAGCATGATGGTCACCCAACCCACTCTGCACGTGCTGTTGTGGAAGAACTAAACAACAGGTTTGCAGGAAGATGGTTGGGGCGCCATGGTCCTCATCCATGGCTCAAAAGGTCGCCCGATTTAACACCAGTAGATTTCTTTTTTGTGGGGATATCTAAAGGACTGTGTTTATGTCACTGAGCCCACGTCCCCAGATGATCTAAAACGGCGCATCGAGGACGCATGTCGCTCCGTCACACCGGCGATGTTACATCTCGTCCGCAGATACTTTCGTCGGCGCATTGCATTATGCATTGAGGAACATGGACACACATTTGAACATCTCATGTAAATCAAGTTTCCACCGCCATAACATCCATCACCCACCACACAGCCATGTATTATTTACAGCGTGTGGTATCTGCCCCTGAAACTTTTATGGTTGTAGCTCCCAAACTAACAGTGATAGGAATGTAGTTTAAATTGATTTGGGCGCAGCTGGTTTCAACGAATCGAATGCACGATAGACAACACTATTGTTCCATTTAAAATATTATATCTTTGTGCTGTAACTCTTTGGAAAATGATACAATAAACTATGTTCATATCTCCGCAGAAAGTGTAACATTGCTTGTGTTGAACTACCGCATTAAAATTTCCCGTCACCTATTATTTTATACGTTACGAGCCAAACACACTTAGTGAAACACCCTCTATAAACAAACAACTGACTTGTGCTTCTTCGTCCCAGCATGTCGACAACGCTGCGCCACGACTCGTAAGTACAGTATGTGCAGTGATGAGTATGTGCCTGTCCGTGATTCTGACTTTTATTCACAAATACTAGAATTTATTTATGTAACGATAAAAATTTACCATAGCCAATAGGATTCCAGCTGGAGGCAACTGCATCGTTGATGAAGTACATAAGACCTGTGTCAGCACAACCGGAAGAAAATACGAATTCGACATGCAGAAATTCAGAGGCAGAAAATGCAACTAGAGATAGCGGTTCATACGTATAATTTAAAAGAGGGAGAGTTTTTGGAGAGTAGGTGGGTGTGCTGATGATTTGGGGAGAGAAGGCTACGCACCCGCAGTTGAGCATGCGCAGCTCGCAGTCGCTGCGGTAGACGGCGCCGTCGGAGCCGCAGGTGGGCTTGGGCGGCTGGCCGGCACACGACAGCGGGCAGTCCTTGGCGGCCGAGGGGGAGGCCAGGCGCTCGCCCGCCACGCAGAACGCCATCGGCACCTCGAACACGTGCTTCCTGCAACACGCGGCCGCTCTCAGCTGTACCAGGGCTCTTCAGTCTGCGGGTCGCGAGCCGTTGCTGACAGGACCAAGTAGTTGCATCATAAAAGAAGTAGGCGCTTAGTAATACTAAAATGTATTTTTTTCTTTATTGTAATTTCAATTCCCCTAAAAAAGGGGCGGGCCGGCAGAGCTTACTGGCGCTCTTCAGCCTACAGAAATAAAATTTGACAGAGGAGAAACATAAAAACACAAAGGAGATACAATTTTGGAGATAACACATACATAAAACGGAGATTTAAAATGGAGATAAAACAACGTACATAAAATGGAGGAAAACGATGGAGACATAAAACATTTGGAACGGCGAAAGTGGTGAATAAAAACAGTTGCTCAAAGTCAGTGGCACACACACAATTAAAATGAGCATAGGGCGGCGGCTATGGTGAGACCGTCCGCTATTGTGGAGTTAAAATAAAAAAATCAACACACACTCGGAGAAATACACAAGTTAAAACTGACAGTGTCGGCTGCGGGTTGGCCGTCCACTGTTGTAAAATAAAACAATGTAGCTAAAGCACACTACACTTGTCGAAGCACAAAGGAGGTTCCGTAGATGGTGGGGCACTGACAGCATTGAAGATGTGGTGTGGGGGGAAAAGGGACGAAAGGAGATGGAGAGGGTGGGGAGGAGCCACAGAGCCGGTAGGGAAGGGACGGGGGGGATGATGTCCCAGGAAGCCACGGGGAAGAAGGATAGGGGAGGGCGGTAAGAGGAGGCTCCGGAGGGACGGGGGACGGAGGAGGGGAGAAGGGACGGGAAGGGAGGGATAGTCGGGACCCTCAGGGGGAGAAAGGGGAGAGGGAGCAAGGAGACGGTTCACAGCTGGTATGAAGGATAGATGTGAGGTACTAAAATGTATGCCTAAGTGAAATTTATTGTCAAAATTACGGAGTTCCCTGTATAACATTAATTATAAATCGAAAGATTATTAATCTCAATCTATATACAGTGTGTCCAGAAAAGGACTCCTTGATTTCAAAATTAAATATCTCGAAAACAAAGATCGATAGAGGAATGCAGTAAACGGTATGTTTATTGTGAAAGCTGTAAGAAGTTTATACAGCAGTTTGAAATAATAGTTACAAAAGCTGCTAACAGATGGCGCTGTAATCGTCATACGTAATGCCTAGTATAAATAGTGATCCAGAAGCCCAGAGCGATCAGTTTCACTTTTGAAACGTGAAAGGAGGTTGGCGTACCGAAGGAAGAGTTTAAAACCATGTACTCCATTGAACAACGCGTTTTTCTGGTGCTAGATTACCACAGGTTAGAAGAGAGTCCTACGGCAACAAGGCCAAGTTTTCAAGCACCATTTAATGTTGCAAAAGTTCCCGATGCGAAAACCATTCGTACGCTCTTCGCAAAATTTCAACGAACAGGCTGCGTAACTGATGATCTAGTGGCGCATGTTGGCCGCAAGCAAACCGCAGTTACGCCTGAAAGTATCGCCACAGTTTCTGGAATTATTCAGCGAAATCCAATGTCATCCGTTCGTAGAAATGCATCTGAGACTGGTTTGAAGCGTTCCAGCACGCAGAAAATACTGAAAAAGAGCCTACACGTTTCAATCCAAAATTCAAACGCACCTGGCTATACCCGTACGAGCTGTGGAACAAAGGGTTGCCTTTGCTAATCAGATGCTCATAATGATTGATAGTGAAGGATTTGATGTTAGCTGCATCTTTTTTACAGATGAAGCACAATTCCACCTGAATGGATACATGAATAAGCAGAACTGCCGATTTTGGGGTTCCGAAAAGCCATATTGGTGTGAAGAGAAACCCCTGTATTCTCCTAAAGTTACTGTGCTGGCTGCAGTATGCAGCAGAAGCATTATTGGCCCTTTTCTCATCCGAGAAACGGTCACTTTGCACGTTACGTTGCAATTTTTGAACAATTTGTCACCACCCAGCAAGCGTTAGAGGATCGACCAGGTACTGAATGGTTTATGCAAGATGGAGCCCGACCACATCGGACCGAACAAGTGTTTCGCTTTCTTGAGGAATACTTCGGGAATCGAGTCATCGCTTTGGAATATCCCAAATTTACTGGTGCAGGCATGGATTGGCCTCCATATGCGCCGGATATGAGTCCCTGTGACTTTTTTTTTGTGGGGCACAGTGAAAGACATGGTCTACCCGAAGCATCCCGCCACTCTGGACGAGCTTGAATCGGCGATCTCTGTGGCATGTGAATCCATTTCGGTTGAGACACTAAGAAATGTGATGGCGAATTTCATTCTTCGTTTGCGCCACCTCTGTAGTGGCAATGGTGAACATTTTGAAAACATTCTGATGTGATTGTTTGCAAAGAGTGTTTTCATACGATTATTTCACTTATGTATGCTGATAAGAGCTGTACAGCGTACAGCGCCATCTGTTAGCAGCTTTTGTGACTATTGTTTCAAACTGCTGTGTAAACTTCTTACAGCTTTCACAATAAACATATCCGTTTACTGCATTCCTCTATCGATCTTTGTTTTCCAGATATTTAATTTTGAAATTGTGAGATTACCGCCCAATAAAAATATTGCTAATTAATAGCATTTGATAATTAAACAGTATGAAGTTCACTGCAAACATTGATCATGCCAATGCACTAAATGCCACACAATTTTAATCTTATTAATTATGGTAGCAATGTCTGTACACAATTGGGTGACAACATTTATAGTTAGGCCAAAGGTAGAAATTCTCCACGTTGAGATTTGCAGTGTGCTTGTAGCTGACGGGAGGCCAGCGAGCAGGCCGACATTGGTGGCTTGTTCCAACTTAGAATTTTACAGTTCGTTTACGGTGAGGGGAGAGAGGGACAATGGCGAGTGCCAGGCACAGTGCAGTGCACAAATATTGTAATACTACTGGCATTTGAAGTAATATGATGCAGTTAGGAACCTTTAAGGCCCTCATTACAAAATAGCCTGTTGATAAATAAACAATACACTAGCTGATATAGTCACATCTAACGTAATATGTTTACTTGACAATGAAAAGTAATAAATTACCAACGAAGACAAGACAGTTACACAACTAGCATGGCAATGTTTGTTTATAAAAATAATATATTAACTATTTTTCATTTTATTTTCAATGAATCTTTTGTATTTTACCTTGAAATATTCAGTTAAATCAGTTATCTGTGATATAAGAAATTGCACAATTATGATAAACAGTACAAAGGATGTTTATACTAATATAAAAACGTAAGAAAATATTTGTTTAATGTGTAGTGTAATTATTTTGATTTCAAGTAAAGTTATAGAAATGTATTGGCTGAGCGCTGTACGTTGGCAAATCGGTTAGAACAGTTCACATGGGAAAGTTGATGACGTAGGGGAAAAAACCCCGGCAGTTGAGCTTTTGGCGCGCGCGCGCGCCTGGGCAGGAAGTGAGGACTCGGGACCACGTGGTGTGGCTGGCCGGGCGGCGTCGCTCTGCATCAGTCGGCATGTGGATCTCGAGGTGGTGACTTGAGATTTGTCTGTGGCAATCGCCACGTGTGGTTGCTCGTCGTAGACTGCACCAAGTTAAATCGAGTGATACTGTGTGTTTGTGAATATTTAGCCGGTGGAACAAGGTGTGCATCGCATTGAATTAAAGTGACTGTGATTTGTTAATGTAACACGTGTCGTCGCATAGGCATGGACATAAAAGGTGTTTGAGACAGCCACGTGGTGTGAAAACAATTTGCGACAAATATTCATTTTGTCTGGGGGCTCTCGAGCTATAACTTTATTTGATAAATGTGCCGACGTACAGACGTATCAGCCACAGGGTTAAAGTATTGTGAAATAAACAACATAAAGTGAACATTCACGTGTTTTCAAAAATAGTAGTTAGTACACCCTTTTCTCTCATGAACTTGAATTTATTATGAATTTGTTTTGTTAATCATATGCAGGGAAGGAAAGCTGCGAACGTGTGATATCATCCCCTAGAAAACGAGTCAAACAGTCGCAATAACAGTTCCAGTGTTTTTGCATGTTTAGGAATTTGGTTCGCAGCTGGTGGTTGTGAGTTTCAAAAATTAATCTTTCCCTATTTTAAACTCTCACCCCGACCTTCACGCTCGCAAAATCAGGGAGTCCTTTTCTGGACACCCTGTATAAATTGAGGTGTTTGTGCCTCTGTTTCACTCTGCAGCCAAAGTTACACATCAGAAACGAATAGAGTTTGTATGTGGTGGTCGGTATCAGTTTCCCATTCGTGCACTGTCGTAGAGGGTTGATGACGATAAGGGGATGGAAGATATGGGAGTTGAAAGTTACTGACTTATATAAATTTCTACGTGTTGGTTACAGTATTTTGCTCTTCAGCAAAAACTACGCAATGGAGACGAACGATTTCTCTGTGTTGTTATAGTACAAAGTCTCCCGTTGTACCCTATAGCACTTCCTGTAAGAGGATGGAACGTATTGTCGTTCAAAGTCGTCAGCTTGTATAAAATTCGGACTGAAGACCAATGATGACTTTTGACACTATATTAGCAATGTGATTATATACAACGAAATGTGATGAACATTTTTCTGATGTTTTTCTGCAACAAGCGTACGAATAAAGAAAAGTAATTGCATATTGCAGTGTGAAAAGTGGAACTAATAAGAAAGATGCCAAAGCCTAAGAAAGAAATTTCGCGTTCTCGATTTATTTCTAAAAGACAAAAACGGCTGTGAAAGGTGAATCTACAGACGATAGAAACTTGAAATTTGTAAACGTTGTTTATCCTACACTGTAGGCATCAGCGATTTTCCGATATTCCCATCCTTAAGGGGGTGAAATAGGGGATGAACGGTTTTTAGAAAATACGTTTCTATTAAGGCAGTTTTGAATCAAGAAATACAAAACTTTGAATTTAGATTTTTGATTGGAATTAAAAAAAAAACGTGTATTGATATTTTTTTGTAATTCAACCATTAAGCGTAACGAATAAGGGAAAATGTTTTAAGGGTGCTACTGTTTTGATGCTAAAAATGCGAAAATTTTGATTTGGAACCATGGTTAGAATAAAAGAAAATGTGTTTCGGGGTGTTTTGAATTCTGTAACGAATGGTACCATAGTGGGTGGTATGTTGTATCAACTATTTAGTTGATAAGGAAATCATTTTTACAGCTAAATCTTATGACTATTTATCCTTAGCAGTAGAAAGAAGGAATGCAGCGTGAAGCGGAGCGGCGGCGACTCACCCGCAGTTCTTGGCCTTCATGCGGCAGGAGTTGCTGTAGACCTTGCCGTCGGAGCCGCAGATGGGCTTGGAGACGCGCCAGCACGACTCGCGGCAGTGGCGCGTCGTCTGGCAGAACTTCTTGTCGGCGCGCACCACGCCCTGCCTGCACACAACCCAACTTATCATCTGCACCAGGCTGCACGTGCAACACTCAACACTTACACTGACATTACCTGACAGCGCAGGTGGTGCAGGCCAAAACTTAAAAGCCAAGACCGCAAAACACTTCTTTAGTGTGCTATGCCACCATCATCTGGTCATATAAAGTTATACAAGCTGATCATCTCATTTAAAAATGGGTGATTAAATAGTGCGTGCAACGTGGCACTTACAAGGGGGCCTCAGAGTCTCGGAAATTCAGTTCGGGATGTGACTGCACGGGTTAGTAGTATACCTCATGGGTGTCATCTCACGGAAGTCTTAAAGCGCACTAAAGATTCAAGTGCAGCTCATTAACATGTTATACAGGGTGTCCCACTCAACTGCTTCACCCCAGATATCTCTTAAACTACAAGAGATATTGAAAAAACGACTTTGACGGTCACGAACGTACGGCAGGGGCTTATGAAAGTAGGTAATATGAGACACTCTAAAACGTAAAGAAATATTATTTTTTAAAAAATGGATACCCCATATTATTTCATAAGCAATCGATAGGATCAAATATCACAAAAAATAGCGTCGGTTGCATCGCGATGCGCCAGTTACATCCGGAGAAACTGCGAAGCGAAGTTGACGTTTGAAATACATGAAGCGGGTGTCCGAGACTCAGCCGTGAGTCTCGCTTGAGCCACGGACACGCGCTAGCCGTGGAAATCAACTGCGGAATACTGCGGTAACAGTCGGGTTTATGTATGGCCAGCTCCAACACCCCCCTCAAATGACTGACTGTCAATAATGTAATGCCGCATGTGGGGAGGGGGGGGGGTGAGCTGGCCATATATAAACCCGACCGTTACCGCAGTATTCCGCAGTTGATTTCCCGACCCGCCCACAATCGGCTGCCATGGGTATAACTTTTCACATTGTTATTATTTTACTGTTTACAGCCAGAATACCGTATTCTGTACATCCTTATTAATATTGGTACCATTACTGTATTGCAGTCGGCCTGATGATGGTCTCACAAGTAGACTGAAACCGGTTTCCTAAGAACAATAAAACTTCTCTTGCGATCGAAGCTCTTGTTAAATATATATATATAATTTCATTAACGATCGCTGTTTCTGCAGAAATGTATTCTAAATTTATAAATGATATTGACATCTTGGGAAGAAAAAACATCCGAAATTAAAGTATTTTGTCAGAGAATCGTAAAAATAGAAAGCAAAATGAATTTTTAAATAATCTGCATTAAATACCTTTCTGGTCAGAGTTGATAACAAACTCTTTGTTGAAATTCGGTATGAATCTTTTCGTCTGGATGCGAAAAATGTCTGCAGCAGCCAAGGTTTCTGCGATCATTGCTGTTTTTTTCTTTTTCTTTTCTTTAAAACAAAAATTCACTTTTCGCTGACAAATGCCGTCTTTATTTTTGAATCTATGAACCCAGCTATCAGAAGCTTTAAATCCGGAATCAGTCAAATGTTGTGCTGTTTCTAAACCCGACAGTTGTAAATTCTTTGTAGTCACTTGCTGGTAATTCTCTCGGGCTTCAACAAACACTGCTGCGAACTTATCGAAGTAATTGCCTCATTTTTTTTATTTCTTCTACCCGTTGTTGTTGTGGTCTTCAGTCCGGAGACTGGTTTGATGCAGCTCTCCACAATACCCTATCCTGAGCAAGCCTCTTCATCTCCACATAAGAGAGACAACCTGCATCTGTCTGAATCTGCTTACTGTATCCGTCTCTTGGTTTTCCCCTGCGATTTTTTCCCCATACACTTCCCTCCAACGCTAAATTCATAATCCCTTGATGTCTAAGAATGTGTCCTACCAATCTATCCCTTCTTTTAGTCAAGGTATGCCAGAAATTCCTTTTCTCCCCAATTCTGTTAAGTACCTCCTCATTGGTTACGCGATCCACCCACCTAATCTTCAGCATTCTTCTGTAGCACCACATTTCAAAAGCTTCAATCCTCTTCCTGTCCGCACTGTTTATCGTCCATGTCTCACTCCCATACAAGGCAACACTCCATAAAAATGCCTTCAGAAAGGACTTCCTTAGGTTTAAATCAATACTCGATGTTAACAGATTTATCTTTTTCAAGAACGCTTTTCTGCCCATTGCCATTCTGCATTTTATATCCTCTGTACTGCGACCATCATTTGTTATTTTACTGCCCAAGTAACAAAACTCATCTACCTCCTTTATTGTTTCATTACCTAATCCAATTCCTTCAGCATCACCTGATTTTCTTACACTGCACTCCATTGCCCTAGTTTTGCTCTTGTTAATGTTCATCTTATATGCACCTTTCAGCACACTGTCCATTCCGTTCAATTGCTCTTCCAGGTCCTTTGCTGTATCTGACAGAATTACTATGTCGTCGGCAAAACGCAATGTTTTTAATTCTTCCCCCTGAACTTTAATTCCTTCACCAAATTTCTCCTTGCTTTCCTTTATAGCTTGTTCAATGTACAAATTGAACAACAATGGAGAAAGACTACAACCCTGTCTTACTCCCTTTCCAACCACTGCATCCCTTTCATGCCCTTCAACTCTGACAACCGCTGTCTGGTTTTTGTACAAGTTGTAAATAACCTTACGTTCCCTATGTTTTACTCCTGCTTGCTTCAGAACTTGAAAGAGTTTATTCCAATCAACATTGTCAAAAGCCTTCTCCAAATCTACAAAAGCTAGAAATGTAGGTTTGCCTTTTCTTAATCTATCTTCTAGGATAAGCCGTAAAGTGAGTATTGCCTCCCGTGTTCCTACATTTCTCCTGAACCCAAACTGATCTTCCCCGAGGTCGGCTTCTACCAGCTTTTCCATCCTTCTGTAAATAATTCGTGTTAATATTTTGCAACCATGGCTTATTAAACTTATGGTTCTGTAGTTTTCACACCTATCTGCACCTGCTTTCTTAGGGATGGGGATTATAACATTTTTCTTAAAGTCTGAGGGTATTTCACCTGTCTCATACATCTTACACACCAGGTGAAACAATTTTGTCATGGCTGGTTCTCCCAGAGACTTCAGTAGCTCTGAGGGAATATCATCTACTCCAGGGGTCTTGTTTCTACTTAGGTCTTTCAGTGCTCTGTCAAATTCTTCTCTCAGTACAGTATCTCCTATTTCATCTTCACCTACAACCTCTTCCCTTCCTACAATATTGTCTCGAAGTTCATTTCCTTTGTAGAGCCCCTCTATATTCTCTTTCCACCTTTCAGCTTTCCCTTCTTTGCTGAGAACTGGTTTTCCATAAGTGTCCTTGATATTCATAGAGCTGTTTTTCTTATCTCCAAATGTTTCTTTTATTTTCCTGTAGGCTGTATCTATTTTTCCCCTATTTATAAATTCTTCTACATCCTTGCATTTGCCTTCTAGCCACTCCTGCTTAGCCATTTTGCACTTCCTGTCAATCTCATTTCTTAGTCGCCTGTTCTCCATTTTGCCTGCTTCATTTACTGCATTTTTATATTTCCTCCTTTCATCGATTAAATTTAGTATCTCCTGTGATATCCAAGGATTTTTTGTAGGTCTTTCCTTCCTACCTATTTTGTCCTCTGCTACCTTCACTATTTCTCTCCATTTCA
This sequence comes from Locusta migratoria, assembly GCA_026315105.1. Taxonomy (NCBI): domain Eukaryota; kingdom Metazoa; phylum Arthropoda; class Insecta; order Orthoptera; family Acrididae; genus Locusta; species Locusta migratoria. The sequence goes on along the minus strand of CM048750.1, from coordinate 8,810,166 downwards.
CCCATTCCTCCTCTACTGTTTTATTTTCCCTTGTTTCTGTCAATTGTCGCCTAAAGCTCCCTCTGAAATTCTTAAGAACTTCCGGTTCCTTCAATTTATCCAGGTCCCATCTCCTTATTTTCCTACCTTTTTGTAGTTTCTTTAGTTTCAGCCTACAGTTCATAACCAACAAGTTATGGTCAGAGTCTATATCTGCCCCTGGGTATGTCTTACACTGTAGAACCTGGTTCCGAAATCTATGTCTTACCATTATAAAATCTATCTGGTATCTTCCGGTGTCTCCTGGTCTCTTCCACGTATACAACCTTCTTTTGTGATTCTTGAACCAGGTGTTTGTTATAACTAAATTATGTTCTGTGCAAAATTCTACCAAGCGGCTTCCTCTTTCATTCCTTTTGCCCAGACCATATTCACCTACTATCCTCCCTCCCCTTCCTTGTCCTACTACCGAATTCCAGTCTCCCATAACAATTAAGTTTTCCTCTCCCTTAATTGTCTGAATAATTTCCTTTAGCTCCTCATATATTTCTTCGATTTTCTCATCATCGGCAGAGCTAGTTGGCATATAAACCTGTACTACTGTTGTCGGTGTTGGCTTCGTATCTATCTTGACAATGATAATGCGATCACTGTGCTGATCATAGTAGTTTACCCGCATTCCTATTTTCTTATTCATTATCAGTCCTACTCCTGTGATACCCCCAACTGATTTTGTATTTATAATCCTGTACTCACCTGACCAGAAATCCTGTTCATCCTGCCACCGAACTTCACCAATCCCCACTATATCTAACTTCAACCTATCCATTTCCCTTTTTAAATTTTCTAATTTTCCTACTCGATTAAGGGATCTAACATTCCACGCTCCGACCCGTAGAATGCCAGTATTGTCTTTCCTGATGATTCTTCTACCCATTGGGTTAAATATTCCTTCTTTCTTAACCGGCTGCATCATTTTTACTGTAATGCTTGCACGGTCCAAGTGGAGTGAGCGTTTGCGATATTAGCAACTTTAATTTTGTAATCCAAAGAAAGACGGTCTACTTCTCTAGTCTTTTTTTTTCTTCTGGTTCACATTCATCTACTGATTGTGAGCTATGGTCTTCGACTTTTTCGAAAGTTTCCTCTTCACTGTTTTCATTTTCGTGAGAAAGTTTTCATCGGTTACAAATACTTTTTTAGCTAGCATGTGCATAGTTCGTTTGTAAATTTCTTTACCCATCAACATTGCTTCACGAGAAATTGGTGGTGAATATTCCGATGCAATGAAATTATTTGCAGCAAGCAAATGTTCGTAATGATCGAGTGCATCTTCGACCTTAGACACATCACTGTATAATGAATCAGCAGCTTCTGAAACTTGAGTTCCTTCATTGACAGACATTTTTAATTCACACTGTTGTAAACGCACCAGTCTCTGCGGAAGTGAGGAATGAACGGGTTCTGGAGCAGGTAAGGGCCACTGGTCTATTAGTTCCGTGCGGCCCTTACACTTGCAGACTGTCTGCCTGTTTTTATATATACAATAACACAACTGTTATACTCTACTTTTCCACGAAGAAACCGGTATCTCTAATTTACAACGGATATTTGTAATCCCTCCACAGATTTTAATATCGCTCAGTTTTAAAATAAAATTGTAACGACAATAGTAATTAACTGTTTAATTTACCGGGTGATCGAATAGTCAGTATAAATTTGAAAACTTAATAAATCACGGAATAATGTAGATAGAGAGGTAAATATTGGCACACATGCTTGGAATGACATGGGGTTTTATTAGAACCGAAAAAAATCAAAAGTTCAAAAAATGTCCAACAGATGGCGCTTCATATGATCAGAAAAGCTATAATTAGCATAATAAATTAAGACAAAGCGAAGTTGATGTTCTTTACAGGAAATGCTCAATATGTTCGCCATCATTCCTCAACAACAGCTGTAGTGGAGGAATAATGTCGTGAACAGCACTGTAAAGCATGCCCGGAGTTATGGTGAGGTATTGACGTCGGATGTTGTCTTTCAGCATCCCTAGAGATGTCGATCGATCACGATACACTTGCGATTTCAGGTAACCCCAAAGCCAATAATCGCACGGACTGAGGTCTGGGGACCTGGGAGGCCAAGCATGACGAAAGTGGCGGCTGAGCACACGACCAGCACCAAACGACGCGCGCAAGAGATCTTTCACGCGTCTAGCAATACTTTTTTTTTTTGGTTCTAATAAAACCCCATGTCATTCCAAGCATGTGTGTCAATTTTTAGCTCTCTACCTACATTATTCCGTGATTTATTAAGTTTTCAAATTTGTACTGACTTTTTCACCACGCAGTACATCCATTAAAATTCACTTAGCATTATCCGACTTTCAAAAAAGAAAACATTGAAATTCAAATTTTACGTAACTCTGACAGCCATTTGATAAACGAACTAAGTTACTTATATTTTAATTGGTAGTATTTAAAGTCATTAAATTCATTTGCAAGTTGTAATTTTTAAACAAATAATAAAAATTGAAAGTACAATGTTTCCTGCAGGTAGAATTGAACCGCAGTCCAGTGCGTGGCGAGCGAATACGCTACTGCCCGAACTACTACACCACACACAAGACTTGACCGTTTAACTACTACATGAGATTTATATGAGCTGCAATTAGAACTTCAGAGCCGTTTTTGTCGAAATTCTTTGGATAGTGCGGTTTAATACTTGTACGAGAGGACACCCTTGAGGTGTACTACTGGTCTGCGAAGTCTCATCCCCAACTGAATTTCCGACACCTGGAGGACCCCTTGTTAGTCTAAATATAAAAATACACAAGTTAAAACATCAACAAACTGATTAAAAACTTACATGGCTGAAAGACGTTTGGACGAGAGAAAAGGGGAGAAATTGTAGTAAACACTGGTCCACAAACGAGTGGTTAGGAACACAGATTTGAATATGTCGAAGCAGCCAGCACCGGCTGCCTACTCAGTACAATACAGTTTACGTTCGAATGAACAGGAAAAGTAGACAAGGTGCGTCTGAAAAGTTCGGTGCACGTTGCCATATTGTAGAAACCGCGTTGACGAGGTGAGGTGGCCGCGCATACACGTGGAGGGCCATGTGAACAAGCGCCCCCTCTCACTGCAGTGGAGCGGTGGCACACGCTGCGACCAGCTGGCAGGGCCAGTGTGGGAACTCAAGGAGCGCAAGGTGTAGCAACGCGTTAACATCGAGTTTTGTTTCAAATTAGGCAAAACAGCGGCGGAGAATCATGGCATGTTAGTGCAAGTGAATGGTGTTGGAGCAGCGAGTAAACCGCGTGTGTCTCACTGGTTTCACACACACACACACACACACATGTTTGTTAAGCTTATGGGACTTAACTACGGGGGCATCAGTCCCTAAACTTACAAACTACTTATCAACTACTTACGAACTAGGACGGCACAAATATCCATGCCCGAGGGGCGATTCGAACCCCCGACCGTAGTGGCCGTGCTGTCTGACTGGTTTACGCGCTTTAGAGACGGCAGGGAAGGTGTCGACGATGGGCCACGTTCGGCTCGATCGCCCACAACCACAGTCCCAGAAAAACACCCAACGATGCTGGCGGATGATGGCCGGCTGTCTTTGCGAATGACAACAGGCGAGTTGAAGATCAACAACGCTTTAGAGATCCAACAACTCGTGACCCCACTGCTTCGAGCAATTCCACAAGCTGCATTTGCTGACACTTTCTAACAGCTGTACAACCGATGTCAAATGTGTATTGCAACCAATGGCGATTTCTCTGAAAGCCAGTAAACGTATTTTGTTCGTAACTCTAGTTTTATGTATAACCTGAGTCCATTCACCGAACTTTTCAGACGCACCTTGTATTTGTGACATTGTGTCAGTCTTTGAGGGCTATCTAAGAAGTTTAAAAAAAGCAAGGTGACTAAGATCGCTTAAGAGAACCTCTATTACTGGTTTCATCAGATCTAGGCTGACTTCATCCGATCCTGTATGTTATTAACAGTTGATGAGTCAACTGTCAACCCTTGGTCTTGCTTCATAATACTAGATTGCTGGGGACTTCAGACTGTCAAGAGTAAAAGAACACCAGAATAAAATATAAAACATATTTGCTCATGTCACCACATACAGTTTCACTGAAGAATGTGACTGCATTAATAGACCTGAGTAAAGGGGGTTGAGAAAGAAAGAAGTTACCCCTGCAGAGGAACAAGCTGCAACCCGCACAGCAGTAATCCGTTGCGGACACATCGCAGCCAGCCTCGCAGGCAGCGCCAACAACACGGTCTTCAAATCTGCTTCTGCCGCCCGTGAACCGATGTATCGGCGCTAGGGTTGAGGACGGGAGTGTACTGGCAGTTACGTGTCAGAGTGTGAAGATATATGGTAAAAATATGGTAAAAATGTACTGTGACGGTAGACCACCCATAACAGAAAAAGTGAAAATAAAGCTTAACTGAGGGCGTCGAGCAGCTATTTCAACCAAGTTTGCTATATAAAAGACTAAATGTATAAAATAACTAATTCTTGACCTGACGTCTTGTTTCGTAAAAACAGGTTGTAAATATTTCAGTTGCCACTTAGCATCACTTTTGTTGTCTTTGTATTGTACCTATTTTCTCTGCAACATTTTGAAATATAAAATGTTCAAAAAACTTATTTTCAAGGTTTTAAGAAGAAAAAATAAAAAGATTAAGTATGGTAGAGGTAAGAGTTGTTAGTTCCATTACCGATTGCGCCTAGCGGTGAATACCTTCGTTCCTTCAAGCACTTGACCGCCAGCCAGAGAGAGAGAGAATTTAGTAGTAGGAAAGAGCTGCGTCCCTTCACCAGTTGGCTGTTGCGGTGTGTACCTCGGTATTTATCAACGAGTCACAGGTTGGCAGCCACAATACCTTATAATATTTTACTCTACATCTAGAGATAGATTAGTAAATGACTATACTATTTTCCTAATTTGACTTGCAGTGCTTTAGAAGTATGACGTGTAACTCGGCTTTTACTTTTAGTGATACCAGTCCTAGCACTGCAGAGGCCTGGTGTTTATGTCAACATGTTTTGGCGAAATATCGAGCCAGGCGGCTGAACGCCATACACAAATTTAATGTTGTAAGTAAATACTGCAATCAACCACACGTTGTTTCCTCGGAAGCTCGTGTAATCTAACGCTCCCCGTCTCACTGGAGCTGAATAATATATTTCACTGAATTTTACTGTAATGGACAGGTTATACGTCATTAGTGTATTGTGCCCTAATTTGTATAATTATGTAGTTTCGTTTGCTGTACTAGACTTGAGCAGCTTCGTTGTGTAGTAAGTAGTAGTCTCTTAAGTATACTGCGGTTGTCACGTTTGGATGATAAACATAGTGAGGGCAACACAGTATTCTTCCACAATATCTATGAGCACTGTATTGGTTTAATATTCCTGGTGCTGCAGCCGCGCAAAGCACATCTTGTTAAAGCAAGAATGCTAAATATGAGAATAGTGAGGTAATTTACGTGTTTAATAACAGGTTTAACGGTATATAATTCCATTAAATGATTGGTGGGGTGATGCTAGGAAACAAGAACGCTAAATTGAATATCTTATGTGAATTATTTTAAGTGGTTGAAGGGTGTAGCACCCTTTGACGTGATGAGCTATGTTTTGTTCAGATAGTACGTTCAGAAAGTGTTCGTTAAACTGTACAGTGTGATTTTCGAACAATTTTTCCCATTGGCCTAAATCTGTAAATCTTGTCAGTCGGTGTAATATTTTAAAGGGTAGGTTCTGTTGATTACTATTTCATTCCGTTTTCAACGGCGAGTGACCGAGTATTGCCTGTATTAAATTATTTTGTGCAATTCGTTTTTTTTTAATTGTGGTTTTTCGTTGTTGAAGGTACGGATGGCTTAGTGCTTCATGTATCAGTAAATTGTTGACCGGATTAGTGTGCTTTGAATACTGTGAGTGAAATTACTTTTTACGCTGGGTCAAAGTTCCTGTGTACACTTAACTTGGAGCTTGTTAACATCTGGTCAAAGTCGTTGTAAATTCTTCGCTCAGGTCAGACTAGCGAGCAGTTTGTTGCTGTTATTAAATCATTGGACGGCAACTTCCGGAAGGGACTAAATACCGCTGCCTTTGGTAATTTGAAATTGTTACTGAAAAGCAGCTCGAATTGCTTCATTAGTTTCTTAATTGAACTTGTAACTGGAATTTAGTGTCAGTTGTCTCTGCCAAATTGATGCCTACCTTCTTTGCTTGGTGGCCGTATTGAGACTTGTGTTTTAATTATTGTTAAATTTTGTTGTTTTAATTTCAGTTTAGGGTGACTCAGCTAGGGAGGGTCTGGTCTCCTCCTAAACTTGCTACTCTTCATGTTTTGGAATTAAAAATTTGATTATAAAATTATAATTTGTTTAAGTAGCAATGTACAGAGTAATTGTTAATAAATGTTTGAAGTGTAAAATATTGTCCGCTGCATCAGGCCGTCTGGTACACCAAACAATGCAGTCTAATTTCTAATAAAATACAGTGTTGATTACAACAATTTACTTTTGTTAACGCTTTACGTCTTTTTGGGCCGTTATGATAATCTGGAAAATAAGTTTGGGTGATGTCTTACATGCACAGTGATGATAGATTATTAGTGACCGTATAATAATGTTTATTATAAGGTCAGAAATAAAGTAATTTCTTGTTATCACTGTTCATGGCAAGACATAGCCTGTAAAGTTTCCCCAAATTTTTTCCAGATTCTTATAATGCCCCAAAAAGACTTAACGTGTTAATAAAAGTAAATTGTTGCACCCAAGAGTGGTTTTGGTTAGAAAAAAAAAATATTTGAAGTGTATTTGAATCTATATTCTACGACTGGCCTCTTTCCTCCAAGAACTACGTTTCTTTGCTACCATGCCGTTGAGGACGTGTCGTTTATAAAAATCATTTATCTGTGATCTCGTAGATCAGCATGGAGCGATACAAAATATCATATGTGTCTTCTATAATATGTAAAGGACAGTGTTTTTTTTTCTGAAGACACCATCTGGAAACAGCACTACCGTCTAATGATGGGATCAAGCCCGAAACTAGTAATACTAAAATTATGGTTGTATATAAAACGTGTGGCTGTTGCTGCATTTATGTAGTATCGCATCGTTGTAAAAAGAACCGCGGTTTTCTCAAACCAAAACGAATAAAATAATGACAAATCAGTAAACTGAAATGAACTCGCCTTCAGTTAAAAAAAAAGAAAAAAAGAAAATAGTGTTTTATTGGACACAATGCATTTCGATCCCTGAGGGCTGATATCAGGTGCCTCTATGATTTTTAATAATTTTTTAAAAATGTGGGCCTGTTAAGTCATAGAGGCACCTGATGATGAGCCCTGAGGGCTCGTTATCCAATAAAACACTATTTTTTTTAACTGAAGGCGAGTTCATTTTATTTGACTGAAGTGCAAGACACGGAAGTATCACTGGCAACAATGCACAAAATTAAATGAGAAATTTAATATTCTGCATGGAGACAGCAGAGAAGCAGATATTTGCTTGTGGAAGTGTATGAAGTGTGAGCCTACAGAGAGAAGTAGTGGGCGGTGTTGGTAGGAGTGACCCGCAGATGATGAGCAGGGGCTGGAGGAGACGTTTGCGCGTGAACTGAATGTGGAGCGTGCGCTAGTGCAGAGAGCAGTAGAGTACTTACCCGCAGGTGGCGAGCTTCATGCGGCAGGAGCTGGGGTAGACGTTGCCGTCGGAGGCGCAGACGGGCCCGTCCACGGGCGCCGAGTCGCACGACACGGGGCAGTTCTCGCGCTGCGCCGACGAGTTGCCGCACGCGCCCACGTGCGACAGCTGGATGCCCACCCTGCCACGACACAGCCGACACATCGAGCATTAACACTCCTTCCATCACAAGCACCACTGGCATGGCCATCTCATGGTTTCTATATACCTTTAGCTGAGGCAAACAGATGGTGTTAATATTAAAATTCCACGAAGCATTGATACTCTATGTTTTTTATCTTACGTAGAAAATTAATTGTAATGAATGTAATTACATTATTATTCTAGATTTGTTCTTGCACTTCATAAATAATATATATGACGGACAAAATAAGTAAGCACAAATATCCATGCCCGAGGGGGGATTCGAACCCTCGACCGTAGTGGCCGTGCAGACCGTGACTGAAGCGCCTCAGTCCCCTCGGCCACCGCGGCCGGCTGACCTGTGCACCTTTCCAATCTATTGGTACAGATCCTTCGTTGAGTCGTTGAGAGAACGTTTGTATATGGCTGTTAAGTAAGGAGTTATCGCTTCAGCATAATGAGATAGAAATCTAATGCGTATACAGTCCGGACCAGAAGACTTGTTCTTGTTAAGTGATTTTAGTTGCATCACTAGTTCGATGATATCTACTTCTACGTTGCTCATTCTGGCCTCTGTTTTTAATTAGAAATCTGGAATATTGGTTTCGTCTTTTTTCGTGAATGAGTTTATAAAAACTGTGTTTAGTGACTTTGCTTTAGTAGCGCTGTCATCGACAGGATCGCCATTACAATCACATAATGAGGATATTGTTTGTGGTTTGCCCCTAGTATATTTAACATATGGCCAAAATGTCTTTGGGTTTTTAGTCAATAAGAATAATACGAATCTTTTGTGGGCAACATTTGTAATGTTTTCTGACTGGAGTGTGAAACATGTTTGTGTGTAAGAGTTTCATGTACTTAAAGAGCAGTGCTAGGCATTTTCGTTAAAGAAGGAAATAGATAAGTGAATATTACGTTTTATGCTCGTTTTCAATTCAAGAAATCTTAATTTAACTAAACAAAATTAATAGTGCAATGAATCATTGACTACAATAGTGAACGGGCAGCTAATAAATGTGAATATATGAACTTACATACTTTGACAAAGTGAACAGATAATTACATAAGTATGCTATTTGTGACAGTAGATTCAAATGTTGAAATGTTTGTAGAGCTTATGGGACTTAACTACGGGGTCATCAGTCCCTAAACTTACAAACTACTTATGAACTAGCTAATGCTAAGGACGGCACAAATACCCATGCCAGAGGGGGGATTCGAACCCCCGACCGTAGTGACCGTGCAGACCGTGACTGACTCGCCGCATCCTCTCGGCCACCGCGGCCGGCATTGGCAGGAGACTAGAATGATATTTTGTATAGCGAATGTGTAACAACTCTCACACACTAAATACGCCAGTTGCTATCACAGACAATAATCACTACTAAAACACATTTACAAACTTTCTGACTTGAATTTGAGCCATTGACTTGTCCCTTTGCATACAGATATACGCATATACAGCAACATACATACACACGGTTACAAGAGACACACATCGGTTTAGGAAACGTCACATCCACTGGCCACGGCACTACACCCACATGTTCACATGTTTGTAAAGTCTATGGCACTTAACTACGGGGTCATCAGTCCCTAAACTTACAAACTACTTATGAACTACTTACGAACTAGGACGGCACAAATATCCATGCCTGAGGGGGGATTCGAACCCCCGACTGTAGTGGCTGTGCAGACCGTGACTGGAGCGTCTTAGTCCCCTCGGCCACCGCGGCCGGCGCCACTACACCGGCCGACGGCTTGCATCTCAGCAGTTTGTCTTAGATTACGTCACATTGTATTCTGTCGGACATGTCCGAAAGAACAGACACCATATCAACAACTGTAAATATGCCCACAACAGGCAATGACAGTTTCAATGTGGACGCATTCAAACGCTCGATCCCTTGCGGGAATCCAGTATAGACTGCGATCAAGTGGAATCAAATGGGCAGGGGGAACTGCGATCGTAGTGTGCTACAAGGTGAGAATTTGTGTTGGATGGGAAGCATGTCTGGATGGAATAATTGGTTAAGGCGACCGCTGGCCCCAAGCGGGAAATCCGGGTTCGAATCCCAGTCCAGCACAAATTCTCAACTTTGCTGCTGAATTTATTTCAACCCTCAGAAACGGTCGAAATGTTTCAATATTTCGATTTCGTAAAATTACGGTCTTTACTGTCAACTAATGGTGTCTCTTCTTTCGGACATGTCCGAAAAGAACAGACACCACATCAATAATTTTCCAATAATGCTGCAATGTAATTTTGAAGAAAGTGTACATTACGGGGTTTTGCAATACGTTGTGGTAACACAACAGGCACAGCCAACTCGACAGAGTAAATGTGGCTTCAGCAGTGAAGAGTACAAGTGAGATTAGTTGGCGATTTTCAAATATCCAACAATAAACTGCAATCGTCTGTATCCTCTTCGGAAGTTTTAAATGCGCTGTAAATTTACGGCTAGAACCGGTGCATACGCATTGTCCGCCAAACTCTTGTGTATGGAACTCCGATGTGTGTAGAAATTGTACGAGTGCTTGTCGGATGAGTGGTTGTCGGATGAGTGGTTTCTAGCGACTAATGAATGTCTTCAGGTGCAATATGAGTGTCGGGCGCTTTACCAGTGTCATGCAGTGTACTCAACACTGAATCTGGTGGTCTGCGGTTAGGAAATCGTATGCCGTATTCTCTACAAGCAGCAGCAGCGTTTCCAGTACAAGTAATATTTACTCTGTTTGTGTAAATATGTGCGACAATGTAGTAGACTTGGCCAACTAATGTCAATGAAAGCTTCAATTTCATCTAAAGCGCGACTTCAAAACTTTAATAGCAACACACTACTGCCATGCACTTCAGTGTCACTTGCAGAGTATTTATGTAGATGACATGTCATGAATACACCCATACTAACCGGTGTAACAACACACGAAGAAAAGTTTCGAATTCAGCTTAATCTCTGTACTGCATAAGTAATGGACACATGTAGGAGGTATCTATCTTTCCCCTAGTTATACATTCTTCTAGGTTCTGCATTTGTCCTCTAGCCATTCCTGCTAAGCCAGTCTGCACTTCCTGCCAATCTCATTTTTCAGACGTTTGTACTCCCTTTTGCCTGTTTCACTTGCTGAATTTTTACATTTTCTCCTCTCATCAATTAAGTTCAGTATATCTTGTGTGTTATCAAGGGATTTCTGTTAGGCCTTGTCCTTCTGTCTATATGATCCTCTACGACCTTCAGTACCCTATCTCTCAGAGCTACCCATTCTTCTTCTACTGTATTACTTTCGCCCGTTTCGGCCAAACCTTGCCTAATGCTCCCTCTGAAACTCTCAACCACCTCTGGTTCCTTCATTTTGTCCAGGTTCCATCTCCTAACCTTTCTGCAGCCTCTTAAGTGCTAATCTGCAGTTCATAACCAATAAGTTATCGTCAGAGTCTATATTGCCCCTGGGTATGTCTTACATGTTTAAAACCTAGTTCCTAAATCTATTCCTTGCCATTATAAAGTCAATCTAGTACCTTCCAGTGTCTCCTGTCTCTTCCACGTATGTCTCATAGGAAAGTAAAATGCAAAAGTATGAGGAAGTCTTAAATTTTTCAACTTTTAATTCTACATTTGTTCCTGGAAATAATAACAATAAAAAATAAAAAAAGCGGTGGTTGTAAAAATACGATAATCTTGAGCGGTTTTTACAGTAACGTTAAACAGAAATGAAAGACAAACAGACATAATTTAAAACCGGCGATAACCACCATCCCCAGCAGGTGCCTCGGCACCATGATCGCTTCCCGTCGGAGGGTCTAGTCCTCCACAGGACGTGGGTGTTTGTGCTGTCTTTTGCATAAATTAGTTTAACCCCTCGACGAACTGAGTGTGACGAGCTGATTTCGGCCAGCAGTCGTCGACATTCGGGAGGCCGTACCAAATGTATTGAGGCTTTTATACCGGCCGCAATGGTCTCTTAACATTTTAACATTATTTTTTGACGATAGTAGCAGTTAATGATGAAAAATATTGTGAATTGTTTCAATGTCCACATGTGTGTATCATCCAACAACTAAGAATTGTATTCCCTGATGACAAGGTCGTTCCTACAAGGAGTAATTCTGAGACCAGATTTTGGAATGTATTATCGAGAGCCGGCCGCGGTGGCCGAGGGGACTGAGACGCTCCAGTCACGGTCTGCACGGCCACTACGGTCGGGGGTTCGAATCCCCCCTCGGGCATGGATATTTGTGCCGTCCTAAGTCTTAGCTAGTTCGTAAGTAGTTTGTAAGCTTAGGGACTGATGACCGCGTAGTTAAATCCCATAAGTGCTACAAACATTAGAACATTTTACTATCGAGAAAAGAAATACTCTAAAAGGTGATATAAGTAAAAGTAATGTGCATGCATCTTCTCCTCTCGTAATGTCTTTGAAAGAACGAAATAAAAAAAATTCTGCTTGTTTTAGCAGTACACATTTTTCTGCCTGTAGCATAGAACTATTAGCAACGTATAATCGCAGAAAAGCACGTCTAAACGTGTCAGATTACTAAGCGAAGCAAAAATGCCGCGAGGCTCGAAAAAACTTAAACGGTCAAAGGGTTAAGTCACTATTGACTTAGTAGATTCCAATTCCTAAGAAAGCAAGTGCAGACAAATGTGAAAATTACAGAACTATCACTTTAATTAATCATGGCTGCAAAATACTAATACAAATTATTTATAGACGAATGGAAAACTGAAACTGGCGGAATCCTATCTTGGGGAAGGTCAGTATGGATTTAGGAGAAATGTAGGATCGCGCGAGGTAATATTCACTTTATCAGTTATCTTAGAAGGTATGTTAACGATACTGAAATCTACGTTTTTAGCAATTGTAGATCTGGAGTAAGCTTTTGACAATGTTCACTGGAATACACTTTTTGAAATTCTCATGATAGCAAGGGTAAAATATAGGGACCGAAGAGTTATATTTAACTTGTATAAAAACAAACAGCAGTTATTAGAGTCGAAGGGCATGAAAGGGTAGCAGTGATTAGAAAGAGAGTAAGACAGGGTTGTAGCCTTTCCCCAATGTTGTTCAATGTGTACATTGAGCAAGCTGTGAAGGAATGCAAACAGAAATTTCGAATCAAAGTCCAGGGAGAGGGACTAAAAACATTGCGGTTTGCTGACTACGTAGTAATTCTGTCAGAGACGGCAAACGACCTGGAAGAGCAATTAAAAGGAATGGACATTGTCGTGAAAGGAAGATATAAGATGAACGTAACAAGAGTAAAACGAGGGTAATGGAATGTAGTGACAGAAAATCAAGCGATTCTGAAGGAATTAGATTAGATAATGACACGTTAAAAATAGTGCATGAGTTCTGTTATTTGGGTAGCAAAATAACTTCTGATGGTCGAAGTAGAGAAGATATAATATACAGAATGGCTATGGGAAGACTAGCTTTTCTGAAGAACCGAAAGTTGTTGACATACAATATTAGTTTAAATGTTACGAACTCCTTCCTGAAATCATTTGTCTGGAGTGTAGCATTGTATGGAAGTGAAACGTGGACGATAAGAGTTCAGACAAAAAGATGATAGAAGGTTTCGAAATGTGGTGCTATGGACAAATACTGAAGGTTAGATGGGTAGATTACGTAACTAATGAGGAGGTACTTAACAGAGTTGGGGAGAAATGAAGTTTCTGGTATATCCTGACAAAGAGAAGGTATAGGTTGGTGAGACAAATTCAGAGACATCAAGGAATCGTCACCTTAGCATTAGAAGGAAGTGTGTGGGGTAAAAATCGTAGAGGGAGGCCGAGGGATGAATACAGTAAGCAGATTCAAAAGGGTGTAGGTTGCCGAACGTATTCTCAGATGAAGAGACTTGCACAGGACAGAGTAGCGTGGAGAGCTGCATCAGCCCAGTCTGTGGGCTGAAGACCACAATAACAACAACAGCAACAACAACAAGGATGATGAAAAATATCGTGAGTAATTTCTATGTCCTCATGTATGTACCCAGCAATAACTAAGAATTGTATTTCTTGTTGACAATGTCGTTCCTGTGAGGAGTGTTTCTGGATGGAGATTTTGAATCTATTAGTAAAGGAAAGAAAAACTTGCAAAGGCGATTTTAGTAAAAGTAATGTGCATGCATTTGAATCTCTCGTAAAGTCTTTGAAACTACGAAATTACCCCCCCCCCCCCCACTCAAGGGGGCTCACGGTTCTTTGGTGAGTACGTGCGTGGCGAGCACGGGCCCCCGAGCTAATGGAGTCTTCCTCCCTTCTTTCCTCCCTGGACTGCATTTCCTTTCCCCCTCCCCTACTTTCCTATCCTCTCTCCTTCCTGTCCACTGGTGACCTCAGCAGTTTAGTCCCCCTATCGCAACCAAACAACCCAACAGCACTACAAAATTCAAGTTAGTAAATAAATAAATAAAAATCTGCTTCTTTTGTCAACAGCATACACATTTTTTTGCCAATTGCATAGAACACTTAGCAACGTACAATCGCAGAAAAGAACGCCGAGACATATCAGATTACTAAGCGTAGCAAGAAATGCTGCGAGGCTGGAGAAAAATTACCGGTCAAGGGGTTAAGTAAGTGTAGGTGCCGCGGCAGAATAGCCGTGAGCACTGAGGCGCCATGCTGTGGTGCGCGCGACCGTTCGCCGCCTGGGGTTCGAGTCCTACCTCGGGCGTGGGAGTTTGTGTTGTCCTTAGCATAAGTTACTTTAAAAGTAGTTTGTAAGCCTAGGGACTGACGACGAACGCAGTTAAGCTTCTTAGATTTACAAACATTTGTAAATCTAAGGACTGATGCCCACAGCAGTATGATCGCACAGCTTTACAAACGTTTGAACATTTTGAACTCCATGTGTGTTATCAACTCCGGCAAGTGGAGCGCTATGATTTACCTGCGTTGCCCGATCGACCGTTCTGACTTCATTTATCCTGTTTGGTCTCTTTCAGCTGTATATATATATTTGTCGCATTTCTCTTCTCTTATTTTCGGTGCCGGTTTTCTCCGCCTTTTTGTTCACACTCGCAACTTTTTAAATTTCCTGTGGCGCTGAAGACCTAGATTCATTCAGCGAACTTGATTGTTTGTAGAAGAAAGGATCGGAAGAGTGCGGTCTGCGCCCAGTGCCGGGCTAGCAGACGCGAGCAGTGTGGGGGCCTGCCTGCCTGTGTGGGAAGCCTGTGGAAGTAGCGGCCCAGGGCAGCGGGCGTGCATCTGATAGCGCACTGCCGTGCACCGCCGCGGGCATCAGATGGGGCGACCGGTTGTAGCGCGCTGTGCTGTGGGGGCGTAGCGTAGCATACCGCGCTGTGCCTGCCTGCCGCTAACTGCTGCCGCTTCCGCATACCCCGCACCACACACACGGCCACTGTGTCTGCTGCGGCCGCGCCCTCTGTACACAACCACTCCTATCCGCCAGCCGCCTTCACTAACGCTCTTGTCTGGAGGCCGTTGACACGTTGTGTTGCACTCCTGGAGAACGCCGTGCTGCCTACGTCTTCTCCAGAGCTTTTTTCTTCCTTCAGGGAGCACGACTTGGTACGCGTACCCCCTAAACCAGGCTGTTCCAGCAGGCTGCTCCACGAGCGCTCACTGCCCCAGCTGGGAGCTGCGATGGCGGGGCAAAGTGCTCGGGCGGGCATAAGGAAAAAGACGCGTTCCCTGAGTTCTCGTCAATGGCAAGTTGTGACAACAGCAAATATGTGTAGCCGCCAAAGCCGCCTTCTTTATTAGAACTGTAGCTCTTCAGTAACAGACACTGTCGTCGACAATGTCGACTACAGTGTCATTACAGCAGTGGCGGACTAAGTCTGTCGGAGGCCCTAGACGGTGGCAGAACAAAATGAGACTCCCGTCCACTAGCAAATACGTATATTGTTGTGTGTTGTGGTCTTCAGTCCGGAGACTGGTTTGATGCAGCTCTCCACCCTACTCTAACCTGAGCAAGCCTCTTCAACTCCTCTTAAGAACGGCAACCCACATCCATTTGAAACCGCTTACTATATGCATCTCTTGGTCTCCCTCTGCGATTTTTACGCCATGCACTTGCCTCCAATTCCAAATTCACAATTGATTGATGTCTAAGAATGTGTCCTACCAATCGATCCCTTCTTTTGGTCAGGGTATGCCAGAAATTCCTTTCCTCCCCAATTCTGTTCAGTACCTCTTCATTAGTTAATCCACCCAACTAATCTTCAGCATTCTCCTGTAGCACCACATTTCAAAAGGTATGCCATTGGGTACACGTCTCGGTCACCTCTTATTCGCATCGACGGCACTTTGAACAGACGCCGTTACATTTCAGATCTGTTACGACCCGTGGCTCTGCCCTTCATTCGATCCCTGCGAAACCCTACATTTCAGCAGGATAATGCACGACCGCATGTTGCAGATCCTGTACGGGCCTTTCTGGTTACGGAAAATGTTCGACTGCTGCCCTGGCCAGCACATTCTCTAGACCTCTCACGAACTGAAAACGTCTGGTGAATGGTGTCCGAGCAACTGGCTCGTCACAATACGCCAGTCTCTACTCTTGATGAACTGTGGGCATCTGTACGTGTACACGGCATCCAAGCTCTGCTTGACTCAATGCCCAGGCGTATCAAGGACGTCATCACGGCCAGAGGTGGTTGTTCTGGGTACTGATTTCCCAGGATCTATACACCCAAATTGCGTGAAAATGTAATCACATGCCAGTTCTACTATAATATATTTGTCCAATGAATACCCGTTTATCATCTGTATTTGTTCTTGGTGTAGCAATTTTAATGGCCTGCTGTGTAAATTATTTATTAAATTACACGACCGGTTTCACTGTTACAATCACACCGTCTTCAGGCGCCCTTTGTGCAACTGTTATTAATGGCTCATTTGAAAAGGGCAGCCATTAACATCGGTAGCAGTAAATTTCTTGGTCAATTCTTGTCAAAGACCCAACGACGAGCAGTATGATTAGTTAATTTACTGACGACCGGTTACAATGGGCTATGCCACCATCCTCTGGCCGTATAAAATTCGACACTCTGGTCATCTTACGTTATTTAAGAATGGAGATTAAACAGAACGTGCAGGATAACACATAGTCAAAACACAAAATACCTGAGTTGAATTATCGACTGCTTGTAAGACGACTAGGTGATGGTGGCATGGCCCATTGAAACTGGTCATCATTAAATTAAGTAATTATATTGCGATCTTGGCGTTTTTCTTTTTAAGATAATTAATTCGATGAATATCGGTCCTCAGACGTCGGAAAAAAGGGAGCATCACTATGCGTGCTCAGGGCACGGCCTTGCCTTGAAGTTTTTAGGGGGAAGGCCCGAGATGTCGCACTGCGATATTCCGAAGTGGCGCATTCAAATCTGAACCGGTCGTGCCTTTTCATGTGAACACCCCTTTTACATACAAACACATACACCATCTTCCGCAGCAGCTGTTAAAATTACCTATAAGAGGCACTCCGCATTTGCCGACTGCAATTAAGACATTTAATTGTACACTAGACGTGTTTCACTTTTTATTTTAAAAGCATCTTCTGTGCTCTGTAAATGATAAAAAAAGGTTTGTAATTGTTTGTATATATAAATTAAAAACAGTTTTTAAATACTTTGTGCACGTTAGGCCTATGTGTTTTAAACGATATTCAGTCTACTCACGAAGTTGTTGCCTCTTCTTTACATCTCGCTACTGTTTCTCTGTCTTGTGGGCTGGGGTTGGTTCTATTGACGTGTGCGGTTTGGCGGTGTACGGCACTTTTAGCCTGATTTTGTACGGTTTCTTCCGTTTCATTTGTTATCATTCACTTATTTTTTTATAATGTTCAAATGTTTGTTAAGTTTATGATACTTAACTACGGGGTCATAAATCCCTAAACTTACAAACTACTTATAAACTACCATACACTAAAGACAACACAAACATCTATGCCCGGTGGAGGATTCGAACCCCCGACGTGTAACGGCCACGTGCATCGGAGCATAGCGCCTCACTGCGCTCGGCCACTCCGCCGCGGCCACTTATTTTAAACTGCGTACAGTTTGCAACTCACCCGTTTTTAGTTGGAGGTTTTCGTTTTTTTTTTTTAATCACTTTACCACAGCGTCGCTATGTTGTTTTTGTCTGTTCATTTGATTTTTTTGGGTGGTCTCTGAGTGTTGCCAACGTAATAGTTTTTGTATAAGCATGTACAGTTTAAATGTGTGTATGTCCATGAGTGATTTTTGATTTCAGACAACAGGCTGTCTGAGATGGTTTTTAGATATGTGAATGCAGGTTTAATTGAGATGTGGTGGGAGGAGGCGAGGGTTGTGAGTGGTAGTTTGAGTGGGGGGGGGGGGGGGGAGTTCACTTTCAAAGTGTTTATTTTATGTTAGGGGGTCAGTAAGATTGGAAAGTGTGTGGTTTGCTACACTGGTTTGGTCATTTATGATATATTTCTTTTCTATTATTGTTTTTTGTATAAGGTAGTTTTCTTGAAGGGTGAGGTGTTCATAAGAATAAACAACAAGAAACACACACGCACGCGCGCACCGTATATACATATACCAAAAATATAACAGAACAATAACGGAAAAGAAATAGCACTAGTCACAACCATTGCTTCCTCCACCACATCACAATTAAACCTGCCTTTACATATCTAAAAAACTACTCAGTCATCCTGATGTCTGAAATTAAAAATCACTCATGCACACACACACACACACACACACACACACACACACACACACTCAGACACACACATACATACGCTGACTTAAATTATACATGCATATAAAAAGAATATTACGTTGGAAACACCATCAGACCATACAAAAATAAATAAATAAATAAAATAAAATAAAAACAAAAAAAGGAAAAGACATGAACAACAAAGGGACACTATGATGCAGTGGTAAACAAAACGAAAAGCATCCCACTACAAACGGGTGAGATGCAAACTGTACGCAGTTTAAAATAAGTTACATGAAGTTATAACAAATGAAATGGAAGAAACTATACAAAATCAGGCTAAAGTGTCGTACACAGCCAAGAAGCACTCGTCAGGAACCGAACAACTCCAGCCTACAAGACAAGAAACAGTTATGAGATGTAAAGAAGAGACAACAACACCGTGAGTAGACTGAATATCATTTAAAAACAAATGGGTCTAACGTGAACCAAGTATTTAAAAACTGTTTTTAATCTATATATACAAAAAATTACAAACCTTTTTTGTCATTTACAGACCGCAGAAGATACTTTTAAAATGAAAAGCGAAACGCGTCTAGTGTAAAATAAATGTCTTAACTGCAGTCATCACAAGACGGAATACCTCTTATAGTTAACTAGCTTAAAACCGGGCATTGCTCGGTTATTTATTTATTTATTCCTGCTTTAATTCAGTATTTCTCCTATCCGTTGTCTTTCTGTCCATCACCTTTTTTTATAAAATGTTATATTAATCGGAGAATATATAAGAAAAAATGATGAAATGTTTGTAAATTTATGGGACTCAACTGCTTGGGTATTAGCCTCTAGCTTACAAACTAGTTAAACAAAGGTAAACTGAAGTAAGGGCAACGCATACACCCATGCCCGAGGGAGGAATCGAACCCTGACGGCGAAAGGCTGCGGGCATCGCAGCACGGCTAATCCGCCGCGGTATATATAAGAAATAACGCTGTTTTGCTTAATGTACAAATTTATAAGTGCAGTATCCAAACAAAGCTAGTAATCAAAATACAAATGACATATAAAATTCGTACGATGTCATATTTATTGAATTATATGTTGTACAATTGTATAATTTTCCAGGTATATATTCATTTGTATAAGTGCTGTATGTCTGTGAAATCTCTTGGGGATACAATTAGTAGTAAAGAAATAATAGGTTAAAACTTCGTGCGTGATGGGGCGGTTTTCCAAGAACGTTACTTTTTATGTGCGCATATCTCATGAACTACGTGTCGTACTGTGATACAGTTTAGTAGGTACATTGGATGTGCGTATCCAGTCTGTAAAATTTTCTGCGGCTACAATTAGTAGTGTAGAAATTATAAATTGTAACGTCATACCGAATGCCGTAGTTTTAGTCCATGAACAACAGAAAAGTAAAAAGCGAGAAACATTTTTCCTATCATAATTTTGATATGGTTGTCAGGGAGCAATAGCTCAATAGAGGTTTCAAATTAAGTTTAAAATTTGTTGCAAGTTGCTAAGGAATCTCGTTCTCATACACTGTATTCATAAAATCTCGATGCATTACGCGGCAGTTTCTTACAACTCTTATTGTTTATGACGTTATATCTCCTGAACCATGTGTCGCATGTGGTTCTTACCATTACAGAATTGGTACCTTACGGTAAGGAATATGTCTACCAAATTTGGTTGAAATCGGTCCATTGTTTTAGGAGGAAACGTGCAACATAATCACGTAATGCAGCAGTTTTATGGCATCTCATTGTTCGCGACGGCATATTTCGCGAACTACGTGTTGTACGTGATGCTTACACTTACGGCGACCGTCCTCATGGATTGAAGCTTGTTGTTGTTATGGTGTTCAGTCCGGAGAATGGTTTGATGCAGCTCTCTACCCTACTATATCCTGAGCAAGCCTTTTCATCTCCTCATAAGAACGGGAACCCACATACATTTGAATCTGCTTACTATAAGCGTCTCTTGGTCTCCCTCTGCGATATTTACCCCATACACTTCCATCCAATGCTAAATTTACGATTTCTCGATGTCTAATAATGTGTCCTACTAACCGATCCCTTCTTTTAGTCGAGGTATGCCAAAAATTCCTTTTCTCCCCAATTCTATTCAGTACCTCTTCATTAGTTATGCGATCTACCCACCTAATCTTCAACATTCTTCTGTAGAACCACATATCAAAAGCCTCTATTCTCTTCCTGTCCGCACTGTTTATTGTCCATGTTTCACTCCCGTACAAGGCAACACTTTACACAAATGCCTTCAGAAAAAGACTTCCTTACACTTAAATTAATATTCGATGTTAGCAAATTTTATATCCTCTGCACTGCGACCGTCATATGTTATTTTACTGTATTGAAGCTTATGTGTACAAATTTTCATTAAGATTGGAACAAAACTGTAAATTAGTATGCAACTCATACACACAAACAAACACACAAACATACGGACACTGCTTTATATAGAGAGAGATTTAAGATACACACATTTTTATGAAATGTATAGATTCGTTTTGAGCCAACACCGCCTGGAAGACAAGGCCTGACAACTGGCCGTGCCTACGTCACAGCGAGATGCGGCTGACTGGCTGGCCGCTGGGGCACGCCCACCTGTCAGATGGCGGCTACCGCCTCTCGCTGTGACGTAGACAGTGTTGCCAACTCTTAGAACGAGAATGTCGCTAAATCCGTACTCGAAATTCGCTAAAATATTGTCACGTTGCAATGGAAGCAGGCTTAACTTCGAAGGCAACTAAACACAGCACTTATACTGAAAGCACGTTTATTACGAACTCAATATAGACGCAGCACTGACTGCCTCTCAGGCAGAGTGCTCTGCTATTTATACACAGACAGAATTTACTAGAAATTAGAAGAACAGTTAACATAAGAAACAAGTAGAATTTACAAGTGAACATAAGAAAGACGTAGAACCTTCTGGAATTGTAAATTACAAAGTAATAAATTTTTGCCGGTGGGCGGGATTGAACCGACGACCTTCTGCTCTGCAGTTAGTGACGCTATCCGCTGCGCCACGCCGGCAGTTGGTGTTCGTGGTTTCTCGCGGCAATATTTTCCAATTAAAGAAATATGTACTACGTTTCCTTTTTATTATATGCAAGTATTAGTAATATTTTTAATCTACTACATTTGTTTTTAATATTTAAAAATGTAAATTTGGTATTTAACTGAAACAGCATGCGATATTAATTTTTAAAACGTCAGTAATGGTAACGCTACTGTAAGTTGCCAGTTTCACCTGGAAACGACACACCTATGATATATGGCTCAAAACACGCAGTTTTGAGAGTACTTTCACTTATAGATCTTACGTAAACCATCACTATTCATAGTAATTTGTACTGTTTTTGGCCTAATACTGTACACACTTGCCCATACTTTGGATTCGGTCCGCTGTGCCGTATTTGACAGTTTTCCAGTTCGTACAAATTACTGTGAATAGTAAGGGTTTCCGCAAGATCTTTCAATGGAGTTACTCTCTGCGTCTTTTGAGAGATATTTCATGGCTGTGTCATTTCCAGGAAAATCCGGCAACGTACTGCTGTGATACCTGTAAAGGATGTATAGAACACGGAATAAATAATTAAAGAAATAAACAAATGAAACACTTACTTAAGCTATATTTACCATGGCCTATGTTTTTAACAGTTTGATGATTGAAATGAGGACCAAGCACATCCCTAACAATTTTGTTCGATGAAACCTGAAATTACTGGCCGTTTGGGAATCAAAGAATAAAGTGTTCACACCTCACGTAAGTGGCGCGTTGTTAAAAATGTTCACCAATGAAGGGAGACAAAGTTCCCTCAGCAATTCGTGTAGGATCTTCAGTCAAGGCGTAATACTAAGCTTTAGTTGCTTTGGATGAGTAATACGCACAATATTGTCTCTATGTTTTTTACTGTTTGAATGTTTCTTAATATCGATTTTGCATATATAGCTACACGACAGTATTTGCAAAAGACTTTTGTTGAGTCCCCAGCGTCAGTAGTAAACTATCCCTTATAATTTGGTTCGGATTCCCATTCTTTTCGGTACCGCTGCAGATGGTTCTTTTTTTCTTTTTTCAGGCAGTGACAAATCCATAATTTTCTTTCACATTAAAAATATCCCACGTAATATTAAGAAATAAGAAAATATGTAATACGTTAGTATGTATACATTCCCTGCCACTCTCTTTAAATCGTAACCTGAGATACTAACGCCTCACACATGCAGACACACAAAAGAGAAACAGGAAATTATAACGCAAGTAGCTTGAACACCATCAAACGTAATTAACGTGAACACCACGAGACCTAGGCGGTTGCCTCTCAGCTGAATGTTGAATGGCGTCAGCATCAACAACGGGACATGAGGCTGAAATTGGGGAAGTCCCTTCCATTCTGCAATCAAAAAATGTTCAAATGTTTGTAAAGTCTATGGGACTTAACTACGGGGTCATCAGTCCCTAAACTTACAAACTACTTATGAACTACTTACGAACTAGGACGGCACAAATATCCATGCCCGAGGGGGGATTCGAACCCCCGACCGTAGTGGCCGTGCGGACCGTGACTGAAGCGCCTTAGTCCCCTCGGCCACCGCGGCCGGCATTCTGCAATCAGATCACGCATTGACAAGATAGAAAACGCAGTGCTGGCTACGACTTCAAACGCAATGAAAATACTATAAGTCGTTCATGGTGACAAAATCTATATCTATAAATGTGGATGTCTGTTCGGTGTACGTTTATCACGTCTGAACCACAAGACATAAAGAGCTAGAAATTTGTACAGTTACTAATGTCCACCCGGGGAAGGCTTTAGACACGGTTTTATGACGATCTGTGTACGATTATCACGTCAGAACGACAAGACTCAGAGACTTAAATATTTGTACAGTTACTAATTTATACCTGAGGTAGGTTTTAGGCACGGTTTTATAGCGATCTGATAGATATTTAGTAATTTGAAGAATATAATGCGTAATGCGGAACAATAATTACTCTTTGAAAATGGTTTTATTGCTTAAGGGTTGATAATGATAAAAGGGTGGAGTATATTGTGATGGAAAGTTATCGGTGTATATAAAATTCTACGCGTGTGTGTGTGTTAATATTTCGCTCTTCAGCGAAAACTACAGAACGCAAACGAATGGTCTGTGTGTAATTGTTGAATTTCGTGATTGGATTCTTCGAAACGAGTGCATTTTTACGTGTGAGTTGATCTACACGACTTACTTTCCTGATAAATGGTAAGTGCATAGATTTCTGCAATCTGATAGGAATATTTTTCAGTTTTGCTTTATACGTCGCTTGCTCAAGGGTGGGAAACCCAAAAAATCTCTACATTTAGACTCCAAACAATATTGCAAATAACGTAGATTTCCAGAATGCCCTAAAATGAAATTAAAACGAATTTGGACATTACTCTCGCCGTACGTGTTGAGGTATTGCAACACAGACTATAAGGAATAATGTATGTATTATTTATTATAAATCATTAAGCACTTCACATAATTTAATTTTTTTATTTGAATGTTGATTGAAAATGTTTGTTTCTAAAGAAGGTATTGTATTTCATTTCATCCTTCAAAACCAGTCTCATAGCAAACAACTGAAAGATAGCTTCAAATGTTTGTCAAGTCTATGGGATTTAACTACGGGGTCATCAGTCCCTAAACTTACAAACTACTTATGCACTACTTACGAACTAGGACAGCACAAAAATCCATGCCCGAGGGGGGATTCGAACCCCCGACCGTAGTGGCCGTGCAGATCGTGACTGGAGCGCCTCAGTCTCCTCGGCCACCGCGGCCGGCTGAAAGATAGCTTATCTATCATAATCAACCAATACGCGAGCGGAGCCGCGGGTTTAAAATAGTGTCCTAAAAGCCAACTTTTGAAGATGATTTTGGTCCAGTGGCCAGAAGTGTCCGCCGCTCACCTGCAGACCTCCACCTGCAGCATGCACCTGTTGAGGTAGGTGCGGCCGTCGGTGCCGCAGACGGGCTCGTTCTCGCGGCCGCACCGGTGGCTGCAGCTGGCGCCCTCCGCGCGCGAGCACTTCTCCGGGGGAACCACCGTCACGCCTGCCAACACAACACAACACAACACGTTACTCCCGTCTGACACCACACAGCGCACCTCTCATCATTCAGTCATTCATCATGCTTCACAAAGTAGCCTGAAACTTCAACTGTGTTTTGACGCTAAGCTATTTTCCTATGTTATAAATATAGTTGTTATTCTGAATGATTAGACTAGAATTTTGGTCATTATTTTTTCTGAAATTAAAGCTTGAAAACAATTAAATTTCAAGAACAGGTCACGTGGTTAAAAACGTTCCGTTATTGAGTAAAAATTTGGTTATGTTACATGACACGAAGAAGACAACCTATATGTGTCTTTTACCACTGTTGGCGAAATTTCATTACTTTTCCTGCGTATGATTGTTTGTGATAGAAAACCCATTTACAACTATTTTTGTAAGAATGGAAAAGTACACTCCTCGAAAATGAAAAAAAAAAAAAGACCGTCATGAATTCGTCGAGGCATCAGAAAGAACTTTTATTAACATATTCTTCAGGATGTATACAACACACGATCTCTCGGACAGAGCCATACGCACGTCAGTACAGTCATCAGAGCGAGCGAAAGGTCGTCGCTAGTAGCGTTTATACCCCGGTATTTCACCAATGACAGCTACAGTTCTCCCATGGAGACGATCGTAGAGGTGTCGAATGTAGTCTTCAGGAATAGCCTGCCGTGAAATTTCCACTTGGTGCCACAGTCGGGCCAGATTCCGTGCCGGTCATGCAGACAATAAAGCAGCTGTATGATATCAAGAACTCAGACGGAAAACCAGTACTAAGCAAAGACGAGGAAGCTGAAATGTGGAAAGAATATATACAGTGCCTATACAAAGACAGTTTTCTAGAAATGGAAGTGGAGGAAAATGAGATAGGATATATGATACTGGGAGAAGAATTTGACAGAGCGCTGAAGCATTTGAATCCAAACAAGGCCCCTAGAGTAAATGCTATTCCCTATGATATCGTTAGGAGAGCCACGCATGAAGAAATTGTTCTACCTGGTATGCAAGATGTATGAGACAGGGAAAATACCCTCCGACTTCCAGAAAAACATTGTAATTACAGTTCCAAAGAAAGCAAGTGCAGACAAATGCGAAAATTACAGAACTATGAGTTTAATAAGTCATGGTTGCAAAATACTAACAAGAATTATTTTCAGACGAATGGAAAAACTTCTAGAATCCGACCTATGGGAAGATCAGTTTGGATTTAGGAGAAATGTAGGAACACAGGAGGCAATACTCACGACTTATCTTAGAAGATAGGCTAAGAAAAGGCAAACCTAAATTTTCAGCATTTGTAGATTTGGAGAAAGCTTTCGACAATGTTGACTGGAATACACTCTTTCAAATTCTAAGGTAGCTGGGGTAAAATATAGGGAGCAAAGTGTTATATTCAACTTCTACAAAACCGGACAGCAATTATTGGAGTGGATGTACATGAAAGGTTGCAGTGGTTGAAAAGGAAATAAGATAGGTATGAAAAAATTGTTGAAATGTCTTGGTCGCAGTTAGCTTTATTTCATGACGCGTTTCGAGACATCATCATCAGAAAAAGATTTTAAAAAACGATGGGAATTACACCATCTTGGTATAGATTCATGAATACAAATTTAAAATACCATCATGGATGTCTGGTGAAGGTGTTCAACCAGACTTACATGCCAACGTAAGGTCGCGTGTCCAACAAGAATGGATGGTTTCATGAATCAAGTGAGAAATAAGACAGGGTTGTGCCTTTCCCCAGTGTTGTTCAATCTGTACACTGAGCGATATGTGAACGAATGCAAGAAGTTTGGAGTGGGAATCAAAGTCCAGGGAGAGGGAATAAAAATCTTCCGGTTTTAGTAATTCTGTCAGAGACAGCAAAGGACCTGGAAGAGCAAGTAAATGGAATGGACAGTGCCTTGAAAGAAAGGTGTAAGATCAATATTAACAATAATAAAACGAGTGTAATGGAATATAATGTAGAAAATCGGGCGAAGCTGTAGAAATTAGAATAGGTAATGAGACAATAAAAGTCGTAGATGGGTTTTGTTATTTGGATAGCAAGATAACTTGTGATGGCCGAAGTTAAGAAGATACAAAATACAGAATGGCTATTGCAAGAAAAGCGTTTCTAAGGAAGCGAAACTTGTTAACATCCAATACTAATTTAAATTTTAGGAAGTCCTTTGTGAAAGTATTTGTTTTGAGTGTAGCATTGTACGGGAGTGAAATGTAGACTATAAGAAGTTCAGACAAAAAGATGATAGAAGCTTTGGAAATGTGGTGCTAGAGACGAATGATGAAAATTAGATGGGTAGGTCACGTAACTAATGAAGAGGTGCTTAATCGAATTGGGGAGAAAAGGAGTTTCTGGCATATCTTAACTGAGAGAAGGGATAGATTGGTTCGACACATTCTGAGACACCAAGGAATCGTCAACTTAGCATTAGAAGGAAGTGTGTGGGGTAAAAATCGTAGAGGGTGACCGAGGGACGAATACAGTAAGCAGATTCAAAAGGATGTAGGTTGCCGAACGTATTCTCAGATGAAGAGACTTGCACAGGACAGGGTAACGTGGAGAGCTGCATCAAACCAGTCTGCGGACTGAAGACCACAACAACAATAACATTCAGAACATGTAAGATGACATTTAATCCGGCACAAATATGCTCAATGAGGGAAAGATCTACGGTTCGTACTGCCGAGGGTAGTTGACGTACAGCTTGAAGATCATGTTGGGTGGCTCGGGTTACATGTGAACGTACATTGTCCTGTTGGAAGAGCTATTCCCTTTTTGGTTCCTAAACGGTAGCAAGATGGGATGGATGATGATTTCGGTGTACCTTGCGCTGTTCAATGTTCCTTCGACGATCAACTAAGATGAACGGCCATTGTAGGGTATGTCTCCTCACACCATGATGCCGGGTGTCAGCCCCGTGTTCCTCTGACGTACACACTCCAGATTTTCGCGCTCCCCTGCAAGATGCCACACACGCGTACGGCCATAAATGGCTCCGAGGCAGGAGCGACTCTCATCACTGAAGACGACACGTTTCCATTCGTCCTTCGATATGTGCCAGTCGTGACACCACTGGAGGTGGGCTGAACGATATTGCGTCGTGTGGGGAAGACGCCCTAACGGCACGCAGGCTTCCATAGTTGGTGCCGAAACCGTGGTTAAGTAATCAACGTCTAGCTTTGCAATCGATGAGCTGTATTTTTGAGTGTTAATCCTTCACGAACGGTTGCTGTCTCAACAGCCACGTTTAAAACTGATCAGTTGTGGGCACGTGCTACTTGTAAATTGCTGGTAGGTGTGGGTACTCACCCTTGCCGCAGGTCTTCTTGCGCAGGTCGCAGGAGCTGCTGTAGATGAAGCCGTCGGAGCCGCAGACGGGCTCTGCGCCCGCCGCGGAGCACACGCGCGGGCACTGCGGGCCGCCCGCCGCCGCGCCTGCAGCACAACGTACACCTGAAGGTGGCGCCGCATTCCGAAACGCTGCCTAACAGAGCTACACAATATACTTATATAAACATCACGGGGGGTTTAAGTTGCACTGTAAGGCAAAAGAGATAGCTGCGCAGTATACCGACACCAGCACATACAACTTCTAATACTGGAACAATCCCAGAGGACAGGTTCAAATCGACATTCATCCCATATCTAAAAACTTACACCCAAGAAAATGGAACGACTACCCTCATTAGCAATGGCTCATTATCTAGACATGATACAGCCAGAGGTGCCCACAGGGGAGGCATGACGCAAACTGCTCATTGAAATTTCTGCGGGGTGGTGGGTGAAAAATTAGTACTTTTGGCCAGCCTGGGAAGGGGGGACTTTATAAAACAATTTAAAAAACTTGAAATAATAAAATAAAAAGAATATTTATATACAAAATGCATTTATTTTTCGAATGCCGGTATGTCGGGGGGGGGGGGGGAGGAGGGAGGTTGGTAGCAGTTTGGTGGTTGGGTGGGGGGGGGGGCCGTGAGCCAATGGCCAAGGGGGTGGGCACCTCTGTATACAGCCGCTCGCTCAGCGAAAGATCCGTACCCAAAGACTGGAAAGTTGAACAGCTCACTCCATTATTAAAGAAAGCAAATATGAGTGACCCGAAAAATAACGGGTCCATATCATTGACGTCGGTTTTCAGCAGGACTTTGGAACATTTACTTTTTTCAAACAATATGAACTCCCGCGAAGTGAACGACTTGTTGACCCATAGTGAACACCGATTCAAATGTTCAATGGTTCAATGTTTACATCAAAGACAACAAGATAACATTTTTACTGAGTACATCAACGTCAAAATTACAGTAAATATTGCGAACATAAAAAAAAAAAACCTGCCCATTTTACATCATGTGGTGAGTATTCCTTCATTTAATCAAGTTCAAATGTTTGTAAATCTATCGGACCAAACTGCATGATCAACAGTCCGTACCTTACAAGCTACTTAAACCTAGGTAAAATAACCTACGGACAAACACACACACACCCATGCCCCAGGGAGGACTCGAACCTCCACGGCGAGCAACCGCGCGCTCCGCAGCGAGACACTTTAGACCGCTCGGCTACTCCACCGCGGCTTTAATCAAGTAAATGAAGGAATAGTTACTACATGATGTAAAATGGGCAGTTTTTAGAAACGATCACAACATTTACTGTAAATTTTACACCTAAGGCACAAGAACGAATTTTTCAAAAAACGATTTTTCTCTCAGATTTACAGTTTGCTTATACAATCACCCATCACGCACATGGACATTTCTAATATTTGTAACCTTAAGTAACGCAAGATGAACTCATTCGGACCCCATTTGCATTTTATGTTATGCACGTTCAGTGGTTTTGATACTTAGTCATAACAAATGCACGTTTCGTTTCTACCATCACCTACCTGACAACACTTTCTTATACAATGACACAGTTTTAATATTCTAATACTATTGTAGCCTAAGATGTATTCATTTAAAATACATTTGTTTTATAGTACCGATTCACGCCACAAGAAATTGACAGATTCACACATCTTTGAAAAACCATGTTTGTATATGTTAAGCTCAATGTTACTTGTGGACTGTCTGTTTAGTACTAAGTTATGTGACGATGAGCTTAAAAGGCGAAAGCTGCTAATAACAAACAAATAAAAAATATTGTGGAACAAAAATGCTACTCGTACAGAAGTTGACGTCGCCGCTAGCATCTGACACTTCGCCCTTACCGGCTTCCGACTAGCGTTCAGCGCTGATTGTGAAGGTAACCAACTACCTAGAGGCGACGGAGGGAAGAAGCGGCACCGCTGCCTGACGTTGCAGCTTCACCGAGTTTACTGCCGGGAGGACCGTCTTCTGCGCTGGCGCGCCATCGGTAAACGGCACAGGACTCTGCTGTTCACTGCCGCATAGGCGACAGGCGTGGTGGTCGTGACCCCGCGTCACGTCAGAGTGGGCCGCCACCGCTAGCTGACTGGCTGGGCTGCGCTGTCAGAGAGTGGGCTGTGGCCCAGCGGCCAGACAGTCAGATACGCGATCGCTGTCTACACTGTGTGACGTGACGCTACAGCTCTCAGGTCTCGGTGGTGCTGGCCTAGTCGACACCGTCTAGAGACAAGGCCTCACAACACACCGATAGGCTGCGATCGCTAGCTGAGTGGCTGGCCGCGAAGAGCCAGTGGGCTGAGCCCCAACGGCCAACCAGTTGGCTACCGATCGCGGCCTACTCGCTCTGACGTGTCACGGGCTGTTGTGAGGCCTTGTCTCTAGACGGTGTGGGCCCAGTCCACAGCGCCACAGCTTGCGGGTTCAACAGGCGCTGTCTTCCCATACTGTGGCCAACTGCAGGCTGTTCTAGCATTAGGTGAAGGTTTTCTCCAAGAGGCATCCAATATACGAGGGTTGAAACTTAAGTAGTGACAACTATTTATTCTCAACCGATACAAAAGAGTTACATGTTTGCACCTATTACTGTCCGTCAAAGTAGTCACCAGCGCTTTTTAGACCCCCTTGTCCGAGATGTGGGAGGCATAGTAAATCGTAACCAGAGCCTGTTTTGTTGATAGAGCGAATGGAGCGGTCTACTGCCTGTCGAATCTCTGGAACAGTTCTGAAGCGAATGCCACGAAGTAGTTCCTTCATTTTCGGAATCAATTCGGACAAGGACTTAAGTCCGGGAAATGTGGTGGATGATACAGTACTTCCCAGTCCCATCAACCGAACAGAGCAGCCACAGCTTGCGCTGTATGCGCCCGCGCATTGTCGTGCAAAATGATGGGTGGGTAGTGCAGAAAGTGTTGCTGCTTCTTTCGCAAAGCTGGTCGCAGGTGATGCTCCAAAATCGAACAGTAGTACTGTGCACTGACGGTCTGGCGTGGAGGAACGTAATGCGTACACCACCACAGTTGTACACCACAATCACCATAACTATCACCATACTGACTCTCTGATGCACTTTCGATTTTCCCGGCGAACCATAATGACGCCATTCATTGGATTGGCGTTTCAGTTTTGGCTCTTACGATGTGGCCCATTTCTCATCCAGTGTTACGACACAACGTAAGAAAGCTTCTCCTTCGCGCTTATAGCGCTTCAAGTACATCTGAGCAGCGTCATAACGCATCCTTTTCTGCGTTTTCGTCAATTCA
The DNA here is from genome assembly GCA_026315105.1 of Locusta migratoria. Taxonomy (NCBI): domain Eukaryota; kingdom Metazoa; phylum Arthropoda; class Insecta; order Orthoptera; family Acrididae; genus Locusta; species Locusta migratoria. The sequence goes on along the minus strand of CM048750.1, from coordinate 8,778,887 downwards.
TGCGGAACCCATCGTGATGCAATTTTTCGCATGCCTAGGTGTTCCCTCAGGATACAAAGCACAGTCGTATGCGCTAATCCTGTTTCGTGGGCGAGCTCACGAATTTTCTGGCGTCGATCACTGTTCACTAACGCAGCAACAGTATGCACTTTTTCAGAGATGCTAGGACGATCTGTTCGATGCATGTCTGCCACAGTTTGCCGACCTTCGTTGAATGCTTTTCCCCAACGTGCTACTGTTCTGTACGGCGTCTTGAAAGCCTTAATGACACTGTCGTGCTGTACGACCTCTGGTACATTCAATCTTGATCCAACTTCTTTGCTCCTGTTTCGGAAACATAGCGACACCGTCACGTTAGATCGCTCGCTCAGAAGTGACTGTATTTCCCTCGAATGTGCGCACGCCGGTGAAATGGAACAAACGAGTCCATTTGCTCACATGTAAGGGGGGTATGTCAGCAACGTGTGATATCAGCGACAGTAGTAGATTCCACTGCATAATGTCTACACAGCAGTGTTGCCATTATTTAAGTTCCAACTGTCGTATTCCTTCCTTCTACAACAAAACCCACGAAAAGACCATGAGCATAAAATTAGAACGGTTAGAATCCACAAAGAGGCTTACCGACAGTCGAACCGCAGGCGACTGGGAGAGGGAAAGTAGGAACTTAGAGTAATAGGCAAATTACCATCCGCAATGCTCCACAAGGTTGCTTGCGGATTATCGACGTAACGTCAGCTCAGAGGCCGGCACGGACAGTGCTCCGTCACGCTTCGTCAGTGTAGTGTCGCTGCTTGAATATGAAGTGAAGTAGTGGGGTGTGTTATATGACTGGGTGTTATGCTGACTCATCATAGTTCCGTCATCATCGACACGCTAGTCGCTGAAATGGCGTCATTCCCTCGGGCATGGATGTTTGTGATGTCTTTAGTATAAGTCAGTCCATGTGTCGTTTGTAAGTTTAGTGACTGATGATCCCGGAGTTAAGTCCCATAAGCTCTACAAACAAAAGCTTAACAACAATGGCGTCACCTAACATGGACTTGTACCTGGCAGGCGCAACACGATTCCAGTTGCGGTCTAACGGCCACAAATGCCACACGATCGTCATCATCATTATCATTGGATCATTAATGTTAATCGGAGCAGAAATAATAAAAGCAAGAATTATCAAACGACTTGCTAGGCCATATATTGAGGGGAAAGAATTACAGTCTCATACGTCTTACTCTACCGCGTAAAATAGCAGTCAAGATCGCAAGAAATATTCTTAAGTTGTTTCGAGCTATAGAACGGTCATCCTCAGAAATTTATGAACCATGTGGCTGGTTCTGCAGCAAATTGGCTGCACAGATGTTCGTGGCATGTTTGTAACTGCTACAGTTGTCACAGCCAAGTAGTTGCAGAACCAGCCAGATATTCCATAAATTTCTGAAGGTCGAAACCCGTTAAGTAAAAGAGTATTTCTTGCGATCTTGATAGCTACTTTATCCGATACAATACGGACAAGTCCAGTTCCAAAAACTGTATGTCGGAAGCTCGGCAAGATATGATGGTAGAACCAGCGGAACAGCAACGCGTGACTAGAGCAGTGAACTCAGCTGAGGTTCAGAAATGTTCAAATGTTTGTAAATATAAGAGATTATCAGTCCCTAGGCTTACAAACTACTTAAATTAACTTACACTAACGACGACACCCACTTCCAGGTCGAGGGGGGACTCGAACCTCTAGCGGGAACGGCCGCTCAGTCCGTAGCCTTCGACCACGCAGCCAATGGTAGGCAAAACTATTTGTAAGATATTTGCAGCGATTACGATTTTTATGGTGATAACGAATAAACTGAAAATTTTGGACGACATAATAGACTATATTTTCTTTTGCAAAATATAGCGACGCTGGAGGCGTAAGTGCAAAGTGGAGGCAGTTTTTTACCAGAACTGATGTTACGGCATTTCGTGAGTGTCTAAGGAACTCAGCTAACACTGCTGTCAACAATTTTTTAAGGTTTCATGTGCCTGTCTGCGTTTCATTTCAATAATTAATTATACGAGCGTAGTTTTATGTCTCATCCCGAAGTTTTCCTACTGTATTATAGCAGAGAAGCACAGTTCTTTTCAACACATATCCACGAGAGTGACAGCTTAAACACATCATTAACAGATGTGCTGTATTTTGCATTGACCTTGTGTTGCATAAGAAATTCGCGAGTTGTTTTTTTTTTTTTTTTTTTTTTTTTTTTTTTTTTTTTTTTTTTTTTTTTTTTTTTTGCAGCGTAAAACGTTTTTATAGTCCGTTCCTTAAATGGTTCATAAAGATCACGGACCAAAATAAGACGTGCCTACGGTGAAGACTTCTATCGGCAAGAAACCTCCATTTTGTGTGACATAGACTGTGTAGCATCCTGTGATGAAACCCCAACCTGTGTGTTGTTGAGACTCCTGCAGCTTATAAAGCTGACTTCATACCTAGCATTCGCGTTGCTGCAGTTGTGAAACAGCCATGTTTGCTACTAGTCACGTAACAAGTTTGATGGCTTTGACAAATGCCATGAGATCACGAAAGCGACGACTTGTAACTCGCAATGGTGGGTGAGTAACAGCGAAAGAAGCGTATCCGTCTGAGATGTGAGGGGTGAGGCTTTTGTGTCGAGGTGACCCCGGAGAATCGATGCACTAGGAACCATTTTCGCATCGCACACGATATATTTCCAGTTGAAAAAGTCGATGTTATCACCTGCTTGGGCGTCATTTACGAAGGAAGGAAGCCTAGGGTTTCACGTTTCGTCGACAGCTTGGTCATCAGAGACGGAGCTAACGCTCGGTGTTTTGGGTAAGAATGGGGAAGGATGTCGGAGGTGCCCTTTGAAAGGAACCATCCCGGAATTTGCTACGAGTGATTTAGGAATATCACGGAAAACCTAAATCTGGATGGCCGGAGGTGGATTTGAACCACCATCCTTGCGATTCCGAGTCCAATGTCTTACCACTGTGCCACCTTGCTCGGTCGTTATTTACGACCTGTATAATATGCTCCTGGAAAGCGCACGGTCGATAGACACGAATTTTGAATATCTCAGTAGCATTTGGTTAGCTGGTCGCATATCTGAGGCAGGTTAGGAATACGCAAGTCGTTGAAGTGGTATCCAGTAGAAAGACATGCAGCAGGCCGTTTAGCGACACCGAATTATTATCACGTATCTATGCGCGTAATTACGTTTAAACAATGGTGCGAACAGTCTGGCCGAAATAAAACTGCCCACACTCACAATGATTGGTGTTCTATATCATGTTTCACAGGCTTCATTAGTTGTCGGATCTATTTTGCTTATTTTTTCACAGTTGACGTACATTTTGTTCCCGCTTCGTGTTAAGTTTCTAGTGTGTTGTTCGCTGCGTCGTCTTACCAGTAAAACAGAGAGACGTGTGCTGGGGAAATTCCTTTTAAGAACCACCAAATCGTGTTCCGTGCTTGGCATAGTGTTTCTTTTATGCTAGGAGACGATGCTGCTATGGTTGAACGTGTTTTAGCCGGCCGCGGTGGCCGAGGTGACTGAGGCGCTCCAGTCACGGTCAGCACGGCCACTACGGTCGGGGGTTCGAATCCCCCCTCGAGCATGGATATTTGTGCCGTCCTAGTTCGTAAGTAGTTCATAAGTAGTTTGTAAGTTTAGGGACTGATGACCCCGTAGTTAAGTCCCATAAGCTTTACAAACATTTGAACATTTTTTTTTTGAACGTGTTTTAGATTTTATTCGCGCAGCTGGTTTTTATCATGTTTAATGGTGGTGTGTTTTCTTCTTCGTTTTTACTTGTATCCTTTCCTCATATTTAGTGATTTCTACTCTTTGACTTGTTAACGCATTTCCTTAGGACTGCTTAAACAATATTTCATCTCTAAGACCGGAACAAGGGACTGATAACCGTTGCTGTTTAGTCCCTTCCAAACAACAACAACAACCTCCCGACTCGTCGCTTGTAAACAGGTGGGGCGACGAAGCGCTGCCCTGTGAAGTTGCCCGCTGGAAGCTGGTCAGCCACAGCGACAGCAACAGGTGGCGCCTCAGCTGGTGGGTCAGCATAACGAGGGCAGCTGGCCGCTCCCATTACTGGCTCGCCTGTTCCGCGTGCGCCTCGTTTCTCCCGAATCACTGGCCTCCACATCTGCAGGATACGGCACGTGACGCGAATGCGCTGTCTCTCTGTACGGCCGCCTCTGTGGACGGACGCCCGCCGTACCAGCTACCAGTTACCTGAGAGCTTCGTGAGCGAGGAAAGGGAGCGACAGTGAGCGGCATTCAGCTACGCTACAGAGCTTGTATACGGAGAGAGTGGCCGACCGGCCTCTGTCCGCCATGTTTTTACCACACCGCGTGCTGGTCATGCGCTTACATAGCGGCCCAGGCAGAAAAGTAGCCACACAACGACTGAAATAAGCCGTCACTTCTTCCACTCATGACACCATACCACATCTTATAGCTTACTGCTCAGTACGTGGTTAAAGAAATGCCATTCATCTATGTTCATACAGGCCTAATAAATTTGTTAGGAAATAAGTCTCGTGAAACAGTTTCTATGACTGTCCAAAGTTCATACCATATTTTACGATGTTATGGCAATTTAGACAGCTGGCATTTGATTAATAAGAAAGAAAGATACTCTACGTTATGTGTCTCAAAGAAAATAATGCTATTTCATAATTTTCTATCTGAGTATCCATCGCCGAAATTAGTATAATATTGTCGCTTTTCGCCCCGATGTAATGCATTTTAATTGTGCTTTAGATCTTATTACATTTTCCTACACTGGGAAATACCAAAAACGTTATTCTGTAGATACTTTTAGGGGCAGTGTATCACAGGAAATCGGAAAAATACTGATACTATCTCTAGTGAAACAGCAGAAACAGATTCAAAACAGGTAACTGAATATCTACAATAGCCCCGCTCCTTTCTCACGTGTCATCCCTTAACTAATTATAGGATTGTGAATAGCCAATAATACACAGCCAAGAGGGAGGTGCGATAGCAATGTTAAAACATACCTTGTAACATGACATAACAAAAACCAGAACCATGAACAAGCAAAAAGCTAACAAATACCGTTTAAAGCAATTACCGCTTATCAAATTCGCAACCTTCACATAATGAATTCAGTACGCAACCACTACACACCACGCGGGAATTTCACAGGCAGTAGTTCTATTACTGAATTTCATCAATGCCTTTCTTGCTTTATAAGTCGCCTTTACGGTTCCCACTTTCTTGATTAACTTTCACCGGCCACTTTTCCTGTATTTCCTCATTCCTTGGGAACACAAGCATCATGTACAAATCTCTACTGCGGTTTTTACAGCCAACAGAGGAAGAGGAACAACGAGACATTTCTCAAAAAAAAGTTCAAATGTTTGTAGAGTCTATGGGACTTAACTATAGGGTCATCAGTCCCTAAACTACTTATCAACTACCTTATACTAAGGACGGCACAAATATCCATGCCCGAGGGGGGATTCGAACCCCCGACCGTAGTGGCCGTGCAGACCGTGACTGGAGCGCCTCAGTCCCCTCGGCAATCGCGGCCGGCATATTTCTCTTGATTGATGATTATGTAATACACATTATTCACTACACTAATTAAATCACTTCGTGAAGTTCTAAGCTTATCGTCAACGACCGACGAACAACACGTTAATTAACGTAAATAGAACCGACAAAAGACGTCCAAAAGCAGAGCAGTGTCTACCATAATACAACCTGTACGTCACTGTACAGTGAGATCGCTGTCAGAAGCTTTTAAGACGCTCCGCAGTACATAAACGCACACTGTAGCTATTCACACACATGCGACGCACGCTAAATCTGGTAAAACATGGCGTCCTGTGCTGTCAGCCAATCAGCAGCGGTCTCACGCAAGGCCGCTCTCTCCCTACACAGGCTTTCTAAGCTACGCGACAGTGCTGCTAGAAGCGGCGACGTTAGGCGACACGACCGTGTGTCCTAATGTGAGTGCGACAGTTTGTCGCTACAAGATGGCCGCTACAACCGATCAGCTGTTTCTACAATTTGGCACCCGTAGACTGTAGAATAATATTAGCTCCCGAATAAGGCAATAAAGTTTTATTTACTTTAGGAAATAATGCGTAAAAAGAGTGCTCTGCATTAAATTTACAAAGCGAGGAATCTTCGTGGACTGTTTCATTCGTAACTTAGAATACGAAAACAGACTTTGAAGATCACCAGCCAGATTCTTCGAAAACACAGAAACTTTCCGCTGTGCCAGCGATAAGTTAGACCGCTCGCTCACAAGTGGCTGTGTTTACCTCGATTGTGCGATTACGGGACGGGCGAGTCCATTTGCTCGGAGGTAATGTAGGTACGTCAACAACGTGTGCTTTGAGCGACAGTAATAGATTCCTTTGCATAGTGTCTCCATAGCACTGTTGTCACTATTTAAGTTTCACCACTTTCTATCCTGCATATTCGCGGAATTTACGACATTAAACGAGTATGGGTAAAGCTGAAAATGTGTACCCAGCCGGGATTCGACCCCAGGTTTCCTGCTTGCTAGGCACTTGCGCTTACCGCTATACCACTGGGGACACGGCGTTACAAAAATTTTCAACTTAACCCATCCGCAATTAATGTCGTAAATTCGGTGAATATGAAACTTCATATTTAATCGATTAATGATGGAAATTCTCCACAGAGATGATAAATTATTCTTCGAAAGAGATAGAGTTGCTGTGCAGTACTAACCTTTGTGCTGTACCGGCGATAGTCACACAAAGAAAGGAAAAAAAATGACGAAAAAAAAGAAGAAGAATGAGCTTTTTGGAACAGGGTTCCTTCACCAGGTAGGAGAGAAGGGTAATGAAATTCACGATTTAGATCACGAGGATAATGTTTAAAGATTGTGGAAGTCAGAGATGCTCTATATTAGTATTGAGCCATGCCAAAAAGGATATAGGTAACCAAAGAGGATAGATCAAGCAGAAAAGAGGAATAAAAATGAGAGAGCCAAATTATGGGGGGTGGAGGAGGGGAGTTATCTAAAACGTTTCTTGATTAGCAGGGAAAAACGAAATATATAGAGTAAAACACACTTACACACACACACACACACACACACACACACACACACATAGACACAAAACCCTCCTCCTCCCCCCATAATTCGGTTCAATCATTTTTACATCTCTTTTCTGCTTGATCTATCCTCTTTGGTTACATATATCCTCTTTGGTACAGCTCAGTACTAATATAATCTCTGACTTCCACAATCCTCAAACATCATCCGCATGACCTAGGTCGTGAGTTACCTTTGGTTTCTGTTCCCATTCCTTTTTTCTTCCCTTCTACCTGATGAAGGAACCCTGTTCCAAAAGCTTCTGTTTCCTTTTTTTTCGTTATTTTCCTCCTTTCTTTGTGTGACTATCAGCGGTACAGCACGAGCTGTGGTATGTAGCGGTCCTCCAGCACAGTGTTAGTGCGTGTTGTCTCCGCCGTGGCCAGCCTGGCGCTAATGACTGGCGGCTTCTTGCCGCCTGCCGCCGGCGATGGCGCAGGCTTCGCGCTCGGGCGCGTTTCTTTGCCCGGCTTCCGGTGAATTAGGACTGCAGGGGGCTGGGCCGAACGTGACAAAGCGCAAGCTAGGTAACGGCGGCGCCTGGACCACAGCGAGGGCGACAGCGGCCCGTTATGTCGCCCGCCGCCTCTCTAGCGGGTAGGCTGCGGCTGCGGCTGCGGCTGGTGTTCACCATCCTCCCAAAAGTAGCGACACTACACAACGCAATAGCGACACTCCCGACGATTTTTGTTATAAAACACGACTGCGACGCTCCAAGCGGCCAGCAACGTAATTTCTGAATATGATCCTATGAGAGTGAATAGTTTCGATTAAAGATTACCTGATATAGTCGGGTTTGATGGCGATCTGATCGTTTTATACTTTTCAAAATGAAATGCCAAGATCGCCCATTAATAATTTATTAAATGACGACCTGTTTCGGTGCACTGTGTCGCCATCATCTCGTCTCATATATGTTATAAGGTGGTCATCTTGTTAAAAAAAATTGGTTATAAAATAACAAGTGCAACATTGCACTTAGTCACTATATAAAAATACAAAAGTTAAAAACATGACAGCTTACAAAAGCTTGAGTATTTTGTAAGCTGTCATGTTTTTAACTTGTATATTTTTCAAAAATGTTCAAATGTTTGTTAAGCTTAAGGGACTTAACTACGGAGACATGAGTCCCTAAACTTACAAACTACTTAAGAACTACCTGATACTAAGGACGGCACAAACATCCATACCCGAGGGAGGATTCGAACCCCCGACCGTAGTGGCCGTGCAGACCGTGACTGGAGCGCCTCAGTCCCCGCGGCTACCGCGGCCGGCTGTGTATTTTTATATAGTGATTAAGTGCAATGTTGCACTTGTTATTCTATACCCAATTTTTTTTAACAAGATGACCAGCTTATAACATATATGAGACGAGATGGTGGTGACACAGTGCACCGAAACAGGTCGTCATTTAATAAATTATTCATGTGCGATCTTGGCTTTTTATTTTGAAAACTATAGTTTCGATTTAATTGGCAGAATCATGAAGATTAAATAGGTAGATCACGCAACTAATGAGGAGGTGCTTAATAGAATTGGGGAGAAAAGGAGTTGTTGGCATACCTTGACTAAAAGAAGGAATAGATTGGTAGGGCACATTCTTAGACATCAAGGAATTGCGAATTTAGCGTTGGAGGGAAGTGTGTGGGGTAAAAACCGCAGAGGAAGACCAAGAGATGGATACAGTAAGCAGATTCGGACAGATGTAGGTTGCCGTTCTTATGTGGAGATGAAGAGGCTTGCTCAGGAGGGGGAATTGTGGAGAGCTGCATCAAACCAGTCTGCGGACTGAAGACCACAACAACAACAACAACAACAACGTACATTTTACAGTTACCTAACATGTTACGTTAGTAGAGAACGATCTGTTTAAATGTTAATAAAATTACACCTTCTGTAAGTTGTTATGCCAAGATCACTGATAAAATATATTTATTTCCTGGACCGGTTTCAGTGATTTAAATCGTCATCTTCAGAATGGTTTACAAGGTCTTCACTTAGGAGCACATGTCAAATAAAAAGTTTCTTGTCGAGATTTAAGTGAATAAACAAGCATGGTCAACATGTTAAAAATTCGTACTTGACATGATCTCTTAAAGTGAAGACCTTGCAAACCATTCTGAAGATGATGATTTAAATCATTCAAACCGGTCGAGAAAAATAAATATATTTTGCAAATTATTTGTTAAGGAGGGGAAGGAAGAGGGATTAGGAAAGAAAGAATGGACAGTGGCTGCATTACGGCATTGAAATTAAACAGTGTCGACAAGTGAAAATGCGAGCCGGGCTGGGAATCGAACACGGGTCCCCCGCTTCGGGCCAGCGGACGCCTAAACCACTTGGCTACCCATTCTCGCCTCCCGACCGTCTCAAACTTCCACAAGTCGCACGCTATCGCTATAGGGCTCCTACCGTCTATGCCCCCTTAGACTCGCCGTTACGGATTCCCATGCGAGGTCGGACGTATGAGCGCATCTTCGGTGAAGTATATGAAGCTAACGCCGTCTTCGCGCGTATATAACTTATTATATTCGTGTGTTGTCCGTTCTTTCGGACACCTAAGGAAGGTGTATTTCTATTATACTTTTTTACAATAGGGAATGTATGTAGTTCCATAAAAATCGGCAATAACTACAAAAAAAAAAAAAAAAAAAAAAAAAAAAAAAAAAAAAAAAACCCTCTCTACATATGTATTTATTAGGCTTCCAAAGAACCATAGGAAGGCATGAAAACGTGTATCGCAGAACAGTTTAAGATTCTCTAAAGAAATCTACGAATTTTTAATGAAGAATATCATTTTATATCAAGAACAAATATGGCCACTAAACAACAAAAGTCTTCACCTTTTGCAGAAAGATTTCGGTTTTCTACTCAGAATCGTCAATGTTTCTTCAATACGATTTCAGACCAGTCAGTGAGTGTTGAACGTAATAAACTCATATGGTATGAAATACCCGCATAATTTTGTGTAACAGATCAGCCAGCAGAGCCAAGTTTCCAGGACATGTTTCGCAGAGCACAGAGGTACATAATTATGGGAGGTGACGCAGCCCCTGAGTTGGGGCTGTTGAGAATGTGCCGAAACGGGCCCGGCTGTGTGTGTTAATCCCTGTAGTCGAAGTGCCCGTGCTCACAGATGCTCTAAGCCAATACTGTGTGCTTTCGAAGGAATTCACTAGCGGTGGAATAGTCCTGCGACTCATCCTGTCTGCTTTTATTGCGCCTTCCTGCTCTTAGAAGAGATAATCCAGTTTTTAAAACACCTACAGTTGAACTGTACAGCCGTTTCAACGTATAAGATTGGCAGAAATACTACACTGTGAGTGAGTTGATGAAAACAGCTTCATCGGCATAGTTCTAAGGGTAGGAGAGGGGTGTTAGGTCTCCCCCCCCCCTACACCCCTGAGTCCCTCGCTTCTGTGGAACAGCCCTTCTACCAGCTGACGATGTCTCTCTCTCCTCTCACGGTCTCTTTTTCCCAAAGTAGTCCAGCTGACTCGCCCGCAAAAGCGACTAGAAAAACAGCAGAGTGACTAAGCAGAAATACAAGCTAGCATTAACGAGAGAAGACCACTACGTTGAACTCTGGGAGCTACTTCAAATTTTGTACACCTTCAGTGGCCCACTTTAAAAACGTAATGTGCAAGTAAAAATTTTCGAGTTGATTATTTGAAGATTTTTATTAATAGTTCTTCATTGTGTACTTTTAAGCACAAAAAAAGCAATTATGTAACAGTGACTTTAGAACTCCGTAACAATGATATTAGTATTAAAATGATATGAAACAACTTTGGTGGCATGAAATCTTTATTTATTTAAGCGAATTTTCTCCTCTACAAATTCGTTTATTTAATTTTAGCGTCAGATGAACATTTCGAGCTGTTAAAAGGCAATCGCAAAGGCCCACTTTTAGTGTTACTACTGTAACGTAAATTGGGCCAAGTTTTTGTTAGTGGTTTCGGCAGATATAGGCTGACATAATCAGATCTTGCTTTGTGTTATCAGGTCGTAACACGCATGCCAACCATTGTTCTTGCATCGTAATAGCTTCACAAACGTCAACACGAAAATAAAAAGTAAAATATTTTTGCTGATGTCCCCACATACTACTTCACTTAATAATGGCGACTGAGCTGGGTCCTTGTGTACTCGGAGCGTTCACCCTGCCTTGACCTTGACTTTGATCTCTGTAATGGATGGGGCAGCAAAAGGCCAGAAGACTCACAATCCGACACGAGAAGCTTCAGAAGCATCTACTGTGCTTTTTCTATGGAATCATTTCACTCGAAATAAGCCGTGTTTCTCAATGCCAGAGTGCTCGAGTTACGTACGATGTTCAAATTTGCGCAATAAGTTCATCTTCATGTAGTTCTTGTTTGAAGCATTCTAGGAAAAAAAGTGTCCTCAGACCAGAGGAATGCCACAGTTGCTTGATAGCGTGGAAGGAGATGTTACATTCATCGAATTCTGACACTAAAAAGAAGTTCAGCCCACGTGAACTGTCAGTAACAAAATGTTGGTTCTGATAGCAGAGGCGTTTCCCGGCTTATCGCGGTGTTTACTTTTTATCAATCACCGTGCTCTTGCTGACGACACAGCAAAGGCTTGCCCCCCGTCAGCTGTCAGTGAGGGCACGCCGCGTTATCGCATTCCTGCAGTGTGGACGGCGAGGTCAGCGGCTGTCGTGTGACCACACACACACAGAAACACACAGTTTATCGGCTGGCGCCCGTGCCGTGTGTACATACTGCGTCGCCAGGAAGCTGCTGTTGGCTTAGGACCGGGAGAGGCGGGGCCCGCCCCCACACAAACAAAGAACTGCCAGCTCCCGTCTCTCCGATAACGGCACACGCTGTTCAGACGTCTGACGCCTTAAAAGAACTCTTCTCACCTCAGATATCACTGTGTCGACCAGTCGTTCCAAGGACAATTAAAGTAGCCTAAGGTCGGGTAACAGTACACGTGTGGTAACACTACGCAGTGCCTTTTCTCTACATTGGCAGCACTGAGTGTCAATGGAAAATTACACCAATTGTTGTTTCTCTACGGACGCCATTACACGGAATATTGAAGAACTTCGACAGGTTTATTGGTTATAGAAGGAAAATGATGTAATATTTTCGTTGTCTATCATAAGCAATAAACACTGTATATGTATCAACAGAAAATAACAAATCTTTCTGTGAAGACCAAGCCTTAGTGCGACAAACTGCATAACCGAGCAGTCAGTGCCATCTGATGCTGTTTTTTGCACTATCGGATGCATCGGTTAAGAGTACGCTGCACGGGAGCGGGAGAGCGAACGCACGCCACCCGCTGTATTTCTGACCCGCTCTAACGGGGATATTCCAGTTCAGTGCGTATGTCTCCACAGCAGAAGATTTTGCCCTGCCAGAAATCAGTGAGAGAGCTGAATGTCCGAAAACTGAAGAAGACTAAGCAGGTCAAAAGGACACCATTTGTTAAAGTTGCTGATGTGCAGGTGTAATCATTAGAATAACACCAGGAACGTCAAACAAAATGAAAAAACTTCTGATCTACAAGCACGTTTAGGCTTACAACTATCAGAAATATATCAATTTACAAAATATGATCGACCCAGAACAAAGAAAAATATGCCAAAGAAATCCGAGATTTTGTCTCCATCTCAGTCCAAATATGATTTATTAGAAAAACCGTCCAAGTCAGACAAAACCGAAAACAGACAAACTACAACTAAAGGTAAAAACAGAATGTCTACGCCAAATACGCATTTATCCATGGCATCGACTTCAGGAACAAACAGTTCCAAATCCAAGCATGACTCTCATGTGTTGAGCTGCCCAGGGTGTGGTGAAATCTACCAGGAGCCTTTCGTAGGAGACTGGATAAAGTGTGACAATTGCTCGAAATGGTTGCATGGAGAATGCACGGGTTACGAAGCACATGGCAAGTTTTCTTGTAATTTGTGGTAGTGCGTACTCTTATGATCACACCTAGCGTACGCTTTCTCGACGTTGCGGCTAAGAGTACGAATGAGCAGACTTTCATAATTGTTAATATTTAAGGTTTGTGATATATAGTTGACAGCTGTAGCTGATATATATTGTTAATAAATAAACCAGCAATAATTTGATATGAAAAGTTTGTTCTGACCTTCTCATCTACTAGAAATAAGAGCTTAAATACTAAGTGCGTACTCTTTCCCGACTTTCCACTATAGCAATAGACTCCACAGGAGACACTTGTGAGGGTGCATAATGTTATTCGACAGCGGTGTAGCCAGTGATCTTAATTATTATCACTGTAGTGGTTAGGATCTGTGAAATTCGTGACGCTCGGCAACTCCGTACGTATAGGTCGTGTGTTGTAGTTGAGACCCTTGTGTCCTCTGATAATAAATTATGAACTATTCATTTCTTTAATAAATACATAATGGTCAACTTTGTGTCGCTTACGATTGTAGTCATAGGAAAGGATATAGAGTTCGGATCCATATGTGAGGTATATTTTTATTCAGAACTAGTGTTTCTACCACATTTCATTTAATTCTAGTTCTTGCGTGTCCGGTTACAAAAATTATATCCTCCCTTTCCAGAAATCAGCAACATAGATTGCTCTGTCGTTTACTTTAAGAGTATCGTCCATAGTACATTGATATGTTCGACAAGTCAATAGAAGGTTAAAATCCTGTACTTCACAACTGTTATCATCACTATATCCCCATTCGCTTCTAGTTACTCCTGTAATGTCTTCCAAGTTGTAAGTGGAAGTTCAAATCCTGCAGATCTCTCCTCCTCACGGAGGTCCATCACGGGGTCTGGCACCGTTTTTTTTTTTTTTTTTTTTTTTTTTTTTCTCTTCACGAAGATATGCGCCTTATGGTGGGCTTGGTAACGAGCTCTTCAGTTGTTTCAATGAAACACTTGCATTTATTATTACATTAAAATCTCTTAGTATTTTTGCAAATGTTAGCAACATGAACTTCATGGAGTACAGATGTTACAGATGTAATAAGAGTAGCCTTAGCAAAGCAAGTTTTCCAAAATAAAAGCCCTGAAATTAGTTAAAAAAATTGCAAGAACTTTTGTTTGGAGTGTTTTAACATATGGATCTGAAGCATGGATTCTGGGAATGGTGGAGAAAAAGAGACTGGAGACAATGGAAATGTGGATTTGGGGAAGGATAACGAAAACAAGCTGGGCAGAAAGAAAAAGTAATGACCACATATTAGCAGAAGGGAATGGGTGCAGAATGCTGATAAGGTGTACATGAAGAAGAAATGAGGCACAGCCAGTTCTTGAAGGAAATGTTTTTGGGAAAAGACCAAGAGGCAGGCCAAGAGCAAAATTTTTTTTATCAACATCAAGCAAGAAATGGGCCCAAGATCATATGAAGAACTGAAGAAGGTGGCGCTGGAGAGAGGGACGAGGCTAAGTCGACAAGTCACAGCCTTCAGTTAATGATGAATCTGAACCCAACTGTTTGTGTACCTCGTTTGGTAGAGTAAACAACACAGCAACCCCGTCGGCAACAACAATCTTCTATTACCACTAACTCTGCTGTCGAAAAGTGGCTAACTCCACTCCGTATAATCGACAGAGAGACGTCCAGTCATTTTAGCTCATTCTGCCGATGGCAATACTGCAGAACCTAGATATCTCAACTGATCCCCCAATTGTCTTCACCAGTGTATAAGTTGCGTTCGCCGTCGGAGGTTTGAGTCCTCCGTCGGGCATTGGTGTGTGTGTGTGTGTGTGTGTGTGTTGTTCTTAGGATAATTTAGTTCAAATAGTTTGTAAGTTTAGTGACGATGACCACTGCAGCTAGGTTCCGCAAATTTATAAACATGTGTCGACGCCTGCTACGGCTACCGCCACCGTCCATCAACAAGGTGTCAAAGGCCTGATTTTAATTATTCAACGCTTTAAGATCGCTGTTTCCTAAAATGCTTTCAAAAATTTGTATAAATTGGTTATAGAATATATGTAATTTGATAAGTGTATAATTTGTAATGATAAGGTCATTTTCTACAAAGCTTTAAAAACCCGTTATTCATTGTGGTTCTATCTGTATTGCTTTGTATGGGCGTATATCTCGCAAAAAGGCCACAAGGATAAAATTAAAGCTTATTGAATCCATCATCGATGGTTGTTTGCAGATGACGCCGTCATTTACCGTCTATTAAAATCATCTGAAGATCAAAACCAACTGCAGAACGATCTGAATAAGATATCATTATGGTGTAAAAATTGACAATTGACTCTAAATAATGAGAAGTGTGTAGTCGTCGACATGAGTACGAAAAGAAATCCGTTAAACTTTGTTTACAAGATAAATCAATGAAAAGTGAAGGTCGTAAACTCCAAAAAATACCTAGGAATTACTATTACTTCAGACTTAAACTGGAAAGAACACGTGGATAATGTCGTGGGAAAGGCGAAGCAGAGACTGCGTTTTATTGGCAGAATCTTAAAAGATGCAACAGAACTACAAAAGAGACTGCGTACACTACGCTTGTCCGTTCAGTTTTGGAGTATTTCTGCCCAATGTTGATTTCCTACTAGGTGGGTTTGACGGAGGACATCGAAAGAGTCCAAAGAAGGGCAGCTCGTTTTGTATTGTCACGATACAGGGGAGCCGGCCGCGGTGGCCGAGGGGACTGAGACGCTTCAGTCACGGTCTGCACGGCTACTACGGTCGGGGGTTCGAATCCCCCCTCGGGCATGGATATTTGTGCCGTCCTAGTTCGTAAGTAGTTCATAAGTAGTTTGTAAGTTTAGGGACTGATGACCCCGTAGTTAAGTCCCATAAGCTTTACAAAGATTTGAACATTTTGATACAGGGGAGACAGGGTTACGGAAATGATACAGAATCTAGGATGGGAATCATTTCAACAACGGCGCTTATCGCTGCGGCGTGTCCTACTTACGAAACTGCAATCGCAAACATTCTCCTCCGAATGCGAAAATATATCGTTGACTCCCACTTACATAGATAGAAATGATCGTCAGAATAAAATACGAGAAGTCAGAGCTCGAACGGAGAGATTCAGGTGTTCTTTCTTCCAGCGTGCTATTCGAGAATGGAATGGGAGATAAATAATATAATGGTGGTTCGATGAACCCTCTGCCAGGCACTTGAATGTGACTTGCAGAGAATCCCATGTAGATGTAGATGTAGAGCTGGGTCTGCAGCTGGTCGAGATTATGTAGGAAACAGGTATGCCGTATGCTTTATAGGAACTGCCAAAACTGGTAAGCAAGAAATAAATGTTTGTATAGAACATACGGCTGATGGTAAGCTGTCTCCTACATAAATTTAAAGAGTTTAAAGCCTACACTGAGCCATACCTTCCGACCCTCCCATCCCGCGAACCGTATACGACTGAAATACGAAATTGAGGAAATTACAGTACCCCCTGCCACACAGAGTGGATGTAGACACAGTTGGAGCGCCTCGTGTCACGAACAGCTCGCCTATCTGGGAGGCAGAACAGTTTTCCAAACGCTGATGGCGCGTTCCGCTGCATTAAGCATTTTCCGGAGGATGGCAACCGCCACCACCACCTAGAGAGAAGGCCGCGGCTCTCTTGTGTGACGTCAGGCAGAGTAGGTTGCGCGCGCATAGCGGACTGGCTCGCTGCTTCGGCATAGCGGGCCGTGCCCCAGCGGCTACCCAGTCAGCTATGCGCGCGCAACCTAATCTGCCTGACGTCACACGAGAGCGCCGCGGCCTTCTCTCTACGTGGTGGTGCTACCGTCCGGCACGGGCATTTGTGAAAGTAGGCAGCGGTGGCCCCAGTCGGCGTGAATGGCGGCGCTCGGTGAGTCGCGTGTCCGCCAGGCAGGCGCGCTGGAGCGCGTCCATCCGTCCTGTCCTCTGTCTCTCTCTGTCCCTCTCTGCCGCGGCGGGCCATTAGCGGCGCTGCGCCAGTGGAATCTGTAAGCGGCCGGCGGCGGCGGAAGCCAGCGGAGCGCTGTCTCCACTGAGCCCGCCGTTTACTCCGCCACCGACTGATCCTGCGGTGGGAACATCTGCCACCGCCTCTCCCCTAGCGGTACTCCCTGTTTCTTTTTTCCGCGGATTGTGTTTGTAAACTTCTTTATGAGCTCTAGTATATGTATGTCACTGTGGTCACTAAACGAGACGCGTGTACGACGTGGGAAGACGGTGGCCGTACTCCAGTAGGAAACTGGACGGTGCACATCCGTGAGGCACGACGCTCTCTCGTGTGCCTCTCTTGTGGCGTTTGCCGTGCCGTTTACTCAGCCTTTCTTGTAGCGCCTACCGCACAGCTTCTCATACTGAAATATTTGTAATCCTAAAGGACGAATCTGCCGGGAGCATCGTGTCGTGGTACTAGCTTGTAAGCCAGCAGCCATTTCTTTATTTTATTTCATAATTTCATTTACTTACATGTGGTAGTAGGAAGTGGCTGTGCCAGATAGTAGCCAGATGGTACGGAGAGTACGGTCCACTGGCAAAACTCCGCCCCCTAAGAGTAATCCGATTGGCTGTCGCTATATCTTTACGCGCCACAACCTCCCAGCTATTTTATTAATTACTTAATATATAATTGTTTGTGATTACACTATTGTTTTGTACATTTATTAGATTAAGTATTTTAGGTAAAGAGTGAGTGTGGCGTTCTAGAAGAGACGGTTGGCGCCAAAACTCTAGGCGCTAGCGTGGAACCCAGCTCCACTGCTAGTTAGTTAACTGCGAGATCCGACACGGTAAACATCTAGCGGCACTTGCGATAACCAGTCTAGTATTAATCGGTCGATAATTGCGCTAAAATATTTGTAAAGTGCGTGCAATGTATATCAAAGTGTGTCATGACTGTAACAACTTTAGTTTTGTCGTCAACATGCAGCTTGTGGCTTCTGTATTCTTGTGATTGGTAAAAATAAAAGAGCCACTTCGTTAATGGTAGTCAGACAGCACTTTCAATTTCAGCCTCACCTCAGAAACCTTCTAGTCTACGACCTCTATGCAGCTTCTGCGCTGGGAACATCTACGAGAGAGAAGACACCAGCTTTGTCCAATATTAAGTTACAACCGCCTACGGCCCTCAGTGCAACGTTTGGTCTATTATAACTAGACGAGTTAGCACGCTGCTCGCGGTAACGTGAGTGAGGTAAAGGGAAGATAGGAAATTGTCAAGGAAACTGACACAAGTGGGCTTGATAACATAAACTTTAACCATAAGATTGCATGGTTTAAAGATTTTGTTTTCTATCTCAACCCCGCCGTAACTAACTTAAGCCGGGACCACACGCTACGATCTGTCTGCGCACACCTCGCAAATCGTTGCGTGTGGACAGCACATTTATGCAGATATGACATGTGCGCAAACCTGGAAGTTGGAGGTTTGAACAAAATTGCTCAAATCTGTGGGTTCAAATAACATCTGCGCACACAGGTTGGAACGTGTGCACAGGAGATCGCTGCAAATCTGTGTCAGTGTATATTTTTTCGTTTGTTTACTATGTTGACTGTGGATGAAAATAGCCGATACACGTCTCTGGTCTAGAGAGTTCACAGCGGAAATTATTGAAATTTGTCGGACCCATACTTGGTTATGGAAAGTAAAAAAGTAGGGAATATAGCGACAGAGACAAAAAGGCAGCTGTATACAATTGTCTCATAGAGAAATTACACTTGGTAGATCCTACTGCTAATAGGGAATCTGTAATTTAAAAAAATCGTTGAGAACTGTACACCGCAAAGAACAGGCTTCAGGGCAGCGTAAATAGCTTCACAAATGTTGGGGATGATTTCACTTGATGCTTGTTTAGAAATTGTAGATCTTTGTAGGTCCTACCTGTGGCCAGGAATCTTAATGTAACTGTCAGCCACCCATTCATCTGCTGTTACATGCATCTTTACGTATTATGCGACGAGTTAACAGTGTCAAAAGATAATTATAAGTTTCTACATCCAATCACACATAATTACGCCAGTCTTCGGGTTCGCCTTTCAACTCACGAATTAAAAATCACATGTGACAACTGCCTTCGTTTAAGCAGCCATTGTCTAGACCATTGCTTACCTGTTTTTTGTTTATTGTGGTTTGTTTTTTATTTTATTTTTTGTTGTTGTTGCAAGACACGATCGGTATCCTATTCGCTTGCCCGTGCGATTGCAGTCTGTACTACGAAGCTTTTTGTTATCACCGACAGATGTCGGGCGCGAGAACTTGCAGCGATGTAAATACCCGTCCACACGCAACGATAGGTGTGCGCACACATCTGTACAGACAGATTGTTGCGTGTGGGCCCGGCTTTAGAGCAGCTTGTGCTAAGGACAGCAGAAACAGCCATGCCCAAGTGAGGACTGCAACGTCCAGCAGGAGCGGCCGCACAATCCGTAAAATGACGCCTAGGGCGCGTCTGCCGTGCCATTTGCTGAGTCTTGTTCTTGTACTGCCCGCTTCACGTAGGAGGCGGCCCAGTGTTCAGCCGTTCTGCGCTTCCCCCTCCATCAGCGCACTGGCAGCCAATAATGTTCATTCCCTAGGTGCGTGGCTGGCCGCGAGTTACGCAGTGTTTCTCCCGCAGGCTCCACTGTTGGCGCGCTGCCGTAGCTCCTCCCCTCCACGCTTCCGCCTTCGCTCCGCCTCTATGCGCGTAAGAGCGTCCTTACATGACGCCAACTATAGTGCCGTTCCTTCAGCCTCTCTTGTAGCGCCCGCTGCTGACTCTCTTTTCGTAGCCTCGGTCACAGTCTACACGGCCACTACGATCGGAGGTTCGAATACCCCCTCGGGCATGTATATTTGTGCCGTCCGTAGTATTAGCTAGTTCATAAGTAGTTCGTAAGTTTAGGGACTGATGACCCCGTAGTTAAGTCCCATAAACTATACAAATGTGATGAGCAATGCGTAGAGGTGAGGTGCCGTATGCACATATCACAGAAATGAAAACAAATAAACGGTTGTGAACTAGGTTTGTGCACGTAATCAGCTTCTTGTAATATACGACATATTGTCAGTAACGAGTGCAACTGGTAGATTATTAATATGGGTTAAGAAAAATGCAACCAGTCACTTTAACTTGAAATGATACTGCTTCATTGCATTAACCGGTTTTCGAACCTTTTGAGGTTCATCTTCAGCCGGTGTAGGTGTCATAGGATCATTTTAAATTGACAGTTACGGGTTCTAAAATATCCATAATGGATAATCTAAATAAAACGAAAGATTATTTATGATAGAGACATTTATGCAATGTACTCACAGATGAACAGTCGTTTTTTACCTTTATGGTTTGTATTTATTTATACTTTACAAACAGTTCTGGCGAAACGTTGTCGCCATTCTCAAGTATCTGTACCTCACCTAAAAATGTTTAATAAATCATTCATATCGAATTTCTAAATTTTCACTACTTCCGAAACAGTAAATTAAAAACAAAGCCTATATTTGCCATATATATGTTGTTTCACATTTTTTATAGAGTTCAGCCGAGACCTGTTTCTTAACTGATCAGTAGTCTTTGAGTTTTTGATATGAATGGACTAAGAAATTTACGGCTACCGCTGTTAACGGCTGTCCTTTCCAAATGTGCCATTAACACCTGCACAACGGGGCCTGAAGACGGTGCAACACCGAAACCCGTCGTATAATTCAATAAATAATACTGATACAGCTGCTGACACTTTCTTCCACCTTAAAATTTATCAGCTGCGCCTCGGTTGCACAGTGGTAGAGTCCAGACTAAAAATGCAAATGTCGCGGGTTCGATCCCCGCCAGGTCCTAGGATTTTTTTTTCTGTCACATTCCACTTCTTTCACCTCTGGCAGTATAGCTCACGTGAAAAATACCGAGTAGCACCGTGGTTCGGAACCAACGTTAAACTGTAGGTCCCCCTATAACTGGTTGGGTAAGTCAGTTCGAAGGTCGGAGGAAGGCAACGGCATACCACCTCCAAACAGGACCATGCCTAGTAAAGCACTGTGGTGTTCCAACCAATCTTCGGAAGGTTGACTGCCTTACCTTAGTCTGAATGCACTGATTAAGGAGAGAATTGAACTTGAGACGTTAGTAGAGTCGGCTACACGATATTAAGCAGCCTCTTCAGCTGTTGGGTGTAGGTTGCAGCAGTTACGCAGTCACGGAAAGCCAGCACAGGGGAGAGGCTAGCGCAGGAACCTGTTGCGACCGGAGACGACCACGAGGCGGCACGGAAGACGGTCAGGAGCAGGAATGCGCGTGTTTTGCGGCAGAGCAGCGGCCGGTTCCGTGGGAGCGAGCGCTCTGCTGCGGTCTGCTGTCGCGTGTCTCCAGGCCTAGCATTAAGCCACGCCGCAAGAAACGCCGCACAGCGCGCCCCTAATCCGTCTCCCGGTACGTTGGTGGCCAGCACAACGTCCGCTCACCGCTCTCTCCTCTGCCCTGGCGACCGCATCCGTTGAGGGAGGGGGGGGGGGGCGTGTTTAAGTCGCACGCTACTCAGGGACAACAAAATGCGGGAGAATCTGCATCGAATTGACGCATGGTGCAATTGAATCTCATATGTAGACTAGTGTAATATGCTGCGAATACGCGAACCTTGCTGATAAATACTGTCGTTATTTACGAACGAAAGGTGGCGGCCAACAGCACAGGCAAGTTTAGAACCGTTTACCGGACGTGGTAGGGCGCCTCTGCAGACGGCGTCCACCTCTCTGCTGTTATGGGGATGGATGCGTGCAGAGGGAAGTCGCCTGCCAGTCTGGCAACCCTCTGTGCAGCTGTGACCGCCGTGTGGCCCAACCTCCCGGCTAACCTCGGGGTTTTGCAAACAGTCCCACCTCATTGGAGTATTTGCCTGCTTTTTCGGTAGAAGATGTGGTTGAGGTGCGGTTAGCGCTGTGTTGCTAGTTGGGCAGCACGTCCGTCGTCGAGTGTACACAGGGAGTGGCTCCCACACATCACACTTGCCGTTTGTTTCGAAACGCCGCAGGTAAAGCTTGGCATACGGAAGGCGGAGACGACATTTTACGTGTAGAGGAGCTGAAATCCCGGACTCGTCCGCGTACTTACGCATTCCAAAAAAGTTTCTCATATTTGGAAGGCAATCTGGGGATCTGTTCAGTTAATTTTTTATGGAAAGCAGCCAAGATAGCTTATGATCTCTATTCAGATGACCGGATTCGGCAAATTAAACTGGCCTTAACTCTTCAATTTCATGCAGCACGTCACAAAGGAAACCTTTTTAAAAACGTACCTATTCACCAACATTATTGTTGGCTTGTCGTAATACAAATAAAATATCAAAACCATCAAGCTGTAAGTTGGGTAGCTGTGGCATATTATTTTAAACTATGACACAACTAGTTTATATGACGCTATAGATCTCATAAATGACGAGCAGTTGCAAATTCTTGTAAATTAAGGTACAAAACAATTAAACTGGGCAGTTATAAACGATGTATGGAGAGCTGTCTTTTTTTTAATGTAGAGTTGCAGATTTGAAGATGACAACTAAGTTTGCCGAAGCGGGTAATCTGAAAGATTTTATTTCAGAACAAATAGTTTACGAAACTCTCGTTCGGACAGCGCTTGCCGGAATGGAGTGGCATAGCGGTTTGAGGCGCCTTGATGCGAAGCGCGCTGTTGCTCGCCGTCGGAGCATGAGGCATGTGTGTGTGTGTGTGTGTGTGTGTTATCCTAAGGTTAGTTTCCGTTAGTTTACATAGTTTGTAAGTCTAGGGACTGATGACCATAGCAGTTTGGTCCAATAGGTTTACAAACATAGAGGACGTAGATTTGATCTTGAGACCAGCGCGCTTCATTATGGGTTCGGGATGGGTTCATTTAGTGAGGGCTAAGGCGTCACATTGATGATCGTGGTAGAGACGTTCTGAATCTCGATAACGGCTCCTGTCGAAGTTCAGAGGGCTTACGCTCCTCGAAGAACCAACCAGAATATTGCTTCCTTTTATCAAGATCTTGCGAACGATACAAGGATACGATTAGGGTCCGAACTGAGGCTTTTCCCCAATCTTTTTATCACAAACCATAGCAACAGAATGTGGAAATGAGAATGGTACTTTCGCGTGGAATAGACGTGTGGTTTAAGGCATAATTCTGCGGATTGGGCGGCCGTTCCCGCCGGAGGTTCGATTCCTCCCTCAGGCACGGGTGTGTGTGTGTGTGTGTGTGTGTGTGTGTGTGTGTGTGTGTGTGTTTGTGTGTGTGTGCTTTCCCTAGTGTAAGTTTATGCAGGGACTGATGACCACAGCCCTTTGGTTCAACAGGTTCACACACAGTTTGAGAATGGTATACAAAGTACTAACGACCGACCGAATATTCGGTTTCGGCCAAAATATTGGTTTCGGTTGCAGTTTCGGTTTCGACAAGAAATCAGCATAACCTCCTGCTTGGCCAAAATTTGCTTAGGTGAACTTAAGGATGAAGTTGGATAGCGTTCGGGATAGAGTGAGTGCGCGTAAAAATTGTATTTTGCTTTTAATCACAATATAACGCAATCGTATCTTGTAGTATGTTTGTAAAAAAAGTATGTTCTTCACTATTGTCCTTAATGGAAAGGGTTATCATTTTGTTATGCTGACTAGTTTTAATAATGTGTTTGACTGAAAGCGAGGGGCTTTTCCATTAACCACGTTGGACATGTGGTACACAGCTTTTCCTGTTGAGTTTTTGTAAACTTATACTGACAAAAATCATACAGTTAGTCGAAAATGTTACGTTATTTTTCGAAATACCTTCTGCAGCACTGATTTAAGTTGATTTACTGGCAAAAACGAAGCGTATTACTCATCAGCACAACGTTACTTCGCTTACATCTAATTAATGTCATGAACAAATGAAAAGTAATGATGTTAACGAAGATATATAAGAACCTAACGAATTTTTACAGAGTATATAAGAGGTGTTGGCTGCGCGCGAGTCTGGAGGCGACAGGACGAGCTCTGAGTCTGACCGCGCTACACAGTTTTGCTCAAGTATCAATGTTAGGGTAAAATGTAAATGTTTCTTCTGCATTACAGCGTAGTCAGCAAGAAACTGTATCGTAACTGGCTTCCCATACCTAATATTTTCAGCAGTTCTGCTTTGCACTTTCTTTAGAAATACAAAGGGCAACGAGAACTGTGAGGAAAAACGACATAACTTTTCTAATAACAGGTACGATGTATTCGTATACGTTGGCTCACAAGTCCAACATAAGGAGTCGCTAGCCTAATATTCGCAACTGCCGGATAAAAAGTTTACACTAGTAACTTTGTACGCATCCCATGTCATCTTGTACGGACTCCTGGTTAAGCTTAAACACTCTAAAGAAGGCTTAGTACAGGGAGGGGACTTCACATGATGTGGGAAAACCAGTGATTTGCGGAACAACGTAAATTTTAACTTAATTACGTAAATTCTTCATTTTTGTGCCTATGATGTCCAATTGTGCTTTTTATAATTATGATGGGAAGTGTTTGTCCGTCTATGCAATTACAAATAAAATACTATTTTTCTCCGAACATGTCGCTCATATTGAAATAAAACTAATATTATTCAAAAGTGAAACGCCAAGACCGCAAAACATTTATTTAATGACGACCTGTTTCAGTGGATTATACCACCATCATCTGGTCATATCACACTTTTATAAGTTCGTCGCCTTATTTTAAAAATAGAGAATAAATAACGCGTGCAATAAATAACACGTGCAACAAAATGTTCAAATGTTTGTATAGCTTATGGGACTTAACTACGGGGTCATCAGTCCCTAAACTTACAAACTACTTATGAACTAGCTAACACTAAGGACGGCACAAATATCCATGCCCGAGGGGGGATTCGAACCCCCGACCGTAGTGGCCGTGCAGATCGTGTCTGGAGCGCCTCAGTCCCCTCGGCTACCGCGGCCGGCCACGTGCAACAAAGCACTTAGTCTAAATATAAAAATATATTAAAAAATCACAGCTTGAGTATCTTGCAAGCTAAGATGTGATGTTTTAATTTATGTATTTTTATATTTAGACTAAGTGCTTTGTTTCACATATTATTTATTCTACATTTTTTAAATAAGACGACGAACTTATAAAAACTTTCATACAGTGCATTGGGGAGGGTACTTTGCAACATAAAAATGGATCCCTAAATACCTTGGTCGCACCATAACTTCAGAACGGCTCGATCGATTTTACAGATCTATTTTTTTTGTTACTCTCAGAACAAGGGTTGTATGAAATAAAAGTGGAATATTTCAGAACAACAAAGTGCTTTTTTTTTAATGTGACCCTTCGTTTGTATCGCATGGAAGTTCGTGCACACTGTACCGTAAAAACAAGAGTAATGTCACTGTCTGTATAAAATTTCGTTTGGTGCATGGTGGAGGGTACTTAACTTACGGAGTTTTACAAAATGCGTAGTTTTGCTCAAATATTTATGAATTTCAGCACACATGACCTTCAAACCATAAATGTTTGTATGGTACATGACAGAGGGTACCTTGCAGAAAAGTTTGTCGAGAGAGGGAAAGGTGGATTCGAACAGAGCGATGGGAGAGATTTATTATTTATTTATTTATTGAAACTTTCATTTAGACCTGCTGCCTGTGAGTATAAAGCTGGTCGTGAATTGTGGCCAGTATTTACATTCGATTTAGTATATTACAATTTGCTCTCTTCTTATCTAAGTACAATGATAATTCTTAAGTAAACAATATTAAGGTGATTAGTATATTCATTGATAGTTTGGTATATTTATACTGAATTTAATTATGGGTTAGGGAAAATGATTCTAATTAAAATAAAAGTAATTTGCAAATAGGAAAAGTGGGGTGGTTTTAGTGACATTAACACCCGGGGAACGCCGGGCTTACAGCTAGTTGTCAATAAAACGAAACTCATCTGGAGGGAAAATCACGTTTTATTGCCGCGGTGGAGTAGCCCAGCGGTCTAAAGCGACTCACTGCGAAACGCGCGGTTGCTCGCCGTGGAGGTTCGAGTCCTGCCTGGGGTGTGGGTGTGTGTGTTTGTCCTTAGGTTAGTTTACCTTAATTTAAGTAGTTTGTAAGGTACGGACTGATGACCACGCAGTTTAGTGCGATAGATTTACAAACATTTGAACATTTTGAACACGTTTTATTTGTAGTTGCATAGATGGAGAACCGTTGCCCGTCATAATTAATTACGTAAGTTTCTGTTTCGGCCGGAAGTAGAAGTGGAGCCGAATATTCGGTTCCGGTTTCGGCCGCAGATGATGATTCAGTCGGACAGTACGGAGTACCCTCCGGCACGGTATATGAGGAGGTCTGCGGATGTCGCAAAGTGGTCACAGACTGGTTAGCCCGGAATGTGTGCCGCTGCTGAGAGGCGGCTACTTTGCCGGAAGCTGCCACAGCACCGTGGACCCAGGCGCCCTTCACCGCGGAAGTGTGCCGGCGCGGCGCGGCGCGAAGTGTGCCAGCGGGTGACCGGGTCTCTGGTCTCTGGGCGCTGGGTGCTGGGCTGCAGATGGACGGCCGCTGCTCCCGCGCTCCCACGGGCCCCGCCAAGCGCACACCTCACGCTGGGAGGCGGCCAGACGCGCTCTGGGCCGCTGTCCGCCTTCTCCCAAACGCAGTCACGACGCCGCGCCCAAACAGCCCGGGCCAAGCACAGTCGGCCCCAGCTAGCGCGGGGTCCCGTCCAACACTCGCTCTCCCGCAAACTCCCCACCACCCGCCCTCCGCCTTACTCACGTTCTACATCTACATCGGACACTCTGCAAATCACATTCAAGTGCCTGGCAGAGGGTTCATCGAACCACCTTTATACTATTCATCTCCCATTCCATTCGAGAATACTTCGCGGGAAGAAACAACACCCGAATCTCTCCGTTCCAGCTCTCATTTCTCGTATTTTATTCTGATGATCATTTCTACCTATGTAAGTGGGAGTCAACAAAATATTTTCGCATTCGGAGGAGAATGTTGGCGATTGGAGCTTCGCAAGTAGCCCACGCCGCAGCGATAAGCGCCGTTGTTGTAATGATTCCCATCCCAGAGCCTGTATCATTTCCATAACGCTGTCTCCCCTGTATCGTGACAATACGAAACGACTGCCTTTCTTTGGACTCTTTCGATGTCCTCCGTCAAACCCACCTGATAAGGATCACACACTAGGCTGCAATACTCAAAAAAAGGACGGACAAGCATAGTGTATGCAGTTTCTTTAGTAGTTCTGTTGCATCTTTCAAGAATACTGCCAATAAAACAGTGTCCGATTCGCCCCTGCCACGACATTATCTACGTGTTCTTTCCAATTTAGGTCTGAAGTAATAGTAATTTCTAGGTATTTTGAGGAGTTTACGGCCTTCACACTTGATTGATTTATCTTGTAAACAAAGTTTAACGGATTTCTTTTCCTACTCATGTGGACGCCTTCACACTTCTCATAACTTAGAGTCAATTGACAATTTTCACACCAAACTGATATTTATTGAGATCGTTCTGCAGTTGGTTTTGATCTTCAGATGATTTTACTAGACAGCAAATGACGGCGTCATCTGGAAACAACCTAAGAGAGCTACTTAGATTTTCCCCCAAATCTTTTATGTAAATAAGGAACAGCAGAGGATAACACTACCCTCTGAAACTCCCGATATCACCTCTGTTTTAGTCGATGCCTTACCATCGATTACTACGACCTGTGTCCTCTCTGACAGGAAATCCCCTATCCAGTCGCAAATTTGGGGCGATATACCATAACCACGCTATTTGATTAGAAGCCGTTTGTGAGGTACGGTGTCAAAAGCCTCCTGGAAATCAAAAAATACGGAATCGATTTGCGAACCATTGTCGATTGCACCCATCACTTCGTATGAATAAAGAGCTGGTTGTGTTTCGCATAAACGATATTTTCTAAATCCGTGTTGACCTTGGGTCAATAGATCGTTCTGGTCAAAAGTATTCTAAGTTTCGTCATTGACATACCACCCATATATCAAAAGACTTGCTACAGCAGACCTACTGTTGTGATAGGAAAATAAGTGGGGGAAGTTCGGGTAGCCCCGGAATGCGTGTAACCGCGGACACTTCGATTTCTAAGAAAACAAGCACGTTGCGCTAGCAAGACTGCTTCTGAAATGCGCGCCCTGTAGAGTAACATTCAGTCATGGACAAACTATTAATAACAAAGTCAGTTGCGGCATAGGCGCCGAGCGACCTACTCGCAAATGTGAATTTTGTTCGCGCAAAAACTTTTCCTGTTAAACTTCGTTCACCGTTTTCACCCATAAGAAGAGTTTTTGAAATTAGCATTTGATCTTGCAGAAGCTCTCGAATCCCTCGTATAAAAAAGGTGTAGAAGAGAGACAGAAAAGTGAATGTAATAAAAAGGACGACCCGAAAAAATAGAAAGGTAAAGTCATTAAAGAAACGTTCAAGACAAAGACACATATTCAGTCTCCCCGAAAAGTTGATCCTCGGAAGGCATCACATGTGGAGAAACCTTCGAAGAAGACTGGATTCAGTGCTATGACTGCTAAGACTGGGCCCGTGAAAATAGTGTTTATATAGATCTTTCCGATAATTATCACTACTGTCATGTTTGAAAGGCCAAGAAATAACTGCAACACCACTGAATGCTGTGTCTAGGGCTACCCACCAAATTTTATAGTGCCAATCTTTAAGACAAGACGGTGGGCTGAAATTTTTCAAAAAATAAATATTCAGTTTTCTGCATAATTAGATATTATGTTCTTTCGTGTACACTTTTATGTATATTTTATTCCTTTCGCCCAGTCAGAACTGCATTTAAGAAATTTTATGAGATCTGTCGCTCTGTAATAATTTACGCCCGTTTTCGTAAAAAGGATTATACCTCCGACACTTTTACATTTAGACAGTTAGGTATTTTTATGTTTTGTACAGAAATGTACAGTTCATATATTGGTTAACCTGCTAGAGCGCATTTCGATAGTCAAATGTCTGCAGGTGCGCTTGTAAACAAAAGTTCTCTTTCAAAAATGTGTCTCGTTGATTGCTATTCTTTGTGAATACGAAGTTTCTTGAACGTTTTAGTGCGGTTTATAGTAATCTATGTTTCTACAATAACTAAACCAAAAGGTTTGTTCAAGAAAAGTAAATTACACGAAAATCAAAACAAGAAAACTGTAGAAAATGAAGGTGAAAATCAGTGCAACAGTAACATGATTCTGGTACCTGAAACTTCCAGAAACAAGATAAACGGTGACAAAGACACAGTAGTAGAAATTACAAAATCGGTGCACTTAAATGTAATGCAACAACCAAAGAAAGCAGCTACAACAGATTGCGATATAAACATCATCTTTGTAACCATCAAAAGATAATATGTAAATATAGATAATCGAAAATGTCAAAACTGTCAAATGATATTCAATAACCTTTCTTTATAATACCAAAAGGTAATTGACAAACATCAGAGACAGTGCAATACTATGATATATGCAAGTCATTCCATCTAGACGTAAGTATAAACCTTTATTATACTTTCAGAATAAGATTTATAATTAAGTACGAATACTATGTTAAACTTATTACGTATATCTGCAGGACACTTGAAAATGGCAATAACGCGCTGTAACAGTCTGTAGTGACGAAGTAAAACCAAATCTAAACTTAGCAGCAAATTTGGAATTTTCTTTAGTAAAAATTCATTACATTACCTTTATTGAGCAAAAGGCACAAAAAAAATTGCGAAAATGCTAATCAAGTTTTGAACTATTAGTTTACTTGAACATCTTGCTTTCACAACGATTTGCTATTCAAGACTAAAGATCAGAATGAACTTTCACTCTGCAGCGGACTGTGCGCTGATATGAAACGTCCTGGCAGATTAAAATTGTGTGCCGGAACCGGGACTTGAACCTGGGACCTTTGCCTTTTGCAGGCAAGCGCTCTACCGACTGAGCTATCCCTACACGACTCACAATGCCGTCTCACAACTTTACTTCCGCCACGACGAAAGGCAAAGGTCCCAGGTTCGAGTACCGGTTCCGGCACACAATTTTAATCTGCCAGGAAGTTTCATATCAGCGCACACTCCGCTGCAGAGTGAAAGTTCATTCTGGAAACATCCCTTAGGCTGTGGCTAAGCCATGTATCCACCATATCCTTTCTTCCAGGAGTGCTAGTCTTGCATGGTTCGCAGGAGAGCTTCTGTGAAGTTTGGAAAGTAGGAGGCGAGGGGAATTGATATTTTCATTACTCTTCGACTGCATAGAAACGGTCAGGATGGAAGTCTGATACAGTAAACCTTTATTAAAACTATGCTGAAGAGAAATTTGAACTGGCCGTTCCAGTACGCTGAACGCTCCGTCACTAACAAGGAAAGTACTTGGGCTTGAACAAACACATATACACCAAAATCGTATGAGAGATAATGTAAAGATCCCTTATTGCACTAGTGATACTCCCGCATCTGCAAAACTCTGCAGTCGTCCGTTAGAGGCCTCTGTGTGTGCCATGTCGCATTGCACTTTGACCTGTCGGTTCGCCAATAGGGACGGTGCAGTGTGCCTCCGAAGTTGCGTTTTGTGACGTTATTTGTGTGGTGAAGCGTCAGATGGGGCGGCGATTGCTAATCAATGCTGCTAATGTATTGCGATTAGTTGAGATGAAGTCACGAAGAACCCTTCTTCGTGAAGATGGTATTAGTGTAGAAGATGAATCATTTGCATGCTTTCTCGTATCTGTTATGGTACAGAAGTATGAGCATAAGTTAGATACTGTTGTTACAAACTCATAATAATGATAATAGAGATGATAATGACGAACAACTCATTGCAAGCGGTAGTGCTACGGTAATGCAGGAAGAGGCGATGGAAGCAGTGGCAGTGAATACCAACAGTCCTTCGGGAAAAAGGTTAAAGATGCAACTATCGTCACGACTTTTGGTGACAATTCGCTAGAGAACATGTACGATGATTATTACATAAGTTATAGTGAAGATATCTGCATTACGTATGGCGTGTACAATTACATCTACAGTGCTATCTAGAGCATGGTTGCAGTGCTTTGCAGAAAAACGACACCCACCAGCAAATTGAGGTGTACGCAGAGATCCTGCAAGCAAACGTTCATACAGATATGTTTGTTCGAGTCCATGTACTTTCCTTGTAAAAGTTACGGAGAGTCAACTATTATGCTGTTTCCGCCTACGTGTATGTCGCAAAAAGAGCAAGAGGATAAATTTAAAGATATTAAATCCCCCAGGGAGGCAAATCTGCAACATTTCTATTGGCGAACCATACAACGACTTGAGTGGAAAAAGGAGTACCGTGACGCTGTACACAAAGTTCGCGCAGTATGGATGCAGATTTAGATGTCTCGCCTCTGGTGTTTTCCTGCCTGTGAGAAGTAGCGTATACTTTGAGCTTAGAGACAACGAGAATTTTAGCTTTACTTCGACGGCGTTTGCTGGGAATTTAAGGGTGCCTCAGAGGTCACAGAGTTCTGGGGGTCGCGCGTCGGTCCCGGGTGACGTCATCAGAGCTGCCGAAGTGCAGAGCGCGGTCGTGCGCGTCGAAGAGAACAGGCGAGGCACGCCGCGGTCGTGACCACCACCGGCCCAGCTATGTCGGCAGGAAGCTAGGGCGGACAAGTCTAACTGGCAGCCGCGGTCAACCGGAACCACTGCTGCCCAGTAAAGCTCTTTATCTATCTACGAATATGCGACATTAAGTGCTCGAGGGCATTGAAATAATTAATGATGAAAATTTGTGCCCGGGCAGGATTCGAGCACAGATCCTCCTGATTAGTAGGCAGTCGCGCTTGACCACTACGTTACTGGGGCAAAGCGATAAACGCGGGCTACACCAGCTCTAGCACGCCGCAAATTGTCAACATATCCACACGCTACTGACGCAGCGCCCCGTGCCATTATCATTTACTTCTCGCGGCCTGTAGCTCCCCTTAAGAGTTAGGACGCAAAGAACAAAGAATCTTAGGCCGTCATCACCTGATATTATAACATTATAGCTGAAAACCCGCAATTGTTTGGACAGTTATTTATTTATTTTACTCCTACACCTCCCGTTTTTCTCCCTCTCTTACTTCCTGTCTCTGTTCTTCTCCCCCTCTCTCTTCCTCTTTGCCATCTCTGTACTCATCTCCTCCCACTGCCCGCCTCCCCCTTTCTCCACCAATCCCCTCCTCTTCTCTGACGAACTTCTCTTGCACCTCCCCTGTCCATTGCCTTTTTCATCTGTGAAAGATTATGTAACCCCAATTCCAAAGAAAGCAGATGGAGACACATGTGAAAATTCCAGAACTATCAATCAGTTTAAAGAAACATGGTTGAAACATTTTAATAAATATTATTTACGGAAGAATGGAAAATCTGGTAGATCTGACTTTGGAGAAGATCAGTTTATGAGAAATACTGGAAGATGGGAGGCAGTTTTTGCCTTACGACTTGCCTTAGAATATACAATAAGGAAAGACAAAGTTACGTCTCTAGCTTTTGTAGATTTGGAAAAATCTTTTCACATTGTTGACTGGAGCGCGGGAGTGGTCGCGCTCTCTAAGGCGCCTAGCTGCGCAGTGTGCGTCTGCTGCCCTCCGGAGGTTCGAGACCTCCAGAGAGCATGTGTGTGTGTGTGTGTGTGTGTGTGTGTTGTCCTTAGCATACGTTGGTTTAAGTAGTTTGTAAGGAGACGGACTGATGACCACTGCAGTTTGGTCCAATAGCTTTTCAAACATTTGAACATTTGAACACACTCTTTCAAGCCGCGGTGGAGTAGCCGAGCGGTCTAAAGCACCTCGCTGCGGAGCGAGCGGTTCCTCGCCGTGGAGGTTCGAGTCCTCCCTGGAGCATGGATGTGTGTGTTCGTCCGTAGGTTAGTTTACCTAGGTTTAAGTAGTTTGTAAGCCACGGACTGATGACCACGCAGTTTGGTCCGATAGATTTACAGACATTTGAACATTTGAACATTCTTTCAAATTCTGAAGTCTGCAGGGGTGGTCTGTTAACCGGTCACCTCTTGCTGATGTCACCCGTCGACGACCTCGGCCTTGCCTTCTTTTAACAGTTCCTGTTGTCTGAAATCGGTGCCAGGTCCTGGAAATCACACATCGGCTTTCAACCTTCCTATGGCTCTCCATGCCACAGCTTCTGGTAAGTCTCGTTGTTGTTGCATTTCACTGCCTGCTCACTACACTATCTGAACCCAACTGCTTGAGTAATTCGTTTGGTAAACACAGGTCAACACAAACCCATCTGCAGCAGTTGTGTTTTAATACCATCATCTCGGTTGTCTTAATGTTGTCTCACTCCGTAGAATGGACAGAAAGACGACGAACCATTTTAATTCATTTTGCCGATGTCAATACTCAGTACCTAGATATCTCAACTGATACCATAACTGCTTTGACGTGTATGTAAGAGAATTGTTCGTTTAAATATATCAAATAGAAACAGTTTCTCGAGATGTTTTACATGTTTTAACTGTTTGTTTCAAGGACTGATGACGATCACAGAGTGGTTGAAAACTGGATGTGAATAAATAAAATATTTACAACTGATTGCTGAAAACTTTTCTACGTATAAACTGTGACTCACGATGCCGCCTCACAACTTTATTTCCGCCAGTACTTCGCCTCCTACTTTTCTTAACTTCACAGAAGGTCTCCTGCGAACCATGCAAGACTAGCACTCCTGGAAGAAAGGATATGTGTTAGACATGACTTAGCCACAGCCTGTGGGATGTTTCCAGAATGAAACTTTTCACTCTGCAACGGAGTGTGCGCTGATATGAAACTCCCTGGCAGATTAAAATTGTGTGCCGGAACCGGGACTCGAAGCTGGGACCTTTGCCTTTCGCGGGCAAGCGTTCTTCCTTTCTTCCAGGAGTGCTAGTCTTGCATGTTTCGCAGGAGAGCTTCTGTGAAGTTCGGAAAGTAGGAGGCGAGGTACTGGCGGAAGTAAAGTTCTGAGGCGGCATCGTGGGTCGTGTCGGGATAGCACAGTCGGTAGTGCGCTTGCCCGCGAAAGGCAAAGGTCGCACGTTCGAGTCCCGGTTCCGGCACATAATTTTAATCTGCGAGGAAGTTTCATATCAGCGCACACTGCAGAGTGAAAGTTTCATTTTTGGCATTCTATAAGAATTGTACCATTACAGAGCAGAAAGAATCGTGGACGAATCGCAGGAATCGCCAAGTGAAAAAGAATCGTGTTCGGCAACTGTGCTGTCACGTAAGCTGGGATTTAGCCGGTGACGACAAGTGGCTTCAGGCGCTAGCGGCGGGCAGATGGCTGGAGAGCGTGAGTGGCCGCTATGAGAGTGTGTGGCGGCGCACACAAAGGCGGCCAGGCGGGGGTCACGGCTCCAGCTCCAGCAGCCGTTATCCAGGGCGTGGCTGAGCACCGGCACAAAGCGAGGGGCCACCTCTCCAGGCGAGTGTTCCAGCAGCGCCGTTCACTCCGCACTCAATTCGACGCCGCGGTACAGTGCTGCCCACTAAAAGTGCAACGCCCTCAACCAAACAGCCGAATCGAAAAAAAAAAAAAAAATAAATAAATAAAAAATTGCGAAATGGGTTTACGGCGACGAGAGGTACTACACTGGGCAAAACAATAAGGGCATCAGTTGCGACATACTGGTTCTGGAGTACTGACATCGACAGAATGAACTGAACTGGTTCGTCGTCTTTTTGTCGTTTTTCTGAAGTAGAGAGATCAACACTACGGCAACCGAGATATTGATAATAACAGAAAGATGCTGCAGATAGGCGTGATCTGTTTACAAACGATTTACACAAGCAATTGGGTTCAGATTGTGTAGCGAGTAGGTAGTTCAGAGCCGGCCGTGGTGGCCGCGGGGACTGAGGCGATTCAGTCACGGCCTGCACGGCCACTAAGGTCAGGGGTTCGAATCCCCCCTAGGGCATGGATATTTGTGCCGTCCTTAGGATTAGCTGGTTCATAAGTAGTTTGTAAGTTTAGGGACTGATGACCCCGTAGTTAAGTCCCATAAGCTGTACAAACATTTGAACATTTGTTAGTTCAGTGCAACAACAACGCGTCTTACCCGAAGGTATGGCATACATAGCAATAGGAAAGTTGGAAGTGGGGCAGACACAGAGGGAGGTGGCTGTAGCTACTGGAGTGTGCGAAAGTGTAATTTCCAGGACCTGGACGCGACTTCAGAGAACAGGAACCGTTAAGAGAAGGCATGACGATTTTGTATTTATCCGGACAATCGCCGTTCCCTTATCTTGAGAGAACGTTGAACTCGATATAATCCAGTTCATGTACAGGACACATCACCGGATAGCATGGTGTGGGCAGGTGTTATTATTGGTGGGCGTACGGACTTCTATTCCGTACCGAATGTCACTTGTGACTGATGTGTTCGCCGGACTTCAGGCCGATTGAGCGTGTCTGGGATGCACTTGGCAGACACACAAGCACCTCCCACAGCTGTCACAGAGCTGGATACTGCACTCGTGGAAGAATGGCCATATGTCCCTCAATAGCTGATTGATAACCTCATACCATTGACGCCAGCACGTGTGCAACTGCACAGGCTGTCTGAGTGACATTAGAATGCAAATAAAGTGTAAAAAATATGTTGTACTTTCGGTTTGACGTAATACTCTCTCTTATCGCCGTATTTTGCCCTCGGGTTTGTCCTCGGACGAACGAAAGCAAATTAGTAACAATTTGAACATTCATTCGTAAGAAATTTCATAATTCACTGGGGTACTCTGCATGAGTTCCTTCAGTTAGTATGCAGTACACATCTCATTCTTCGTCAACTCTTCTTAATCAAAGACGCATTAAATTTTTAATTGTTCTTCGTTCCCACAGCTCCTGTAACTGGCGACAGTATCAGCTATGAAATACAGCCAAATGTAAACGATCCGCGTATACCAGCTGTATACTCAGAGGCGCTGCTGTCAGTGGTAATCCCATGAGTAGACGGAAGTTTATCGTCTAAACGCACCGAATGCACCTGTATGCTCCCCACGTCATTAGTACGGAGTTAGTACGCTTGGAGCACTGCAGCCGCCATAATAATTCTTGTGAACTTTGGATCGTCGTGTAATCCGCATAACCACCACCACCTAGAGGGAAGGCCGCGGCGCTCTCGTGTGACATCAGGCAGAGTAGGTTGGGCGTGCATAGCTGACTGGCTCGCTGCTTCGGCATAGGTGTTGGCATAAGTGGGTGGCCGCTAGGGCCTTTCCGCTAGGCAGAGGAGGCTAGCCAGCCACGGAGCCGGCGCCACGGCTGTTTGCATCGGCGGTGGAGCGGTAAACGACGGAAGAGGACAACGAATCGTCCGACATTGTTTTTACCGAGCAGTCCCCATTCTGTCTGCTCCATCACGAGCCGGGAATGTTACGAGGCGCAGGGACAGGGGAGGGGGAGCCCAGAAGGCGACGTCACGCTAACGCTACCGCTGCGCGCTGAGTTCCTCGCGGCGCACGGCTCGACGTAACGGCGCCAGCTGCCACTTGTCGCCTCTGGATCATTGCAGCCAGCATCGTTGCTCAAAGCAGCTAGTTGACCGTTTTCTGGAAATCGGCCCAAATTGTTAATCATGTCACCTGAAGCCCATAACATGATTTTCCCCATTGATTGCACTATTCTTAAAAAAAAAAAAAAAAAAAAAAAAAAAAAAAAAAAAAAAAAAAAAAAAAAAGTAAACAAAATTCATACAATTTGAGACATCACTAAAATTTTCCTCATGTCATGCGAGTGATGTTATCCCATACGACCTTATTCCTGCTGCCGTAAAATTCAGTAACAGTGATGTTTTGTCTGGGCATTCAAGTGTCGGAATATGGTTTACAAATATTGCGAAGTACCGCCCTATACAAATACATCGATGAATAGGTCACAATTTTTTTCTTTTTTCAAAAAATGAGAAATGTGTAAAATGTGGTTGACACTCGCACATAGAATTTCAAATGAGATGGCCGTTACGTCGTGACTCTATTTCTGTGATGATTAATTTTTTGTAATTAAACACCCCATATGATATTATTCTATTAGTTCACTATTATGTATCATGCTCTGCGACTGTAAATGCGTGAACCCCTTTTTTGTAATCTAGTTGGTGAAAGTGCAAAGTTCATGTTCGTTGTCAGTTTTAATATTTACATCAGTGATGCAGTATTTCAGTATATGTATCAACCGTTTGTGTCACAAAATGAGTGCACCGAGTGAATGGAACTATCGTAAATAAAATTTGAAGTTATTACTAATTTCGTCAATAATTCCTTTCTAGTTCACAGTATCACATTCTTCCACGACAAGAACAGAGGGAGGGAAAAGTTCAGTTGGATTTAAACACGGATCCCAAAATTTGTGATGTACGACGTTGTCCCTTAAGCTACGAAGTAACTGAAGCGTATATTGCTCGAGCAAATAAAGCCACTTCATAACTATGACCGTTTTTTTTATTTGAAATTAATATTGACAGCTAAGCCTCAATAGATGTCCTTTCTTTAGTTCCTAAATTCTTGTTTAACCTGACCAGTTTATTTGTAATCAATGAGTGCGAAAAAGCAACTGCATAATGATATGTGCAAAGTGATTAGTACGCACGATTAATTTTTGTATATTCACGAACTAAGCTCAGTCCGAACAGTAACCACAAAGGTACGCATTTACAATGTAATTTTTACTGCGGCCACTGATAACGCTGTTTATTTAAAAGCCAAATGTATTTAGTAGAAAAACGAAGACTAAATTAAAGATGAAATTGTTACTGGAATTATATAGTTCCTTAGGAACAATCTTCCGTAAAAAACAGTTGTTATTTACTTACTTCATGGTGGATAGTTCAAATGTTAACTGCGGCGTCATCAGTCCCAAAACTTACAAAATATTTATGAACTACCTTATACTAAAGACGACACAAACATCCATGCCCGAGGGGGGATTCGAATCGCCGACCGTAGCGGCCGTGCAGACTGTGACTGGCGCGCCGCAGACCGCTCGGCCACTGCGACCGGCATGGTGGATAGTACTTTGTATCTTTAGAGTCAGTCTATTAATACGATCAAGCAATAGTTAGCTTTAAATATAGGTGTGTCTTATTTTTAGTGTAGTTTTCACGTTTCTTATTTCCGCATTCGGGAGGATGGTGGTTCAAATCCACCTCCGACCATCCAGATTTAGGTTTTCCGTGATTTCCCTGACTCCAGACAAATGCCGGGATGGTTACGGCAGATTTCCTCCCCCATTCTTACCCAAAACTCCGAGCGTAAGCTCCGTCTCTAATGACCAAGCTGTCGATGGGACGTTAAACCCTAAGCTTTCTTCTTCTTATTTCCGGTACGTAAAAATCTAGGTGGTTTTTGGAAAGCTAAGATACGAAGCTTACGAAAAGTTTTCACTATCAGCATTCGCAAAATTCTTTTCAATTCTGATATAAACGTTGTAAATGTGTTATCCATCACAAAAAATTAAACAGTACGCTTAAAATCGAGGAAAAATCTGGTAACTTTCGCTAACACTGGTGTAACACAGATATAACTTCGTCCTTCTCGCGTGGTGTGACGTTACCAGAGCTTCAGCAAGAAACAGAGCATTTTCGATCAGCTGACCTAATGTTCAACTCTACTAATTTTGTCGCCTTAATTACATGATTTGTAAGAATAAGGACCGAAGACGCTATTTGAACGGTGTAATCATTCAGAATAAGAACAAACAAACAATATTATTAAAAGACCATGCCGCCACTTGGAAGACCACAAATTAACTCCACAATACTTTTTCAGTCGGCTGTAGGGAGCAGCATGAGCGTTCCTCTGTGCCATGCCGCCTGTCTGCTTCACACGTTTTGCACCACTCTCACGAGGAGACCGCACGGGTGTCGGATTATAGAAGTTTTTGATATTTATGGTACGCGAAGTCCAGAACACAAATAACAATGAACCAAAGCCAATCGACGCAACACTCAAAAACTCTCGAGAAAATCGACTTTGAAGATTTGCAAGTACACGTAAGTACCGATAATTAAGCAAATTACTCCGTCTGACGGTGAAGCTCCGGTGGTAGCGTTCTGGGCTTATAACCATATGGTTAGTGATTCGAATCTCGCTGTGATGTATTTTTTTATTTTCTTTCGTTGTGTTCGAATAGTTACACAATTTTAATATCTAATGGTAATTTTTACGAAAAATTCAAGTATTTTTATTTATTCTTAATTTTCTATTTTTAAAAGGTTGTTAATATTGCTGATTTGATTAAAGGAACATGACAAGTTACATTTTCTGCAGTATTAGCTTCACTATTATTTGACGTGGTTGTCTTTGATGGTTCAGTTTGTGTCTTTGTGAAGAGCTAAGATGTTGTTTATGGAAAGTCATCTTCATAGCTACTAATGTCTTTTCAAACAGCTAACACAACTGTCATTGTCACATCATCGAAACCTGGCGAGTTCATTTCAAAGCTATTCAAAGGCTTTTTGATCATGTTGTAAAGCCGTAAGCATAACGTTTCTTTTATTTATTGATTCTTGGAGTGGACAAATCGATCCCATGTTTTATATTGAAGTTTTTCGAAACGACAGGCGTCTGCCTACCTGCACAGTGCAAGTAATTTCGCCAAAATGCACCCTGTTGGCGTGTATTTCTACCGAAAAGTACCAAATCTGATGAAGCGCCTGCCAAAGTATGCCTACCTGATCGAATGAGCTCATGACATTAGTGACAGAGCAGAGTGCATCAAACTTCCTTCAGTTATTCATCACCAGCTGCCCTCTCCAATCTTCGGTGAAATCGTCAGGTATGCGTGGTTCGCTTTTGAACTGTGCGGTACCAGATAAATCTTCATGAACGTAAAGGAAGTTTGCTTTCCAGTTGACATATCAAAGACAAAACTGAAGCCGGCCGCGGTGGCCGAGGTGACTGAGGCGCTCCAGTCGCGGTCAGCACAGCCACTACGGTCGG
This sequence comes from Locusta migratoria, assembly GCA_026315105.1. Lineage (NCBI taxonomy): Eukaryota > Metazoa > Arthropoda > Insecta > Orthoptera > Acrididae > Locusta > Locusta migratoria. The sequence goes on along the minus strand of CM048750.1, from coordinate 8,738,903 downwards.
GGGTTCGAATCCCCCCTCGGGCATGGATATTTGTGCCGTCCTAGTTCGTAAGTTTCACGTCGGAGGTCGAATCCTCCCTCGGGCATGGATGTTTATGTTGTCTTTAGTACAAGGTAGTTTATAAGTAGTTTGTAAGTTTACGGACTGATGACCCCGTAGTTAAGTCCCATATGCTTAACAAACAAACAAACAAACTGAAGCTGTAAAAGTGCAGCATTTGTACGATGTGCCCGCTCCCATGAAAATTATTGTTTTCCATGTTTTTACGGTGCATGTGTGAGACTACATCGAAATGAAGGATTTCTTTAGTTTTCAGCATTGCCAAAATATGGAATTAGCAATGTTTTTTGTGTTTTCAATTTTTTTAATTTAAACCATCAGTATTGACAACCTTTTATAAAATATAGAAAATTACGAGTCAACGAAAATACGTGCAATGTTCGTAAACATTACCATTACGTACTAAAATTGTGTAAGTATTCGAAAACAACGAAAGAAAATAATAAAACTATAAGCCATAGCGGGATCCGAACCACCGACCCTTTGGTTATAAGACCATAACGCCAGCACCACAGCTACAGCACCGTATGCTGCACTGCTTTTACTAATTGGTACTTACGCGTGCTTGCAAAACTTCAACGTCAATTTTGTTGAGAATTATTGAGAGTTGTGTAGAACGGCTTTGGTTGATTGTTATTTAAGTTCTGAACTTCACGTATCACAAATATAAAAAGGTTCTAAGATCCGATAGTCACGAGGTCTCCTTGTGAAACTTGCGGCTGTAAACGTTCCCTTTTGAAGGGAACGCACAGACGGCGCTGCGTCGCTACGCTTCTACTATCCCCCAGGTGGCATCTGCCGCCATCGGGTCGAAATCGACTGCGTATTTACAGGTTTACATTTCTCCCCCGGTAGTTTAGGCACGGTTTTGTGGGAACTCGCAACAGAGAGAAGCGCTCACACCGAAAAGAAAGAAAATGTTCTAAAAAGTTCAGCGTCGAGCGAATGCGAGACCTATTACAAGGTCGTCGAGAGAATGAAAGAAAGGCACATAAAGCGGCCAGAGACAATTCAGATTTCTTCAGAGATTCAAATGCTTGTAAATGTAAGGAACCGTACTGTTGGGATCGTCGGTTCCCAGACTTCTGCTAACAAGGAGGCCACGTGGGTATAGGATTTTAGAATTTCTTTATACTTATGGTACGTACAGTTCATAACATAATGAACAATCAGCCAAAGCTATTCGACACACAAAAAATTATCTAGAAAATCGACTTTGAAGTTTTGCAAGTACGCGTAAGTTACCAATAATTAAAATGGTTGCACTATCTGTCGTTGTAGCTCATATGGTAGCGTTCTGGCCTCACAACTACGGAGTCAGTGGTCGAATCCCACTGTGACAGTCCATTTCGAATTGAGTTGTATAAAACATTTTGGGATCTTTATTTCCACATTTTGTGTCAGTTTTTGATTATGTATATTTAGACGAGCTGAACACCGTGTCGTCACCTAAAACGTTGGTTGAGCAGGTTATCTGCTTGGAAAGCCATTAGTAGCTATGGAACTGACTTTCCAAAAACAGCGTCGTAGATTTTCACAAAGTGATCAAACCAAAGACTACCGTCGTCAACTAATAGTGAAGCCAATATTGTAAGAAAAAATGTAACTTACGTTATTTTATTGAAACTATAATTATTAACGGCTTATTATAAATATAGAAAATTACAAATATAGAAAAACACGTGCGTTTTAGTAAAAAATACCATTAGATAATAAAATTGTTTAATTATTCGAATATAACGGAAGAAAATCTGTCACAACAGGATTCGAACCACCTAAAGTATGGTCTCAAGGCCATAACGCTACCGCATGGGTTACAGCGACAGATGCTCTAACTGTTTCAATTATTGGTACTTGCAAAACTTCAAAGTCGATTTTCTCGATAATTTCTGAGAGTTGCGTCGAGTTGCTTTCGATGACTGTTATTTGAGTTCCGAACTATACGTTCGATAAGTATCAAAAAATTATAAAACCCGGTATCCATGTGGTCCCTTTATAAGAGAAATACACAGACCCGTGCCCAAGGGAGGACTCGAACCTCTGACGGAGAGGACTTCAAACTTTTGTCGTAGGTAGCTGTTCCGTAACCGTTTCACTACACTATGTATAGGCTGTAGTGAAGAGACTGAGCATTAAAGCACATGTGCACAGAAATGTTCTCATTTAGGTGTCAGGTGACAGTCGCGGTATCGCAACCGCTAGCAAGCGATCACCAGGTGGTTCCTGGAGAACGTGGCGGTGGAACAGAGTCGGGCACGGCGACAGGCGGCGAGAACGCCCGGGTCACTGACCTCCTGAGCCGCTGCGCCGCGTCCGTTTAATGCACTTTCATGTCGCCGTGCAGTGTAATTTCGTCCGCTGCCCAGGGTACCGGGACACGCCGGTTAATGAAGGGAGACACAAAACCGCTACATGCGCGCCGCCCTAAAAAACTGCCTATTCTGCTTAGGGCATTTGATTAATGGAGGTCTTTTAGTGCGGCGTGCCGCATAATGCGGTAAAACGAAGCGGCGCTTGTATAATTAGATGAATGTCTGTGCGGCTGAATGGATCGTGACGAAGCACTTTGCCGGCATCTCCAGGGGAAAACCGCGGGGAATGTCGAAGCGTGTCCGGCGAGCGCGGCAGAGGTGTCTCTTCGGCGGCGCTAGACAGTGGGTGACATTACCTGGCCGTTGTTCGCGCATTCTCGCTTTTCTCGAAGGTCGTTGCTCTCCTAGCGGCTGGCTGAAATCTCATGGGGCGAAAACTAATTCACTACAAATGACGTGGCGAACACACAGAATTGCACTTATTTAACAGTTTTAACGATTCGTAAATGCCCAGATGTCGCCATTTATGGCTAGCCTACAAGTCTCATTAATTACAAACAATGAGACCAGGAACACATATTCCACACATGGCTTTCTTGGCCGAGAGATCCCTTACGGGATTGTTCGGCCGCCTGGGTGTAAGTCTTTCTATTTGACGCCGCGTGGGCGACTTACGTGCCAATGATGATGATGAGATGTTGATGATTAGGACAGCACACAACACCCAGTCCCCTGCTGGGAATCGAACCCGGGCCACCTGCGTAGTAGTCAGCTATGCTGCCACTGAGCTACGGAGGCGGACATTCCACACATAAATGATACGAAATTACACATTTCGCGTGTGGAATACAAAATTTCGAGGTCTACATCTTAATGTGGCACGAATATTAATTGTGCATTCACAATAACGGTGGAAACACTTTACACACGAATAAAACTGACGAACGTTTACATAACTGTTCAAAATTGAAGTTCATACTGGCGTGACTCGTGCCGCAGACAAAGGGCGAAACAATACTCCATTACATGCCGCGAACGCGTCCTACTTATATCTTTCAAACAATGATACTAAAAATTGCGAATTGTTAATTATGTTCATTAAATTAATTATAATAGAAAAGTAAACAATTACATGCAGCTGGTTATAGTAAAAGATGGCGTAAATAATATTGATTAAATTAATATACAAGTCTCGGTTCAATTAATAGTATTTCACTTACGTATTTAACAATACTTTCGTGATTAACTGTAATTATACAGAAACTAATGAGGACAAAACTTTCCTAACATTACTTGTGAAACACACTTTGATATTATGAGGAAAAAATGTAATTAGTTTTAACAGAAATACTAATTAGCATACTATATGAAATTTAACAATTTACCTCTAACACGTATTAATTAATATTTGATAATTAAACAAACTACTGCAACACCAAATAATAGAAAATACCTTCGGATAGTCACATTAGAAATTAGAATAAGAAAAGTTTTGGAATAGAAAATGATAACAGATTAATTACATTCATATTTATTATTATGCAACAGTGGTATCGAGAGGTTCCGTAATGCAAGTAGAAGGGAATAAATGCCAGCATGCTTCGTTACAAGTGGTTCCACTATTAGGGGCAGTGGTGCAGCGACGGTGGGTGGCGGTGGGGGGTTTGGGGCTGAAGTCCCCCCCCCCTCCCCCAGCACCCCTCAAAGATTTCTTTAATTTCTTATTTTTATTGTTTTCATTTATTAAAGAGGTCGGCACCGGAAATATGCAATAGTACGCATGTAATAAATCACAAGTGAACGTGACAGTGGGTCGCCACTGAGAACGTCTGAAGACGTCTGTACATAACATCTGTTGTAAAGGCACATGTTGGACGCTGGCGAAGTGGTGTTGACAGTGTACTATAGAGCCCAATAGTGAAGTGGTATTGTTATCTAAACACAAGGAAATGGAAACTAATTATACAAATCTGGCCATATAGACCCAGTAAGTAAATCAACAAATTTCACGTAAATTTCCAGACACAAAACACAACCTAAAGAACGTTCAAAAATGTTTGTAGAGCATAACTACGGGGTCATCAGACCCTAACCTTACAAACTACTTATGAACCGGCTAATACTAAAGACGGCACAAATATCCATGCCCGAAGGGGATTCGAACCCCCGACCTTAGTAGCCGTGCAGAACATGACTGGCACGCCGCAGACCGCTCGGCCACTGCGGCCGGCTAAAGAAAGTGCAGGTCGATTTATTAAAGCGTGTTTCCATCTTTCCATCAACGAGGCAGCACCCAACATAACGTTTAAAATGATCCTGTAACGCACACAGTCTGAAGATGAACCTGAAATGGTTCGAAAATCGGTTAATGGAATAAACAGTATCATTTCAAGTGAAAGTGACTGGTTGCATTTTTCTGAAATCATATTCACAACAAATACCAACGAAAGTAGCCATCCACCATCACAATATGGTGCCGTGTTGTGACGCTGGATGGCTACATTTGTCTGTATTTCTTCTTAAGTTGACCAAACCCACATAACAATGTGACAAGATATGGGAATCATTTTATTTGTATAACGACATACGAACGATAATGTTAACTAAAAGCCACAATTCTTCTGTTTCCGATGTGATTTGACATAAGTGATTGACAGATCCGATGATGGCATCTGCCGTAACCGGTCATCTAATACAAATACTGGGTGATAAAAAAGTCAGTATAAATTTGAAAACTTAAATCAATAACGAAATAATATAGGTATAGAGGTAACAGTTGACACACATGCTTGGAATGACATGGAGTTTTATTAGAACCAAAAATAAATAAATAAAGTTCAAAAAATGTCCGACAGTGGCACTTCATCTGATCAGAAAAGCAATAATTAGCATAACAAATTAAGACAAAGCAAAGTTGATGTTCTTTACAGGAAAAGCTCAATATGTTCACCATCATTCCCCAACAATAGCTGTAGTCGAGGAATAATGTTGTGAACAGCAGTGTGATGCATGTCCTGAGTTATGGTGAGGCATTGGCGTCGGATGTTGTCTTTCAGCATCCCTAGAGATGTCGGTCGATCACGATACAGTTGCGACTTCGGGTAATCCCAAAGCCAATAATCGCACGGACTGAGGTCTTGGGGCCCTGAGAGGCCAAACATGACGAAAGTGGCGGCTGAGCACACGATCATCACCAAACGACGCGCGCAAGAGATCTTTCGCGCGTGTAGCAATATGGGCTGGAGCGCCATCCTGCTTAAAAATCTTACGTTCCAGAAGGTGTTTATCAGCCAGGCTGGGAATGATGCGATTCTGTAACCTATCGGCGTACCTCTCACCCGTCATGGTAGCAGTTACAAAACCAGAATCACGCAGTTCCTCGAAGAAAAAAGGCCCGATAACGGTAGATGTGGAAAATCCAACCCATACCGTGACTTTATCGTCGTATAATGGAGCTTCCTCGACAGTTCTAGGATTTTCGGTAGCTCAAATTCTGTAATTATGGGCGTTGACAGACCCTCGGAGCGTGAAATGCGCTTCGTCGGTCCGCAATACTTTTACTCAACCAATTGCCATCTTCCGACATCTTTTGAAACGCCCACGCCGCAAATTCCCTCCGCTTCACTAAATCGCCAGGTAACAGTTTATGATGGCGATGGATTTTGTAAGGATAGCACCGGAGAGTACGCCTAAGTGCCAACCAAACAGTAGTGTATGGAATGCCGGTGCGACGTGCGACTGCGCGAGCGCTGACTTCCCTGTGCATAGACGAACCAGCTACAATCTCCATTTCTACCTGGACTGTCTCAGCAGCATTACACCTTGTGGTCGGTCGGCCACGACGGGGTCTATCGTCTAAACAACCCGTGGCTTCGAACTTCGAAATCATTCTCGGCACAACTGCATTTGTCAACGGACCTTTACCCGTTCTAATCCCCTTCCTATGGCGTTAGGATACGCTGAACTAGCATATTCCCCATTCTCATAATACAGCTTCACTAAAAGCGCCTTTTCAGGTAACTTCAACATGCTGCGACTGCTGGTGCATCTGATTCTGTGTCTCATTACAGCTACTTCTATACACGATTTTAATAGTTAAAAGGCATTTTATGCTACTGGAGAGCGATCAACAGTTTATATAAAACAATTCCTTGACCCAAGATCGATAAAATTTGTTTTTGTTACTTAACCGGTTTCGGTGAGCTCAGTCACCATCTTCAGTAGGTTCACTACAAACACTTAGCGTCATATGTAAATATAGAGACATAACCTTCTAACGCAAGTAAACATCCTGTTAAAATTTTTTTCCTCACAGGGTAGTTTGTCATAATGAATAAAATGTGGTCTTGGCCTAAGCAAACAGGAGACTCCTGAACCTTCTGAAGATAGTGACTGAGCTCACCGATACCGGTTAAGTGACAAAAATAAATTTTTAGCGATCTTGGTTCAACGATTTTAATGGTCAGTCACTGACGTTTTGCTGTCCAGCGTCATCTGTCGGACATTTTTTGAACTTTGACACATGTGTGTCATTTTTTGCCTGTCTGACTATATTATTCGGTGATTTATTAAGTTTTCAAATTTATACTGACTTTTTGATCACCCGGTATTATCGATCTTTGCTGATGGTTTTACCTAATAAAGAAAGACGTAAAAAGAGTTGAATTACCACTATTCATGGCCCTTTACATAAAAACGCAGCGTGTCTCGTCCGTCAGCAGGCAGCGACTGCTGCTCTCGTCAGCTTGGCCGGCGGTTCCCCTGCGCTGACGTGCCGGCCGCTGCCTCACGTTCACGTTCGGTAAAAAAGGAGCAGCAGAGGAGACTAACCGCAGCGCAGCGGACAGCTAGGCGCGCGGCGGTCGTTTTGGTTTCTGGCGAAGCAATTATCTAGGCACGCCGCGCCGGTGGCCTTGTCCCGGGCCATTACACGCCAGTTAGCCCGCCAGCTACGTGTACTAGACCAGTCCGCCGGAACCCGCCGGGACACTTTCGCTGCGCACCATCTCGACGCGGCATCTGCCCGAAAACCCCGACACCACCTGCTTCACGTACTCTGCACACTGCGTTTTGTTAATGTACTAGAACATCTTACACGAGCTCAGTAGCACCGACATCTCAGTGATACACAAAGGGCGTAACATTAGTCCTGATACTTTTCTTCTTTGTTACCGTTTCGATCCTTGTTCGGTTTAGTAATACGGATGTTATAATTACCTGATTACAAAGATAATGGAATGCAGACTTAGAAAATCAGGCGATGCTGGGGGAAATGGATTAGGTAACGAAACAATAAAGGTGGTATAGATGAGTTTTGTTACTTGGGTAGTAAAATAACATATGACGCTCGCAGTACAGGGGATATAAAATGCAGAATGGCGATGGGAAGAAAGGCATTTTTTAAAAAAGAGAAATTTCATAAGATCGAATATTAGTTTAAGTGCAAGGAAGTCTTTTCTGAAGGCATTTGTGTGGAGTGTTGCCTTGTACGGGAATGAAACATGGATGATAAACAGTGCGGACAGGAAGAGGATAAAAAAGGTAAAGCAGTCAACAATCCGAAGATTGGTTTGAACACCACAGTGCTTTACTAGGCATGGTCCTGTTTGGAGGTGGTATGCCGTTGCCTTCCTCCGACCTTCGAACTGACTTACCCAGCCAGTTATAGGGGGACCTACAGTTTAACGTGGGTTCCGAACCACGGTAGGAAGAGGATAGAGGCTTTTAAAAAGTAGTGCTACAGAAGAATTCTGAAGATTAGGTGGGTAGATCGCGTAAATAATGAAGAGGTACTGAACAGGATTGATGAGAAAAGGAATTTTCGGCATACCTTGACTAAAAGAAGGGATCGTAGGACACATTCTTAGGACACATTCTTAGACATCGAGGTATCGTACATTTAGCATTGGAGGAAAGTGTGTGTAAAAATCGCAGAGGGAGACCAAGAGAAGAAAACAGTAAACAGATTCAAATGGATGTGGTTTGCCGTTCTTATGAGGAGATGAAAAGGCTTGCTCAGGATAGAGTAGAGTGGAGATCTGCATCAAACCAGTCTCCGGACTGAAGACCACAACAAAAAACAATTACTTGGCTTATTTTGCCTGCTGGAAATTGCTCTTACAGTTCTTTCTATTTACCTGCTTTTTAGTACCTTTAAGCCAAGATAGCAACTTTTTTCATTATTTATTGTGTGTGGCTCGGTAGCACAGTGGTAGAGTGCCAGACTATGAATACGACGGTCGCGGGATTGATCCCGCCAAATGTAAAAGAAATTGTATCTGTCACTTTCCACTTGTTTCACCTCTGGCAATGTTGCTGAAATGAAAAGTACCGAGTAGCACCGTGGTTAGGAGCCCACGTTAAACTGTAGGTCCCTCCTATAACAGGCTGGGTAAGTCAGTTCCTAGGTCGGAGGAAGGCAACGGCATACCACCTCCAAACAGGACCATGCCTAGTAAAGCACTGTGGTGTTCAAACCAATCTTCGGATTGTTGCCTGCTTTGCATTGAAATTACTGGTTTCAGCTATTTAAATCGACATCTTTAGATTAGACTGTTGCCTCATATATACATTTTAGAGATCTTGAAGAGGAATAGAATCTCTCGTCATAATGCAGAACAGTTAAAAATGTCTTGTCATATTGTACGACGGGTGTTCAAATGAAAAAGGTACGATACAACAATGTGGGTATAACTGAAGTCTCGATTCAAAAGTAAACACCAGAAACCTGAGCACAACTATCCCACTGTTTGACGAGCCGACGGATTCCTGTTCCCAGAATTCCTGTGGCTGTGACAAGAGACAGTCCTCTATTGTGTCAGTCAGTTGGTCGTCTGAGTTGAAACGCTTTCCTTTGACATGTTTTTCTTGTTCTATGTAAGCCACAGGGCGACATCATGTCCGGGCTGTACGGTGGATGTTCCAGCTGCTCCCACTTGCACACTTTCTGGAGGAGCGGACGCGCCTCATCATGCACCAGAACCGCACCCTGCGTTAGCAGCTGTGCCGTTTGCTCTTGATGTGTAGGCTACGGGGTGTCTCTCAGTAAACGTCACTGTTAATGGTTTTTCCGTGATCGAGGAATTCGATGAATATCGGACCAGGGATGTAAAAAAAAGTTTCGTATGTTTTCATTTTAACATCCCTAATAGAAGTATTTTGGCTCCAAAATGGAGTACCACGTCGGCTGGAGTCTAAAATAAAACATGTTTCATCTGTGGAAACGATTTAGATGAGTTATGTGCTTGGTGAGAAATTTGGTAATTGACCGTAAATATTCAAGAGTATGGAGTTATCCATATAAGCACTAAAGAAACCCTTTAAACTTCATTTACACAACGAATGAGTCAAATCAGTAAACCTAAGTACCTAGGACTTACAATTACGAACGACTTATATTGGAAAAAACATACAGAAAATAATGTAGGGAAGGCGAACCAAAGACTACGTTTCATTGGCAGAACACTAACAAGATGCTTCTATAAAGAAACCGCCTACGCCACACTTGTGCGTCCTATTTTTGAATATTGCTGCCCATTGTGGGATCCACACCAGGTGGGACTGACAGACGGTTTAGAGGAAGTTCAAAGAAGGGCAGCGAAATCAGATCGAAAACGGAAAGATCTAGGTGTTCCTTTTGCCCGCGCGCTATCAGTTTATATATCACTATAAGTGATAGCAGGATAGTGATATGTAAACTTTTATTACAATGACATAGTGCACCTATGCACTTTAAATTATTTTATACAACTGTTCACATTACAAGATGGCGGCCATTTAGAATATTTTTTGTACCAGACGATGATGATGGCAGAGACCATCTAAACCGGTCGTCCAAATAAAATTATGTACCAGCGATCTTGGCTTTATCACTTTTGAAACGTATCATAATATTGGATCGCCTCCTCACAAGATAAACAAAGTCAACATGGCATTTTTATATAGACCTTCCTCTTGTTTAGAAGATCATGAGTGCAAAATTACACCAACATCAAAATAAGCAAACGAAAGAACAAATAGACATTCTTCTTATCCCATGTACTTTTCTGTACCCCTGACGACGCATATGCAAAATTTCATTATGATCGGTTGAGTAGTTTCCAGTCCATTAATGTGCCGACTGAACTTCATATGTTCCAATGCATGCTGCGGGGTCATCAGTCCCTAACTTACAAACTACTTATGAACTACCTTATACTAAAGACGACACAAAGATCCATGCCCGAGGGGGGATTCGAACCCCCGACGGGGAACGGACTGAACTTCTTGCACTTCTGGCTTGCAAATTTACAGAACTATCGTTAAGAATCAGCAGCGAAGGAGCAGCAGAAAGACAGAGGGTCAATCTCTGTCTCTATTATGTCCGGCGCTTCATCGTGGAAAACTAAGAACAGAATGAGGTGCGGTCTGAAAGTGTCTGTGCGTGCGAAGAGCCGGAAGGCCGTGCGGATAACATCGCTGTGGCCGGGAGAATGAATGCCGTCTTCGCGAAACCAAGACGGCCTCATTACGGTGCGAAATTGAACTGGAGGAAGACAAAGATATGTGTGTGAGTCAGACAAGAAGAAAGAAATAAGAGCGATAGAAGGAACTGGTTTCATCGGGTATTGCCGCTTGTCGAGCACTTGAAGTGTCTGCTAAATATGTCAGATAGGCGGGACGAAAATAGTCTCCCTATTCAACTGCTGGCAAGCCTAGTCATCACACGTTATGACGTCTGCGGAATCGTGATATGAAAAGAGCAATTTCGCCTTTTATGTACGGTGCTGGATTATATGGGTGTTAGGCAGTTACAAAGCAGGGTAATTGACAAAAAACAGAAGTGGCCGATAATCAGCTGAAGACGTCATCGTCAGTAAGAGAAGACGAGAGATTAATGTGGTTGCTACGGTTTATTTTAACAGACACGTCGAGGCGAATTGGGTGTCAGATACGATTACTAAAGCGTAGAGAGAGGAGAATAGGCGGCCATTACAGAATTTTCTAGCAACTAGACATGAATTCATGGCAAACCACTACTCGGGACTCAACGGCCGTGACGCGGTAGATTCACCGGTTTCCGCCAGATCACCCGTGTTAAGCACCGAACGGCGTGGATGGGTAATCGTCGGGGTACGTCACGCACTGTTGACAATTTTCCAGAATGGACAGGGGGGGGGGGTGCAAGGTCCCTGATCACCAGTCTTTGCGCCAGTGTCCTGGATTAAATTCCAAACCTCTCCGCAGTGTCTCATGGAGTGATGGTATGGGACGCTGTTGATGGCGACCTGTCCATCGGATGGGGACGTTAAGCTCGACGGCCCCCCAGGTGCTTTTCTAGAGGAGTAGGCTGGGCGCCCGCACCGGGTTTCACCCTCTCTCTTCCCCAATCATCTCCAACACGACACTACACTACACTACGCACGCAACCATTCAAGTCACCTACACCTAACATAGACACTTCAGCACTCAGTTCTCACTCTACGCGAAGGAAAGGTGCCTGCGGGCACGATGGATACGGAAAACCGTTCCGATTAGGCGGCCGAACCTGCCCTTCGGGGTCTCCCAGCCATTCATGCCATGCGACTTGACTTTTACCACCCGGGAGAGAGACACCCTATAGTTGATACCAGCGGACAGCTCAATGAACTTAGTTCAATGCGGAAAATGATTGACTTTAAAATTAACTTTCCAAACTGGACTAATGTCGTATCGTCACTGAGACAAGTCAACTGATAATGTGTTGTGAAATATGTATGTCAAGACTGCTGTTCTGTATTTCGTTTCAGATTACCGGTTTCGACAAACTATAGTTCTTATCTTCAAATCTACAACTCTACATTTAAAAAAAAAATAGCACCTCTCCACACATCATTTACAACTTTACAGTGCAATAGTGCTTTGTTTTGATTTACAGGAATTTGATCTGCTCGTCATTTATGAGATGTATAGTGTCATTTAAACTAGGTGTGCCATAATTTAAAATAATGTGGCATTTTTTAAATCTATCACAACACACATTTTTTTCCACTTGCTAACACTTGTGTGTCTACATGCAAGTTTTTTCACATTATTTCAAATTATGACACAACTAGTTTTAGGAACGTTCCCTGTAGAACTAATAAAGAATGCTGCTTAAACTTATTATGAAAACCTATAACACAGGAGAATTATGGACAGACTTAGAGAAATGCATCATTGTTCCTATACCAAAGGAGGCAGCAGCTACAAAATGTGAAGAGTGCTGAACTTTAAGCCTAATATTACATACTTCAAAAATTCTCATAAAACTAATTCTGAGACGGATTAAAAAGAAGGTAGAGGAGATGCTAAGTGAAGCTCAGTGTGGATTCAGAAGGGGATTGGGAACTAAAGAAGCGATTCTGGCACTGAGACTCGTTATCGAAAAGCAGTTACAGAAAAATAAACCAACTTTATATTGTCTTTGTAGACCTGGAAAAGGCATTTGATAATGTTATCTGGCAAGAGATTTTCAGAGTGCTGAGGTAAAGTGGAACGAAATACAAAGACATCCGTGTGATACCCAGTCTCTATAAGGATGAGGTGGCAGTGATTAGGAACCGTCACCCGGATCAAGAAGCAAATATCGGAAAAGGGGTAAGGCAAGGATGTGCTCTTTCTCTTCTGAAATTCAACGCCTACATTCAGGAAGCTATAGACCAAGTTTGTGAAACTACAGAGGTGGGGATCAAGAGCATAGACATGTTACGCTATGCGGACGATATTGCTATAGTCACAGAGACAAAAGAAGACCTAGAAGAAATCCTCAGAACAATGGAAACGATTCTCTACAACCAGTATGGTATGAGAATAAACACGAAAAAGACTAAAGTGATGGTATGCAGTACAGAAGCAGAATATGAACCTTCAGGAATAAGAACCGGAAGATAGGATCTGGAAGTGATAGAGGAATTTACTTACTTGGGAAGCATGATCACAAGGGATGGTAGAAGCCGCAAAGATATTAGAGTAGATTACTACAGGTCAAAAGTGCTTTCAATCTGAGGAAGAACTTATTCACCAGCAAGAACATCAGTATGAAGTTAAGGAAACATATAATGAAAGCTTTTGTTTCGAGTGTGGCTCTATACGATTGCCAAGCTTGGACAATGGGAAGCGAGGAGAGAAGACGGCTAGAAGCCCTGGAGATGTGGGGTTATAGAAGGATGATGAAGATAGATGGAAAGAGAGAGTGACAAATGAAGAGTTCAGGAGACTCATCCAGACAAGACGAGACAAACTTATAGGACATATCCTAAGACACGATAACATCATTGGAACAATAGCAGAGGGAGCTATTGAGGGAAGAAGCCGACGGGGGCTACCAAGAATACCATACATGCAACAGATCATGAGTGATGCTGGATGTAATACGTATGTGGAAATGGAGAGGAAGGCAGACAGAAGAGAAGAATGGCGCTCTGCTAAAAAACCAACCTCAGGGTTGAACACTAAAGAAGAACACTTCTCTCGATTCGATCTAGGTTACAACTGACCGTGAATGTGTTACCTAGTGAGAATATCCGTTGTACCTTTATGCCGCTGGTAGCGGCCTTTAGTTTTGGAATGTTGCTTCAACTACTGTGCCGGTTAGAGTAGCGAGACGGCTACAACATCCGTCTTTGCGGCAGAGTTCTTACGTCGTCCCTCCCGCAGTGAGAAGCATATACTCGCAGGGGTACAAAATGATAATGCTGGCCGTGTGAGAGATGGAGAGGCATTTGTTTGCCGTTTTGCCGCTGTCCGCCTGACGGCTGTAATCCTCCTGAGCCCCCACCACGACTCGCACAGAACCGGCCTCCCTGCAGGCGGGTGGTAAGTGTGTGTACAGGCGACACGGCAGCTGCACGCAAGCAAAGCCCACTGTCTGCAGCGACGAGCTGCTGGAAAATATGCCCCTGTCTCAAGTACCAACCCTCACAAGGAGGCGCGTTAAAATCCTCACGTACCGGGCCATCTGCACTGTGTAAATACTAAACACTAATTCTCACTTCAATGGCGTAAGCGCCGCGGCGGAGAGGCCCAGCGTATTGAGGCGCTATGCTCCGATGCGCGAGGCCGTTCCCCGTCGGGGGTTCGAATCCCCCCACGGGCATGGGTGTTTGTGTCGTCTTTAGTATAAGGTAGTTTGTAAATTTAGGGGCTGATGATCCCGCAGTTCAGTCCGTTAAACTTGAACGACTGTGATACTCGTCATGATCACAATCAGTGGGTCCGCATCCACTGGTCTCATTGAATCTACATCTACATGGGTACTCTGCTAGCCACATTGAAGTGCATGGCAGAGGGTTCGTCGAACCGCTTTTATGATATTTCTCTACGGTTCCATTTTCTAATAGCTCGCGGGAAAAAGGAACACCTAAATCTTTCCGTTTTCGATTTGATTTCTCTCAATTTATTTTCATGATCATGTCTTTCTGTGTAGGTGGGTTCTAGCAAAATATGTTCGCATTCGGAAGAAAAAGTCGGTGAAAGAAATTTCGCAAATAGATCTCGTCGCAACAAATAACGACTTGCTTTTAAAGATTTCCACCCCAACTCGTGCAACATTTTCCTGACGCTCTCTCCCTATATCGCTATCATATAAAACGAGCTGCACTTCTCAGAACTTACTCTAAATAGTGTGTCAGTCCCACATGGTGTGGATCCCGCAATGCGCAGAAATACTCCAAAAGAGGACGCACAAGTGTGGTGTAGGCAGATTCTTTAGTAGAACTGTTGCATTTTCTAAGTGTCCTGCCAACGATTCGCTTTCTCTACAATATTTTCTACGTGTTCTTTTTTCAATTTAAGTTGTTCGTAACTATTACTCCTAGGTATTTAGTTGAACTTGCAGCTGTAGTTTTGACTGATTTATCGTGTAAATGAAGTGTAAGGGGCTTCTTTTGCTGATCATATGGATGACTTTATACTTGTGATTATAAGGGTCAATTGCCATTTTTTGCATCATGCAGATATCCTATATAAATTATTTTGCAGTTGATTTTGATCTTCTGATGACTTTGCTAATCGATAAATGACAGCATCATCCGCGCACAAACTAAGGGAGCTACTCAAATTGTCCCCTAAATCGCTTATAAAAATAAGAAACAGTAGGGGCTCTATAACACTTCCCTGGGGAACGCCACGTATCAATTCTGTTCTACTCGATGGCTTGCCGTTAGTTACAACGTACTGTGTTCTTTCTGAAAGGAAATCACGAATCCAGGCGCACGACTGTGGCGATATGCTATAAACACGCAGTTGGATTAGAAGACGCTTGTGAGGTATAGTGTCGAAAGCCTTCCGGAGATCTAGAAATACGGAATCTATTTGACATCCATTGCCGGTAGTACTCATTACATCATGTGAATAAAGAGGTAGCTGTGTTTCACAAGAAAGATACTGTCTGAATCCGTGGTACCTATGGGTCAATAGGTCGTTCTCTTCGAGGTAGTTAATAATATTTGAGGAAAGTATATGTTCTAAAATCCTACTGCAAACCGACGTCAGTGGTATAGGGCTGTAATTTTGCGGATTACTCCTATTGCCTTTTTTTAAAAAAAAATATTGGCGTAATTTGTGGTACCTTCCAGTCTTTGGGTACGGAACGTTCGCTGAGCGAGCGGTAGTATATAATAAATAGGTACGGGGCCACTGCATCAGCATAGTCTGAAAGGAAACTAATTGCTATACAAATAGGACTGGGAGACTAATTTATGTGAAGTTGTTTTAATACAGCAGGGGTATCAACTTCTAAATTACGCACGGTGCCAGTTGTTCTTGGTACGAATTCTGTAGTATTTGCTTCGTCTTCTTTCGTGAAGGAATTTCGGAGGGCTGTGTTACGCAATTCTGCTTTAGCAGAACTGTCATCACTAGCATCACCGTTACTCCCGCGACGTGAAGGTATCGGTTGTGTTTACTGCACATTTACATCTACATGTAGAGCTCGCGCAACATGTGGCCCGTGCGCAGAAACGCATTCTCGAGTTGTGCGCATCTATTCCATTGTTTCTGAATGGCGGCCGGCTGTGTTACCTGGTGCCCGCTGGGCCGTTCGCTTCGCCTGTCAGTGGGCTGTCAGATGTGCCCCGCGACCAGTGGGTAACACACGACTGAGGCGGCCGCCCCTCAAAACAATGGAATGGATTCGCTCAGCGCGCAACTCAACAAACCAAGGGTCACGACTTCCGGCATGAGCAAATCGCATCTGTCAGAGGGTTCATTGAACCATTTTCATACTACCTATCTACTTTCCATTGTAGAATAGCACGCGGAAAGAAAGAAAACGAAAATCTCTCCGATCTAGTCTCAGTCTAACCTTCACAGTACTCACACTCGATGTTGTAAAAGTTGTTACCAACTAACAATTGCAACGACACTAGCGCTCCTAGTGCTGGGCAAGGTAAATGTGTAGATGTTTGTTTATAATTACGTTTCTACGTAATTAACTGAATAGTATCTGTAATATTTGCGTTCTATGTATTAGTGCAATATCGAGAGACATAAATAACCGTATAATAAATATAAAAATTGAGGAATTTCGCTGATTAATGTATATAAACGATAATTCACGGTGTCCGTCAGACCATCTATGTACACAGAAAATAGTAGCGATCATATCACACTTCCCTGCAGCACTGCTGATGGTACCGTTGTCTCTGATGGACGCTGGTCGCACAGGACAATATACAGAGTTTTCTTACTTACATATTCCGTACGGTCGAACCTATGTTGGCGGGTTATTCGCACAGCTGCACCGCTTGGTAGCAGACGGCGGCGGCCGCTGCTTCAGATGGCTGGGGGGTTCAATTCCTTGTGTGGCTCCAACACCCCTCCTCCCCCTCGCCGCCCTCGCTCGGCGTCCAAAGAGAGTCGACCTACCAACCTACTTTATGTCGCACTTTTTCCCAAGCTTAAAGCCGAGTATTTTGTTTCTAAATGATACTTACGTTGTTCATTTTTCTTTGATAATAATCACGAAGAACGTATGAATATGCACATGAACAATAAAACATACTAAGTAACTGATTACACCGTTAAGTGACTGTAACAAAATTCATGTTACGATGAAGAGACAAACTACCTTCAGGTCACGTGACACTGTCAGCAGCACCCCGTCCTAACTTTACGCTGTGCAAAGGCTGCTCTCCCCCACATCTTTTCAAACAGTTCAATATTTGTTACAGCCAAGAGTATACATGTCATTTACCCTCATAATCGCGACACATTTGCCAAAACGTGCGAATATAAGTGGCAAGTAACAATAGAAAACTCACTGTTGTACCAGCATGCTATAAAGAAGATTGGGTTTAAAATAAATTCCTTGCTGTCGGTCTCGAAACCACTACCTTCGACGGTGCAACGCGATGCAGCTAAACATCACGACCGTTCTTGCTACCTGGAGTTTAGTGACTTCAATATTATTCATGATCGGATCTTCTGAAGGCTTTTACAGTCGATGCGTCTTTAATTTTACCAAATATGACGTGTTTTTGATCAATCATCAATGCGCCAAAAACAAATATGAAGGGAGGGTATTGCCTCAATCGACGATGACCCGATGCGAGAGGTGCGCAGAAGCTCCATTGTCTTTGCTTCCGGCCCGTTCGTGCGGAACCGCCAGGGCTTGGGTAGGGAGGAGCTGGTGTCCCTACCAGCTCCAATAAGCGGCGTTTCCCCTCGCCCGTCCCTGCCGCGGGAGCGCCCATATGCTGCCTCTAGGGGGTTCAGGAGAGAAGTTGAACCTCAGCCGCGCATGCGCACTGAAACGCTGCCGCCACTGCCGCCTATATTAAGCGGCCGCGCTACGACTCGTATACGTGCTGTCTCCGCGACGTAAAATGTGTCTAAAGCGCTAAAAATTCTTTGAATGTGCATGTAAAATGATATTATAGAAGAACGAAACGAAGAATGGTAGTTTAAAAACACTTTTTATTTTATTTATTTTTTTTGCTGTTTTTCACGACGAGTCAGCACATACGACGCGCTGCCGCTGGTAGCGGACGTGTCCAGAGGCGTTGTTGACGGCGAGTGCTGGCCGCCGACCCCGTGCTCTCGACACACACACACACACACACACACACACACACACACACGGCTCACCTTACCGGATCGGCCGACTGGTCTGACCGCGCTCGAGCCTACAGCTGAGGGCCGCGGCTTCTGCACACCTCGCTCATTTCCAGCAGAGAGAGTGGAGCGGGCACAGCAGCAGGATGACGTTGAGGAGGAGGAGGAGGAGGAAGCGGACTGGTGGGTCGTGCAGCGAACACCGGCCGCTCGCATCAGAGCCCTGGTCCAGCAGTGTTTAATCGTGCGCGGAAACGCAATGGGCCGCTACACGGCTCCGCGTGATAGCTGTGTTTCCAGCCCTAATTTTATCCTCCCACCTATAATTACTGAATCACAACTGCCCGCAAATGAGCTACCGCCAGGAAAACGCCCCTGCTCGCTTCTGGGCGAGGCGCTCTTTACACCGAAACAATGCATCCGCGTCCTAATGTTCTAATCTGACACTCCCCACTCCTCCTGTCCGTGCTTCTGAGCGTCAATGCACAAGAGTCGACCTAAAAAGACTGGAGGATTTACGTGTACCTTCGAGGCACTTACTATTACGACAGTAGTCTAGACCAAAGTGTTGGTGGCATCTCATCAGGTGGGACGCCGAACGACTTCAAAATATGATTTAAGAAAAATGCCACCAGTCACTTTCACTTGAAATGACGCTGTTTATTCCATTAACCGGTTTTCGAACCTTTACAGGTTCGTCTTCAGTCGCAGTAAGTAAATGAACAAATTTCACGTAAATTTTCCAAATACAAAACACAACCTAAACAAAGTGTTTTCGTCTTTTCACCAGAGGCAGCACCAAAATCACGCTTAAAATGATCCCGTAACACATGCACCGTCTGAAGATCAACTTTAAAAGGTTCCAAAATCCGTTAATGGAATAAACAGCATAATTCCAAGTGAAAGTGACTGGTTGCGACTGGTTGAAACTAACAGTCACGGGTTCTGAAATATCCGTAATGGATAATCAAACGACTTTAAAATATATGAGTAGAATATCTTGCCAACTGAAAAATGTATGAACCCTTATAATGTGAAAAATTGTGTACAAAACCCGTTCTAAACAAGAAACCAATGTGGCAAATAACACCTCAGGGCGATACGAGAACGATGCAGTCGTAAAATTAGTTGGTAATTGCAATGTGACAACGCTGCCTCCTCTTCTACTAGCGACTAGTGTCATATGAGTAACCTCTCAATGTTTCAGTCATTCTCTGACTGCAAGATCGTAGTTTATTTGTGTTTATTTACTGTGTATACACGTGTTCATACTCGCAGTTACTTTTCTTTTATAGTATGTTTCTACATCTACATCTACATCGATACTCAGCAAATCACATTTAAGTGCCTGGCAGAGGGTTCATTAACCACCTTCATAACTTTTCTCTACCGTTACATTCTCTAATAGCGCGCGGGAAGAAAGAACACCTAAATCGTTCCGTTTTCGATCTGATTTCTCTTATTTTATTGGGATGGTCATGTCTCCCTAAGTAGGTGGGTGCTAGCAAAATATATTCACATTCAGAACTAAAAGTCGGTGATTGAAACTTCGCAAACAGATCACGCCGCAGTGAATAACGTCTTTCTTTTAATGATTTCCACCCCAATTCGTGCAACATTTCCGTGACGCTTTCCCCCCCGTAACGTGATAAAACAAAACGAGCTGCCCTTCTCTGAACCTTCTCAATATCTTCCGTCAGTCCCACCTGGTGAGGGTCCCACAAGGGGCAACAGTACTCCAAGAGAGGACGCACAAGTGTGATGTAGGCAGTCTCTTTGGTGGAGCTGGTGCATCGTCTAAGCGTTCTGCCAATGAAACGTAACCTTTGGTTCGCCTTCCCCACAATATTTTCTATGTGTTCTCTCCAGTCAAAGTTGTTCGTAATTGTAACTCCTAGGTATTTGGTAGAATTTACGACCTTAAGGTTTGACTGATTTATCGCGTAATTGAAGTTCAGCGGATTTCTTTTAGTGGTCATGTGTATTACTTCACACTTTTCTTTATTTAGTGTCAATTGCCAATTTTCGCACCAAGTAGAAATTTTGTCTAAATCGCTTTGCAGTTGCTTTTGATCCTCTGTTGACTTCACTAACCGATAAACGACAGCATCATCCGCGAACAGTCTAAGGGAGCTATTCAGATTATCTCCTAAATCGTTTATAAACACGAGGAAGAGTAGGGGACCAATAACGCTTCCCTGTGGAACGCCAGATATCACTTCTGTTTTACTCGATGACTTACCGTCAATTACAACGAACTGTGTCTTTTCTGATAGGAAATCGTGAATCCAATCGCACAATTGGGGAGATATTCCATAAGCACGCAATTTCATTAGAAGCCGCTTGTGGGGTACAGTATCAAAAGCCTTCCGGAAATCCAGAAATATGGAATCGATTTGAGATCCCTTGTCGATGGCACTTAACACTTCATGTGAATAAAGGGCAAGCCGTGTTTCGCAAGAGCGATACTTTCTGAATCCGTGCTGACTATTGGTTAATAGGTCGTTCTCTTCGAGGTAGTACATAATATTCGAACAAAGTATATGTTCCAAAATCCTACTGCAAATCGACGTCAATGAGATAGGCCTGTAATTTTGGGGATCACTCCTATTGCCTTTCTTGAATATTGGAGTAATTTGGGCAACTTTCCAGTCTTTGGGTACGGATCTTTCGCTGAGTGATCGGTTGTAAATTATAGCTAAGTACGGAGCTATTTCATCAGCATACTCTGAGAGGAATCTAGTTGGTATACAATCTGGCCCGGAAGATTTATTTTTGTTTAGTGACTTAAGTTGTTTTACTACTCCAGGAACATCTGCTTCTAAGTTTCGCATGCTGGCAGCTGTTCTTGGATTGAATACTGGAGTGTTCACTTCGTCTTCTTTGGTGAAAGAATTTCGGAAAGCTGTGTTTAGTAATTCTGCCTTAGCAGTACTGTCGTCGGTAGTATTACCATTGCTATCGCGTAGTGAAGGTATTGTTTGTGTTTTGCCGCTAGTGTACTTCACATATGACCAGAATTTCTTTGGATTTTCTGCAAGATTACGAGACAGGATTTCGTTGTGGAAACAACTATAAGATTCTCGCATTGAAGTCCGCGCTAGGTTGCGAGTTTCAGTAAAAGATTGCCAGTCTTGCGGATTCTGTGTCTTTTTAAATTTTGCATGCGTTTTTCTTTGTTTCTGCAACAGTGATCTGACCTGTTTTGTGTACCACGGGGGGTCAGCCCCCTCTTTTATTAATTTATTTGGTATAAATCTCTCGATTGCTACTGATATTATGTCTTTGAATGTAAGCCACAACTGATCTACACTCGCATTTTTAGTTTTGAAGGACTGGAGACTATCACTCAGGAAAGCGTGAAGCGAATTTTTATCTGCTTTATTGAATAGATATATTTTTCGTTTATTTTTGGTGCATTTGGGAATTTCGATATTCAGTCTCGCTACTACAACTCGATGTTCGCTAATCCCTGTATCTGTTTTGATGCTCTTTACTATCTCGGGATTATTTGTTGCTAGGAGATCAAGAGTATTTTCGCAACCACGTACTATTCTAGTGGGTTCATGAACTAACTGTTCGAAGTAGTTCTACTTTGTATGTATTTCACAAAGGGCGCATTTATTAATATTGAATCGTCCATTATTGAGTGGGATTGGAGACTTTAAAAATGGAGCTTTGAAGATATTAATGACATCCACATCTAGTCCTTTGTGCTAGCGTGTATTTTGTAGTTTATCTTTTTACCAGAAAAAAAAGTTCAAATGAAACTTCCTGGCAGATTAAAATTGTGTGCCGGAACCGGGACTCGACCCTAGGATCTTTGCTTTTCGCGGGAAAGCGCAGTACCGTCTGTGAAATCCCGACAGGAGTCACGATGCCGTCTCACAACTTTACTTCCGCCAATACCTCGCCTCCTACTTTCCAAACTTTACAGAAGCTCTTCTGCGAACCATGCAAGACTAGCACTCCTGGAAGAAAGGATATGGTGGAGACATGGCTTAGCCACAGCCTAAGGGCTGTTTCCAGTGTCGGGATAGCACAGTCGGTAGTGTGCTTGCCCGCAAAAGGCAAAGGTCCCAGGTTCGAGTCCCGGTTCCGGCACACAATTTTAATCTGCCAGGAAGTTTCATATCAGCGCACACTCCGCTGCATAGTGAAAGTTTCATTCTGAAAAGTTCCAATGTTTATAAATCTATAGGGCATAAGTTACGATGTTATCAATTCCAAGGCTTACAAACTACTGAAACTAATCTAAGGACAACAAACACACCCATGCCCGTTGGAGGAGGCGAACCTCAGAGGGGAGCAACCGCGCGCTCTGCGGCAAGGCTCCTTAGAGCGTTCGGCCATTCCATCGCGAGGAACACAACTTTGCAGTGAACAATTTGCAATGCTGATTTATAAAGTTTCATTAACACCGACACATCCACAAATCTCATTGTGTTTGCCATTTAATTTGTAGAAGACAATTGCTTACTTAACAAAATACAGTTTCTTTATATATATATTCTCTTCGCCAGTATGAAAAATCTTCTTCAACAAAGCAATTGCTTATCCTAAAAACTTCCGTTTCATATTACACATAATTCTACGTAATTTCCCATGCAATGAAACGCACACACACACACACACACACACACACACACACACACACACACGCACGCACAGACACCCATTGTCCGCATTCCATATCCGTTGACCAGCTCGTCCAGCAAAATTAGAGCATTGCACTTTCACTTGCGGGGACAGCAGACATGTTTGGCGTCTAAAACGAATAGCAAACACTACAGGGTTTGCGCCCTCAATCCGTGACCAAATGGAGCTTTTCACGGGGTGCATGATTCCCTGACAAAGAAATTCAGTTTGGGATGAGACTTCGCATGTTAGTAGTTATACTAACAGAAGTTTTAAAGCGCACCATCCAGAAAAATCGGAAGAAAAAGGCTATAAAGTGTAAGTGGGACTCATGTATAAGTTATATGCCAATGAATGAGGGCGAAGTAGACCAGGTAGTAGCGTTCCTGGCAGTCATATTTATGTACACGGTTCCATCCTACTTGCGGGATACATTTTATTTTTACTGTCTGATACAAAAATTATAACAATTCAAAGAGAATTAATTATATGATATATATTACATAATTAAGAACTTTATTTTGTTTATGAAATGACTATTGAAACTAATCAAAATGCCGATTACAATTTTTTCCTAAAATCTAATAATTCCAAATGCATTTTGCAAATAAAGTCGATGATTGAAAGTGTTAAATAGTATTATCATTACAATATTTTTTCTTACAAAATCAGGTGACATTGACATGGAAAAGCAGACTATAGCTATTGCCCGATTCTATGTACAGAGACAGACAGAGAGGAAGAGTCAAATAAACAATGAAAATAAAAATCGTTTTCTAACGGTTGTTTCGAAATTAGATGTTCCATATAAGACGCTGCAGCGCAAGATTCACTGAGAAGTTTACAACTTATATACATGTTGAACTCAAGACTTTAAGAGTCCTTTTTTTCGAATTTTCTGGATAGTGTGCTTTAGCACATCTGCGAATGGAATCTCCTGAGGTGTACAACTGTCCTGCGCAATCCCATCAGCAATTGAATTCCGAAGACCGAGAAGTCTCCTCGTAAGACGTCGCAGATAAACATCCGTAGAAAATGTTCAAATGTTTGTATAGTCTATGGGTCTTTACTAAGGGGGTCATCAGTCCCTAAACATACAAACTACTTATGAACTAGCTAAGACTAAGGACGGCACAAATATCCATACCCGAGGGGGGATTCGAACCCCCGACCGTAGTGGCCGTGCAGACCGTGACTGGAGCGCCTCAGTACCCTCGGCCACCGCGGCCGGCAAACATCCGTAGTTTGAATCGGCAGTATAATGTGTACTTCCTCTAGTGATGGCTCATAAGTGCAGGTGGTACGTAATAATACGTAGATTACTGTACAAGCTGACAGTAACAGGATATTTCATTTGTGTACTGCATTCCCCATATGGTTGGTAATAAATAGCGGAGTGCCTGCAGTAGCAGAGCCGTTGAACCCTAACTGAAGGTGCCTCAAGTTGCGAATTTTAGAGGTGATGTTTACTGAGAACTTTTCTGGTTTTGGAGCATAGTACCACGCCTGCAATTGTGGAATAATTAACTGCTTGTAAAAACGCTTTTTTCGGAGGGGATGTGCCACAGACTCGGTTCCGCGACAGCAGTCGGTGTTTTACAGCGACGGCGAGTGCAGCTTAGCGACGGAGGATGCAGCTGCGGGGGGCGGGGAGGCGGCAATTAGGGACGGGCCTCAGCGGCCATTGTCTGCCGGGGCGTGTTTTACGGCACAGCCAGCCAGGTGGCTTAATGAACGGCCGTAACGGGACGCCGCGCCGCGCGCAGCTGGCCACGAGGGCCGACTGCTCCCCAGTCCCGTTGCTCCTCTGGAGACCGCCGCCTCGTATCTGGAGCTCGCCGACTCCGCCTGCAGTCGCGATGCTTGCGGAAATGCAGGGCGTATTAAGAGCAAATATTGACAGGGGTGACGCAGCACACTGGGCCGAACAACATTTGCAGACCACTTACTTAAGCAGGATGACATGACGTTTTACACCACATTCACAAAGGTAAGAAGATGAACTACCTGGGAGGTTAGGAATCGATAAACACATGTCTACTTGACATAACATTTTTCTGGGTGTCGTGCCGCGTCATGAGGTAAGAAGGCCGCGGTGGAGTAGCCGAGCGGTCTAAGGCGTCTCACTGCGTAGCGCGCGGTTGGTCGCAGTCGGAGGTTCTAGTCCTCTCTGGGGCATGTGTGTGTGTGTGTGTGTGTGTTGTCTTCAGGGTACTTTACCTTAGTTTAAGTAGTTTGCAAGCTATGGACTGATGACCACATTTGAACATTTGACGTAAGAAGGCTGTTTAGGATGTCTACAACACCACGATCGCAGAGTCAGAGCCATATGTACAGTCACCGGAGCGAGCGCAGTGTCGCCGCTAGTACCGTGTATACCATCGTTCTGTAGCAATGCAGGCTGCACTCCTCCCATGGGGAGGATCGTAGAGGTGCAGAATGTAGTCTTTCGGAATGGACTGCCATGTAGTTCCCACCTGATGCTTCAGCTGGGCTACGTTTCGTGCCGGTAGTGCAAACCGCAGCCGAGGGGACTGAGGCGCTCCAGTCACGGTCGGTCTACACGGACAATACGGTCGGGGGTTCGAATCCCCCCTCGGGCATGGCTATTTGTGCCGTCCTTAGGATTAGCTAGTTCATAAGTAGTTTGTAAGCTTAGGGACTGATGACCCCGTAGTTAAGTCCCATAAGCTATACAAACATTTGAACATTTATTTGCAAACCGCATCCGGTCCCAAACATGCAGTTCATAATGTTCGAACAAACTATATATTTCAAAATCCTGCTGCAGACAGACGTCAATGATATGAGCCTGTAAATTTTCGGATTATTCTTATTGGGTTTCTGGAATACTGTAGTGACCTGTGCAAGTCTCCAGTCTTCGGGTCTGCCAGAGAGGAAGACTTGTGCCACCTCGGAGCGGCCATTTCCATACAATGGCGCTTGCCGGCCACTGTGCGAGGCCGTTCCACGCTAGCGGAGAGCGCCCAGCAGGCTGCCCGCGCCAGGATAAATGAACCGACAGCGCGGGAGCGCGGCTTACACAGTTTTATGATGCGAGTGTGGAGCCCACGTTCACATCTGCTCGCGGCCTCTATACACTATACGAAACTTACGTTTTAAACATCAACTCTTATTTCACTCGTCTCACATTAGCACACCCTCATGATTTATTGTGTATTTTTGCCGAAACTAATTTCAGCTATCTAATAAATTTTTCAACGGCAATATTCAAGAGAAGAGGGGATAAAGCATCGTCTTGTCTTCAGCTAGTACTGTTTTGGAAACATAATAATAATGACAATAATAATAATAATAATAATAATAATAATAATAATAATAATAAATTGCCAGCAGTTTTAAATGTCGGAATACGAGGGTTGGAACATAAATAGTGGCAACACTGGTGTGGAGATACTACGTAATGGAATCTACTATTGACGCTCATAGAACACATTGCTGATGCACCTACCTTACCTCCGAGCAAATGTACTCGCCCGTCCCACGTCTCCGGCGTGCGCACAATCGAGGGAAACAGACACTGTCACTTGTGAGAGAGCGGTCTAACGTAACGCTGTCACTACGTTTCTCCACGGCAGATCGTCAATGCACAGTATTACTGCTCGTTTTGTAGCATCACCTGCGACCAGGTTTGCGCAAGAAGCGGCAAAACTTTCTGCGCAACCCAGCCATCATTCTGCACGACAGTGCGCGGGCGCATACAGCGGCTGCTCTGTTCGGCCGATGGGACAGAGAAGTACTGTACCAGCCACCGTACTCCCTGGATTTAAGTTCTTGTGGCTGACTTGATTTCGAAGACGCAGGAATAGAGATAGGTCTCCGCAGACTGGTTTGCTGCAGCTCTCCACGCTACCCTGTCCTGTGCCAGCTTCTTCATCTGAGAATAAGTTCGGCAACCTACATCCTTTTGAATCTGCTTACTGTATTCCTTCCTCGGTCTCCCTCTACGATTTTTACGAAAATGTTTGTATAGTCTATGGGATTTAACTACGGGGTCATCAGTCCCTAAACTTACAAACTACGTATGAACTACTTACCAACTAGGACGGCACAAATATCCATGCCCGAGGGGTGATTCGAACCCCCGACCGTAGTGGCCGTCGATTTTTACGCCACACACTTCCTTCTCACGCTAAGTTGACGATTCGTTGATGTCTCAGAATGTGTCCCACCAATCTCTCCCTTCTCTTAGGATGTACCAGAAACTCCTTTTCTCCCCGATTCGGTTAAGCACCTCCTCATTAGTTACATGATCTACCCATCTAATCTTCATCATTCGTCTGTAGCACCAGATTTCAAAAGCTTCTATCACCTTTTTATCTGAACTCCTTAACGTTCACGTTTCACAACCATACAATGCTGCACTCCAGACAAATGCTTTCAGAAAGGACTTTCTAACATTTAAACTAATATTGCATGTCAAAAAAATCTGCTTCTTTAGAAACGCTTTTCTTCCCATAGCCTTTCTGCATTTTATATCTTCTCTACTTCGGCCGTCAGAAGTTATTTTGCTACCAAAATAACAAAACTCATCTACTACTTTTATTCTCTCCTTATCTAATCTAATTCCTTCAGCATCGTATAATTCTCTGACGCTACATTCCATTATCCTTGTTTTACCACTGTTAACCCGCGAGAACTCGCGCCTTTAAAAGTTACGTCATCGATCGCGTGTATAGCATTTTACTGACAGTCAAAGATCAGTTTGTAATATAGTTAGTATGTCTAAATAAGTGTTTGTAGTTGAGTTTATAAAAATTACTGTGAGCTAAATGCTCACAGCGCGAGTGCTCGCGGGTTAATGTTCATCCCATATCCTTCTTTCAAGACTGTCCATAATATTCAACGGCTCTTCCAGATCCATTGCAGACAGAATTACTATGTCATCGGCAAACCACAAAGTTTTTATTCCTTCTCCCTGAACTTTAATTCGGTCTCTACATTTCTCCTTGCATCCCTTCACCGCTTGCTCAATGTACGGATTGAACAAATTTGTGTAAAGGCTACAACCCTGTCTTACTCCCGTCCCAACCTCTACGTCCCTCTCACGTTCTTCGATTCTAATAACTGCTGTCTGGTTTTTGTATAGGCTGAATATAACTCTTCGCTCACTATATTTTAGCACTGCTACGTTCAGAATTTGGAAGAGTGTATTCGACTCCACATTGTCAAAAGCTTTCTCGAAATCTACAAACGCTAGAAACGTCAGTTTGCCTTTTATTAGCGTATTTTCTAAGATAAGTCGTAATTTGAGTATTGCCTAACGAGTTCCTACAGTTATCGTAAATCCAAACTGATCTTCCCCAAGGTCGGTTTACACAGGTTTTTCCATTCGTCTGTAAATAATTCGATGCGGAAGTAAATTTATCGTGCCCTTTGAAAGGAACCATTCCCGGCACTTACCTGACGTGAAATAGAGAAATGACGGAAAACCTAAATGTGGGCGACCAGTGTCGGGACTGAACCGCCGTCGTTCCCGACTGCGAGCCGAGGCTGGTAACCGCTGCGCCGCCTCGGTCGGAAGCAAAATAATGGCGCCTACGTGAGTGAGCCGGAGCGGGATGACTTACGTCTAGAAATGTGGGCAATTACCGGGAGGCAGGCAGCTGAGAGCCGCGCGCCGCAGCGGGCAAATTAACGTAATGAGGGGGAGGGGGGCAGGCGCAAGAAGCGGCCGCTGCGCTAAACTGCCGCACGCGTTTTAATCGCGGAGGCCGCTGCTTGTTGGTCCGGCGAGATACCTAGGCAGCGAGGGAGCAGCGGGCGGTGGGTACCTAGGCACGGGCAGCAGACCACCTGCCGCCGTGAGTCACTTCTGCAGACCGCGACGTGTCTGCGCTGTGCTCTTCTTGCCGCACCGCCAGCCTGGAATCCAGCTGCCTGACTGCAGCTGCCGCTCCATACCGGACACCGGACAACACTCTTCACTTCTCACCAAACGGAGCACAGCTCGCGAAAACGCCCAAAAGGCTACGTACCCTACTGTACAACTAAACCGAAAACGTACGAGGAGGTACCACTGCAGTTGTTGTTGTTGTGGTCTTTAGTCCGGAGACTGGTTTCATGCAGCTCTCCACAACACCCTCTCCCGAGCAAGCCTTTTCATCTTCTCATAAGAACGGCAACCCACATCCACTTGAATCTGCTTACTATACGCGTCTCTTGTTCTCCCTCTACGACTTTCACCCCACGAACTTCCCTCCAACGCTAAATTTACGATTCCTCGATGTCTAAGAATGTGCCCTACCAAGCCATCCCATGTTTTAGTCAAGGTATGCCAGAAATTCCTTTTCTCATCTATTCTGTTCAGTACCTCCCCATTACTTACGCGATCCACCCACCTAATCTTCAGCATTCTTCTCTAGCACCACATTTCGAAAGCCTCTACTCTCTTCCTGTCCGCACTGTTTATCGTCCATGTTTCACTACCATGCAAGGCAACACTCCACACAAATGCCTTCAGAAATGACTCAATAGTCGATGTTCACAAATTTTTCATTTTCAAAAACGCTTTTCTTCCCGTTGCCATTCTGTATTTTATATCCTGTGTACTGTGACCATTCTGTGTTATTTTACTGCCCAAGTAACAAAACTCATCTACCTCTTTTACTGTTTCTTTACCTAATCTAATTCCTTCAGCATCGCCTGATTTTCTTAGACTGCACTCCATTACCCTTGATTTGCTCTTGTTAATGTTCCTTTTATACATACCTTTCAATACACTGTCCATTCCGTTCAACTGCTCTTACAGGTCTTTTGCGGTCTCTGACAGAATTACTATGTCATCGGCAAAACGCAAACTTTTTATTTCTTCACTCTCGACTTTCATTCTTTCTCCAAATTTCTCCTTGCTTTCCTTTATAGCTTGCTTAATGTACAAATTGAATAAGATAAACTGTCTTAAACCCTACCCAACCTCTGCATCCCTGTCATGCCCTTCAACTCTGAGAACAGCTGTCTGGCCGGCCGCGGTGGCCGAGGGGGCTGAGGCGCTCCAGTCACGGTCTGCACGGCCACTGCGGTCGAGGGTTCAAATCCCCCCTCGGGCATGGATATTTGTGCCGTCCTTAGTCTTAGCTAGTTCGTAAGTAGTTTGCAAGTTTAGGGACTGATGACCCCGTAGTTAAGTCCCATAAGCTTAACAAACATTTGAACATTTTTTTTTATTTGCCTTTCTTTGATCTATCTTTACATTTTTCTAATGATAAGTTGACAATTCCTTGATGTCTCAGAATGTGTCCCACCAACCAATCCCTTCTCTTAGTCAGGAGCACCTCCTCATTAGCTATGTGACCTACACATCTAAGCTTCATCATTAGTCTGTAGCACCACATTTCAGAAGCTGCTATTATCTTTTTGTCTGAACTCCTTATCGATCTCAAGTGTTTATTTACATCTTTGTACTGACAGAAACAATGGAACATGCTAGAACATAAGCTAACAAAATTTCTAAACATGTAACAGAAAAAACCAAAGTGTATATTTTCAGTGTTTGTTTCATCGTAAAAGTTAATGTTTGCCTAGGAGAATATTTTAGTAAAGTCTCCATCCGTGTGTGTGGTCTATGTATACAGGGTGTATAATTACAGGCCACTATCGTTGACATCAGTTTCCTGTAGAATTTTGGAGCATATTCTCAGTTAGAATATAGTAAATTTCCTTGAGACGGATAAGCTTCTTTCTATGAATCAGCACGGGTTTACGAAACATCACTTGTGTGAAACTCAGCTTGGCCTTTCCCATATGACATCTTGCGACTCATGGATGAAGGACAACAGGTAGATTGTGTCTTTCCGCGACTTAAAAAAGGCGTTTGACGCGGTGCCACACTGCAGACTGCTAATGAAGATACGAGCATATGGAATAGGTTCACAGATTTGTGACTGGCTGGAAGACTTCCTAAGTGATAGAACGCAGTACGTTGTTCTCGACGGCGAGTGTTCATCAGAGACGAGAGTATCGTCAGGCGTGCCCCGGGGGATTGTAATAGGACCGCTATTATTTTCTATCTATATAAATGATAAGTGCACCTCGGTTGCACAGTGGTAGAGTGCCAGACTATAAATCTAAAGTTCGCGGGTTCGATCCCCGCCAGGTCCTAGGATTTTTATCTGTCACTTTCCACTTCTTTCACCTCTGGCAGTATTGCTCATGTGAAAAATACCGTGTAGCACCGTGGTTCGGAACCCACGTTAAACTGTAGGTCCCCCCTTAACTGGTCTGGTAAGTCAGTTCGAAGGTCGGAGGAAGGCAACGGCATACCACCTCCAAACAGGACCATGCCTAGTAAAGCACTGTGGTGTTCAAACCAATCTTCGTATTGTTGACTGCTTTACCTATAAATGATAGGATGGACAGAGTAACTAGTAATTTTCGGTTCTTTGCTGATGATTCTGTGGTGTATGGAAGGGTGTCGTCTTTAATAGACTTTAATAGTATACAGGATGACTTAGGCAAAATTTCTAGTTGGTGTGAAGAATGGCAGCTAGCCCTCAATGTAGAAAAATGTGAGGTGATGCGCATGAGTAGGAAAAACAATCCCATAATATTCAAATACAGTATTAGTAGTGAGCTGTTTGATGCAGTCGCGTCGTTCAAATATCTAGGCGAAACAGTGCAGAGCGTTATGAAATGGAACGAAAATGTAAGGACAGTTGTGAGTAAGGCGGACATCCGACTTCGGTTTATTGGGAGAATTTTGGGAAGATGTACTTCACCTGTAAAGCAGACTGCGTATAAAACGCTTGTACGACCACGTCTTGATTATTGCTCAAGTGTTTGGGACCCGCAGCAGATCAGTTTAAAGAAAGACATAGAAGCAGTTCAGAGGCGAGCAGCTAGGTTTGTTACTGGTAGGTTCAACCAATGCGCGATTGTCACGAAAATGCTCCGGGAACTGCAATGGGGACCGAAGGAGGAAAGAGGACGGTCTTTTCGAGAAATTCTGTTGAGGAAATTTAGAGGGCCGGAATTTGAAGCTGAGTGTAGAATGATCTTCCTGCCGCCTACTTACATTTCGCGTAATGATCTCAAAGACCAGATAAGAGAAATTAGGGCTCGTAAAGAGACATGTAGGCATTTTTTCTCGTTCTATTTGGAAGTGGAATAGGAAAGGAAATGCCTAGTAGTGGTACAGTGTACCCTTCACCACGCATCTTACGGTGGATTGCGGAGTATATAATTATGTAGGTATAAATATATACGGCTGCTTGAAGAAGCATTCATCAAAGAAAACAAAATTAGCTTCTATTTTATTTCCGAGTTTTGACACGATATAACTGTGATGTAGTACATAATAATTTCAATTTTTCGTTCTGAAATCTATTCGACAGTTTACAGTTGAGGTGTTTTCTTTTTTATAGATTTAAAAACGGCACGCATATAATGAGTTTGCTTTTTGCGCGGTATGCCATACCAGTGCAACTACGGCAGCGGCGGTACCCCAAAGAAACGGCAACAACGTCGCCGCCGGCAGAGGCGTTTCTGCCGCTAGGCTTGTGGGAGCCGCCTGCAGGCAGGCGGGCCTTGTCCAGCTCTACGCTCCGCTGATCTGCAGCCAGTGTTTTTGCCGGCGCTGTTTTGTTCTCGTTTTGTTTCTTATGACGGCCAGCCTAAGTGAACAAGTGCAGCTGTGAAATGTTGTTTCCTGCCCGCTAAAAATGCCGCTGAACCTGTTTTAATGTCGAAAGCAGCTTACCAAGATGACGCTAACGGAGGAACTCAAGTGTACGATTGGTTTGGTCGATTTAAAAATGGCGACATGTCCCTTGATGATAGATCTCGTTATGGAAGTCTATCAACGGCCGAATCGAGTTTTACGAAGATTTGCATCAGTGCTCGTAGAAAAAGAACCAATCTGTGGCAGAGATGCACACACAGAACTCTCTATTACACTGTTTCTGTCTAAAAATGGCATGATTCCCGGTCCCATGCGCATTATTCCGTGCGACGGTTTCTTACTTACACGCATAAAAGTGGCATGAAAGGACATCGATTAAAGAAGTCAAGGAAACAAAAAAAGCGAGGTTAGGACTTCTCAGCCATTTCTAAAATTCTTCCCTGTAAATTCTTACTTTTTAATGTGTTACATAAATATAAATAATAAAAAATTATAGACAATACGATTACAACTATACTATTGTGATAATATGCACTCAACACGTAATATTGTCTGTGGGCGCATTTTAACGAACATCCAAAATAATTTGATATTTGAGTTTAGCTTTGACAAAGAATTCGTTTTGAAATTCTACGTCTTTTAAGTATTATTGAAATACCTCCCCCAATTCTTTTATTATCACCTGTCTTGCTGTGGGGGTTTGTTCTCTTTTTCATGTTTATTTTCTTTGCCTGTACTGGTTTACGTAAACTTAAGTGACAGTGTCAAATCGCCGTTATTTTTGGAAATATCTCTGAAACAATGAAAAAAAAAAAAAAAAGCCACAAGAGAGCACAGGTGTAGAGGATTTTCCCCTGAATAAATCCGTTTATCCGATTCTCATGTCAGGTGAAAGGTGAAGCCGTTATTTTAATTTAAATTTCGAGCTGTCAAAAGGCAATCGCATAGGCCAACTTAACGTGAGCCAATACGCTTTGAAGCTAAGACCGCTCGCTGTATTGGATAATTATTCAGGGCGACCGGTTTCGGCGAGCAGAGTCACCCTCATACGATCCCTTGCTTTTCGCGCTTCCCAAAACTGTGAAAGAGAGGGATAAATTATGACATCTTTAGTTACCGAAACCTGTTATCATGAATGAATATCCAATAGCCGTGGTGGAGGGCCGGAGCTTTCTAAGACGCCTTGCCGCGGTCGTTCACAGTAGGAGGTTCGAAACCTCCCTGAGTAATGGGTGTTAGTTTAATCTAGTTCAAGTGAAACTTCCTGGCAGATTAAAATTGTGTGCCGGAACCGGGACCTTTGCCTTTCGCGGGCAAGCGTTCTACCACTGAGCTACCCCGACACGACTCACGATGCCGCCTCAAAACTTTACTTCCGCCAGTATCTCGCCTCCTACTTTCCAAACTTCACAGAAGCTCTCCTGCGAAACTAGCAAGACTAGCACTCCTGGAAGAAAGGATATGGTGGAAACATGGCTTAGCCACAGCCTAAGGGATGTTTCCAGAATTAAACTTTCACTCTGCAGCGGAGTGTGCGCTGATATGAAACTTCCTGGCAAATTAAAATTGTGTGCCCGAACCGGGACTCGAACCTGGAACCTTTGCCTTTCGCGGGCAAGCGATCTACCACTGAGCTACCCCGACACGACTCACGATGCCGCACGATGCCGCACACTCCGCTGCAGAGTGAAAGTTTCATTCTGGAAACATTCCTTAGGCTGTGGCTAAGCCATGTCTCCACGATATCCTTTCTTCCAGGAGTGCTAGTCTTGCAAGTTTCACAGGAGAGCTTCTGTGAAGTTTGGAAAGTAGGAGGCGAAGTACTGGCGAAAGTAAAGTTGTGAGGCGGCATCGTGAGTCGTGTTGGGGTTCTGGCACACAATTTTAATCTGCCGGGAAGTTTCATATCAGCGCACACTCCGCTGCAGGGTGAAAGTTTCATTCTAGTTCAAGTGATTTGTAAGTCTATAGACTGGTGACCAGTTTGGTCCAATAGGAACATTTCAACATTTGAAATATACAATATATAGATTTTGGCTTCGAAAAGTGGCGAGTTGACGTAACCTACTATAAGTTAACTGTACCATGTCCAGAAGAGCAAGAAGTAAGTAAGCTGAAGGAGTTTTATCGTAATCATATGAAGGTTATGGCAGTGCATAAAATACGAACAAATATTAACGAGGTTTTCAGTCTTCCATTAGTCCATCTCCTCCTTTCCCTTCTCCCTGTTGACCTGCTCTTCTCCCCGTCTCGTCCTGTCCCTTTCTATGTCCACTTCCTCCAACCCACTCCCACGTTGACCTCCTTCCATCCGTCTATCTCTCCTCTCTCATTCTCCTCCTCTCCCCTCTCTCATTTTCTTCTTCTCCTCTCTCTCTGTCCATCTCCTCCTCCACATACTCCCTCCTATATATGAAAACTTACATAGATGCCCCAAGTTTCATTGTGATTGATCAAACGATGCCAAAGTCGCAAGGTGCCCTTCGCCATGCTAAATTCACTGGCTTTCAGATAACAAAAATTTCCTTTAAGAAAACAATCATTTATGTTTATGTGCTGTCTCTCATGGTGGCCAGGCAAACAATTTGAATGTTTGTTGTAACGTACCCTCAATCATGCACCTACGGAGCCTTACGAAAGGTAGCCCACGTATTAATTGAGGGTATAAGCTATTTTTCTTCCACATTTCATTCGATTCCCTCCAACCGTTTCAGCGTGAACAGTAACAAACGTGTAATTCAACTGTAAGGTACCATCCGTCATGAAGAGTACGGTGGCGTATGAAAGGAAGCCCATGTATATTAATCAGGGTATAAGCCACCTCTGTACCAAATTTCATTCACATTCGTGCTGCCAACTCAGCGTGAAGGAGTAAGAAAACGAATTCGCCATTCGTAAAGCACCCTCTGCCGTGCACCATACGTAGTTAATTTTAGTATGCCTGTAACCTTCGGACGACTGCAAGCAATGAGTTGACAAAGATTTATCGCAATCGGATGTACGATATGGCCGAGTATAAAATACGAACAAAAAAAATTAATTTTTATATATTAGACTAGCTGAAAACCCGGCGTTGCCCGGCTATTTCTTTCTTTCTTCCTGCCATTTTCAGGTATATATTCATTTGTATAAGGGCTGTATGTCTGTAAAATCTCTTGGGAATACAATTCGTAGTAAAGAAGTAAAACTTGGTGTTTGGCGGGGAGCTTTTCCATGAACGTTACTATTTATGTGCTCATATCTCATTAATTACGTGTCGTACTGTGATCTAATTGAGAAGATAAAGTCAACTATATGCTTGTATACTATCTGCAAAATGTCCTCTTTGTACAATTTGTAGTGTAGAAATTATAAATTGCAGCTTTATACCGAAAGCCGTAGTTTTAGTCCATGAACAGTGAAACAATGTTTATGTACTCATATATCATGAACAACGTGTCGTACTGTTATACAATTCAGAACGTACATTCTACTATTTGGATGTATACTGTCTGTAAAAATTCGTGCGGCTACAATTTGTAGAGTACAAATTATAAATTGTAACGTCATACCGAATGCCGTAGTTTTACTTCATAAACAGCGGAAAAGTAGTAAGCGAGAAACTTTTTTTCTTTCATCATTTTGCTATGGTAGTCAGCGAGAAAAAGTTTCACAAAGGTTTGAAATTATTTTTAAAGTTTGTTGCAAGTCGCTAAGTGCTCTCATTCTCTTATAGTATATTTATAAAGTTTCGCCGCATTATATGGCATTTTTTACGATTTCTATGGGTTATGACGTAATATTTTTTGAACCGTGTGCCGTATGTGATTCTTAACCATGAAGCAATTGTTACCTCACAGTAAGAAATGTGTGTACCAAATTTGTTTAAATCGGTCCAATGGTTTAGGAGAAAATGAGCAGCATTGTCGCAGGATGCAGCAGTTTTTTGCGCATCTCATTGTTTATGATGTCATATCTCGTGAACTATATATCGTATGTGATTCTTGCAATTACGGCGACCGCCCTCGTGGATTGAAGCTTACGTGTACAAAGATTGGAACAAAACTGTTGATTTGTAAGCAACACGTACAAACATACGGACACTCTGCTTTATATATTAGATTGGATATTAAGATCGCCCCTCGACGAACACGAGGACATTATTCGATATAATCGGTGAGAATAATAATTGTAGCGGTACTTTTAAGGTAGGGAAGCTAGCGTATTATTGCGCGTTAATGCGCAGCGCACAGTGCGCGTGCACTGGACAGTAGTAGGCTGCGCCTGGGAAGCGGAGCGCGGAAAAGAAAGCGCCGGGGAGTTTGTGGGCGTGCGGTAGCGGCGGTGGCGGCTGTCCTTGGACTTCCTGCCGGCGGCGACCCAAGGCCAGGGACCGCGCGGGCGGCAGGCGGCGGGGGCGTTCACCCACACCGGCCGCGGCTACTGGGATCGACACCCGCCGGCGCCGCCGCCGCTGCCGGCTAAAGCCCGTTCTGCACGACCGACCGCGTAGTCCAAACTGACTGCTCAAAGTGCGTCTAAATCAGCAGCCAGCTCCATCACTAGTGCTTCTATGACGTCAATGATATACATTATGAATTATCTCTAACAAAATGATATATTGACCCAAGGTCAACACGAATCAGAAAATATCGTTCATGCGAAACACAACTAGTTCTTCATTCACACGAAGTGATGGCGCTATCGACAAGGGTTCACAAATTGATTCCGTATTTCTTGATTTCCAGAAGGCTTTTGACACCGTACTTCACAAAGGGCTTTTAATCAAATTACGTGGTTATAGTATATCGCCCCAAATTTGCGACTGGATAGCGATTTACCTGTCAGAGGACACAGTTTGTAGTAATCGATGGTAAAGGATCGACTAAAACAGAGGTGATATCGGGCGTTCCACAGGTTAGGTTATTCGTCCTCTGCTGTTCCTTATTTCCATACACGATTTGGGAGAAAATCTAAGTAGCTCTCTTAGGTTGTTTGCAGATGACGCTATCATTTACCGTCTAGTAAAATCATCTGAAGATCAAAAGCAACTGCAGAAGGATCTGAATAAGATATCACTATGGTATAAAAATTGGCGATTGAGTTTAAATAATGAGAAGCGTGAAGTTGTCTACATGAGTACGAAAAGAAATCCCTTAAACTTTGTTCACAAGATAAATCAATTAAAAATGAAGACCGGTAACTACACAAAATATCTAGGAATTACTATTATTCCAGACTTAAACTGGAAAGAGCACGTAGATAATTTCTTGGGAAACGCGAACCAGAGACTGCGTTTTATTGGCAGAACCCTTAAGAGATGTAACAGAACTACTACAGAGGCTGCATACACTACACTTGTCCGTCCTTTTTTGGAGTATCGCTACCAGTGTGGGATCCTTATCAGGTAGGTTTGACGGAGGACATCGAAAGAGTCCAAAGAAGGGCAACTCGTTTTGTATTGTCACGATACAGAGGAGACAGCGTCACGGAAATGATACAGGTCCTGGGATGGGAATCATTACAACAACGTCACTTATCGCTGCGGCGTGGTCTACTTACGAAAATCCAATGACAACATTCTCCTCCGACTGCGAATATACATTGTTGTTCAAATCCAATGTTTGTAAAGCTTATGGGACTTAACTACGGGGTCATCAGTCCCTAAACTTACAAACTACTTATGAACTACTTACGAACTAGGACGGCACAAATATCCATGCCCGAGGGGGGATTCGAACCCCCGACCGTAGTGGCCGTGCAGACTGTGACTGGAGCGCCTTAGTCTCCTCGGTCACTGCGGCCGGCATACATTGTTGTCACCACCTACATAGGTAGAAATGATCATCAGAATAAAATACGAGAAATCTGAGCTCGAACGGAGAGATTCAGATGTTCTTTCTTCCCGCACGCTATTTGACAATGGAATGGGAGATGAATAGTATAAAGGTGGTTCGATGAACCCTCTGCCAGGCACTTCAATGTGATTTGCAAAGTATCCAATATATATATATGTAGATGTAGAGTGTGCCGAGTGTGTTCTAAATTTCCGAGGACTTTGCAGAATGCGTAAAAGCAACAAACTGTAGTGGCGTCTGCTAACTTCGAAAGTTATCCTAATCTGCTTGAGTTCATTTATATTACAGAAATGCTTTCGCTTTATTTTCCCATCACACCAGAAAGATTCCACTGCAGCCTAGTATTCTTGCTTCTACTCGCGTTCTTTCACATATCATACGAGATATCTTCAAGCAGAAAGATATTTATGTTTTCAGGGTAAATGCGTACACTATGGATTAATAAGAACGTAGATATATGAACGTGTTTAACCGAAAATTATTTCAACAGTGCAACAGTCATTATTAGATGAGGAAATTATTTCGTACGATATCTGTCCTTTAGCAAGAAAACCAGGCATGAAAACTGACGTAAAAAAGCGCTCTTAAGTGAATTTTCTATGCTGTTCAATGTGTGCAAGTATAAATTTTCTTCAGCAAATAAATGTATACGAGGTTCGACTCTTCCCTCGGGAATGTATGTATGTA
The DNA here is from genome assembly GCA_026315105.1 of Locusta migratoria. Lineage (NCBI taxonomy): Eukaryota > Metazoa > Arthropoda > Insecta > Orthoptera > Acrididae > Locusta > Locusta migratoria. The sequence goes on along the minus strand of CM048750.1, from coordinate 8,699,676 downwards.
AGTGTGTGTGTGTGTGTGTGTGTGTGTGTGTGTGTGTGTGTGTGTGTGTGAGTGTATGTGTTGTGTCCCTAATGTAAGTTAGTTTAAGTATTTTTTGATATGACATTAGTGCCAATGAGTGTGTCTGACCACGTAATATTTTATTTCATACGACATACACAGTGGTTGAGCCACAGTCACCAAGAATGTACAAAAATTCTTTTTTCACATTAACGTAACTAGTTTCTATGCACTATGGCACCATTATCAAACGTATGAATAAGAAAAATTGCAAACCAATAACAAATAAGAATTGGTTGACATTATCATGTAAATAAATTTTGAAAAAAATACACTTGATTTGGTAACTTGAACTAGGCCATTTAAGGGAGTCAAACGGACCCCCACTGACTGCAGTATCCAGAACACACAGTATCATACCATTTCTGACCATAAATTAATCCACACCATACAGAAGCAGAAAAACAAACTGTATCGGTGAAATTTATTTACATAACAATGTCAATCAGTTCTTATTATTTTGCAACTTGTAATTTTTCTTATTCATACGTTTGATAATAGTGCCATAGTGCATCAAAACTAGTTACATTAATGTAAAAAAGAATTTTTGTACATTCTTGGCGACTGTGGTTGAACCACTATAAATGTGGCATAAAATAAAATTTAGTTTCCGTAGTTTGTAAGGCTAGGGACTGATGACCATGGCAGTTTGGTCCAACACGTTTACAAATATTTTAACATTTGAACGTCAAGGATAAATATGTTCATTAGTTCGAATCCCGCCACAGTCACATGGTTTCATTTATTTATGGTGTTTCTTAATGTAATCTATCCTTGAATTCATGTTCTGATGAGTTTGTAGTATTGCGCTTTTTAATGTGCTCTGTAACTGTGAAATAGCACATCAAGAAACACAGTGCTAAAAACTGATAAAAACGTGAATTCAAGGGAAAAAAAAGACACACTGAATCGCATTTAAAACTAACCTAGAAATATCAGTCAGCCACACACACACATAAAACAAAAGCATAATGTGACTTTAAGATACAATAATAAAAAGAAATATCACTGATGATGTATAAACTTCTCCGAAATATGTTAGGGCACATAGTAAATAAATTGTGTTGTCCCAAGACAGAACTGTAGTAACTGTTACTTATCGTGTTATCCGAAGTGTCATTTGGGGACTAGCTGAGTACTTGGCCACAGGACCGTGAGAACGCCGCAAAAAGCGCAGTGTCGCTGGCTGCTGGCCGCTGGTGCATGCAGACGGTCCTGCGCGCTCTGCCCGCCTCTGTTCTAACCGCTGCACCTGCCCAATGCACTCAGTCTTCTTCTTTACGAATAACGCAGTGTGTCCCTATGTATTTCATACAAATCTACAGTTTTATGCCGATCTTGAAAACATTTTGCACACTTGACAATGAAAGCAAGAAGAAGTGTATCGTAAAGTGTTACCAATCAGCATAAAAGATGGTTTTCAGGGAGAAGGATTTTATCATCCGCAAGCTACAGAATAGTGCATGGCAAACTGCAACACTCCTGCACTGATCACTACAAAGTAAGTCAGATACACTGGTGAAATGAATTAGGGAATCAATTGAGGTATATAGGTCAGTATTCTCATCAGCAGAATGGTCCGAAGTCCTTCTGTCGGTGCTACGGAGTGGAGACAACAACATTACAGCAAGTAGAGAGAGTGGTGGTAACAACTTTGCTGCAGAGGGGGTTGGTGTTGATGACTTGTGTCTACCAAAGGAATCACACGAGCAGTGGGACTCTTAATGTATCGCGAGCAGGGACTGCAATGAAACAACAACAACGTCACATACCAGAAGACATGGTTTGGAGAGTCATAGGAAGGTTGTAACCTGGACAGGCATACAGGAATAATAATAATAATCTTCGCATGTTCTCGCACATGCAGGGTCGGCTTTGTTAAATTCGGATTTGGCATTGTTAATATTTACAGGGTGGCCGGATGCCCTTCCTGACGCCACCCCATGCCCCCCTGGAGGAAGTGTGTACCCCAAATGTCTGCGTATAGTGTTATTCATGTGAACAGTGTGAAGTGTTACGAAATGTTTGAGAATCGTGTAACTGAGGCGTGACTTAGGGACCAGCCCGGTATTCAGCTTGGTGGATGTGGAAAACCGCCTAAAAACCACATACAGGCTGGCCGGCACTCCGACCACTTTCGTTAAACCGCCGGGCGGATTCGAACCGAGGCTAGTACGCCTCCCTGTCTCGTAAAGAGGTGCGTTAGACTGCACGGCAGTAATAATAATAATAATAATAATAATAATAATAATAATAATAATAATGTTTTCTGTCCCGTAGTACCTAATTGAGGAGCAAGACTCCATGGTCATGGCACAAGTCACTACATGAAATTTAGCACGAGAATAGTAATAGAAAAACTTAAAGTAGTCCTATGCACATGACAATCTTAAGCCTAAGTAAAAAGAATCAGTAACGATTAACAGGACCTAGAGGTATTTCCTACAGATACAGTTCCTGGACAGAATAAAACGTGTGAGCCATAAGGTAACTTTTCAATTTAGATTTAAAAGTGCGTCGGTTAATATTAAGATTCTTCAGTTGTTGTGGCATCTTATTGGAAATGGATGAAGCAGACTGCAGCTATTGGAGTGTCCCATAGTCCAATTTCCAAGATCTGGACACGATTTCAGACGACAGCAGCCGTTAAAGTGAGGTAAAGCCAAGGGCGTCCACGGGTAACATCAGCAAGACATGACTGCTATTTCCATCGAGTCAAGAGGCTGAATGCAACTCAGCTGCAACGCACTCTCCAGACAGCAACAGGACGCGCAATATCTGCATAAGCAGCTCGAAATCGCCTTCGCTAATATGGTCACCACTCACGGAGGACTATGGCGTATTTCCCCTTTAAACCACGACACCGTTTAGCGCTCAGAAACCGAGCGGAAGAACATCAGGATTGGAACTGTAACGAATAGCTCCGGGTTCTGTTCATAGATAAGATTTTGCGTTCAGCCGCACAATCGGCTGGGGAGAACGAGGAACTCTGAGCAATACTGCTTATGTTTATGAAACTGTACCGTTTGGGCATGTGTGTGTGTGTGTGTGTTTTCCTTAGGTTAGTTTACCTAGGTTTAAGTAGTTTGTAAGCTACGGAATGATTACCACGCAGTTTGGTCCGATAGATTTACAAACATTTGAACATTTTTGAAACTGTACCGTTTCATGAAGGTGAACGAATCGTGCGAACAGAAATCAGTATTGGCGGACGTATTTTTATCTAAATATTTGATTTGTACCGCAAGTAGGTTATCGTTTGTCTTAATACACTTCTTCTAAGTTCACACTGAATTTCTCAATTTATCTGGCTCCTACGGCCACAATGACCAGCCGCGGCGCAAGGCCGTTCTCCGTCGGGGGCTCGAATCCCCCCTTCGAACATGGATGTTTCTGTCGTCTTTAGTATAAGGTAGTACTTTGTAAGTTTAGGGACTGATGACCCCGCAGTCCCTTAAGATTAACAAACATTTGAACATATGAACACAATGACCACGCGGATATTTTTCAGGTTATTGGTTATTTAATTAGCTTCCTTTTCAGCAAAGAGAATAAAAGAAACATGACGCGAGTAAAAGTCGATCCTACGACCTGCACTTTTGGATTTCTACGTCCATTATAGTTGCTAAAAAGACCGCCATACGATAGAATCGTCTCGCTTTCCGGCCGCCTGGAAGTCGTTTAATTCTTCGCCTACTTGGCACACACACAGCACGTTCAGAACCCACGCGACTAGAAATGGCGATCTTCAATTTGCAAGTCAAAATTGCTGCCCAGAACCGACAAAGGCAGCAGGACGTTAGTTGGTGTGATGTGCCTCATGCGAATGGAGCGGCACCTTTCAAGTCGCTGGGTTTTGTAGTAGCCAGGGTTCATCAAGTAACCCCTAAAGCCTTCACTATGATAATGTACCAAAATACAATAATTATAATATTAAAAAAGAGCCACAGCCATCCCTGGAAATCGCACGTTTCCCTTGAAGCATGAAATTGTGTATAATGACGCCGAGGTATCTATCATTTCGGAGTAAAAAAGGATTCGTCGCGGGCACATGGAGTGAGGTATTAATCACCCTGAGAAGCAAGAATTTCTCAATTTATCTGGCTCCTACGGCCACAATGACCAGCCGCGGCGCAAGGCCGTTCTCCGTCGGGGGCTCGAATCCCCCCTTCGAACATGGATGTTTCTGTCGTCTTTAGTATAAGGTAGTACTTTGTAAGTTTAGGGACTGATGACCCCGCAGTCCCTTAAGATTAACAAACATTTGAACATATGAACACAATGACCACGCGGATATTTTTCAGGTTATTGGTTATTTAATTAGCTTCCTTTTCAGCAAAGAGAATAAAAGAAACATGACGCGAGTAAAAGTCGATCCTACGACCTGCACTTTTGGATTTCTACGTCCATTATAGTTGCTAAAAAGACCGCCATACGATAGAATCGTCTCGCTTTCCGGCCGCCTGGAAGTCGTTTAATTCTTCGCCTACTTGGCACACACACAGCACGTTCAGAACCCACGCGACTAGAAATGGCGATCTTCAATTTGCAAGTCAAAATTGCTGCCCAGAACCGACAAAGGCAGCAGGACGTTAGTTGGTGTGATGTGCCTCATGCGAATGGAGCGGCACCTTTCAAGTCGCTGGGTTTTGTAGTAGCCAGGATTCATCAAGTAACCCCTAAAGCCTTCACTATGATAATGTACCAAAATACAATAATTATAATATTAAAAAAGAGCCACAGCCATCCCTGGAAATCGCACGTTTCCCTTGAAGCATGAAATTGTGTATAATGACGCCGAGGTATCTATCATTTCGGAGTAAAAAAGGATTCGTCGCGGGCACATGGAGTGAGGTATTAATCACCCTGAGAAGCAAGAAGCCTTACAATCTGGAACAAGACCGCAGCAAGCATGAGTCATCAAATCACGGACTCAAATTGCAGACCCCCGGGCAAAAGAATGTTACCGTCAGAGCGCTGGCCACAGTGAAAATAAAGAACCGTAGGCTGACTGGAAAATGGCAAGATTCTCGGGAAGCAGCAGCTCGTATATGATGACACTGAGATATTAGTCACTGTGTCGGTAACAGGAAAGTTCGTAATGGGCGATCGTGAATGGGAGCAGAGATGAAAGATGAGTCTGCCAAATGTGGCGGCATTGGCCACGGACGTCCCTGGGCACGCAAAATCTGCGCGCCGCTTTGCTTCTGTGGCTCAGCGTCGAGTTATTGGCTGGCAGTCTGTCGGACAGGCGTACAAATGCCCGCGCAGCTCTGTCGCGGAGTTTTTGCAGAGTTAGGAAGTGAAACTGCATACGGGTGAGGCGGGCACGGCTACCTGGAAAAACCCGGGCCACGTCTCGTGGGATAGTGCCCGTCATCCGGGCTCAGCGAATGATTCCTTTTGTGCTGTCGTTGGCGTCTGCGGACACCGGCAACTGAGGTCCGCAGTCGCTTATTGCCGCATGATTCATCGCCACCAAGTACAGCTAAGCCGCTCAACGGCGCAGAATTTTATGATCGCCGCTTCTTAGAGTCACTTAGCGTTAAAGAATGCCAGTCGAGGGATTAGTTTCATGCAGAGTGCGTTAAGGTGTACGTGCTTTGGAGAGTAGGTTTAGCAGCATCAGCATTCACACCAGCTGCCTGTCAGTGTGCATTGCATGTCGGAGGATAAGCGTTTCCAGCGTTATCGAGTTCCATTGCTATTCCTTTCGTGTGATGAACGAAGGAACTTTACTACATACTTCTCTCCGTGCATTAATCTAACTTATCTATCTTCTCACGATTCCCACGTCTCATCATACACGGTGACGGCTGCGCAATGGCAGCACATACAGGGTGGCCGGAAATTCTCGTTACAAACTTCTAGGCTTGTGGAGGGTAATGACTACATAACATTTTCAATAGAGACCCATGTCCAGAAACGTATCGTTTCCGTTCCACGACGGTTTCAATTCATATGGCTGAGGAATATAATTAGGCGTGATCCAGTACAATTGTTGCAATCAATTTGAAAAGAATACTGAATAGTTTCTTTATTACTTACGCATTTTCATTACAATTTACACCTTACGGTTTACATTAGTCGATAACAACAAGAAGTCTGTACTGCACTGGTACACTTCGATTTAAAATACTAATGGGTAAAATCAATTTCAGATTCTTGCAGATTATAGAATTATGCTTATTTACTCTCTCCGCTGGAGAGGTCCGATCGTAAATTATAAATTCCTTTGTTAGACTTTATAGTGGAAGATATTGTGGGATGAGTCTTCTTCACGCTCGAGCGCGCAGCTGTGTAATAAAATAAAGGAAATAATTGCTAAAAATTATTATTTTGAAAGAAAAACGTAGATATTTTCCCTTTATTTTCAGAATATGAAAATAAAATTTTAATTATATTGGCAAACACGAAGAAAGATTAAATGGAATAAAGGTATATGGAGATTCATGAGTGAAATAAATGTTTTTATTTGTAGTCTAACCTTATTAATTCCTCCTTAAGTAATTTATATTTTGATTCACTTTTTTCTGCAATGATACGTGAAATGGTACACTGTAGGATTAGAGAACCTACTTCACTGCGTGATGGAACAACTTTTATCTATTGCTATAAATGACACGATATTCGGTTGGAGTGACATTCATAATTTGCATAATAAAACACTCCACCAGTTGGCTCCGTACTTTTTCGAAAGTTAACCAGAAGAACAGGTAGTTATTCAGATATTTAATAAGATGCTTTGGAAAATCAGACAAAATAAATGTTAAACTACAGTAAATTATTTAAAAGACTTTTGCATTGGATTAGGTAGAATTATGCACATGCAGACATAACTTGAAAGAACTAGGAAAATATTTTATGTTCTTAATTACAACAAATTCCTCAAAGGGGTTAAGTTACGAGTGGGGAAAAATGTGCTTGTTAACTATTTCAGGGTTTCATTATTTATACACTGACACAAATTTACGGCTTCCTAAAACCTCGATTATAATGAATTTAAGTATTTGTAAATATGTAGATTGCCCATTCTCAAACAAATTTCCTGATTATTTCCTTGCAGTGTTGGCCCTGTAGTACTTTGAATAGGGTTGAAAACAAACAATCTTAATTCGTTCTACTATTTTATGTTTACACAAAGTACACTTCCTGCACCCAAGATCGCTAATTTATTTTATTTGCTGCTTTTTACCGGTTTCAGTGAGTTATGTCATCGTCTTCTGAAAGGTTACAATGTTCTCCTCTCTTCAGTAAAATAACGAGTTACTCGTGAAAATGTAAAGTGAGACACCGAACATTGTGAGACTATTGAAATGCGCATTATTAAAACTTGCATCATCAAATGGATCGTCATCTCTATTACACGCTAAAAAATATACCAGTTAACGATAATTTATGTTTGTTTACGAACTAGTTTTCGGCTTATAAGCCTAATAAGCCGAAAACTAGTTCGTAAATCAACATAAATTAGTACAACAAAAACAGATTGTTTTCAACGTAAATATGGAATTGTTCTACCGAGAAGTGACGGAAGAAGCAATTTAAATTAACTGCCCTGCTGTACATTTGTGCAAGTACTTTTTATCTTTTCCTCACGCTATCCACGATTCCACCTGAATTTGCTTTAATTTTCCCTTCTTTTCAAGGAATGCACTCACCAGAAACATTAAATTAAATGCTGTTGTACAGACGATTATAAAAAAGAAATCGCTGAATATCTGTTAACAAGAGTTGAAACTGTTTTCAACACTTTGCAACAGTGCAGCTGTTGCACGTTTTTTGCTTGTTGGATTTCATTGTGAAGGGAAGGCACCTTAGACCACGCGGCCAGTTCCGGGCGGCGCCTGACATCACTTTTACGTCTGAAGACTTCACTCCGTTGAGAATCTACATCTACATCTACATACTCCGCATTCCACTGGCGGAGGGTACTCACTACCACGACTTGTTACTTACTCTCCTGTTCCACTCCCATAGGACGAGGGAAAAACAAATGCTTATAAGCATCCGTATGAGCCCTAATCCCTCTGGTCTTATCTTCGTGGTCTTCACGCGAAATGTATGTTGACGGCAGTAGAATCGTTCTCTGCAGTCCGCCTCAAATTCCGGCCCTCTAAATTTCTTCAACAGTGTTTATCAAAAAGAACGTCGCTTTCCCTCCAGCGACTTCCATTTGAGTTCCCTAAGCATTTCAGTAACACTCGCGCATTGATCGAACCTACCAGTAGCCGGCCGCCTCTGAACTGCATCTATGTCCTTCTTTAAACCTATCTTGTGGGGATCCAAAACACTTCAGCAATAGTCAACGAAACACACTTTCCCAAAATTCTGCCAATAAAGCGAAGTTGACAATTCGCCTTCTCCACGACCTACCTTATGTGCTTGTTCCATTTCATATCGCTGTGCAGCGTTACGCCTAGATATCTAACTGACGAGACTTTGTCAAGCAGCACACTACTAATGCTGTATTCGAACATTACGCGTTTCTTTCTCCTACTCATCAGCATCGCCTTACATTTTTCTACATTCCTCACACCACCTAGAAATTTGGTGCAAGGCATCCTAATCCTATTACAGTCATTCAACGACATCCTACTGTACACCACATCATCATCAGCAAACAGCCGCAGATTGAAAATCACTCTGCCCTGCAGATTTCGAGCCACTCTCATATTTGAGTACCTATTTCATTTTCTCGTACCTTCGTAATGCGGTACAGTGTAAGACGCCTTTCAGAAACCAAGAAATATGCAGTCTTTCTGTTGTCTTTCATCCATAGCGCGCAAGATGCCATGAGGAAAAAGGGCAAGGTGGGTTTCACACGTTCGATGCTATCTAAATCTGTGCTGATGCATGGACAGAAGATTTTCCGTCTCAAGAAGATTTATTATATTAGAACTGTGAATATGTTAAAGATTTCTACAGCAATCTGATGTTAATGCTGTAGGTCTGTAATTTCGTGGGTCCGTTGGTTTGCCTTTCTTATACACGGGAGTTTCCTGTCGCTTGGAATTCTGCGCTGGAGCAAAGATTCGCCATAAATGCGAGCTAAGTAAGGGGTCAATGCCGCCGAGAACTCTTGGGTAAAATCGGACTGGTATGCTGAGGCGTTCTGTTTTTTGCTGTAACAAATCGTCTGTATTCGGTACTGAGTAACGGATACTTTGATACCAAACACTGAATCGTTACTCATGAATACATTTTGTTACTCGCATCCACCGTACCGACTCGAACTTAGTCATGCATGCATTTCGTTATTTGCATCTACCTTATCGATACGAACTCTATAACGAAAAGTAATACGAAGAAAGCATATAGTCTGTGACACTATTTATTATGAGATGAGTACTTTATGCAGATTTACGTGACGAACGTCAAGTGCATATTGCGTAGCTCTACGATTTTAGATGGTTATCTCTGTTTTTAAACATTTTGGCCCGTGTTTGCAGGCAAATCCTCGATGATCTGACTTCCGCTTTTAATGCAAACATACGTTTTATTGTTTTTTTTTTTTTTTACCGTAAACGTTTCATTTTAATGGTTAATTGTTTTTGATATTGTCTACTATATAAATGTTTTGTAAAAATTAGGCCCTACTCAAAAGTTACCATCTAGACATTTTAATTCGCAAATGTAGTGATTCTACTATGATCGCTCAGATTCTCATTCGTCACGAAATACTCCGATTGATTCTGACATTCCAAGCATCTATGTAAAGTGCGGGAACAATACTTAAAATGGAGGTCGCGGGTGGGTCTCGCTAGTTTTGTTCAATTTGTATGACAATTGTATTTTAATCACGAGGGAAATGGACTATATTGACGCTTTCGTCAGTAGTATAATTGCCTTAAAAAGCAGGCATAGGGGCGAGATTTAACATGGTGAGTCTCTATTTATTACGTTGACTAAATTTACTTCTGATATAGTTAAAGCCTGTATGTTATATGTTTTGACGAGAGTCCTGTTTGGTTTTAATTATTTTTGTAGCCGAAATTTATTTCCAAGACACTATGGGGTAAAGGTGCGCGCCGTCGAGCACTTTTCCCCCTCATGCAGTTAAAAACCAAAACATAATAGGTGCTAGAAAGCTTAATCTCGGCAATAGGCCTAAGCCTAATGCAAAACAAAGTATGGATAAGAAGACACTTCAAAACAAGAAAAAAGATAACCAGACTTTTGGCAAGAAACACAAAATAAAGTAAAGAAAAAGGAGATGACTGAAGAAGAGTCAGACGATTTAGATGCTGCCGAAGTTCCACCGTGTAATCAGCGGCTGACTGCGGCTGTTGGAGGCCCGGGGCGGCGGCGAAACGCAATGAGGCCCCCTCCCCCTGGTCCACTTGGAAATACGTGTATTACTATAAGGAAACATTGGAGGCCCCAGCAGAAAGAGATGCCAAGTCCGCTAAAAAAATAAATAAACCCTTGCTTTCGAGGTTTTTGACCCTGGCGCACTTCAAGAAGCCGACGATCAGATTTGTGGATACCATGGTTGAGACAGGAAATTGTGGTACAGTTGCACTTTGTGCGGAAGATGGTACCATGCAGCTAGTACCACAAATGATTCTGCTAAAGATTTTATATGTGATATGTGCAGTGAAGGAATTATCTAACTTGTTAAATCTGTAGGCCCCTAAGATCAGAGAAAACTTTGCATTTTATTTGAAAACCAATAGTCCTGAACTATGTTAAATTTTGTAAAATTTGATTAAAACTTATGTTTAACCTAATCTAATATGTGCGCACTCAATATAATCTTTGGAACAAATCTTGTATTTTTCCCCTCTCCAGGTATTACTGCGTATCAATTCTTCTAACATCGGCACAATTGCCCCACACGATGCGCACGTTTCCCCGACGTGCGCTTAGGTAGTGTCTTGGAATTGTGCTTTTGGTGTGTTTATTTTTGAATATTTTAGGTTATCTTAATTTTTTATAGATAATAGAATAGTTGCTCTAAGTTTTGATATAAAATAACTTTATTTAACAATGACAATTAAAAAAAAAAAAGAGTTCCGATTAGGTGCGCACGTTTCCCCCACTTTCCCCCACAGTCAAATCTGGGTGGCAAATTGAAATGTTCAAGTATTATTAACAGTTGTCTTGTTGTTGTTGTTGTTGTCTTCAGTCCGGAGACTGGTTTGATGCAGCTCTCTACCGTACTCTATCTTGAGCAAGCCTCTTCATCTCCTCATAAGACCTGCAACCTACATCTGTTTGAATTTGCTTACTGTATCCATCTCTTCGTCTCCCTCTGCGATTTTTACTCCACACACTTCCATCCAATGCTAAATTCACGATTCCTTGATGTCTATGAATGTGTCCTACCAATCTATCCCTTCTTTTAGTCAAGGTATGCCAGAAATTTCTTTTCTCCCCAATTCCTCATAAGTTACGCGATCCACCCACCTAATCTTCAGCTTTCTTCTGCAGCACCACATTTCAAAAGCCTCTATCCTCTTCCTGACCGCACTGTTTATCGTCCATCCCATTCAACACTACACACAAATGCCTTCAGAAGGGACTTCCTGAGGATTAAATCAATATTCGATGTTAAGAAATTTCTCTTTTTCAAGATCGCTTTTCTACCCATTGCCATTCTGCATTTTCTATCCTCTGTGGTGCCACCATCATTTGTTATTTTACTGCCCAAATAACAAAACTCATCTACCTCCTTTATTGTTTCGTTACCTAATCTAATTCCTTCAGCATCACTTTCTTTTCTAAGACTGCACTCAATTGCCCTTGTTTTGCTCTTGTTAATGTTCATTTTATGCGCACCTTTCAACACTGCCCATTCCTTCTGCTGTTCCAGGTCTTTTGCTGTCAGCGAGATAATTACAATGTCATCCGCAAAACGCAGTGTTTTTAATTCTTCACCCTGAACTTTAATTCCCTCTGCAAATTTCTCCTTGCATTCCTTCACTGCCTGGTCAATGTACAGATTGAACAACATTGGGGAAAGGCTACAACCCTGTCTTACGCCCTTCCCAACCTCTGCATCCGTTTCATGCCCTTCAACTCTGATACCCGCTGTTTGGTTTTAGAACAGGCAGTAAATAATCTTCCGTTCCCTATATTTTACTCCTGCTGATTTCAGAATTTGAATTCAACGTCGTCAAAAGATTTCTCCAAATCTACAAAAGCTAGAAATGTAGGTTTGCCTTTTAGCTAGCTCCTAAGATAAGCCGTAAAGGGAGTTTTGCCTCCCATGTTGCTACATTTCTCCTGAATCCAAACTAGTCTTCCCCAAGGTCGGCTTCTACCAGCTTCTACATCCTTCTGTAAGCAATTCGTGTTAAAATTTTGCAACCATGACATATATTAATAGTTGCTGTTGAATCTTACGTGTTATGTAATCGTGGTCGAAGAAACATATCTGCTCCTGACGTTTCGTCCAGAGCTGCGCTGGACATCCTCAGAGGTGCTACTGGTAGCGGTGAGTCTTGCCGGCAAGACTCGCAAGTCGGCAAGACTCACCGCTACCAGTAACACGTCTGAAGATGTCCAGCGCAGCTCTGGACGAAACGTCAGGAGCAGATACGTTTCTTCGACCACGACCATATAACTCGGAAATTCAACAGCAATTATTTCTGCCGGTCGTGAAAGCCTTCTCTATATTAATAGTAACAGTTTAAAAACATTTCACGGTTTTAAAGACAGTGTAACGGCCGTGTTTCTGGGCGGCACTGGTAACGAGAGTAACGAGTAACGATACGCTTGTAACGAATACTGTTTCTTTTAGTGAAGGATAAGCATCTTTTTGTTACTCGCACGGCTCTAGCTGTGTTAGCTAGAAACTGTTGAATGGTGTGACGCGGCAGCCTGCGCAAGGTATTCGCGTCCGCAGCGGGGCGGCGAGTGCTGGCCGCGAGCGGAGCAGGTGGCTGTGGGGGCAGCCGATGTGTGCAGGCGGCCGAGATAAAGCGCAGGCGCGGACGCGGGCCGTTCTGGTCGAGTTGCGCGGGGCTCGAGCCAACGACCCTGCGGCTGCAGAGCAGACAGAGGGGCGGCCGCTGCCTCCACGACCGCCGTGGGGGGCCGCGCTGCAGGTACACAAGCTCTGACTGGCCGGCAGTAAGTGTCGCACAGTGGCAAGGAATACCCGAAACATGCCCAAAAGAAGACGTTTAATTCACACTGATTACCAATTTCATGGTAAGAATCGTCTAAACGAAATAACGGAGCTAATATAGCAACGTGACCCCTGAAAATCCACAATAATTTATTAATAATGGTGTCTACATAGTTTTTAGACACTAATAATTAATACACTGCCAAAGATTTGTTTATTATAACAAAATGCAGTATATTTCTCGAAAATATATCGGAAAAATTTCTGCGATACCACACACACTGGAATTCAATAATACGAGGTACGTCCAGAAAGTAAGTTCCGTTTGGTTATATAAAACAAACGTGTACAGATACAGAAAAAAATATTTATTGTACAAAAATCTACAACTGTTAAACTACTTCTCTACATAGCTGCCGAAATTTTGTAGGCACTTGTCATAGCGTGGCACAAGTTTCTGTATGCCTTCTTCATAGAAAGTTGCCGCCTGTGTATTCAACCATGTGGTAGCATGTTCTTTCAGCTCGTCATCACCGTTGAAATGTTCACCACCGAGGACAGATTTTTAGGTGTAAGAAGAGGTGAAAGTGGCTAGAGCGAGGCCAGGGCTGTAAGGATGATCATCAAACACGTCCCAGTGAAATTCCCGTAAGAGTTGTTTGGTCACATTCGCCACATGAGGTCGGACACTATTATGGAAACAAACACCACCTTTTGATGGAAATCCTCTTCTTACACCTAAAATTTGTCCTGTCAACACTTCAACGATGACGAGCTTAAAGAACATGCTACCACATGGCTGAATACACAGGCGGCAACCTTGTATGAAGAAGGCATACAGAAACTTGTGCCACGCTATGACAAGTGCCTGCAAAATTTCGGCAGCTATGTAGAAAAGTTGTAGATTTTTGTACAATAACTATTTTTCTGTATCTGTACACGTTTGTTTTATATAACCAAACGGAACTTACTTTCTGGACGTACCTCGTACAATGAAACAGTCTTCAAAGTCGCTGACAGATCATGGCAAAGACGATGGCAGATCGTAGTCAGCCTGAGAATTACCACTAACAGTAGGTGCCGGAAATGAAATGCATGCACTAAGCGATTCGTTGTTTTATTGTAAAAATTCTCCTTTTAGTCTTTTGCGACCTTGTTCTCAATTTACGAAAGAGTGAGGTAAGAGAGACTTTCATATCGTCCCGTATCCTGTAACGGTCGACCAATTTTCTCGGCAAGTTGTTCCTCCAGATGGGGTATTGATACATGTAGACCATCATTCACCCGTTTTTTAACAATGCTGAATATTTCTTGCCGAGTGAATGTCACATACTGACCATCCGATCTTGTGTGAAAAATATTAGAATATCATTAGTAAGACAGTAAGTGTACACAAACGGTGAGTTATCGCAAGCGTGTTGCAGGGGGAACATATAGTTCCGTAGCCGACCGCGCCGTGCGCTTCATCGACCATGTTGTGCTACGAAATTTCGGCCGCACGGGCACTTGTAAATATTCATTATATAACAGAAATAGCAGTTTTGGCAGCTGATTCTTGTCAATTACATCAGATAATTAATCAATCTATAGTCTGGGAGTTGAATTTCGGCGGTATATTGCGATATATGCTGCTTTTGCTCAAGTTGAAAATGCAAGTTCGGCAAAACGTAGTTGTTTAGCACAGACATCGGAAAGTATATAATATAAATAGGACAATCATGAATTTTAAAACGGTTTATTGTACGAACATTTTGTACATAACTGGAGGAACCGATTCTATCTTGTAGAAATGAAATACTTCACTTCACTACCAAAATATTCACTCACAAACCGAGAGTACATTTGCCTCTCTTTCACAGCGCCGCGTGTGCTCTCGCGAAGTTCACTTTTCAACTGACGTAACTCGACACGGTGGAGACTTCTCCTTCTGGAATGAGATCCACCAATCCTTCTCCTACCCAGGCCACCCATCAAAATCCCGAGAATCGAAATTCACTTTCGGTGTTTTGTCCACGTTTTGGGAATTCCGTGCCCTGTGCGTTCGTCGGCGCTGCCAGTTCATAGATGGCCGTCACAGGCCGGGCACGTGCCAACACTAGAGCGCGCGTCGAATCTGACTGCTCGAAACATTGTTGAAAGGCCAGCGCATACGGCCCGTACGAGTGTTTCGTCGATCCGGCATCGAGTTGGGAATCCTACCTTGATACAGTGCTTCAACACTTGTTTGCACTGAGACTTAGAAATTCTCTTGAATGGTACAGGAAGTCTAAAGTACTCACAGATGTTTTGGACTTTATCAAAAATCAAATGTTTGCAATTCTATGGGACCAAACTACGTTCGTCATCAGTCGCCTAAGCCTACAAACTACTTAAACTAAGTTAAACTGACCTAAGGACAAATCACACACACAAACACCCATGCCGTATGGAGGCCGCGAACCTCCGACGGGGGAGGCCGCGCGATCCGTAACGTGGCGCTCCAGACCACGCGGATTGGACTTTATCAGTCTGGACTGATTGTACGTGTGATGGTTCTTGCTTTTGCAGTACGTATTTTAATCTTTTTTTCTTTTTTTTTAGAATTCTTTTGGATCTTGGAATACCAAACAAGTTTTCGAGGATTATAGAAATGAGTTTGAAAAACACAAAAGGTGGAATATCCGTGGGGAATAGGAGTCAAAAGAATTCGAAATAAAGAACGGACTTAAGCAGGGGATGCCCTGTCTCCGATACTTTTTAATTTAGTTCTAGAATATATTGTGCGAATGGTAGCAGATAATTCAGCGAGTGTGGAGTTAAATGGAAATATTAAGATATTATACGAACTAAACATCATTAGCGATAGGAAACAATCTATAAAAGTAAATGCGAAGCAACTGTAGCTTAGACAGACGGTTTCTGCATGACACCTGCCGATGGAACACGATAGGAGAGAGAGTGAAACTGCCCTTAAGTGTAACGCGTTACACGACAGGCGAAGGTGTAACAGTTTGAGGAAGTGCTGAAATGTCAAATACTCTTTTCTTCACCGGTAAGTACATTTAAAGTTTCATTCGGTAAAGACAATCATATTTTGCAGGTTGCCTCCGTTCTGTTAGACTGTTTGGAAATAGGAAATTTCTCAGCACTTTGTCCAGCATGTATATGGGACACCAATGTTGTTTCGCGAAGACACTCTGGACAACTGATATACAGCAAGGATTTTAGGTAGCCCCATAGGAAAAAGTGGCAATGGATCAAATCTCGCGAACGTGTTAGCCATCGAAGATCAAATCTGAAAGAAATGAGACAGGCGGAAAAAAGGAAGACCAGGGTTTAACGTCCCTCCATCTTGTGCTCATTAGAGACGGAATAATTTTTGCTAATGAAGTCGATCCGCTCCCGCCGAAGGTTCGAGTCCTGCCTCTAGCATGGGTGTGTGTGTGTGTTGTCCTTAGTTTAAATTATGGCGAAGGAAATCGGCCGTGTAATTTAAAAGTAACCAACTCGGCTTTAGCCTGGAGTGATCTAGAGACATTACGGAAAACCTAAATATGGTTATCCGAAGGCATGTTTGAAACATTCTCCTGCAAGTGAATCCGGCGTTTTGCCACTGCACCACCTCGATCGGTAAGACAGTCGAAGAATGCGTGGAAGAGTGTCATTGACGATCGTTCTGTGCGATACCTGTCAATGTCTTATTGTAACCAGACATCCACTATCCGTTGTTTCAGTTCTAGAGAAAAAAAACTCAACTCCTTCTCTTTTTAATGTATAACAACTCTATAAAATTTGTTTTCCTATCACCATTGATGATAGGAACGATCCTGTCCATTTATTAAAATTCCTTATTAGGAATTTGAATAGGACTAGAGATCAACTTTCTTTCCATTATCCCAATATTAACAGATAATAAAAACTTAATATCAATGAATCAGCAATCAAATACTTTATCATTCAATTAGTAGCATAATATTAATTTCAATTCTAATTATCCAAATAAAATACGAAATATGATGAGACAAAAAAATATCCCGTCTGGACGTAACGTTCAGGAGTTACCGTTCTTTTCCGCAAGCCATGTGCCAATTATGCCAATTCTGTAAATAGGGCCGGCTCGGGAACTTCGCGCTCCCTACCGCTGCAGATCCACAGGTTTATTGTATTCACACACCCGGACAAATTTAAATACGGCTCGTAGGTGCAGAATACAAGGTCGTCATAGGCAGGTTTTCCAGGCCCGGGTTGGTGATTTGTGTGCACTACTGCCAGAAACGCATGATATGTGGAGCCCTCTTGAACAAAGCTGCGCGATCAGAAATTGCAAGAGGAAAGACAAGATCGCGTGCAGATAGCTTGCGGGAGTTCAGTATCGCGAGGTTCTCTTTCACAAATTTTCTGGTATCGTGACGCTTTTTGGAGGTGCTCATATCTTTTTCTGCACGCTACCTGTGTCGGGAACACGACCTCCAGGCGCGGTATTTAAGTGATCCCTGAATGGCCGGTGACCGAAAAATTTCCCTGATCAAAACAATTAGCTGATCACTTGAGATCTACATCTGCATCACACATCACATTCTGTTGTGTTTGACCGGTAAAATTTTAGATACGGCAGTGGCAGCGTAGTGTGCTGATACTGGCAACAACTGTTCATTGCTCTTTGAAAATTTAATTAGATAATATGAGAGGAATAATTTCCGGTGTTGACCATGAAGTAAATACTTATCTTGTATGGAACTCATGGTTCGTTGGGGCGATCTAGAATCAATTTATAGAGGTTTCCAGCCAAGTTCTCATTTTATTCATTAGAGTGACCGTTTCTGACGTGTCTTAGACATCATATTCTGATCTCCTGTACCTCTCAGTGCCACCTCAGGCACAGCGGATTAGCCGTGCGCACTGGGGCGCCATGCTGCGGTGCGCAGCCGTTCGCCTTCGGGGGTTCGAGTCGTCCCCGGGCACGACTGACTGTGTTGTTCTTCGGTTAGTTTACCTCAGTTTGAATAGTTTGTAAGCTACGAACTAATAACCAAGCAGATGAGCCCGATAAATTTACAAACATTTAAATATTTTTGTCACATCTCATGAGATACCACATCGAGAGGAACAGGAGATCAGAACGTGACGTCTAAGACACGTCGAAACCGGTGATCCTAATGAATAAAACGCAACCTCGGCTGGAAACGTCTATAAATATTTATTGCTCTGTGGTGGACAGGATCTTGTATATACCCTTGCCCGATCACTAATTAATTACCTGTCGCAAAGCGAACATTTCGTGGCCAACATTAGCACGCTAGCTGCCGCTGCCGTAAGTAAAATTTCACCCAAAGGAAAGTCACCGTTTTGGCTCCGAGAGGCGCCTGTAAGCCCGCAACCCGCTCATCAGCGCGGCAACCCTACTCAGTTGCCTGTGACATGTACTTTGGATTTCGCGAGTCTGCTTCGTAGCTCAGCGGTAGCGTCACTGACTACCACGCAGGAGGCCCGGGTTCGATTCCCGGCAGTGGACTGGGTATTGTGTGTTGTCCTAATCATCATCATTGGCACGTAAGTCGCACACGCGGCGTCAAACCCGCAAGGGTTCTCCCGGCCAAGAAAGCCATACGCTCATTCCCATTTGGACTTCGCGAGAGGGCGGCTACGTAAACCACAGTTTAATTGCTCAAATTTTATAAACCTATTGGACCAAGCTACAGTGGTCATAGGTCTCTAAACATACAAACTACTAAAACTTCAAATGTGCAAATGTTTGTAAAGCTCTGGGACCTAACTGCAGTGGCAGCCGAACAAACCCGCAAGGGTTCTCCCGGCCAAGAAAGCCATACGCTCATTCCCATTTGGACTTCGCGAGAGGGCGGCTACGTAAACCACAGTTTAATTGCTCAAATTTTATAAACCTATTGGACCAAGCTACAGTGGTCATAGGTCTCTAAACATACAAACTACTAAAACTTCAAATGTGCAAATGTTTGTAAAGCTCTGGGACCTAACTGCAGTGGTTATCGGTCCTTAAACTTATAAACTACTACACTCCTGGCCATTAAAATTGCTACACCACGAACATGACGTGCTACAGACACGAAATTTAACAGACAGGAAGAAGCTGCTGTGGTATGCAAATGATTACCTTTACACAGCATTCACACAAGGTTGGCGCCGGTGGCGATACCTACAAAGTGCTGACATGAGCCGGCCGCGGTGGCCGAGGGGACTGAGGCGCTCCAGTCACGGTCTGCACGGCCACTACGGTCGGGGGTTCCAATCCCCCTCGGGCATGGATATTTGTGCCGTCCTAGTTTGTAAGTAGTTCATAAGTAGTTTGTAAGTTTAGGGACTGATGACCCCGTAGTTAAGTCCCATAGACTTTACAAACATTTGAATTTTGCTGACATGAGGAAAGTTTCCACCTATTTATCAAACACAAATAGCAGTTGACCGGCGTTTCCTGGCGAAACGTTGTCGTGATGCCTCGAGTAAGAGGCATAAATGTTACCATCACGTTTCCGACTTTGATAAAGGTCGGATTGTAGCCTACCGCGATTGCGGTTTATCGTATCGCGACATTGTCGCTCTCGTAGGTCGCGATCAAATGACTGATAGCAGAATATGGAATCGGTGGGTTCAGGGGTTCAATACGGAACGCCGTACTGGATCCCAACGGCCTCGTATCACTAGCAGTCGAGATGACAGGCATCTTATCCGCATAGCTGTAACAGATCGTGCAGCCATGCATCGATCCCTGAGTCAACAGGTGGGGACGTTTGCAAGACAACAACAATCTGCACGAACAGTTCGACGACGTTTGCAGCAGCATGGACTATCACCTCAGAGACCATGACTGTGGTTACCCTTCATGCTGCATCACAGACAGGAGCGCCTGCGATGGTGTACGCAACGACGAAGCTGGGTGTACGAATTGCTAAACGTCATTTTTTTCGGGTGAATCCAGGTTCTGTTTACCGCATCATGATGGTCGCATTCGTGTTTGGCGACGTCGGAGTGAACGCGCATTGGAAGCGTGTATTCGTCATCCCCATACTGGCGTATCAGCCTGTGTGATGGTATTGGGTGCCATTGGTTACACGTTTCGGTCACCTCTTGTTCGCATCGACGGCGCTTTGAACAGTTGCCGTTACTTTATAGATGTTTTACGACGCTTGGCTCTACCCTCCATTCGATCCCTGCGAAACCCGACATTTCCGTAGGATAATACACGACCGCATGTTGCAAGTCCTGTACGGGCCTTTCTGGATACGAAAATTGTTCGACTGCTGCTCAGGTCAGCACATTCTCCAGATCTCTCACCAACTGAAAATGTCTGTTCAATGGTGGCCGAGCAACTGGCTCGTCGCAATAAGCCAGTCACTACTCTTGATGAACTGTGGTATCGTGTTGAAGCTGCATGCGCATCTGTACCTGTACACGCCATCCAAGCTCTGTTTTACTCAATGCCCAGTCGTATGAAAGCCATTATTATGGCCAGAGGTGGTTGTTCTGGGTACTGACTTCTCAGGATCTTTACACCCAAACTGCGTGAAAGTGTAATCACATGTTAGTTCTAGTATATTTGTCCACTGAATACCCGTTTATCATCTGCATTTCTTCTTGGTGTAGCAATTTTAATAGCCAGTCGTGTATCACTTATCGTATCAGCAAGACACACACGCACACACACACACACTCACACACACACATACACACGCGAGCAAGGATTCGAGCCATCGTCTGGCTGAGGAATGGCCTTTGGCGTGCTCGGGTAGCTCCATCGGCGCCGGTGTGGTAGCTAAGGCCGCTCGACGCCCTGTGTAATGAAGCAACTGCCGAGGTTTCAGTTTTTACATACTGTTCGTCGGCCATCCAGATGTAGGTTTCCGTGATTTTCCTAAATCACTCCACGGAAATGCCGGGATGGTTCCTTCAAAATGGCTCGACGGACTTCGTTCCCCATCCTGACCCAAACAACCCTAGCGCGAGCTTCCCCTCTACTGAGCACGTTGTCAGCGGGGCGTTAAACTCTGATCTCTGATCTTCCTCCTTCCTTCCGTGGCCGCGAAGTTTCTGCCCTTTAAACACTGCAGACAGACACGACACTGCTCCGGCTTTTGACCTGTCATTCTTTCTCTCAGTTCTCGAAGCCTCCCCCGTCGTTCGTTCCGGCACGCCCGCTGACTCAATTCTCGCCGGGAGTCAAACCGCGGCCCCGCGGCCCAGAGCCCACCTGGGGCTGGACTATCGCACACAAAGGCGCTCCATCTCTCGCCACAAAAGCCGCACCCGACACGCCGCGGGCATTTCTCAGCCGCTAATTGAATTACTCTCTCTCTCTCTCTCTCTCTCTCTCTCTCTCTCTCTCTCTCTCTCTCTCTCTCACACACACACACACACACACACACATACATACACACACGCTCCGACAGAGCAATTTATCTTCCAGTGACCTCCGCCAAGTGTTCTCGCCAATACCTCTCGGCTCTTGCGGACATCGCCTTTCGTTAGCAGTTGAACGACCTGCAAAAGGGCGTAACACGTCGTAGAAGGTGCACCGGGCGAGGTGGCGCAGTGGTAACACACTGGACTCGCATTCTGCGGCCATCCAGACTTAAGTTTTCCGTGATTTCCCTAAATCGCTGCAGGCAAATGCCGGGATGATTACTTTCAAAGGGCACGACCGATTCCCTACTCCATCCTTACATAAACACTCCGCCTCTAATGACCACTCTCCCTTCCACTACTTATGAACTAGCTAACACTAAGGACGGCACAAATATCCATGCCCGAGAGGGGATTCGAACCCCCGACCGTAGTGGCCGTGCAGACCGTGACTGAAGCGCCTCAGTCCCCTCGGCCACCGCGGCCGGCTCGAATGTGCAAAGAGGAGGCCAAGAAGAAGACGGTGCGGGCAAGGGAACCGTGTATAATTTTTTATTTTATTTTTTTGATGTGTATCTCGGCATTGATGCAATTATACGTCCGGAAGTACACGTGCTGATATCTATGATTTGTTAGAGTAATTTTATGGTTCTATCAAATGAATTTTTCGTTTGATAAACGAACATATTCTCTATGATCTATCTAATCGTATAAGGAGTAAGAGAAAATGATTCTGTTACGAAATTTTTACCTTTCGTACTTTATAATTTTTTCGTTTAATAATTAGTGAATTCAGCCCACTATATGTAACAATTAACTTTTTCCAGCTCAATGACACCATATGGCGTCGTCATCTCTATCTGTTACTCTCAGCCCAACCATTTGACCAAAGTCTATCCAGAACACTGGAGGACTTTCCAAAATTTATTTCTTGTAGCTTGGATACCATTACTTGGGGAAAATAGAAGAGCATTCGGCTACAACATATTGACAATATATGTATTGTTGCTTAATGTATAAGTTAGAGCAAAATATTCAGACTGCTGTTTCAAGATAAAGGAAACAAAATAATTTGAAAATTTCATTAATAAATTATTGTAAAATGTCAAGATTAGAAGTAAAGAGTTTGAAGAAGGTGTCAGTTAAGGTAAAGGCAACATATCCTGCCCAAAGATGCCATATTAAGTCATCTAAAATTTTCCTCCAAAAACTATAAAAATGCGTTAATCCAATCATTATGAAATGAAATATGGAAAGAAATACTTTTGTTCACAAATTAATAAAGTTTGGGTTGAAAAGGGTTAACAGAAAGTTAAAAAAAAACCAGAAAAGACACTTTGATTACATTCTACAGAACTGTCGCTGTTCCGATATTGCCCTAAGAAAGTGAGACCTGGGTGAAAGAAGCCATATTCAGGCACAAGAAGTGAAATTCCTGAGCGGATTCAAAGGTTCCTCAAGAGCAGACAGGCTAAGAAACTAAGATATTAGAACTGCAAATCCTTAGCTTAAATGATAAAATTCGAGAATGGAACAAACATCTAGAAACTGTGGCAAGTCAGAGACTTGCCTTAAAGGCAAGAAATTATAAGTGCCATGGAAGAAGAGACAGAGGAAGACCCCGACACAGTTGGATACCGTAAAAAGCAATTCCTGCCTAATACCTGAAGAGAAGAACAAGATGAAAAATTCAGTAAAATGTTTTGTGAAATTATCTGTGAAAACGAATTAGCTACAGAAATTAAGAATTAAAGCCTCGTGGGAATTCAAGTGCGGTCTGGAGCGTCACATGAGGGATTGCGTGGCCGCTCTCGTCGGAGGTTCGAGTGTGAGGCATGAGTGTGTGTGTGTGTGTGTGTGTGTGTGTGTGTGTGTGTGTGTGTGTGTGTGTGAGTGTTGTACGTAGTGTAAACTAGTTCAAGTAGTTTTTAAGTCTATGGACTGACATAGTAGTTTGACCCCTTAGAATTACAAACATTTGTACATTTTTTAGCGAATAAGACAGAGGAGATTCAAGGCGCCCCATATGTTACAAATGATTTGCAGTATGATACAAACACGCTCAAATGTTTGTCTTACCAGTCTCATTTCTTACTTTTCCACCAATCGTTTCACGAAACATTGGACAGATTTAGTTTAAAAATGTCTGCTGTGTATATCACACCAAATTAGGCACGTCTTGTTTAGATGAATTCGTGACGCTTTATGTAACAGCAGTAGATGCTGCGGCTTGTGAAATATTGTAATTTTCTCGTACGTCGCTAATCAACTCTCTCTTAATCATCCAGATTACTTTAAAAAAAAAGTTTGATACCCGATTTGTCCATTTCTTACTCCTCGTTTGGTTATGAAAATTCGGACAACAGTTCACTGAGAACTTTAAAGTCTCGTCTTTCAAAAGCTCTGCTGTGTGATCAATTAAAAAATAATACACCAATGAAAAATATTTTTTAAAATAATAAGTTACATATTTACATGAAACTGCATGACGCATTTAGACTACAACAAATCCTGAACTATGTTGTATAAAAATATGATGTGCTTCTTCTTGCTTCCTCGTGTAAAGAAAGACATCGCACAGTTTCTCACAGTCGTTTATTGAACTAAGTAAGAGCATATGGGCTATCACACCCATTGTGTGATTGAATTGAGGAGTTCCTAGATAACAGAATGCAGCATGTCATTCTCAATGGAGAGAAGTCTTCCGAAGTAAGCGTGATGTCAGGTGTGCCACAGGGGAGTGTTGTGGGTCCGTTGCTGTTCACGATATATATGAATGACATTAAGGATAACAATGGTGATGTGTTTCTCAAATAAAATACTTACAAGTGGTTTTAAAAATCAAGTGTGTTTCGATTTGTGGTAAAAAAAAAAATAAAAAATAAAAAATAAAAATAAAGAAAGAAAAAGAAAAAAATAAAGAAACTAGATGCCAGCTTTGCAGTCTCTTTTTGTATCTACCGACTATAATTCTTGTGGAACATTTTAACATTAGATTTATTTTTGAGTGAAAAGTTGTATGCTAGCTGGATACTGTAATATTTCCTAAAGCAACATACAGTACGATAATATTCCTTCTATGAGTACAATTAAAAAAAAATTGACGAAAGAATGTGATTTTTGTCTCATAGTAAGTAAATTATTATAGGCTTTATTTAATGAAAAAAATCAACAAAGTGTTATCAAACAATACTTAGATATTATTTAGTCAAAACTGACATTTTGAGACCGCGGGTGAGTACAAAATGCAGGTTGGGTGTTGCAAAGGAGAAAACAGCAATCAGACGCAATTAATAATGCTATTTATTTAACATATAAGGCATTTACAGGTTTCTAACTTTAAGGTTCATCATTGAACGGGTCTTCACGTCAAAATGCATTCTTTATTGTTTACTTCTGGATTATCTTCTTAACAGGCCATTGTGGTGAAATATTCTTGTGATGGTAATGCCGTGTAGTACACAACGGCCTTTTTGAACATAACTAGCACTAATAACGATATAACACATAGTAAAAAAATAAAAAAAGTTAGCCATTGAGTTGTTTCGATCGAAAATCGATGTAAGTAAAACATTTATAACAAAAACAATTCAGATATAAAAACTTCGATATGTAATTATTTGCTAAGATCGCAAATTTGTTTTCATCACATTTATTACCAGATAACTAGTTTCGATGAACTTAGATCATGATGTTCAGATAATTTTTATATACAGAAGTCACAATATTCTTTGAGGACATTACTTGTCCAGTATCGTACTATACATGTTGTTATATGCAGTTTTGAGCAACATTGCACATCGTCGTTGAAATGTTTGTCTAATAGTACATACATGTTTGCAGTACACATGCAGATGGGCTCTGTTGCACAAAAATACCTTTAACGATATTCAGAGGACAATACTGGACAAGTGATGTGAACAAAGAAGTACGCTGACCTGAACATGGAGGCCTAAGTTCATCGAAACTAATTATAAAGGTGGTGGAAAGAAATATGCATCTTTGGAAAATAGTTTCATGCTAAATGTTTTTAAGTTAAATTATACAGACCACCCTCCTGAGCCTATTATGTCAAGTAATTTCAACAGTTCAATTGCGAAAATTTGTTAACAGCGTGTTACATCGATATTAATGCTAGTTACGTTCAAAGAGGCCATTTCAGTCATATTTTATGTTCTGTAGGGCATCACTATTCCGAAAATATTTCGCTACAAAGGGCTGTCGAGAACAGAATACAGACTTAAACAACAACAACAACAAATATATTTGGACGCAAAAACAGTCGTCTGTAGGTTAGAATCCGCTATCGGCTCCCTTTTGTTAAATAGTTGTTGCTTGCTGTTTTCTTCTTTGCAACAATCATCCTGGAGTACTTATGTAATAGCGAACGTTAATGGAATGCAAATGAAATAAAAAATTTTCAAGTGATTTACGTCTTAAACTCGTATGGTACGTAGCACAAAAACAGCTCGTTTCTTAGGCTCTGACGTACTGTACGTTGGGACTCACGGCTTGGATGAGGCTCGTGTCACACTTCGACACTGGTGACGGGCACCACAGGAGGTCGCTGACAGAGACACATTGCTTTGTAAATGATTTTACCGCCATTTCACTGTATAAGTATCTTTATTATTTTCATACACTATCCTGATATCGGGTTTAGAGCTATTTCGAAGCGCAAATTGCTCCCAACAGTCAAATAGCACTAAAACCATTTACCAATTATTGCATGACTATCGCTCATCAATAGAACATTTTCTTTACGAAACGTTTCAACGTCACCATTAACAAACGCTGTACCACTATTATTGTTTTCTCAAGATATATCGGATTCAGTTATAAAAAGTAAGCAGTTCCATTACAAAAACGTACTTGACCTAGTATCTCATTTGACACCGGTGCTAAAACCACGAAACAAAAAAAAAATATGGGTCCCTCGACGCTCTAGAATGTGCCGAAAACCGTATTTGGATATGTGTTACCGCTAAAGAAAGGAAAGGCGTGTTATGTCTTACGTGACTCACCATATATATATATTACAATTTGCCATATTTGCGATAGTTATATATCGCAGAAAGCCTTTGGGTTAGATTAGATTACATGAATACTTGTTTCATAGATCATAAATACGAGATTTCGTAGCGATGTGGAACGTGTCACTTTAGTAAAAGATAATATTACATGACATACATCCTCTTTCTTTTGTAAAACTATTGATTTCTATGTAAAAATTCATCTATTGGGTAGAAGGAGTTGTCATTCAGAAATTCTTTGAGTTTGTTTTTAAATGCTGACCGACTATCTGTGAGACATTTGATATTATTAGGTAAGAGGCCAATGACTCTCGTGCCAGCATAATTCACCTAATTTTGTGCCAAACCTTTGGGCAACCTTTCTCCTGGTGTGGTAGCTATGCACATTGCTATTAATTTTTGAATTGGGTTGCGTTATTAATAAAACACACACGTATATATATATATATTCAAATGGATGTAGGTTGCCGTACTTATGAGGAGATGAAGAGGGTTGCTCAGGATAGAGTAGGGTGGAGAGATGCTTCAAACCAGTCTCCGGAGTGTGAAGACAACAACAACAATAATACACACACACACACACA
This sequence comes from Locusta migratoria, assembly GCA_026315105.1. Classification (NCBI taxonomy): domain Eukaryota; kingdom Metazoa; phylum Arthropoda; class Insecta; order Orthoptera; family Acrididae; genus Locusta; species Locusta migratoria. The sequence goes on along the minus strand of CM048750.1, from coordinate 8,672,569 downwards.
CCCATATATATATATATATATATATATATATATATATATATATATATACAATTTTTTGCTCTGTAATGAATTACGTCAAACTATAATGCCATTTGAGAAAAGGATTGTAAATAGCCATTGTAAGATAATTTACTGAGATGTTTGCAACTAAATTTGCAATAACGCTAACAGTATAAGTTGCTGAACTCCAACGGTTCAGTAGATGATTATCAATGTGTTACTTCCAATTCAATTTCTTATCGATGGCCGCACCTAAATACTGTGAATATTTTAGAGACGTATATCCACATACTCTACTTATTAACGGAGTCATGCCATTTACGTATGGAACGGTATATACTGTGTTTCATCAAAATTAAATGAAGTTCCATTTGCAGAGAACCATTTTACCAGCAAATTCGTGTTTTTTTAGGAGTGATTTCGATACTTGTATGATCAGCAAAAAGAAGTAGCTTTGCAACATCGTGAATACGAAATGGCATATCGTTAATACGTATCAAGAACAGCAAATGACCCAAGACCGAACCCTGTGGGACCCAGGTCTTGTTGGCTCCCCAGTTTGAGGAATAAGCTTATTCCAGCTACCTGCACTCTTCCAGTTAAGTGCGAATTAAACCAATTATGCACTACCCCACTAATACCACAATGCTTAAGCGTATCTAGGGGAATTTAGTGGTTACCGTCTTTTTCAAAGTGTGGGTCGCTACCCTCCGGGGTCGCCATTACAGCAGAAAGAAATTGCACATAAAACAACCGGCCAGAAGCATGCCCGAATAGTGAGTGTTCCATAAAACAAAAACATATGTCTAAGAAAAGTGTAATATATTTTATATTACAATTACGCGATCCCTTGTTGATCATCAGTTCTTACTTGAATAGCACAAAGATGTTTTTATGATAAATACTCCGTGTTTGAAATGAATAAACGAAAGGCTAAATACTGTTTTCATGTACCAGGCGATAGCTAAATTTACAAGATACAACAAGGGATTTTGAGAAATTCGATGGTTTAAAACTGACTATACGGTGGGACCTACCTCAAAGAGGTTAGTTAGATTCTGAGCGTTATCTGGAACGCGAAACGTCGCTATGCAACATATATTTTCTTGTCGGAATTCTTGTAAAAACAGAATGTGTCCCATTCAGAAAAATGAACTGAAAATGTATCCTATAATTTACAATGCTACACTTCGTACGAAGATAAGAAAAATTCGTTTCCTTTGAAATTATACACAAAGTTTTGTTATGTTTCGGGGAGGAGGTGGGTGGCCTATTACAGGCGTTTGAGAGGTGACAAAAGCTGGCAGCAGTGTGAGACTCACGGGAGACGATGGCGTCGGCGGCGAGCAGCAGCAGCATCGCCAGCAGGCGTGGTGAGGCAGTGCGCGGCTCCATGTCGTGTGCGGCACTGGCCCGGCGGGCCGCGCGCGCTCTTATGAGGCTAGCGGGCCCTGCCCCTCCCCCCCTCCGCCCCCCCCCCCCATTCCTCAGGCGCCGCTCGGCTCGCGGTCCGCCTTCGAGTCCCGCGGCGAGCAAAAGAACAGCGCGGCACGGCGAGCAGATGCGCCCGGAGATAGCGGCGCGGAAGTGCCCCAGGCCCCAGGCTAAGGGGTCGAGCGCCCGTCGCTAACCCTTCCGGGCAGGGCCGTTTTTAGACTCGAAAAGGCCCGAAGCTATTCGAGATATGCGACCCTTTAGATGTCCAGATATTATATCTTTGTGCCAAATATAATTTCTTATACCTAAAGGATTTTAACTGAATACACAATTATAGATTGGGAAATAATGAATATTTACCTTAAAATCATTTTTATTCTGCGCAGGGATCGGCGCAACGCTACCATTCATGTTTTGACCTGTCGACCACTTCTTTGTCCCATTGCACCCCCCCCCCTCCACTCCTTGCATAAGCGCTTGTAACGTTACAGCTGCGTACATCATCTAATCCTCGATGGGCGAAGTTGCCGTTATATTCTATTTGCTGCTTAATGATTTAATAATTATTCCAATGATTTGACTATATGGGATGCGGACAATTACTGGGTTGATCCATAACAATAAACTTTGTTAACTTCCTTTATTATGGAACGACAAATGTTAAAAACTCTTCCTTTAAATACACTGATTAAATAACCGCGTGCCACTACGATGAATGTCTACAAGTCCACACTGAAAAATTTCTATAAGCAACTGCAACCGAAACTCATATGCAAGACAACTGATGGGCAAACAATTAGCCACAGCTAAACGCGGGTTACGGACGCACTGTCAACATGCTACTGCCTCGCTCTGCGGTCGGCGGGAGACTGCCGCACACCCACAGTCAGTGGCGGCGATTGGACGTTAGAAGTGGGGGGGGGGGGGGGGCAAAATAAAATCTCTTACTAAAAATGGCATTGTAAGAAATTTTTTCATGTTATAGTTTGATTTTTGCACCTACAGGCCTATAATACCAAATGCGAGGAAAAACAAAAAACAATATACAATTGTAATTGACATAAGCTGTTTAATTAAGTTGTCTAGTAAAATACAACTGTTACAAACAAAGGAACATTAGTTTAATTGTAAACAAAAATAACAGACAATAGCGTAATTTAACATGATACGCTTTGTCAAAGCATAATTGCTTTAAAACTAAGCTATATGCCTTGGTTTCCGCCTGGCATAAATTTCTACACATTCTTCTAATTTGATGTTTTTATCCGCATCTTTTTCAATGGCTAGTATAGCTAAATGTGTTAAACGTTCTTGAAGCATAGAATTCCTCAAGTAGTTTTTGATCCGTTTGAGGACATTGAAAGATCGTTCTGCCGTTGCAGTGGACACCGGCATAGTCAAAAACAGTTGCAGTAGCTTGAACAAATTAGGGTATACATACTGGTTGTGAACATTTTCAGACTTAAATTGTGAAACCAAATTTGGCACAAGATGACGATCTATTTGGTCTGAATCATGCTTCTTTCTTGAAAATACATAGATTTCTGAGACTAATTTTTCTTTTTCCAAACCAAATGCGGAACTCACAGCAAAACATGCTTCTTTGATACGGTCGTTACAAATTGAGTTGTTCTTCATCGAAGCCGTCAGCAGTAGTTCCATGTTGCAGAGTAGACCTTTCAAATCGTGACCTAATGTTCTACTCAGTGTATCTAACAGAGGGTAGTAAAATGTTTTTGAAAAGTGGGCTTCCGGTGAATCATATTCAGGATTAACATCTCCTCCTCCTATTCTTTGTGGAAGTTTTCTTTTGCGTTGAACTGTTGGCCCCTCAAAGCCATGTCTTTCACACAAATCCATTGCTTCAGTAAAAAACTTTTGGAACTCTTCTTCATTCCTCAAACAATTTATGGACATAACTACGCTGTCAGCCACCTGGACTACTTCATGAATGGATACATCATGATTCTGTATGTACTTTGAAAGAATATTAGTTTTTTTCAAAAACGTTGTTCATAGTATTCAATACAAAAATAAACTTGGTAATACATGTGATCAATCCGTGAGCATCTCCACCAGTTTTGGAGTCAGTAGCTTCAATATTTTCCAGAGTGTGCAGTATATCTATTAAGTGTTGTTGAACTGCTCGCAAGCTTTCATATCTGCTGCTAAATCTTGTCACTTAGTGCTTTCAAGGACAAATCCTGATTTATTCCTTCTTTGACTGCACATGCTGCACTTTTTACTGGGGCAAATACTGCATGTCTTTTAGGAGAAGCCTCAATGACAGTATAGTTGTTGGACTGTGCTAAGAACGTTGCTAACAGAAGGAATGTTTTTAGATGCATCGGCAAGTGCAAGATTTAGAGAATGCATATAGCAATGTACAAACATAACATACGGGTTTTGTTCTTTCATCCTCACAACGTCACCCTTGTAAGAAGCACTCATATTTCCCTCTCCGTCATAGCACTGAGCAATTATATTTTTAAGGTCAATGCCAAGTTCACCAAAAATTGAAACAAACAGCTTGTATAACGTTTCACCGTCAGTTGAATCAGTTTTGTAAAAAACAAGAAATCTTTCTTTGATTTCGAGCTTTTCTGTTACATATCTTATAAAAAGAGTCAATTGTTCTTGATGTGACACATCTGGAGTTTCATCAACAATCACGGAGAGTTGTTTCGATTTTTTAGCATCATCAAATATGTACTGCCTGGCCAAATTTGCCATGATTTCAATCATTTCATTTTGAACATCGTGATGAACATAATTGAAAAACTTACCTCTGTCTAAAAATTTTTGTTTTAATAAAGAGTTTTCTGTTGATCTCAGCTTCAATAACTCGACATAATTAACTCTGTTATCACAGTCCTCATTTTCTTTATGACCCTGAAGCGATATTCCCTGCTTGGCCATGAAAAGTAGGGACTGGAATAAAATCTTCAGATAATCACAATGGTTTTTTTTAACTTCTTCTTGATGATGTGTTGATTTTTTGCTTACCACACTTTCTTTACTTTTAAAACCTTCCTGCCAACGTTGAAGAGCACTGAGATGAGAAGAAGATTTTTCGTGCTCTGCTCGTGGACTGCTTTTTCCCAGTTTTTAAACCCACTAGATATGAATGTTTCATCATAACAACCTGTGGAACCGAACAAACGACATGTGAAGCAAAAAGCTTTATCAGCAACAACACTGTATTCTAACCAATTGTAATTTGTGTACCACATACTTCTAAACGTTCTATCCTTTGTTTCTGGGTACTTATCAATAATAGGTTGAAAAGGACCATTTAAAAAACTGTGATTCTGCTTGTCTACCATGAATTGGATCTCTTGGTTCAGATTGAAGCTGAGAAGTACTATTAGACTGAGTACTTACAGGCAATACACTGTCAGCACTTGAAGGTGTAGGTGTAGGTATACCGGTAACTATTTCAATTGTTGATTCTGTCACTGACGAAATTCTCTGTGGTTCATCTATTGCTGGTGTAGCCAACACTGACACTTCAGCCAAGTCACTATCTGGATCCGGAGCAACAGCAATATTTACGGCTGTGTGGGACTGTAATCCTTCTTAGGATTTCTGCTGTTTGATGAAGAAATCGAATAACGTTTTTCCTGAAGAACGCTTCATTGTTAACTAAAAGACACAAAAGTGCGTACACAAACACAGCTGCATTCGATTTGACCAGAACTACGACAAACACAGAGGACAACCTTTGTGATGGGACAGTACTATCCGCAAACTGTAACCTGGCTTGCGGGCCACCTTTCGGAAACTCTCGGCAGCAGTCGGTAGATTTCGTGGCGTAGCGAGTTGCAGATGTTCGTTGCCAACTGTGCAGCGTAGACTGCATTTGTCCTTTCCTTTGTTTCTTAGCCGTGCTGTTACTGTCATTATTTAGTTGCTGCGTTTACAAGAAAGGGAAGCTTGATCCTGTAATGGTGGTTGTTGCGGTCCTCAGTACGAAGACTGGTTTGATGCAGCTCTCCATGCTACTCTATCCTGTGCAAGCCTTTTCATTTCAGAATAACTACTGCAACCTACATCCTTTTGGACCTGCTTACAGTACTGATCTCATGGTCTCCCTCTTACAGTTTTTACCCCCACACTTCCTTCCAGTAATAAATTGGTTATACCTTGATGTCTCAGAATGTGTCCTATCAATTGCTCCTCCTTTTAGTCAAGTTATGCCACAATGTTCTTTTATCGCCAGTTCTATTCAGAAACTCTTATCTAAATTTCAGCATTCTCCTGTAACACCACATTTCAAAAGCTTCTATTCGGTTCTTGTCTTCACTATTTATCGTCCACGTTTCGCTTCCATACAACGCTACACTCCAGACAAATACCATAAAAATATTTTGTAACAATTAAATCTATATTTGATGTGAACAAATTTCTCTTCTTCAGAAGTGCACTTCTTGCCATTCCGTGTCTACTTTTGCTATCCTCCCTGTTTCGGCCATCGTACCTGTAGATGTATAGCTCATTAATGCACCGCACATAAAATCCAGTCGGCATATGCCTTTTTTTCCCAACTCTGGAATCATTTGACGACGATGAGGTAGTGGAATTTCAGTTAAGGGTTATGCAAATTGTTTCTGAAATTAAGAAATGTAAAATGTCATGGGATAAAATTACATCACGTGCATATGCGTCATGTTTAACCCTTTATCACTAACAAGCACTTAATAAATGCAAAAGAAAAATAATCTCTTACCCGCTACCGACACAAAGCATTACGAACAAGCAGTGGAGCAATTTTCAGGGACATGTTCTAGATCCTCCACGCCATCACAAATCTATGAAAATTCATGTATTGGGTCGTTCGATTTTTAACCTATGTTTTACTTTTTTTAATATGATTTGAAAAATGTGCATTCTTTAGAATAACAAATGTATTTTAAATTTTTAACTATCGGTTTTCCCACTCATCAGATTGTAATTGCTAACATCTGTATAGGCTGGAAACACTCTCAGAAGGATGTGTTGCTGTGCTGAATGGAACTCTTCATTCGTGCACGTAGTCATCAAAAGTCCATAAACTCATCCGAAAAGAATTAAAAACTTATCTCCCCTTAATTCCTCAAAAAGGACAGAGAATGCATCCACTTCGTCTATTCTCGGACGCAACCTTCTTCTTCTTCTCTTCAAACGTCTGTACAAGACAAGCCACGCTAATAACTGATTGTGCTCCGTTTGCAGTCTGGGAAGGCAACTGCAGACGGAAGGCTGTCACGACACAGCACGGCATGTCGTGTAGTTCTGGGGTGGCTATGAAGAGGCGTGGATCTCGTGTCGGCCCGGCAAGAATGCCGGCTTGTCGGCTGCCGGGTTGATGTGAAGTAAGGCGACCACCCGCTCAGCAGAAGCCAAGTTACAGTTTGCGTATAGTACTGGCGCGCAGAGAGATGTTTACGATGAGGCAGTGCACATGTCACTGGGTTTGGCTACGATCGTCAACTGTCGTCAGATGTCGTGTGTGAAGGCGGAGCCTCCTCCCCTACTACAATGTCGCGCCGAGCATGTGTACCACCATAATTCCCACTTATAGCTATGTTACAATTGTGCAAATCAGTTTTAAAAGTATACAAGTGTTACTACGCTAAAAAAGTGAATAATTTAATCAGATTTTTCCCAGAAAGTGGGGGGGGGGGGCAACTGCCCCCCCCCCCCCCTAAACGCCGCCACTGCCCACAGTTGCCAGGTTTTTCTGTTACTCTGTCGCCAAATTTTAAACAAAATGTACCTAAAATATCGCCATCTTTTCATCAATAAAATGACACACTATAACCATCTTTTCATCAGTAAAAATAGCCAAATATCGCAACCTTTAATCTGTTAACATTATTATGCTTTGGTAATTATGGCATGTTACTCGACAATAATAATCCTGAAATTCAGGGAGTAAGTTGGTTACTGACTAAAAAGTAACGCAAATTGTGGCACTCTCACATTCACAGACATCAGACCGAACTTTCCAAGGAAACTCATACTTGATAGAAACATTTATCTGAGTCCATCCAAGAACTGAACCCAGACACACCACCAACTGACAATGAGGGCAGTCAAAATATTGTCAGATTGTAAATATAATAGAGAGACTCCAGAAATTCATTTACTTTTAACTATCATATTTATTAATTTCATAACTTATAAAAATTACAACACAAAACTGTTAAAGAATCATTCTATCAAACTTACACAAGGGATGTTCTCATGCATAGGTTCGATTATCAATCACTTTCATCTTCTTAAAAACAAATATTTACAGATGTTAAATATAGTTATTGAATCTTTCAAACATTTCTTTCATACACACAAAATCGTTACAACATTTTGAGGTGAGGTAATTTATAACAATGCCGTAAGCATTTCATACTTAGAGGTGAGATGGACTTTAATTCGTAATAATGCGTCATTACACACTGAAAAATCAGCCATGAGAACGACTGGGAAATCACCGCGTGTTCCTCATCGACATTTATACTCCGTAAACCATTGTTAACCATTGTGAAGCGCTTCACAGTAGCAGTTGTTACTAATTTCTGATGTGTTGTCGTATGGAACGCGAAAAAATACTGTTTAAATGTCTCCTTGCATACTGTAATTTATATGATCTTACCCTCAAAACGAGTTCAAATGTTTGTAAATCTATCGGACCAAACTGCGTGGTCATCAGTCCGTAGCTTACAAACTGCTTAAACCTAGGTAAACACACACACCCATGCCCCAGGGAGGACTCGAACCTCCACGGCGAGCAACCGCGCGCTCTGCAGCGAGACGTTTTAGACCGCTCGGCTACCCCACCGCGGCTCATTGACGCAATGTCTAAAAAGTGATTGCTTTACATTCGTTGTATTTGAAGAAAAATAAAATAGCCATTAGGTCGCCAACCAATTCCTTTAATAGCCAAATTTAATCGCCAGTCGCCAGACTGCTAGAATGGCTACTATTATAAGAAAAAGATAGCCAAGAATGCGAAAAATCGCCACACATGTCAACCCTGCGCACACCAGCCAACAAACAAACAACATTCCAACCTAAGCATTGTTGCCAGTAGCTATGGCTGTACGCCAACGATAGCTATCGTTCGACCAAAACGTACCAAAGAGGTTACTAACCTAAAACCCTGTATCCTCACACGCTCCACAGATATTTACTTTGTTTCAACCGTCCTTTGTTTCAACCATACGCATTCTAGCCTATTAAGAAGTGTTTTGGTAAGATGTGGTCGGAAACCCCTCCTCCATTACATCTACATCAGCATGGGATACTCTGCAAATCACATTTAAGTGCCTGGCAGAGGGTCCATTGAACCACCTTTATACTTTTTATATCCCATTCCATTCTCGAATAGCGCGCGGAAAGAATGAACACCTGAATCTTTGCGTTCGAGCTCTGATTTCTCGTATTTTACTCTGATGATCATTTCTACGTATGTAAGTGGGAGTCAACAATATATTTTCGCATTCGGAGGAGAATGTTGGCGATTGGAGTTTCGTAACTACCCCACGCCGCAGCGATAAGCGCCGACATTGTAATGATTCTCATTCCGGATCCTGCATCATTTCCGTAACGCTGCCTCCCCTGTATCGTGACAATACGAAACGAGCTGCCCGTCTTTGGACTCTTTCGATATTCTCCGTCAAACCCACCTGATAAGGATCCCACACTGGGCAGCATTACTCCAACGGAGAAGTGTAGTGTATGCAGTCTCTGTAGTAGTTCTGTTACATCTTTTAAGGGTTCTGACAATAAAACGCAGTCTCTGGTTCACCTTTCCCAAGACATTATCTACGTGTTCTATCCAGTTTAAGTCTGAAGTAATAGTAATTTTTTGTGGAGTTCACGGCTTTCACTTTTGATTGATTTATCTTGTAAACAAACTTCCACGGATTTCTTTTCGTACTCATATGGACGACTTCACACTTCTCATTATTTAGAGTCAATTGCCAATTTTTACACCATAGTGATATCTTATTCAGGTCGTTCTGCAGTTGGTTTTGATTTTCAGATGATTTTACTAGACGGTAAATGACGGCATCATCTGCAAACAACCTAAGAGTGCTACTTAGATTTTCCCCTAAATCGTTTATGTAAATAAGGAACAGTAGATGACCAAAAACACTACCCTGTGGAACGCCCGATATCACCTCTGTTTTAGTCGATGCCTTACCATCGATTAGTACGAACTGTGTCATCCCTGACAAGAAATACCCTACCCAATCGCAAATTTGGGGCGATATACCATAATCACGCAATTTGATTAAAAGCCTTTTGTGAAGTACGGTGTCAAAAGCCTTCTGGAAATCAAGAAATACGGAATCCATTTTCGAACCCTTGTCGATAGCACCCATCACTTCGTGTGAATAAAGAGCCAGTTGTGTTTCGCATGAATGGTAGTTTCTAAATCCTTGTTGACCTTGGGTCAATAGATCGTTCTGTTAGAGATAATTCACAATACTTGAATACATGACTTTTACTCTACAATGTGACTAACCTGCTGCTGTGCTGACGTTGTACTGGTGTGGGAAGTGCCTGAGGGTTTCTTCCGCCCCTGGGATTTCCTCATCAGCTCCCAGAACCGGGAACCGAACTGGCCGCACTCTGTAGCCCAGCGAGGGCAGTGACGAGACAGCAACAGGAAACTCTTTGGGGACTCTATTTCGACACTTTTCTGCAAAGCTTTGCATTTGACTTGGATGTGGGTCAGTGCTCAAACATCGCTGGTTGAAATCAAATAGCATTAAAAAAGTGACACTCAAATAAACCTAACTTACGCTTTGAATTGCATTACGCCTGCAATGAATGAAGGTTTTGCACACAATTTTCCGCGGGGAACGGGGTCGGGTAGGGTGAGCAAGTGTCCCCTGCTGCCCCTCCCCCCCGCTCTCCATGCGGACGCCTATGTGCGCAGGCTTCTTCAGAACGACAACCCACGTACGTCCCTTTGACCATTCGTCTCGCAGTCTTCCTCTTTCATTTTTATCCGCCACGCTTCGCTCCAATACTAAATTGGCGACTCATTCATATCGTTACCAATAACTTGTGGCCAAAGTCTATATCTGCCCCTGGATATGTCTTACACTTTAAATCTGACTCGGAAATATTTTAGCAATATAAAATAAATCTGACACCTTCTGGTGTGTGTCTGCTGGTCTGTTCCATGTGTAAAGCCTTTTTTCATGGTCTTCAACCAAGAGTTTGGGATGATTAAATTGTGTTGTACAAAATTCTACCAGGCGACGCGGATTCCTCTTTCAGACCTTTTCGCCAGTACATATTCACCTACTATTCACTACCGATGCAAGGACAAAACTAATAATATCCTCTCAAGTTTTCACGATACTTTAAATATATGAGAATTGTATATATCACAATTGCTCGCCCGGACAATTTTTTGGAGCCCCCAAGAAAGTGGGGGCCCTAAGCTGTAGCTTGTTTAGCTTATACGTAAATCCTTCACTGCTTTCGGGACGCGAGGCTCGTGTACGTGGCCCGATTAGAGGTCCAAAACACACAGGCTGCCGCATCCGCCATTTTCATTCCCTGAGAATGCTAAACACAACACGTAGCTTCTGCGAACAGTGTTATTTTGTTCAAGTTTAGTGAAATATTTTAGAAGTGCCCGGCATAGAGCCTTAGATTGTGCTACTTTGATCTTCCATTTCGCTCTTGTTTACATAGATATGTGGGTTAGAAAGAAAAATCTCGCGTTTTCTTTACTTATTGCTGTTTTTCTCTGCTATCGAAATAAAGGAAAAAAAGCGCAAGAAACATATATATTTCTGTGATAGAAATCGCGTACTACATTTAATTCTGCCGAAACCTGCCATCTAGATAAAAGTTTTAAGCGATCTTGTCTTGTATTTGAATAATGACTGTCAATATCCAAGGTTTGTTTGCCGTCTTGCAGTAAGTATTTGTTGTATGCTGTGACAAATTCACCACATTGGATTTTTGTGCTCACATTGCTGGGTGTGCTTCTATTGCGTTATTGAGAAAGTTTCAAGACGTATTACAGACAGTAAAACGAAAAAGAATATTAGTGTACAGGATTGAGGATGTATTTTGTGATAAAACATCAGGTACTTTTCTTCAAATTGCATACTACAAGTTATGACGCTAAAACTTCGAAATACCACGGTAGTTGCCTGTACCAGCACAGTACCATAACTAAAGCTTTTCTCACTGTATTTATATTTTCCGTTTTAGTGTTTGTAATATATTCTCGCAATAACGTAATAGAAGCATCTTCAAAAATTTGTGCAATGTCAGTACAATACATTTTGATGTCGCGTATTTCTCAATATACCATATTGTGCTCTAAAAACAGTATATTCTATGATGTTGTGCTGTATTATGATATTTTGCGGCTGCAAACTCCCTGCAGGCAGCTTCTCTGTTACGAGGTAGTACATTCAAAAGAGGTACGTTCGAATATCACAGTCGATTTTTCTTATTAAATATTGCTTCGAGTCATGCTATCAAATAATATTTACTTACAGTACATAATTGTGGACTCGATCCGTGTTCCCAGTTTTTGCAGCGACAGTTAATGATTCAGTTTTTTCTTCTCGCAGAATATCTCGGGAAACTAAACATTCTGTAGCCACCTCTGGAGTGATTTGAGTAGTTTATGGCAACACAACCTCCCATAATATCGTGCTAAAGTGCCGTGACGCAAATACTATAGCATCGGAGTATTTTTAACTTACGAGCTACGGGAAAGAAAATGGCGGATGCGTCAGCTGGTACTTACAGGAGCCTTAGGGCCGATTCTCGGGTCACACTCTGCGCTGTGTCTAGGGCTTGGCTTCGAGTATCGACACGAGACGGGGCGCATTCTGTTGTGAAACACAAAAGGGTAATTGTTGTGGCTAATTTCAGTTGGGGATCGTCAACGCTTACTTGCTATATGTCAGCGTAGCAAAGAAAAGAGGAGAGACACCGAAGAGTTATTTGGAGTTTCGGAAGAATCTTTTCAAGAAGCTTGTGAGCGACGTCAGGGCTCAACCGACCGCAACAACGAAGAGGCCACACTCTGAGCATGGAGAACTACACGGGATGGACGGATATCGCAAGAATGGACGCCGGCAAACATGCTAACGGTGTCGTTTGCAGTGATCGCTCCAATTAAGGAAGGCGAAAACAGTCCCCCATTTTACGAAACTTGTTCGTCCAAATCTTCTCTTCATGCGCTGTCGGGCTCGGCTAGCACTGGGATGGGTTACCGTCCGGGTCTGCTGAGTGCTGTTGGCAAGCGGGGTGCATTCAGCCCTTGTGAGGCCAACTGAGGAGCTACTTGCTGGAGAAGTAGAGGTTCCGGCCTGGAAAAACCAACGCAATGGCTGGAAATGCGTGGCGTTGACCACGCCCCCTTCATACCGCATCCGGTGACCCCTGCGGGCAGAAGATGACACGGCGGCCGGTCGGTATCCCTTGGGCCATCGAGGTCTGCATGGGGCGGAGTTTAGTTTAGTTTAATTCAATGCATAACCTCTCAATTAAAAAATAAAGTAAAAAAAATGTACCATTTTTCTTTTAATTTTATCACCAAAGTGAGCGATATGGAATAATGAAATGCCCTTAAAGTATGCCCTTAAAGAGTTTTTTGAGCTTCACTTACAAAAAGAAAATTACACCCATAGGTCAAAAATTGTAGATTTTATAAGGGACGAAAGAAAACCAAGGGATATGGAACCTACAGAGCGCTTAAAACAGCCGCGCCGAATTGCTCCGCTTTGGGAAAACGCGATCCGTGGCGGAAGGATTAAGGGAGCCAGCCGCGGCGACCGTAAGGATACCACAGATTGCGTGACGTATTCCTCCACAGCTCATACCAGGGCACTGATCCACATTTTTATTTATGACGCCACTCAAATACACTGTCGCATGCGGCCCGCTAAATGATCTTTCATCAATACCAGAAGGGGGCTGCCCAGGGACGTGCGTTATGCTCCAATGGAGAGTAACAGGACACTTCCCTACACCCTTCTCACTGCCGTCTCAGGCGCCATCCTGCTGAGTCTCTGAGCCGAGCTGCCAGATCCGTAGCCCATTATCGACGTCAGGATGCTGTTATGATACGGTCTGATGGAGTAGGGCGCGAGATGAAATCTCCAATGCCCAATCCCAGCATGTCTGTTCAGTGCTATTTGCGCTAACTTAGCTTAAGGAGAGCCGGAGGTGGTCAGATAAAAAAAATACTATTGTTTTTGCTATCAACAATTAATTGGAACATTCCTCTTCAATGAAAACTTTGAATTATTGTTATGCTCGTCCTAGAAGTGGCGTCATTACCATTTTCTCCCGCGCCATCACAGGAAATTGGCGGGGCCGCTGAATGCATCTAACACCCTTTGGTGACTTCTTGGCGAACTACATGGCTTTTCTCGTCCTGACGTTGAATATTTCCGTATGTTACCCGTACAGTGAGTGTGGAAGGATTGGCTACATTGTTTTCTGTGAGAAATGAAGCGTTAAGTGCAAAAGTGTATGGGTTCACGGCCTCGAAGGCTCAAACAAACTTTGGGATCAAGCAAGGTCAGTGATAGGAAGTCAATAGGAGGGAGAGGCAGGCTTACTAATGAGGCGATTGTACATGTACAGAGGTACTATGGGTATGCAATAAGGCAAAATACTAGTAATGCTAGTGAGATGCGAAAAGCGGTGTGGGCACTGTTCCTTCATACTGCCTCTTCCAATGAATGCCCTCAACACAGCCTGTGCCCAAAAGATTCCTGGTGCAAATGTAATGCCAAAAAGGACTATGATCGCAAGCATGGTTTGCCAACAGCTGTGGTACACACAATAAAAGCAATTTTTCATGACTTAGCACAGCCAGAATTGTTAAACAAATGTTTACACGGAAAAACGCAGACTCCTAATGAGAGCGTAAACAATTTAATTTGGACAGTGATTCCTAAAATCATGCCATTCATGATGCAATAGCAACCTACAACCAAGCAAAAAGTGTGAAGTATTGAAGTCATTAGGATTTCAAGCTGGGAGGGGGGACACTGTTCGAGCACTGAGAAAGATTGAGAGAGAGAGGGTAAGAGGAGCAGAAAGAATAGAAAGGAATATCAAATATGATGGAACAACAGGCCAGAAGACCAAAATATAAGCTTTTGTAGGATGAAGAAGAAGACCCTGATAATCCATCTTATAGTGCAGGAATGTATTGAAAAACTTTGATAGCCATTTCCCGTGAATTAGAATTTTCCGAATGTAAGGAACATTTTCTCAAAATCCACGTAAACTAGGGAGATGAAATTTTTATATAGCACTCCTAGTGGTCTAACTTAAATTGTAACACAGCCATTTAGCAATATGTACAGTAGTTTTATTTCAATTTTATTAAATAAAGCATTTTTGGTAAAAATGTTGGGTCATTAATAAAAAAATAATATTGAAAGGAAAGTAGAAAAAAATACTCTAATATCACTCCATAACTGCATAACTAAACCACTCTATGTGTTGAAAAAATTCTTCGGTTTGGTAGATTGTTCATCAAACTTCGTGATTTTAACACGGGCAGCATAGGGACCTCTGTCTCCCCTTAAGCTTGACGTGGTGGATGATGGGGACGCAGGTCCTGTTGTTGGTGTTGTGAACACAACCAGAGCAAGGACGCTCCATCAGAGGCGGTTCATATCTCTTCTTGAGGATTTGGGGGTAGAGTATAAAGAAGATGGATAATTCATCATAGCAGTGTGAGGTGGTTGAGCCTGGCCAAACTGTTAATAAGACTCTGGATATTGCAGACTGAAATTATCTTATTTACACTATTTAGTTACAAAAATAGGATCTGGGAAGTGGTGATAGGGGATTATGTTAACAGCTGAATGGACTCAATTGAATAGACTCAATGTGACTTGCAAGGAAAGGGATTGACTGTGCGTGAAATGTTGACACATATAAAAACATTCAAATCAAAACGAGGTCTATTTGCAAGGGGAGCAAATGAAGACATTTCTCGTCATTTCCCTTTACTAGCGAAACAGAAAGTGCCAAAAAGTGTTTCTGGTGAGATTAAACATCATCTCTAGAGTTTGCAGGCTGAATTCACAAGAGGGCTCCAGGACTAAAGGGAAATTAACATCAATTCAATCTGCTGTTGTATCCTATTATCGCTGATTTTGTCACAGCACTGGAGGAGCAGCAGCTTGAACTTATTGACATGCAAGCAGGTCACACACTGAATTAAATTGTTAATGCTGTACCATTAGTTGACTTTTACAAATCTTTGTCGATTGAAAAATTTCCATGTATGCAGAAATTTCCTGCGAAAATATTCTCCATGTTTGCATCTACACCATTTGTGAACCAAGTCTTTCTTGCTTGAAGATCAAGTACCGAATCTTTGAAGATTTTCAACAAATATTAAATTGCTGGCTGCAATGAGAATATCTACTAGTAATCTCACTCCTGATTTTTTTAATTAGCTATAGTGTGATAGGATACATTTTTCTCATTAAATTTGTTTTGGATTTATATATACTTGGAAGAAACTATTACTAGCTTATTATATTTACCATATTTACCGATTTTTATAGTGCAGTTTATAACTTTTGTTAAATGCAAAGTTAACTAATGAATGCATTTTGGAAATGCTGCCCTCCGCAAACCGCTGCATTTGTAATGCGGCCCCCAAGCCAAAACAGTTGCCCACCCTTGAATTTGGGATCAGTCGAGATATTTGAGATCTGAAGTATTGTCATCGACAGAATGAACTAAAATGCTTCGACATCTTTCTGTCAGTTTTAGGGAGTGTAGACAGCAACAGCACGGCAAACGAGATAGTTGTAATATCAGAATATCGATGTTGGTGTTTGTAACCTCCCCCTCAATTACTGACTTGTATAACTGCTAATTAATTTGAACGAGTTTGCGTGTACCTAATGCAGCTAAAATTTTGTAAGGCTATCGTCACCGAAGACCAGTGAGCCAATAATGAGGAAGGAACGGTTACACCTAAATACCAATAAAAGGAAAATATAATTTTAAATAACTGAAAAAAGGTAACTGATTTTGTGCAGTCGTTTACGTCACAGTTGGATGGAAAGGAGATATTCAACAGAATTAATGCCAACACTTAGGTATTTGCAAATAAAATTACTGTCACCAACCCTAAGGGCAAAATGATATAAACCTATAAGATAATTTAGTACAAGAAATAAATAAACGACTTCGACAAAGCAGAGGATTGTTAAGACGTCATAATTAGTAAGCCTTGAACTTACGTACAAAAAATGAATTCTGATGTAATACTAATTAAGCACGCAATTACTGAATGAAATTGTAAATGAATTTAAAAAAAAGCAGCAATTATTCTCGCAACCTCAATGTAACACTAAGTACATATCTGAACAATTGCAAACACTTCAAATTATGTGAAACTGAATTTATTCTACAAAACTGAATCAAATAGTTAATTGTTACATCAAATAATACGTACCAAGCTCGGAGTCACTCGCGCCGCTAAATAAAGTAATAAAGAATTCGCACTGTTAAGCCTTTCCGTCCCACATTATGAAATCAGTTTTGGAAAAATTAAAATTCAGTGTTTTCTGTATTAATGCAGTGCAGTAAACATCAAAATATGTGTTTCGAAATTTTGATCGAACTATTGATTTTTTATTTCATGTATTTCATGCACAACACAGATGTTTGTATCGATCTATAATGATAGCATAATCTTCGCCACAGCACCAAAGACAAGACAATTCACTGCTGGAATAAAATAAAAGGAACAACACTCACGCTCACACTCTCAGCCACGTACAGACGGCAACGCAACACAACCTGCAGGATGGACAGATTAATGCCTCAGAAGTGGCTACACGCCGTACCAAGCGGCAAAATATTGTACTAGAGGCATGTTGTTCATAAAAAATGCAACTTTAAGGACTGATGCACAAAATACGATATAAATCAACTTTTAATATATTGTTGTTCAGGAACAACACTGTGAACGAAAGGGTTAAGGAAGCCAGCCGCGGGGAACCCAAGAGTACCACACATTCCGGGACATAATGCTCCACAGCTCACACCAGGGCACTGATCTACATTTCTTTCTGTTTTGACGCCACTCAAATGCTCAAGAAGGAACCTACAAAGAAGAAAAATATCCAATCCTACATGTACATCAAGATTGAAGCAACAACTTCAGTGGCTCAACAAACTAAGCTACGTGGTGCCAAATTTTGAATACAACAAGATATCAAGAAAATACTACATCATAAAACATTCCACAACCAAGATATGTATTTAGATTTATTGGAGCTTAGTTGTTATCCAGCACCATTAATTTAGGACCACATAACAACCTTCATAGAAAAAGATGTAAATCAAATTAGATGCAAAATAGTTATTGGAAAAGGAATATCTATAACGTACCTCAATTACAATGCTCTAATAGAAACCAATTATATGAATAGCATCCCCTTTCACTTTCCAGCAGAGATAAAAGAATTTAAAAAGAAAAGTTTTCCTAGATAAGAGAATCAAATATAATTTATACCCCCTCACTTAATTATAATCATAAAAAGCAGTTTACAGCAACAACAGAAAGCAAGTATATGTAAGGCAAAATAACAATCAGAAAACAAAATGAAATAACCACAAAAACAGTAAATATAATGGAAAGAGAAACGTGTGATACAATACAGAAATGACCACATACTATTATCACAAATCAACCAAAACCAGACGAAGGAAACAGTCCACTTTAAAAAATTACTATATACAAAAATTAAATCAATGTAACACCCTCTTGACAGTATACTAAATTAGAATGTATATAAATTGAACCACGAGATAGCAAGATTCCGTAGCCATCCTAAATTACATAAGCCTTTAATCCAGATCTGCCCCATTCTAAATAACATCGACAGTTCCACATATCTCGTTAGTAACAATCTAAGTAAATCCTCAAGAAATATTATACATACATGAACATCTACTTTATAAAAAATCTGCATCAATAACACAAAAACTCAGACATACCAATAGCTACTAATCGCAAATTCGTCTCTTTGGACATCACGAACCGTTATAGAAATATTTCAAAACTAGAAGAAAAAAACATTATTGAAGAAAATTTGTTGAGATGCAGAAAAACTTCCACCTCCGAAATACACGAAATAATACAACTCTTTATCTTTGGACTTCACCAGAAGTACTTCACATTTAACAGTGAATTATACACACAAAATGATGGAGTGGGAAAGGGTTGCAACTTTTATGGCATACTGGCAGATATCTTTCTAAACAAACTAGAAGAAAAAT
This sequence comes from Locusta migratoria, assembly GCA_026315105.1. NCBI lineage: Eukaryota > Metazoa > Arthropoda > Insecta > Orthoptera > Acrididae > Locusta > Locusta migratoria. Next base: position 8,653,825 of record CM048750.1, on the reverse strand, counting down.
TGTTTCAGGCATTGTATACTCCCAACAATAAATAATATACTATTATCTTTATATTAATGACATAATAATGTTTACAGACGGTAAAAATGAAGACATTGTCACATACACAACACATTAAATACTCTCCATCCAAAAATGAGATTTATAATGCAACGAAAATCAAACAAATCCATAAAATTTCTGGACCTGACTATAAGTAATATTAACAACACACACAAATTCGATATATACAGAACCAGTAAACACCACTGCGTGCACAATGCACTTCAAATGAAATTATAGGTGGAATAATACAACCGAAAACCTCACAAATATGTCTATTTCCACAGTATGATCAACAGAATAATAAATCTACCTCCAGACCAAAACGCTGTCCTAAATCACAATATTGTATAACAAAAAGTACACTTCCACACTACCTATCACACAACAAGAAATTACACTCACTAGAGAAAATCCAAAAACCTATAAAATTACATATATACCAACCACCTATATGGGTAATATTTCTGACAAAATTAACAAAATACTGATAAATATCAGCATAACATTCACTTACCAAGCATGTCATAAGATTGCAACAAAAATGTGATCAGGACATTGCAAACCACTTATTTAGACCGGTAGAAATTTCATAATAAGATTTCGTGAACAAGTAAGACAAACTGATTACAATCCATCCAATTTATTCTAAAAGCTCAACACTACACAGCAGGCGATGTCGAAAACGCTGTTGACAGATTACACAGTATACCAATAGGACCCGTAATGAACATTTTGCATGAACTGGAAATATTTTTACACACGAAAAAATAACCCCATCTTATAATAAATGAAGGAACAGACCTCAAACATAAATATTTCCTCCAAAATTTTATTGGGGTATTCAAACAGGAATAAGGTAAACAAAATCATAATCAGAGATAAAATTGTGACACAGATTACACCAACGATATAACTTCTAGATTTTTATGGAATATCGTAGGTATTGATCTAAACAAACGACTGTAACCATGAAATATAGTTTACCAGCACAACCAAAGTAAAATAAAAAATAAAAATAAATAAATAAAATTCAGATTCTCTACACAACCTGGATGTATGACTATGTCTCTGAGCATATAACTGCTGTGTGCTAGCACATTGATATGTTTTGCTCATGATTTCCCTTTGTTCGCCTTGTTTGAATATGGCAAACGAATTTCCATTAGTATGTACGTGAGAAGAACTGCTTGCTTACCTCTTGTTTTGAAATTTATGTCAATACCTGATATTTCTTGTTCTAGTAACATTTCGTAACAGCCACATGTGAATTTGGCAAGAAACTAAATATGAACATCTATGACTGGCACACTCAGACAACTGAAGTTCAACAGCGAGGTACTATAACACCAATGTACAGATTACACCAATGATATCTGTACTATTTGAATGCTGAACTACAGATTACTGAGCTTGCCCGCCATAGATGTCCATGTTCTGTTTCTTGATTAATTACAACATGGCTTCTATGACATATTACAAAAAGACGGAAAGGAAATATGTTTCTTCGCATGTTGACAAAAATTTCAAATGCAGAGGTAATCTAGCTGTTACTTGTCACGTACTAACTGATGGAAACTCGTTCCACTAATTACAAGATGGCGGACAATGCAAATTCGTGTGCAAAACATGTGAATGTGCAGGCAAGCTACAGACACGAGAGTTATACATCCAGGTTTTATAGAGATCAGTGGATTACACAGATTATAGACTCTCTGGATTAATTATTACTTTGCTGGTCTAGATCTAAACAAACCGTTGTAACTAAGGAGGTTAAAATAACACGTCAGCTCTACAATACGAACACTTCTCCGACACTTATCAATATGACGGAGGCGAGCTTCACTTTTTCAGCGTAAGGGTATCTCCCTGTATTCTAACCTCCTTGGCTGTAACCATACAATATCGTTGACCAACAAAAGTATCAGTCACAATAACTTCAAATTGCAGTTAAAACGAACTACAGAAGAAGTTATTAACAATTAACAATATTGGATGGAAGACACACAATTCAGAAAGTATGTTAAGATCAAATTTTACGAAAAAAAAAAACTATCGTTCCTGTCATGTTTTGTGTTACACGAATATTGTAACTAACCGTCACAGATAACCTGAAGATGCCTATATAGCCAAAATGGTCAAAGTATAAAATAAATAAATATTACACCAGTAAACTGATTAAATGTAATTAATACCATGTCGTTAAAACACATTTACAGTGGTTCAGGACCCAAATATTACAAATCGTTAACATTTTGTTGTATTTAGTAAATAGCTATGGCTGATCATAACGTACAGGAGCGATATATAATCGAAGATTTTGTTCGGAAGTGGACAGTATGTGTTTTGATTAGTTGCTCCTCGTGTTATTTAAACAAGTAGGCGTCTCTTTGAGGGCCAGTCAGTCTGGGACAGAAAATATAAACAAGTACATAAATCAGACCAACTCAAACCGAACTAGACAAAGGTATTGTAAGAACACTGTACCTATGTGAGAAATAATAGCAACAGATATGACAGTAACAAAAGAACAAATAAGTTGAGATTTAACAATTTTGGAACACTATTATACAAATTCCCACCAACACTGGTATAAACATGTGTTTCATGAAACTAGCTTAGAACGTAACGTAGTTGCAAACCTGTTTGAAAAACATGCTCAACCAAAAGCCACTGTAGACTGTTGAAGTAGCTCTGATAATATTAAAATGTGCTTTAGTTGTTCTGCATGCAAAGCGCTAATGTGTCTGAAAAGCATGATTCTCATGCAAGTGATGTTAAGTGGTGTTTCTAACGATTATGAGGTTCGACAATACTAGCAGTGATGTATCGTGTAATGGTGGAGATGTTTATGATAATGCTGTGGTAAGCAATTACTGTAAATCTGTAGGAAATGATGTTGTTGTAGATGATATTGAGGTATTGAAGAGCACTGAAGGAGAATTAGATGGTACCATTTATTTAGAGGTAAAATAGGGTGTTACTGATGGATGTGGTGAAACAGACAATGTTACGGACACTAACAACAGCACGCTTGAGAATCCGATTAGTCCATTGGTGACTCATCAGGAGACAGGGGGTTGAAAACAATGATATTTGAGAGAAAATTTTGGGTTGGGTGTGGAAAAACTTAATTTTTTTATGAAAACAGTAAATTAAAGGCTAAATTGAAAGGGATTTGCAAACATAAGCATAATTCCAAGCCGTTTGTGACATCTTGCACTGATGTTGGGGAGGAGAGTGAAAAAATTTGTGTTATTTCGCAATGATATAGATGATATGTGTATTGAGAAAACCTTAGCTGTTAATTTAAGTGCCTAATGAACGTAGATTTGAGGAAATACTTGATGACTTATTGTATGAAGAATAGGAACATAAATATATCTCAATGGGTAGCCCTTATGCGAAAATCAGAAGTGCAAATTGGGAACTTTTATTTTTATTGATATTAAATTTCGGTATAAATACTTACGATTTTGCGGTACACTATCTTTACTGATGCATTACAGAAGGTGCTTGATTTGTTGTCTAACCAAGATATCTACAAGGTAATCATTTTGTGCTTCAAGCTCTTGCCTGTGTTTTCTTCTTAATATATTATGGTAAGGATGGTTGATTCTGCCTTGAGCGAACACAACATATGATTTTTGTTCACCCAAACATGTTTCAGAGAAGTTTCTCCATAATCAGTGGGATTCCTATTTATTTTTGCATTTGTTAATGAACGACATATAAAGAATTTTAACATTATGGTATCTTGACAGTTCTGAAGCTAACTTAGTTTCATTAATCATACATTTGTAGAGATTGTAGAAACTACAATACACACCTTACAGCCACAATTAGTGTTTCTTATGGCTGCTTCAGATTTGTAGATCTGTTTTAAATGCCATCTAGTATGTCATATGCAATTAATCGGATTTTAAAGGTTTTGTTACATGCCAGTAAGCCAAGTATTGAACACATTGCTTTTTAAATTCGTTTTGTAAAGGTGTATGTCAGATATATTTACTGCGTATAGGTTTTGTGAACTGCTGTGGGGATGGAAGTTATGTGTGGAGTTATAGGTGTATTTACTCAAGGAAACCACAAAAAGTAAGTACACGTATATCTTCACACGTAACTTCCACCCTCCCCACAGCAGCTCACAAAACCCATTCACAGCAAATGTGTCTGAGATATACCTTTAAAAAATCCGTTATTAATTGCAGATGACACACTATCTTTGGCCGTTCTCCCGCACATGCAGGGTCGGCCCTGTGTTAGACGCGGATTTGGCACGTGTTCATATTTTGGGGGTGGCCGGATGCCCTTCCTGCCGCCATCCCATGACCCCCAGGAGGAAATGTGTACCCCAAATGTCTGCGTATAGTGTCATAAGTGTGCGAAAGTGTAAAGTGTTACCAAATGTTTGCGAACTGTGTAACTGAGGCGGGACTTGGGGACCAGCCCGGTATTCACTAGGGGAATGCGGAAAACCGCCTAAAAAGCACATCCCGGCTGGCCGGCACTCCGACCCCCTTCGTTAATTCGCCGGGCGGATTCGAACCGGGACCGGTACGCCTCCCCGTCGCGGAAAGCGGTGCGTTAGACCACACGGCTAACCGAGCGGGTTGCAGATGACACACTGGATGAGGTTGAAAACAGATATAAAAATCTGAGCAGCCATAATAAAAACAAAATATAGCTTGTATAATCTCTGTAAGTGTTAATTAACGTAAGTAACTTACCCTCTGTCAGATATAAAGTTAAAATTTTTTTATATGTCATTCATTAACAGAAGCAACAATAAATAGGAATCCTAACGATGATGGAAAAACTTCTCCGAAACATGTTTGGGTGAACAATAAACATAAATTGTATTTACTCGAGGCAGAAAAAAATCCTTTATCTGCAAGGAATGTTGTGCCTCTCACAGTCGTGGCACACGTCTTAATTGGCAGGGACCGGAAACAAGTATGTCACTGACAGTCGCTTTACTAAGTGCTACTCGGAGGAACTGCAAATGCGCCTCAATCAGTTTTGCGACCGAGAATTGCTAACGGGACTACATTTAAGGAACATTTGGAGTCAGAAAGCTTGAAAATACACATCGTTTACAGCGGCACTTAGGTCTTCCGCCGACAATGGTTGACTACAGGTATGCGGTGTGACAGGACGGACCGCCATCTGGCCGCCTTCCAAATGATACCAGCCGCCGAGGGCATCGCCTGCCCAGTAAGGTGTTTAACCTGCGACGTATGCACGCTGTAGATCAGCTTCTGGTCAAATGTTCGGGACTTAAATACTATGATTATCAGTCCTTAGGCTCACAAACTACGCCGCGGCGGAGCGGTCGAGCGCATTGAGGCGCTATACTACTATGCACGAGACCGTTCCCCGTCGCGTGTTCGAATCCCCCCTTGGGCATGGATGTTTGTGCCGTCTTTAGTATAAGCTATTTCATAAGTAGTTTGTAAGTTTAGGGACTGATGACCCCGCAGTTAAGTCCCATAAGCTCTACAAACATTTGAACATTTTTGAAGCTTACCAACTACTTAAAGTAACTTAAACTAACCTAAGGACAACACGCACACCCAAGCCCGAGGGAGGACTCGAACGACCGACGGGGAGCAATCGCGGTTTCGCAGCAAGACGCCTTAGAACGCTCGGCCACTCCACCGTTGCCTTCTGGGGCGTTTCATGTTTTCCATACCACAACGGGGATCCATTTACAAGGAGTCCACATGGGTATCGGATATTAGAATTTTTTTGTATATTTGTGGTACTTGAAATTCAGAACTTAAGTACATCTACATCTACATACATACTCCGCAATTCACCGTAAGGTGCGTGGCGGAGGGTACACTGTACCACTACTAGGCATTTCCCTTCCTATTCCACTCCCAAATTGAACGAGGAAAAAAAGAATGCCTATATGCCTCCGTACGACATCTAATTTCTCTTATCTTGTCTTTGTGATCTTTACGCGAAATGTAAGTAACAGTCGACCAAAGCCATTCGACGCAACTAAAAAATTCTAAGGGAATTGTTCATAAAGAGTGGGTGCCTCCTGGACAAACAGTTAACCAATATTACTACAAAGAGATTTTAGAAAGACTGTTATTGTAAGGATTGCTGATAATTGGATTCCCATACTGCTCTGGCAGTACAGCGATTTTTAAACTGAAATAAATTTCAGTACTACCACAGTCACCTAATTCACCAGATATGTCAAAGAAGCACACAAGCAGGCATTTACTTTTGACTTTGACATGCGCGCTGTTTTTGGTCTGGGTGATCCCTTTGAGCATCATCGAAAACTTTGGCGTTTTGCCTCTAAATCGTACTGAACAAACCAACTTTCATCACCAGTGATAACACGGCTCAACAATTCTAGATTGATTTCCTTTTGCTCTAACAGAGCGACTGCCACATTTTTCCGGGTTTCTCGCTGTTGTGGTGTGAGAGTTTTGGGGACCATTTTTGCACAAATCTTTTTCATACCAAGATATTCAGTTATTATTAGACAAACCGTTCAGTTCTTCTGCAATCATTTTCACGGATAATCTTCAATCAGATCGTGCGAGTTCACGTACCCTGGTCAAGTTGACATTCGTCCGTGAAGTTGATGATCGTCCACTGCCGACTTCATCTTCAACATTCGTTCTGCCTTCACTAAACATTTTATGCCAACGAGAAACTTGAGCTTTGACATAACCTCCTCTCCAAAAACCTTCTGAAGCTTACCGTAAGTTGTCGTCGCATTTTCATCCAATTTAACGCAAAAAGAAATGGCATACCGTTGTGCAGCATATGCGGTCCATTTCCGTGAAGAGAGACACAAACATGTGTTGACTTATTACAGAACATATCACGACTGAGCTGTGCCGCTTAGGCTAGAAGCAGCTTATAGACCTAGGTCAAAGATATTGTGGATACCGAAGGCTGCAGGGTTGCCACATCTTGCAAAGAAAATCAAGCTCGTTATTTTATTGTAGCACCTCGTAAAAATTGTGTAATTATCCGAGCACAACGAAAAAAAATCTATCACGGCGGGATTCAAGCCACTGTCCCTATGGTTATAAGTCCAGAACGCTACCACCTGAGCTTCACCGATAGATGCTGCAACTGTTTAAACTATTGGTACTTATGTGTACTTGCAAAACTTCAAAGTCGATTTTCTCGAGATTTATTGAGAGTTGCGTTGGATGGCTTAGGCTGATTGTTATTTGAGATTTGAACTTGACGTACCATAAATATAAAAAAATTCTAAAATTCGATATCTATGTGGTCTCCTTGTCAGTTACGTTACTGTAAACACCAACGAGGATAAACAATTACTAAGCTTACAACGGGAAAACGCCTCGGTATTTATTTAGCAATAAAATATTTCAGATATATACCTTAAGGAATAACATTTTCGGCCTACGCAGACTACATCCTGTGATGTTGTACATTCAGACAAAATAATTGAAGAATTTCCTCGTTTCAACACTTTATCTTGAGGGGCACCCGCAGGGAGATGCCCGGGGGAGGAGGTGTCACTAGTAAGAAATATGAAAAAAGGCCATAAAATTAGGAAAAAAGGCTCTGCACAATATCAATAAAATGACGTACAAGATATAAAAATCTAACAATTAACTTCCTGGATTAATCGGTAACTAAACAGCTGCACGGGATTCTGGGCCATAAAGTATACAGGAAGGATATATACACTGCTCGATACCTCCACAAGGAGTCAAACCACTATCCTAGACAAAAAAGAGATGTCATCAAGACCTTGGTGGACAGAGCCCACAAAATCTGTGAGACGGCCGCGGTGGCCGAGGGGACTGAGGCGCGTCAGTCACGGTCTACACGGCCACTGCGGTCGGGGGTTCAAATCCCCCTCGGGCATGGATATTTGTGCCGTCCTTAGTGTTAGCTAGTTCATAAGTAGTTTGTAAGTTTAGGGACTGATGACCCCGTAGTTAAGTCCCATAAGCTATACAAACATTTGAACATTTTTGAAAATCTGTGAACCAGCTTACCTGCAGGATGATCTGACTCGCCTATGGTCGGCCTTCAAGAAAAATGGATGTGCTAGCACGGACACTGATCGAGCACTCCATCCAAGAAGACAAGAATCCGGAGGTACTGAGCTACATCGGCGACCACCTGGAAAAGCGTTCCTCGCGTTCATTAGTAAAATTACAGTCCACATCGGGAAAGTTTTGGTCAAACATGGGGTAGAAACGATCTACAGACCCACCAAGATGATCAAAGAGTATTTAAGATCTTCAAAAGATGTACGTCATCCCCTAGAAACATCTGGTAGGTAAAAAATTCGGTAATTTTCAAGATAACGAGAACTGCCATGGCGGCCGCCGCCCTAGCGATATATATCGAAGAGCGTCGTATCGAGATATCGATCACGTAGAATCCGTGTACATAGGACACCGGAGATTCTGGCGCTACGCGCCATCACGTAAAAAAAAAAAAAAAAAAAAAAAAAAAATTAAAAAAAAAAATTCTCCTTTAACCTCTTAAGGCTACGCTACAGATCACTATTTTTAAGTCGAAGTTAGGTTAGGTATAGGTTAAACAAGAAGTTCTTTTTTAGTACGTGAGGGCGCGTAGCGCCCGAATCTCCGGTTCAGAAACACTATATCGAACATTCGATATATATCGATGGCAATGCCGTTTCCTTCGATGTACAAGGATTCTTACAAATTACCGTATATTTATGTGTAAAGTTCCCATACCTTCCTCAATACGTTGAGTCGCCTTCGTCGTCGTCCCCATCATCTTCCGTTATACCTTTAGTCGTATAAGCCAGTGGTTTGAGTCCTTTCTGTCCATATCCAGGGTACACGCGAGAAATATCTGATAAAAACACTGGAAGAATCTCTCCTGCCACTTTCTTTCCAGCAAGTCCTAAGTTATGAAAATATAAGTACTGAAATAAATACATTTCATCGCGACTACCCGGACGACCCTCACGCTTAATGCGACTCTTCACGTTTTTCCAAAGACTCTCAACATTCTGCGTACGGACTGATTGATCTGTACCAGAGACAAATTGTACAGAATGATTGACAAATTCGTGGTCAAAACCTTCATCACTGAGATTTTGGTAAGAACTCCATCCATCTGTAATAATTTTGGTACCCGGAAGTATGAAATACTTAATTAGTGGTACCAGCTTTTCTTTTCCCCTCGACTGCACTTTAACTACAAAACACTTCTTTGAACCTCTTTCGATACCACCAAACACCCAAATATGTTTAGTCTCATTTCTTAACATACGTCCTCTATTATACTTCCTTCTACCGATATGCGACTCATCAATTACAAAAAATTTTTTCGGGTCCTCCTATGGGTCTGGCACTATTCGTCACAATAACATAACAGACTTTCCGGCAAAAGGAATAATAGTCACACAAAGTTTGTACTGACAAACCACTTTCTGACGCCGCTTGCTGCAAAGTATAATCCCTAGCCCAACAAGCAATTGCAATAATATTTTGCTTTATAGAGAATCGCGCTCTCTCAAACCAGGTATTTTTCCTAATCGTTGTCTTCTTTCTGCAGTGTGCACAAAATAACACAAATGGGATATGTACATCGCTCTTATTCGCAACAACTTTAACACTACCTTCCTTGTGGCATACAACACAATTTTTCGGTTCTGTATCCGGTAATAATTTGTATTCTCTGCAAAATTCTACACTCTTCTCTTTCGTGGCAATCCTAGGGATTAATACGTCCCATGTAAGAACGGCACACTCACTTCCCGCATCACTAGTAGTAGCCATTTCACTACACAAACTTAGTACTGTTCTCTAGTACCGATTCGAATCGTGTGGTTTTTCGCGGTAGTAGATTCGATATTTACCGCTTCGATATATATGAACCGCTTCGATATATATCGCTAGGGCGGCGGCCGCCATGGCAGTTCTGGTTATCTTGAAAATTACCAAAAATTCCATGCAGTTGTGGTCAAGTATTAATTGGAAAAACTAAAAGAAGTGTCAATACCCGCTTAGCCGAACGCAAAACTATCGTCTACGACACACCGTAAAATCGGTCGTAGCAGAATATATTTTTCGTGATGGAAACCATGAAATACAATTTAGTGAGACAAGCGTTGCTAATTTCCAAGAATGCATGCAATAGAAGTAGCTTGACCTGAAACACATATCGATTATGCGACTATCGACGCGAGACTTATGAATTGTTTTTTGCTCGTGGTCACAGGAACGTGTATCATTATTTTCTGTTGTGGTGAGAGACGGAGTGATTTAAAAGGCTTTGCAGTCACAGGTTCTTAAAGAGAGAAAATAGAAAGCTATCACACTCATGTGACTGGTTTTCAGTTTCCTTTTCTAAAGATATTTTGTAGAAACTTATTATGCCATGAAAATTGTATCTACAATTTTTATACAATATAAGTAATTCTCAGGAGTGGTACTATAAATTTGCGTTGACATGAATTTGGAAGAAGCACTATAAATATTTTTTGTAGCAGAATCACTACACGTTCGTAGGAAGTGGCTCAATGTTTTTGACGAATTTCGGTGTAAATGCTATTCTTCCTACTGTTACTGACGTAAATTGAAGGTGGTAGTACGTTTCTATGTAAAAACATGCTCGGAAATCGTAACATTTTCGTATAAAATTGTTGAAAGATTCTGACGAGATGAATTGTGATGTAGGCTAATTCTAACGCTTATTCTAAATTAGTAACGTACTACCTCCTTCAATTTACGTCAGTAACAGTAGGAAGAATGGCATTTACACCGAAAATTCGTCAAAAACATCGAGCCACTTGCTACGAATGTGTAGTCATTCTGCTACAAAAAATATTGATAGTTTGATTCCATTACTTGGAGGTGCTCCACGACCACACAATGATGAACTCACCAGATGTAACGGCCAATGCTGCTAATTACATCTGGTGAGTTCAATATTGATAGTGCTTCTTCCAAATTCATGTCAACGCAAATTTAGAGTACGACTCCTGAGAATTACTTGTACGTAATCATACGTTCGTAGACATCAAGGAGGTTAACCTCCTTGGTAGACATTCATATCTTGTCACCTGCACGTCAATGTGCGTGTAATCGATTTAGAGTTGCCTGTTCGATAAGTATCGTTTCAGGCCGAGCTAGTTCGATCGCAAGCAGTCTTCGAAATTACCCAAGTGTTTTATCTGGGACATCGCATTATCATGTGTGCGTGTATAGAGAGGCAATAGAAATTCACAAACACCAGAATAGGTTAAATCAAAAAGAAGAATTTCTCAAGTTAGACAAAATATTGACGTCAACTTTGAGACAGCAAAATGACAATCGATTACTTTTAATCGAGAAGGGCGACACCATCCAGAGACAGCCAAACACTCTGCCTCACATGATGACTGTGGAGGTGCCTTCTAAGCACTCTATAAATGCGAGACCCCCTCGAATCACCGTGGCGGTACCACAGAAGATGTCTCCCGGAGATAGAGACCAAACATTGGGAAAAGTTTTATTCATCGACCACGGCCTCTCAGCAGGGACGTTTTATCTGAAAAAAAAAAAAAAAAAAAAAAAAAAAAAATGTCGGCCGTGAAAGTTTAAATTTTCCATGAAATGTAAGAATGTTCACAAAAATTTTTAATGTCGTCTTCGGGGAAAATGAGGATAAATTACCGATGTTTGGTAGAAAGGCCACTGACTTGAATTTTTCATCTGTTAATTTTTCCGGTGTAGCTTTCATTTTAGGTTTGAATTTTAAGGCTTTGCGAATCTTCCACAGTGGACAGCCGTTTTCTTGAAATACTTTTTCCAGTATTTTGGCTGCATCCTCTCCAAATAGAGAGTTATTTTTCTGCCAGCACCAAAGACATCCGCGCTTGTTGGCTCTGTGAATGATGATCAGCTGTTGCTGAAGGCGGGTGTGTATAAAATTCGATGTCGTTGTGGAAGTTAGTATATTGGACGCACGTTACGCACAGTTCCTGAACAATGTGCGGAACATGGACGGTACACCCGCCTGCTACAAGCCGATGAATAGTATTGGCTGAACATTGTATTCAAACAGGCCATAATTTTGTTAATGAGAATGTTCAGATATTAACGTCTGTATCATCCTTCTGGCATTCGGTTTTTAGAGAAACCATTGAAATCCGACTGGCGAGTAATTTAATTAATCGGGATGATGGTTTTATTCTTGATAAAATTTGTAACCCGTCACTCACAGTTGTATGCAATCAAAGACAACAGCAGTGTGGTGTGATAACATCACGGTCTATCACACACAGTCACGACACACAGACATTTGTTCTACGCTGCGGCAACAGCGCTCCAAGCGGCTGGCAAGATACATTTCTGAATACGGTATTGGATGAGTGCGAATAGTATCATTTATATTGATTTTTATCTACATTTTACATTAGGGAACGTATTTAGTTCCATAAAATAGGTAATAACTTAAAAATAGCTCCACACTTTCTTAGGTTTTCTAAGGCCGGTATTACACTGTCATATTTCTTTGCCAAAAGTTTACATCATAAAAATTTGATAGTGAAATAGGGAACTTTGACACATCCCTGCTTTCGTCAAAAAAATTTGATCATATCTAGTGCCTCGCAGTACATTTCATTATAAAAGTCGTTTGTCTACTGTTCACTGCAATGCGAAATGTAACCGTTTGGAGCGCTAGCATCGCTGTAGCTCTTGGACCGCGCTTATTTGAAAGCAAACGTCCTTGTTTCAAAACATTTCGTCGGAGTTTATTTGGTGTGTGCTGTCATCTGAAGCAGACGAAGCATTATATAATCGCAGACACCTGAATAAGAACAGATTAAGGAGACTCGAAAGTTATAAGAGAATGGCGGAGGTACTCAACGGAGAAATTCGGCCTGGGTGTAAGAAGAAGATTAATGGCCTCGTGTGTTACATCAAACACAAAATTAATATAAATATATGAAGCAGATTTTATAAGCTCTCCACTCTTCTCAATCTAATAATAATCGACGCTGTTCCTGCTCTGTTGTTAACAGGTTCTTGTATGCGTTCTTGTCCGTCCAGTAAGTTAATCCTTCTCCTACAGAGAACATTTCATTTCCAACGTGAGCAAGTTACGCCGCCGCGCCATAAGTAAAATTTAATCCCAGTAGCAAGAAATTGCTGTCTCACTGAAAACCTGTCTTCTGCCGATATAGTCTTCTGACGCGCATATACTGATTTTTTATGTGTGGAGCCACTTTACTGAGTAAATACCGATACGTTGTATCATCCATTCTCCAGTAATTTATATATTAGTTGGCGCCCTCCGCTTGCAGCTCCTGTAACACGAAATGATTTCTACTGTTTCCCTCAAGTAAGCCCCTCTTTTATCTTCAGAATGTAGTTTTCGTAATAGCAATGACAGCGCATGATAACGTGTTTACTGTCAGCCATCTTGAAATATGATCAAAAATATGACTACAATGTAATACCACATTTTTAGCGCACGTCAAAGATTTACATCAAAAAAATATTACGAACTTATGATGATATTTTTATGTCGAAGATTTTATCAAAAATTTGACAGTGTAATTCCGGCCTAAGATCCCTTACAAGGAACGAAACGGTATATCGCAGGGCAGTTTATTTACAATTATCTTGTAACTTTCAGGCTTTTACTGGATAATTTCATTTTCTATTAAAATACAAAATGGCTAGGAAACTCGAGAAGACCTGCCCTTTGGCAACAAGATGTCGCTTTTCTACGCAGTAAAATCGGTGAGGGAGGAAAGTAGAAAACGAATATAGAATGCAATAACTACAGTATTAACGTACCAAATCAGCCACCACAGCTGTAGCTGCTGGAAAAAGATCACAGACGTGGCAAGAAACCGGAAAAAGCTATCAAACGGTAAAATGTTACAATGCTTCTCGCTGGGCTCCAGTGTTTATGTTGCCAACAGATGAACAATGAAGTGTAGAATTGTGTTAATATTTTTCAAGAGCTACAGAGTATATGTTATTGCTGCTCGTTTCACTCTTAATACTGTAATTTTCGTTTTAATTGCAGTTGTCATGAAAAAACATTTATTGGTCATCTGAATTATCATTACCATTGGTGCCAACATAACCCTACAGCCCGGCGAGAAGCGTCGTACAATTTAACCCAATCAAATAGTTCGCAACAAAGAACAACCCAATTGCTCAATTGTTGGGTAATTTGGAAGAATCCGTGTACATCGAAGGAAATGGCATTGCGATCGATATATATCCAACATTCGATTCTTGATTCACATTCGACATGACAAACGCGAAGCAGTTAATGTAAATTGTATTTTTGATTGCGTTGAATGTGACGCTTTCTTGTACTTTTCCGACTCAATCTGTGGTTGCCGTTTGAAATATAATTACTCACGCCACCTACAAATACGCTCGTACACGACAACGTATGATGGATATATGTCGATCGCAATGCCTTTTCCTTCGATGTACACGGATTCTTCCGAATTACCAATTGTTGCTACAGCTGCATCACAAACAGCAAGAATCTTCATAAAATTGTATGTTTAAGCTTAAGTTATCACACTGAAAAAGAATACGCCCCTATAAGAAAGACGAGTGAAATCTAAAAATGTGCTAATCATTAGACACAAGATCGAATTGATACGCAACAAAAAACTCTTGTCATAGTAAGAACAGACCATAATATTCATGTTATCTTAAGTTAATGTTCTACTTACTTTCAGCGGAATAAGCAGCAAATATACACATATTCGTAAGTATTGGTTCATGACGAAGTTCTTCGTTATATGTACCACTGAATTAGTTAAGTACGGCTGTATATACATTAATTTGCGTGTTATGTATATCTCTTGATATTTTACTAATGCTTGTAACGCACAAATTATACCAACTATTTCGTTAATTACGTGCACAAATAATTATAAACTCTCGGCGGCGCTAGTGTCGTTGCAACGGTCAGTTGTAACATCTTTCACAGCAGTGAGTGTACCAAATAATGCAAGCCAAAGACCTTCTTTGATGGAGGCATAGTTTATCACACGATTTCCATTATACACGTCGATGTATCGATGAAAAATAAATCTAGCACAAGAGTTCTTGCAGTTGTTTAGATTCTTTACGAAGATTTCTGTTTCACCCGTCGATGCACAACAGCCGTTGGAATTGTTCACTTTGTTCAAGTTTTCGCGAATCAACTGAATTACATCAACGTTCATCATCACAGCTAAGTACCGCTTACTATTAGAGCTTACAATAATTTATTTAACTTTTAATTCTCCGCTACTTTACAGTGTGTGCTATACTATTAGTATCTTTTATAATTATGTACTTACACCTGCCTATTCTCCATTACTATCGTACCTATCTGTGACTGATCAAGATAGAGTACAAATTATTCACACGTGTCAACTAGCTGTAACCTTAATTATAAACAGGTACAACTAACAATAATAATGATACTCAGCACCAGCATATATTCACCACCTATTGTGTAATGTTGGATGCGAGTTTAACGTGTCGCCTCTTACAAAGTAACATGAAAAGGTCTTACATGGGCTACCTATCGTCTTTTTGCGACCTACTGTCTAAGAAATTTGCAGATTGGTGTTATACTTAAAGGGAGTATAACTGTAAAAGTTGCAAACCACACTAGGCTCTACGTTTTGCGCGCTTCTCATTTACTTGTCAATTTGTTCCTTGTGGAAGCATAGCAAAATGATTGCGCCTCTGACAGACTCACTTTCTACACGGGGGATACAAGTTTGATGCTACGTTCTGGGATCCTCTTTTTTATTTTTTTACTAGCTGTAAACCCGGCGTTGCCCGGGTGTTTATTTATCATACACTCTCGTAGTCCACATCCACTCCCCCCCCCCCTCTCTGCATCCACCTCTTTCTCTCCCATCTCCCACCCGTTTCCACCTTTCCTTCTCTTGCTAAGGTTTTCTGTAAGGTACCCTATGTCATGTACCATACAAAGATTTATGTACTCAGTAATCTTCCTCTTGCTTTAAAGCTCATGTGTGCAAAAATTCATAATGATTGGAGGAAACTATGCATTTTGTACATTTCCATAAGTTAAGTACCCTCCACCATGCACCGAAAGAAATCTTAAACAGACAGTGACATTCCTCTTGTTTTTAAGGTAAAGTGTGCAAAATTTCATCAATATCGGAACAAAACTATAGATTTCTATGAAATAGACACGCAGGATCACAATAAAAAACGCACATTGTTGTTCTCGAATATTCAAGTTTTATTTCATACAATCATTGTTCTGAGAAAAACGAAAACAACGAAAAAAGGATCTGTGAAATCGGACAAGCCTTTCTCAAGTTATCGCGCGATCAAGGTATTTAAGCATCCATTTTTATGTTGCAAAGTACCCTCCCACATGCACCGAATGAAACTTCAGGTAGACAGTGACCTTCCTCTTATTTCGAAGGTCAAGCGTGCGAAATTTCGTGAAGATCGGAATGAAACTGTGGATTTAGTGAATGTGTACGCGATGTATGCCCGCCATGCACCTATCACAAAATACTTGTCTTTGGGTCAGGACCACCCCCATGAACCACAGACATTGCTGAGGTGGGGTGGCTTGCGTGCCTCAACGATGCAGATAGCCGTACCGTAGGTGCAACCACAACGGAGGGGTATCTATGGAGAGGCCAGACAAACGTGTGGTTCCTGAAGAGGGGCAGCAGCCTTTTCAGTAGTTACAGGGGCAACAGTCTGGATGATTGACTGAGCTGGCCTTGTAACATCAGCTAATGTGACTTTGCCACACGGTTACTGCGAACGGCTGAAAGCAAGGGGAAACTACAGCCGTTACTTTTCCCGAGGACATGCAGCTCTATTGTATGAAAATATGATGATGGCATCCTCTCGGGTAAAATATTCCGGAGGTAAAATAGTCCCCCATTCGGATCTCCGGGCGGGGACTACTCAGGAGGATGTGATCATAAGGAAAGACAATACTGGCATTCTACGGGTCGGAGCGTGGAATGTTAGGTCCCTTAATCGAGTAGGAAAATTAGAAAATTTAAAAAGAGAAATGGATAGGTTGAAGTTGGATATAGTAGGGATTAGTGAAGTTCGGTGGCAGGATGAACAGGATTTCTGGTCAGGTGAGTACAGGATTATAAATACAAAATCAGTTGGGGGTATCACAGGAGTAGGACTGATAATGAATAAGAAAATAGGAATGCGGGTAAACTACTATGAGCAGCACAGTGATCGCATTATCATTGTCAAGATAGATACGAAGCCAACACCGGCAACAGTAGTACAGGTTTATATGCCAACAAGCTCTGCCGATGATGAGGATATAGAAGAAATACATGAGGAGCTAAAGGAAATTATTCAGACCGTTAAGGGAGAGGAAAACTTAATTGTGATGGGAGACTGGAATTCGGTAGTAGGAAAAGGAAGAGAAGGAAAAATAGTAGGTGAATATGGACTGGGCAGAAGGAATGAAAGAGGAAGTCGCCTGGTAGAATTTTGCACGGAACATAATTTAATCATAACAAACACGTGGTTTAAGAATCACAAAAGAAGGTTGTATACTTGGAAGAGACCAGGAGACACTGGAAGGTATCAGATAGATTTTATAATGGTAAAATATAGATTCCGGAATCAGGTTATAAACTGCAAGACATACCCAGGGGCAGATATAGACTCTGACCATAACTTGTTAGTCATGAACTGTAGGCTGAAACTGAAAAAAACTGCAGAAAGGTAGGAATATAAGGAGATGGGACCTAGATAAATTGAAGGAACGTGAAGTTCTGGTGAATTTCAGAGGGAGATTTAGGCAACAATTGACAGAAACAGGGGGAAATAAAACAGTAGAAGAGGAATGGGTAGCATTGAGAGATGAAATAGTGAAGGCAGCAGAGGACAAAATAGGTAGAAAGGCAAGACCTGCAAAAAATCCTTGGATAACACAGGAGATACTAAATTTAATTGATGAAAGGAGAAAATATAAAAATGCAGTAAATGAAACAGGCAAAATGGAGTACAGACGACTAAGAAATGAGATTGATAGGAAGTGCAAAATGGCTAAGCAGGAGTGGCTAGAAGCCAAATGCAAATCTGTAGAAGAATGTATAAGAAGGGGAAAAGTAGATACCGCCTACAGGAAAATCAAAGAGACATTTGGGGACAAGAAAAGCAATTCTACGAATATCAAGGACTCAGATGGGAAACCAGTTCTCAGCAAAGAAGGGAAAGCTGAAAGGTGGAAAGAGTACATAGAGCAGCTCTACAAAGGAAATGAACTTAGAGACAATGTAGTAGGAAGGGAAGAGGAAGTAGATAAAGATGAAATAGGAGATACTATACTCAGAGATGAATTTGACAGAGCCTTGAAAGACCTAGGCCGGAACAAGGCCCCAGGAGTAGATGATACACCCTCAGAGCTACTAAAGTCTCTGGGAGAGCCAGTCATGACAAAATTAGTTTAACTGGTGTGTAGGATGTATGAGACAGGCGAAATACACTCAGACTTTAAGAAAAATGTAATAATCCCCATTCCAAAGAAATCAGGCGCAGACAGGTGTGAAAATTACAGAACCATCAGTTTGATAAGTCATGGTTGCAAAATTTTAACACGAATTATCTACAGGAGAATGGAAAAGCTGGTAGAAGCTGACCTAGGGGAAGATCAGTTTGGATTCAGGAGGAACGTAGGAACCCGAGAGGCAATACTCACTTTACGTCTTATCTTAGAAGATAGATTAAGGAAAGGCAAATCTACATTTTTAGCCTTTGTAGATTTGGAGAAAGCGTTTGACAATGTTGACTGGACTACACTCTTTCAAATTCTGAAGTCAGCAGGGGTACAATACAGGGAAAGGAGAGTTATCTACAACCTCTACAAAAGCCAGACCGCAGTTATTAGACTCGAAGGGCATGAAAGGGAAGCATCAGTTGGGAAGGGAGTAAGACAGGGTTGTAGCCTTTCTCCGATGTTATTCAATTTGTACATTGAGCAGGCGATGAAGGAAAGCAAGGAAAATTTTGGAACAGGGATTAAAGTTCAGGGGGAAGAAATAAAAACATTGCGTTTTGCTGATGACATTGTAATTCTGTCAGAGACAGCGAACGACCTGGAAGAGCAGTTGAATGGAATGGACAGTGTGTTGAAGAGAGCGTACAAAATGAACATTAACAAGAGCAAAACAAAAATAATGGAATGCGGTCTTAGAAAATCAGGCGATGCTGAAGGAATTAGATTAGGTAACGAAACAATGAAGGTGGTAGATGAGTTTTGTTACTTAGGTAGTAAAATAACATGCGTTGGTCGCAGTACAGAGGATATAAAATGCAGAATGGCAATGGGAAGAAAAGCATTTTTGAAAAAGAGAAATTTGCTAACATCGAATATTAATTTAAGTGTAAGGAAGTATTTTCTGAAGGCATTTGTGTGGAGTGTTGCCTTGTATGGGAGTGAGACATGGACGATAAACAGTGCGGACAGGAAGAGAATAGAGGCTTTTGAAATGTGGTGCTACAGAAGAATGCTGAAGATTAGGTGGGTAGATCGCATAACTAATGAAGAGGTACTGAACAGAATTGGTGAGAAAAGGAATTTTTGGCATACCCTAACTAAAAGAAGGGATCGCTTGGTAGGACACATTCTTAGACATCGAGGAATCGTAAATTTAGCATTGGAGGGAAGTGTGTGGGGTAAAAATCGCAGAGGGAGGCCAAGAGACGCGTATAGTAAGCAGATTCAAGTGGATATGGGTTGCCGTTCTTATGAGGAGATGAAAAGGCTTGCTCAGGATAGAGTAGGGTGGAGAGCTGCATCAAACCAGTCTCCGGACTGAAGACCACAACAACAAAAAAGGGTCAGGAACCTTCGTGGGCGTACGGTGAACAGTTCACCAAAGTTTCATTGCAATCGAATGAATGGTTTATGAACCCATAGAGGACATATATATATATATATATATATATATATATATATATATATATATATATATATATATTACGAAAACTTTTAAAGGTAGTACATGACCTGTAATATGTCAATTAAATCTAAAAGCTTTTATTTTATTTATGAAAGGCCCATTACAGTTAATTTGAATTAAAATAATATTTACTTTTTAAAAGTTAAATTCTTTCAAATGCTTTTTAATGAAGGAAAATTAAAACTTTACCACTGTAACAAAATTTTTGTGTTGGGTTTTATTTGTCTACTTTTTACAGTATCGTTTGTATTTGTCAAATTCGTATTTTAAGTACAAGTACCAAAATGATAATTATCATAAACAGAATGATGTTGTTGTTGTGGTCTTCAGTCCGGAGACTGGTTTGATGCAGCTCTCCACAATAACCTATCCAGAGCAAGCCTCTTCATCTTTACATAAGAACGGCAACCTACATCTGTCTCAATCTGCTTACTGTATCCATCTCTTGGTCTTCCTCTGCGATTTTTACCCCACACACTTCCCTCCAACGCTAAATTCATCATTCCTCGATGTCTAAGAATGTGTCATAACAATATATCCCTTCTTTTAGTCAAGGTATGCCAGAAATTTCTTTTCTCCCCAATTCTGTTTAGTACCTCCTCATTAGTTACGCGATCCATCCACCTAATCTTCAGCATTCTTCTGTAGCACCACATTTCAAAAGCCTCAATCCTTTTCCTGTCCGCACTGTTTATTGTCCATGTCTCACTCCCATACAAGGCAACAATCCAAACAAATGCCTTTATAAAGGACTTCCTTAGGCTTAAATCAATATTCGATGTTAACAAATTTCTCTTTGTCAAGAACGCTTTTCTACCCATTGCCATTCTGCATTTTATATCCTCTGTACTGCGACCATCATTTGTTATTTTACTGCCCAAGTAACAGAACTCATCTACCTCCTTTATTGCTTCGTTTCCCAATCTAATTCCTTCAGCATTACCTGATTTTCTTGCACTGCACTCCATTACCCTAGTTTTGCTCTTGTTAATGTTCATCTTATATGCACCTTTCAGCACACTGTCCATTCCGTTCAACTGCTCTTCCAGGTCCTTTGCTGTATCTGACAAATTACTATGTCGTCGACAAAACGCAATGTTTTTAATTCTTCACCTTGAACTTTAATTCCTTCTCCAAGTTTCTCCTTGCTTTCATTCATAGCTTGCACAATTTACAAATTGAATAACATCGGAGAAAGGCTACAACCCTGTCTTACTCCCTTTCCAACCACTGCATCCCTTTCAGGCCCTTCAACTCTGACAACCGCTGTCTGGTTTTTGTACAAGTTGTAAATAACCTTACGTTCCCTATATTTTACTCCTGCTTGCTTCAGAACTTGAAAGAGTTTATTCCAATCAACATTGTCAAAAGCCTTCTCCAAATCTACAAAAGCTAGAAATGTAGGTTTGCTTTTTCTTAATCTATCTTCTAGGATAAGCTGTAAAGTGAGTATTGCCTCCCGTGTCCCTACATTTCTCCTGAATTCAAAATGATCTTCCCCGAGGTCATCTTCTAGCAGCTTTTCCATCCTTCTGTATATAATTCGTGTTAATATTTTGCAACCATGACTTATTAAACGGATGGTTCTGTAGTTTTTACACCTGTCTGCACCTGATTTCTTTGGAATGGGGATTATAACATTTTTCTTGAAGTCTGAGGGTACTTCGCCTGTCTCATACATCTTACACACCAGGTGAAACAGGTTTGTCATGGCTGGTTCTCCCAGAGACTTTAGTAGCTCTGAGGTAATATCATCTACTCCAGTGGCCTTGTTTCGATTTAGGTCTTTCAAGGCTCTGTCAAATTCTTCTCTCAGTACAGTATCTCCTATTTCATCTTCATCTACATCCTCTTCCCTTCCTACAATATTGTGTCGAAGATCATTTCCTTTGTAGAGCCCCTCTATATAATCTTTCCACCTTTCAGCTTTTCTTTCTTTGCTGAGAAGTGGATTTCCATCAGTGTCCTTGATATTCATAGAGCTGTTTTTCTTATCTCCAAATGTTTCTTTTATTTTCCTGTAGGCTGTATCTATTTTTCCCCTATTTAAACATTCTTCTACATCCTTGCATTTGCCTTCTAGCCACTCCTGCTTAGCCATTTTGCACTTCCTGTAAATCTCATTTCTTAGTCGTCTGTACTCCATTTTGCCTGTTTCACTCACTGCATTTTTATATTTTCTCCTTTCATCGATTAAATTTCGTATCTCCTGTGATATCCAAGGAGTTTTTGTAGGTCTTGCCCTCCTACCTATTTTGTCCTCTGCTACCATCACCATTTCATCTCTCAATTTTACCCATTCGTCCTCTACTGTTTTATTTTCCCCTGTATCTGTCAATTGTTGCCTAAAGCTCCCTCTGAAATTCTTAAGAACCTCAGGTTCCTTCAATTTATCCAGGTCCCATCTCCTTATTTTCCTACCTTTTTGTAGTTTCTTCAGTTTCAGCCTACAGTTCATAACCAACAAGTTATGGTCAGAGTCTATATCTGCCCCTGGGTATGTCTTACACTGTAAAACCTAGTCCCGAAATCTATGTCTTACCATTATAAAATCTAACTGGTATCTCCCGGTGTCTCCTGGTCTCTTCCACGTATACAACCTTCTTTTGTGATTCTGGAACCAGGTGTTTGTTATAACTAAATTATGTTGTGTGCAGAATTCTACCAGACGGCTTCCTCTTTCATTCATTTTGCCCAGACCATATTCACCTACTATCTTCCCTTCCCTTCCTTGCCCTACTACCGAATTCCAGTCTTCCATAACAATTAAGTTTTCCTCTCACTTAATTGTCTGAATTTCCTTTAGCTCCTCATATATTTCTTCGATTTCCTCATCATCGGCAGAGCTAGTTGGCATATAAACCTGTACTACTGTTGTCGGTGTTGGCTTCGTAGCTTGACAATGATAATGCGATCACTGTGCTGGTCATAGTGGTTTACCCGCATTCCTATTTTCTTATTCATTATCAATCCTACTCCTGTGATACCCCCAATTGATTTTGTATTTATAATCCTGTACTCACCTGACCAGAAATCCTGTTCATCCTGCCACCGAACTTCAATAATCCCCTCTATATCAAACTTCAACCTATCCATTTCCCTTTTCTTACTCGATTAAGGAATCCAACATTCCACGCTTCGACCCGTAGAATCCCAGTATTGTCTTTCCTGATGATCACATCCTCCTGAGTAGTCCCCGCCCGGAGATCCGAATGGGGGACTATTTTACCTCCGGAATATTTTACCCGAGAGGATGCCATCATCATATGTTCATACAGTAGAGCTGCATGTCCTCGGGAAAATAACGGCTGTAGTTTCCCCTTGCTTTCAGCCGTTCGCAGTAACTGTGTGGCAAAGCCACATTATCTGATGTTACAAGGCCAGCTCAGTCAATCATCCAGACTGTTGCCCCTGTAACTACTGAAAAGGCTGCTGCCCCTCTTCAGGAACGACACGTTTGTCTGGCCTCTCCACAGATACCCCTCCGCTGAGGTTGCACCTACGGTACGGCTATCTGTATCGTTGAGGCATGCAAGCCACCCCACCTCGGCAATGTCTGTGGTTCATGGGAGTGGAACAAAATGATAACAACCTATATTTTATGTCTAAAGAAACTGTATACACTACGCTTGACCGTCCTTTTTTCGAGTATTACTTGCCAGGGTGGGATCCTTGTCAGGTGGGTTAGACGGAGGACATCGAAAGAGTCCAATGAAGGGCAGCTCGTTTCGTATTGTCACGACACAGGGATACAGCGTTACGGAAATGATACAGGATCTGGGATGGAAATCATTACAACAACGGCGCTTATCGCTGCGGCGTGGGCTACTTACGAAACTCCAATCGCCAACATTCTCTTCCGAATGCAAAAGTATATTATTGACTCCCACTTACATAGGTAGAAATGATCATCAGAATAAAATACGAGAAATCAGAGCTCGAACGGAGAGATTCAGGTGTTCTTTCTTCCCGCGCGCTATTCGTGAATGGAATGGGAGATAAATAGTATAATGGTGGTTCGATGAACCCTCTGCCGGGCACTTAAATGTGATTTGCAGAGTATCCCATGTAGATGTAGATGCAAGCGACACACTTTGGTGTGCGTGCGAGGTGAATCCCGTGAAGTCGTGACTGACATACTTGTTTTCGTTTGACTGTAAGGTACCATGTACACTGGACATCTGTGGCAAGGTAAGGAGCACCCACTGATCGCCATACCACAATCCATCCAGTTGACGCTGGGGTGATCCTCTCTGTTACATTTGGTGGTCTGTTCTTCTGAAGAAAGCCGCAGATCTTCATAATCAAGCGTGTTGGTAGTATTGCAATGTGGACATTGCTCAGTTTGAGGTAAAACGATGGAACTGAAATAATGGCGGCGGAACATCTGAAAGCGTGATAGGAGCCGAGAGAGAGCGCGGTGGAAGGGCCTGCAGCAACAGGCTGGTGGGACATGTGGTATTGCGGCACCACAGCACCATTTGAGAGCTGATGGAAAGGGCTGTCACTCTGTCAGGCCCATTGTACAGGTCTAGTCCTCCTCTGCTCCTTGGGAGGATAAGGGTGTCGTATCTTATCTTGAACAGCAACCCAGCCCATAACTCGGTTAGTAGGTGCCAGCAGTTGAGGGCGATGTACGCCGCATGCCCCTGTAGAGTCGAGTCCTAAGCATCAGATAACTGTAATTACTCGCAAAGCAGAAGCACTGTCTGCAAGAGGCCGTACACCTATAGGCGTGGACTTGATTTTTGGAAATGAAGACAGCTACCAAAAGCTTCAACTAATGCGGGAACCCACGCCAAGCACTTCCTTACCTCTGCGGCGCTGCGAAGAACGAGGACGAGATCGTCTCCATAAGCAGTGCAGCAACATACAAGGCAACCGAGTTATATCCCTGACAGCCACCGACAGAGTCCAAAGAGCAACGGTTCGATGGAAAAGTATGCAACAATGCAGAGAGTTAACAGCATTGATGCACCGAACGACAATATAGTGAGACGACCATGGTATCTCATATTATGGAGTACTCGTTCCAGGTAGTCGTGATCGAACGGTTGGTTGGAGCCAAGAGTGGCCAAAAATCCAGGCATACGTCGAGTATCGGCAAAACCGATTATTTCCCGATAGAGACATAGGAAATTGCGGATGTTGTTAATACCACACAGGGAGGTTTGATCAGGAGAAAACACATATTTCGCCGTGCGCTTGAGACTTGTAGCCAGAAGACGAGTAAAGATCTTTGTGTCGCTATTAAGCAATGTCAAGGGACGGTAATAGCGTATTCTTGATGTACCACAAGGTTTATGTATGATATAACGATACCGTCGAGCAAACCTTCAGGGATCTGCACTAGGGCGACATAAGGTCCTGACAGATGTCTGTCCACATTGGAGCTAGTAGGTGACGAATTGGATAAAACTCAAGTGGGATGCCGTCAGGGTCAGGTGACTTGTTGGTAGATCCCTTTTCGATAGTATCATGGACTTCTTCATCTGTGGCGTCAGCAAACATATCCAGCTTTCCATCCCCAGGAATAGATCCAAATGTAAGTCAGGATACATCTGGAATGTTATAAGGATGATGAGGTTGTGCAGGGTGCAGCCTAGTATAATGTGCGCGAAAGACGTGCCCCATTTCGGCTTGGGTATGGAAGCGTCTTCCATTCTCAATTCTAAGAACAGTAATCAAATTCCTCCGTCGGTGGAGACGTTCTGCTATACGTGATAATCCCTCCTGTGCTAAACCTTCTGACCATAACTCCTTCAAGGTGTTGTTGGAAGAGGACAGTGAGCTGTGCCTTTATACGGATCACTGATGTTCTGCGAATATGGCATTATGACACATTCTCGGAGTATGTTAAGGTAGAACTCCGGGGTGTGTTGTCGCCATGCCGCGATCTCCCTTCCATAAGTAATCAAGGCCTTGCGTCGTTTAGGTCTCACCATTATAGGGCAGATAGACTGTTGTGGCGTTCAAGACAAGTCTCCATCTGTTGCCGACAGTCGGGTGAAGTAAGATGGTTTGTGTTCATTTTCCATAGTCCCTTGATTTGCCACAGATTTTGGTGGCAGATATCTACATCTACATATATACTCTGCAAATCACATTTAAGTGCCTTACAGAGGGTTCATTAACCGCTTTCATAACTTTTCTCTACCGTTCCATTCTCTAATAGCGCGCGGGAAGAAAGAACACCTAAATCGTTCCGTTTTCGATCTGATGTCTCTTATTTTATTGGGATGGTCATGTCTCCCTTAGTAGGTGGGTGCTAGCAAAATATTTTCACATTAAGAAGTAAAAGTAGGTGATTGAAACTTCGCAAACAGATATATGTGTCAGATTTCAACAACCTGAGTTCCACCGACAATATCGCGGGAGATTCAGACATGATCAAGGAGACTGGATGAATGGTTAATGAAATGTGTAAATCCCAGACGATTGCTATGAACATGTTCCCTCGAGGTCACAAGGTTGAGGTTCTGAACGACTGTTACTAGTGGTGTGCATGGATAGTGACGTTGCGGTTGGTCTTTGGGCTCCTGGATGAAGTCGCTTCCTATGATCAGGGAGGGCATCTTCCTATGGAGAGAGGCGTTACTCCATCACAGAAGAGAGTAGAACGTTCACGGCAACGTGATGAACCAGACGGGGCATAGACTGAGCCATGGTGGCTCCTGGTTCTGATCCAGCACGTCCAGTTCGACGTCATCCTAAGGCTAGCACTGGGTAGTCTGCCTTGGTTGTTTAATTGATGAAATTTTCCTTTTAAATATCTCTCCCCCCTTACTTTACCTCATCTTGTTACTACATCTACCCTGTGACTTCTATTTAAGTTGCATTGATTGATAAGTGCGTCAGTATGTACGACTTACGATGATCTAGTTTACAGCACCTTCTATGATTATCGTTCGCACGTGTAAAGTTTCATGGATTGTCAGGATCGATTGCGGTTTCGCCTGCTAACACCGAGGGCGTTGTTTGGCTGTTATTTGGTAAGTTAGCAAATGCTCTTATGGCAGCATAATTCACCTTGTTCTGTGCCAAAGTTAAGATATAACCATTAATAATGCAGATAATCCTTTCTCCTACTGTTGTCGCTATGCGCACTGCTATTACTTTTGAATTGGGTCGGATTGTTAATAACAAATTTCATAAGTGAATACATATATTGTGAAGCTACTGTAAAGATCCACAGAACCTTAAACAAGAGTCTTCAGGATGATCTTAGGTGGGCTCCAGATATTAATCTAATCACATGTTTTTGTGCAATGAATACTTTCTTGCTCTATGATGAATTACCCGAAAATGTGATGCCATATGAAAGCAGTGAATCAAAATAGGCATAGTAAGCTAATTTACTTACATATCTGTTACCAAAATTTGCAATAAATAAGTTTCTAAACTCAAACGTTGCAGTAGATGATCAATGTACTGCTTCCAATTCAATTTGTCATCATTGCATAAACCTAAGAACTTCGAATGTCTTAGCTATAGACTTTTGTTCACAGACTATATTTATTAATGGTGTCATACCATTTACCGTATGGAACAGTATGTATTATGTTTCATCAAAATTTAATAAGAGTCAGTTTGCAGAGAACCACTTATTAATTTTCTGCAAGACATTATTTTCAATTTCATCACTTAACTCTATTTTTTCGGGAGTGATTACTGTATTCGTATAATCAGCAAAAAGAAGTAGCTTCTTATTATCGTGAAGAGAGAATGGAAAATCATTAATATAATCAAGAACAGTAAAAGACCTAAGATCGAACCCCATGGGATCCCTTTCTTGATAGATCCCTAGTCTGAGGAATCAGCAGATTTTTGCAGTTTACCTGGACCACTTATTTCAACTTTCTGCTCCTTCTAGTTAAATATGACTTAAACCATTTGTGCACTGTCCCACTAATACCACAATGCTTAAGCTAATTTAGAAGAATTCCATCGCTCAAAAGAGGAAATGCCGCTGGACCAGATGGGATACCAGTTCGATTTCACACAGAGTACGCGAAGGAACTTGTTCCCCTTCTTGCAGCCGAGTACCATAGGTCTCTTGACGAGCGTAGCGTTCTAAAAGTTTGGAAAATTGTGCAGGTCATCCCCGTATTCAAGAAGGGACGTCGAACATATGTACAGTACAATAGTCCTATAGCTCTAACGTCGCTCAGTTATAGAATTTTGGAACATGTATTATGTTCGAATATTATGACTTTTCTGGAGACTAGAAATCTACTCTGTAGGAATCAACATGGGTTTCGAAAAAGGCGATCGTGTAAAACCCAGATCGTGCTATTCGTCCACGAGACTCAGAGGGCCATAGACACGGGTTTTCAGGTAGATGCTGTGTTTATTGACTTCCGCAAGGCGTTTGATATAGTTCCCACAGACGTTTAAAGAACAAAGTAAGAGAATATGGGATATTAGACCAATTGTGTGATTCGATTGAGGAGTTCCTAGATAACAGAATGCAGCATGTCATTCTCAATGGAGTGAAGTCTTCCGAAGTAAGATTGATGTCAGGTGTGCCATAGGGGAGTATCGTGGTACATTACTATTCACAATATATATAAAATACCTTGAAGTTCACTGAGGCTTTCTGCGGATGATGCTGTAGTTACTGGTTGTAACAATATAAAATTATATTGAAATGCAGGAGGATCTGCACGAATTGACGCATGGTGCAGGGAATGGCAATTGAATCTCAATGTGGACAAGTGTGATATGCTACGAATACATAAAAAGAAAGGTCCTTTATGTTTTAGCTACACTATAGCTGGTCAGAAACTGGAAGCAGTTAATTCTATAAATTATCTGGGAGTAGGCACTAGAAGTGATTTAAAATGGAACGAACGTATAAAATGAATCGTCGGTAAAACAGACGCCAGAATGAGGTTCATTGAAATAATCCTAAGGAAATGCAGTCCGGAAACAAAGGAAGTAGGTTACAATACACTTGTTCCCCTACTGCTTGAATACTGCTATCCGGTGTGGGATCATTACTATGATGGGGTTGATAGAGGAGGTAGAGGAGATGCAACGGAGAGCAGCGTGCTTCGTTACAGGATCATTTAGTAATCGAGAAAGCGTTACGGAGATGATCGACAAACTCCAGTGGAAGACTCTGCAGGAGAGACGCTCTGTCGCTCGGTACGGGTTTTGTCGAAGTTTCGAGAACATACCTTTACCTCCTACGTATATCTCGCGAAGAGATCATGAAGATAAAATCATAGAGAGATTCGAGCCGATACAGAGACATACCGACAATCTTTCTTTCCGCGAACAATACGTGAGTGGAATAGGAGGGAGAACCGATAGTGGTACTGAAGGTACCCTCCGCTATACATCGTCAGGTGGCTTTCGGAGTATGGATGTAAATGTATATATGAAACACAATCAAAAGCCTTTGAGAGATGACAAAAAATCCTAACGGGTGATGTTCAGTTATTCAGAGCATTTAATATTTGATCACTGAAAGTTTATATATCACTTTCTATTGAATAGCCTTGCTGGTAACCAAAGTAACGTTTTGTTAGTGTCTCATTTTGACAAATATAGAAGCTCCTCTTGAATACTTTGGATAAAGCTGTCAGAATTGGATTTGGGCAGTAATTATTAACATCGGATGCAGCTCCTTTTTTATGCAACGGTTTAGTCTATCTGGGAAAATACCCTGCTCCCGAGCGCTATTACATATTGTGACGATACTGCTGGTCCTCTCATCTCAATGTTATCGTACGATAAGGTCTGTCTGGTCCTCTCATCTCAATGTTACCGTACGATACCGTCTGCGTCGGCCCCGGAATCGTGTGGTGTAATAGTGATATATTTTGTGTGTGAAGTTACAAACAAAATAGCCAGTCTAGGAATCAGTGTAGGACAGTGCCTCGGTGATACTGTGATTAAAACAAGTGATAGATTCCATTAATTAAGAGATTCATATATTTTCTTCCCAGACAGTTCTATAAACAATAGTTGCGTCATTGTATGTTATTTCAAGACTTAAACAGACGAATTGTAAAATCTTTTGTAAAAAACAAAAAGAAATGAAAATTAATAGCATTGTATACATGTTAGGCTCATAAACAAGTTGTGTTGACCAGCTAATTGAGTTATTTCGACTATTACATTAATTATCAATATTGAATTCTTTGTATATATTGACTGACGTGAGATTTTGAGTATGTTTTATGAATGGCCATGAGATTTGATAGTTCAATATATGTTAGGAACATGTATGATGTACTCATTAAAAAATTAATTGACATTTATCATTATTCTTTGTTGTGAAACAAATAGTGCCACGATTTCGTCTTAAAAAGATGTGCCATCTAAAATTATTGCATGCATAGTTTTCATTTTATATTGTGATTAATTTTGTGTACATGAAATGTTTTCTGTGTGTATTTGGTAATTATAAATCAGTATATTCAATTGTTATGAACAATGCATAATGTAATCTCATTATTGTCGATGTTATATATTTGCCTCACCGCCTTGCGTGGGGGAGTTCGAGTTTTGGCTTTTCGCAAAGTTCTCTGGAATCTATGTCAGTCTGTTGTTTTGAAATGGAAGTACTGTCGATTAAGTTGTGATGTTTTATATATGTTTTGAAAGATGTATTGTTTTGACGGAGAAGAAGTTTGATTCAAATTAAAGAATAAGTGAAAAATTGTACATATAGAGTATTTATTTCTACCACGACGCCCCAGGAGAATAATGTTGCAGCGAGCAGAACCCCCATACATCGGAATGTTAGAAGGGTGAGTATTATGTTGGAAAGTGGTAGAATGAACTGTAATTACTTATATAGTATATAAATGTTGTAATATGTAGCTGAGAATCTTGCTAATCCGTTGCGATAAATTGTCTTAGATGACTAGCGGCGTCACAAGTACAGTCCGAAATTTAGCGTTACATTGTGAGTGATTTCTCCACACCTGCCCTTCTTTCGTAGTGTTTGAATTTTCGCAGAGAACGGTGAGTCACGCGCTCGGAAAGAGGCGCCGTGCCGTGTTATCGCTGTGTAGCCTCAGCCTGCAGTTGTGTAACGCCCTCCAGATGCGGCGGCTGCCCGCTAGCTGCGTCACGTGCGGAACCGTCTCCAACTCGGTGACATCGGACAGAGTGACCGGCTGACCTCATGGCCAGGTCCTCGCTCTCTCATGGATCGCTGGGGACTTTCCGGCAGCGCCGCCGCCCCTATAACGTCACAAACTCGATCGATCACGGTCTTTATCTCGCGGACATTGCCGGGTAATTGTGTCATTCGTCGCGACGAATTTTGCTGCAGCGCACAGCTGTAACACGCTTCTTGCTTGTTATACATATATATATGATTCTTACAAATAAAGAAAACAGCAACCACCGCATTTGATTATGCTATTTATTCAATAAATAGCTCCGTTACCGGTTTCAAAGTTTTCAGTTCATCATCAGAAAGCTGTTCACGTTCACATACATGTCACATTTTGCTTCTGCATATAATTTTGCTTGTAGCGAAAAGTCCTTAGTTATGTGGTACCCTACAATACAAAAAGACGATTGGAATTGCTTACTCGAGTGTAAATATGACTCATGATACTGACAAATGTTGTAAACAAACTTTTACAATTTATTTTCGACTTGAGTAAATGAATAACAAAAAAAATCTATTATAAAAGTTTGTTTACAATATTTGTCAGTATCATGACTCGTTGTTACGATCGAGTTAGCATTGGCTACTACGTTGGTCATCAGTCCCTAGTCTTACAAACTACTTAAACAAAGTTAAACTATCCTAAGGACAACACACACATCCATGGCCGAGGGAGGATCCGAACCTCCGACGCGGGAGGCCTCGCTATGAATTTCAAATCAAGAGGTAAGCAAGGAGTTTTTGTTACGTAATAACTAATGGAAAACATGGCGGACAATGCGAAATCGTGTGTAAAACATATGAATATGCAGGCACGCTGCACTTCTATGCTCAGAGACCAGAGTTATACATCCAGTTGGTATAGACATCATTGCCACCTACTTTAGAATATTTCACAGACTATATTAAAAGCTCTAACCGTACAGTCACGAATTTACAAACATCACTCTTTCGGAGGCTTGCTCACCGCTAGGAGCGCTAGTGTCGTTGCAGCTGTCAGTTGGTAATACGTTTTACCGCAGTGAGTGTCACGGCTGTGTATGTTACATTGTGGTTCTAACTATTAAATGGAAGTTTAAAAACCTTTTTCAATGTAATCTTGAATATATTTTGGAAATTTATTTAGTTCACACAAATAACACATTAAATACTGTTAGTCTTGGTGTTTAATAAGCTCGAAAGTGCTTCGTTGACATTTGTTATTTTCTTTACAGAAATACTAGAATCCATCCACAACCGTACTAAACTTTCTGTAATAATATTCCCAATGTCCGCTAATTCTCATTGCGAAACAGTCTGAAATTATTGAATAATAAATTTTCTTTTCTGAAAAATGCTCGCGATCGTAATAAAATACAATTCTCGACATAGCTATAACTCGACAGAGATATCTGAACAGAACTGATCATGACAGATGCACTTCCAAGATGTGGGATAACTCCGTTTCCGAATGTGACGTGACACATTTGCTCGGAATGCACTACTATGTCGGTGCTTTTTGTGGATATCTTTTGAAATTCATACAAAATTATATAAATCTGAAGGAGAGACATGGAATTAAAATTTGTGGCACGGCCGGAATTTGAACCCGGGACCTCTTCTTACTAGGCAGGCGCTACAACCACCAGGCCCTCGTGACATAGTGAATACACTGACTGCACGGTTTGTCTTAAGGCACGACACAAACCTCAATTCTGCCTCATGTTCCCTATATACATACGTATTATTTTTAATGGAGAAGCTATGAAAGTATATTGCCATGACAAACTAGAACACAGTAAAAGATTTATGAATGAAAGAGGATTGGATAATTAAAAAGGTTGGTACTGCTGTCGAATTAATAATATGGTTTTCTGTTCCGCAGGACCTAATTGAGGAGAAAGACTCCATGGTCATAGAACAAGTCAGTACATTAAGTTTAACACAAGAATGGTAACAGAAAAAAAACTTAAAGTAGTCCTATGCACATGACAATCTTAAGACTAAGTAAACAGGATCAATAACTAAAAAAAAAGGAATGAGATTTTAAAAAAAATGTTCAAATGTTGGTATAGCTTATGGGATATAACTATGAGGTCATCGGTCCCTAAACTTACAAACTACTTATGAAGTAGCTAACACTAAAGACGGCACAAATATCTATGCCATGGGATGTACTAAGAGTCTTGAGTTCTTGTGGCAGCTTACTGAAAATGAATGCTGCAGAATACTGCACACGTTTCTGCACAAGTGTCAGAGAGGTGTGATGCAAATGTAGATTCAATTTCTGTCTAGTGTACACCTAGTGAAAACTACTAACTAGTGGGAAGAAGCTGATACTGTTAACAACAAAAGACATTAAAGGAAATACTTATTGTCATGCCAATGTCAACATTGCTCGAACCGCCCGTTTTTGAGCCAAAAATATCCTTTTTGTAACAGTTGAGAAGCCCCTAAAAATAACTCCGTACGTCATAAGTGAATGAAAGTAAGCATAGTACACTACTATTCGTGTTGAAAAATCACTAATCGTAAATCAAGCAGAATACAGTTTTTGAACAAGAACCTGAACATGGGCTTTCCACAACAAGTTACTACCTATCCGAACACCTAACAATTTTAACTGATCACTCTCACTTATCATATGCCCAGTATGCGTAATCAAAATGCCAGCTTTTGTTAAATTATGTGTTAGAAATTGTGAAAACTGTGATTTAAAATCAATTTATTTCTTACAAGCCATGAACTTATCTCTTCAACTGCATTGTTTGATACTGGGTCAATATTACAAAAAAGTCCTTCACTACCAAGCTCGTATCATCAGCAAACAAAAATATTTTACAATCGCCTGTTATACTCGAAGGCACATCATTTATATAAATGAAAAACAGCAGTGGACTCCTGGGGCACTACACACTTAACTGTGACTCTTCGTCACAGGCATTTTCAACAAATTCAGCCGTTGGCTACCATCACATCTATTTTGATCAAATTGGCAGTTTTAAAAATGCATCTAAAATTGAGTGGTCACTCAATTAATGAGAAACAATGTAGACGTTTAGAAAAGTTTTCAGTTACGACTTATGACAAAAAGAAAGTTATTAAAACCGATTCCCTTCAATAGGCCAATAAAAAAGTATAATTTGGAGGTGAGAAATTTTTCCAGTAATCTATAAGACAGCTATGTCATACGCTCACAGTAGCTCGTGCATTTTATACCTGGTGTCATGAAAGTAGGCGCTTCCGCGCATAGAGGCGGAGCGATAGGGGAAGCGAGGAGGGGAGGGGAGGAGCTATGGCCGAGCGACGACAGTTGCGCTTGCGGCAGAAACATTGCGTAACTGGCCGACAGCCACGCACCAACAGAGTGGACACTATTGGCTGCCAGTGCGGTAATGGAGGGGGATGCGCAGGACGGCTGAACACTGGGCCGCCTTCGTAGCTGACGCCGACTATAACATCGCAGAGGATTCAAACATCGTTTACAAGTGCGAGTCTTATGAGCCGTTATACTTAGAAAACAGTATGCATCATTTAAAAGTAATTAGTTTTGTTTCTGTCTAGATGATATCGTTTGCTTTAACCAATGTATGTACAAATAAGTGTTGGTAACAAAATGTTATAAATAAATAATGTTTGTATAGTCTATGGGACTTAACTACGGGGTCATCAGTCCCTAAACTTACAAACTACCTATGAACTACTTACGAACTAGGACGGCACAAATATCCATGCCCGAGGGGGGATTCGAACCCCCGACCGTAGTGGCCGTGCATACCGTGACTGGAGCGCCTTAGTGTCCTCGGCCACCGCGCCCGGCCAAAATGTTATAGCGTCGAATCCTTTAAAACCTGCTGTTTCCAATACGTTGAAATTGTGCATAGTTACAATTGATTCAACTAACTTCACATAGTCAATAAAATTCTTCGGGGTTTTGCTCATATGGTCAATATATAAAAGTCCGATGTTTCGGCCACTGATGCAAGTGGCCTTTACGAAGGGTGTTTGACCAAAAACGATGACAAACGCCACTTGCATCAGTGGCCGAAACGTCGGACTTTTATATATTGACCATGTGGCCAAGACCCCAAAGAATTTCATTGACAGTGACAACGGCCGTAGGAGCCTCTGTTTACACCACTTCACATAGTTTTGAAGATCTTCTTGGTGTCGATTTGTCACGACGACAGTTTATTACCCATATTTTACTTCAGTGTGCACTGGAGACGGCAAAACACTAAAACCATTTTCTGATTCAAATGTTTGTAAGTCTATCGGACCAAACTGCGTGGTCATCAGTCCGTAGCTTACAAAATACTTATGAAACAGCTTATACTAAAGACGGCACAAACATCCATCCCAAGGGGGCATTCGAACACCCGACGGGGAACGGTCTCGCGCATCGTAGCATAGTGCCTCAATGCGCTCGACTGCCCCGCCGCGGTGTAGTTTGTAAACCTAGGTAACCTAACCTAAGGACAACACACACACACCCATGTCCCAAGGAGGACTCGAACCTCCACGGCGAGCAACCGCGCGCTCCGCAGCGAGGCGCTTTACACCGCTCGCCTACTCCACCGCGGCCCATTTTCTGAAAGCGTACCATGCTGAAAGCGTACTGACTGCCCTACGTTGCCGTCTCTGGTCGACGCGAAGGAACTAAAATGGTGGATGCGCATGTCCGTGTATATCCACGGGTCATAAGCTGGCCTTTTTAAATGTATCAATAGCAACACGATCCACGGTAATTAAAGCATATAAAAACCCAAGGTAAAGCATGATTGGCGAAAGGTATAGTGCGCGAAAACGAAAGATATCTTGTAGCAATCAAGGAGCATTGAGAACGATTGTATCCAGACAACATAAAACCACAGTCTAGCATACACAGTCGCGACAGTCTCTGCTGTAAAAGTTGTTACCAACCGATAGTTGCAACGACACTAGCGCCCCTAATGGTGGGCACAGACCCGTAAGAGTGATATTTGTTTATAATTATTTTTCAATGTAATTAACCAAACATTTTCTGTAATTTTTGCATTCCAAACATTAGTAAAATATCGAGAGACATAAATAATCGTGAAATAAATGTAAAAACATCCGAATTTTCCTGATTCACTGGTTGAATATTTTGCAGCCTACTCCGCTGGAACTATGCGAATATAAACAGACGAGAAACATTCATTCCTGTTGTGGTCTGTTCTTATATGACATATACTTTATTTGACGAATAAAAATTGTATATGGAGTCTAATGATTTGATCATTTTTCCACTTTACTCGTCTTTGTTATAAATGCGTAAACTTTTGAGTGTAATTACTTTTGCTTGTAAAACGAAAGTCTTAAATATTCTTGTCGTTTGAGGTTCAGATGTAGCAAAAATTGTGGACTTGGTTTCTGCTTTATTAAGAAACTGTTTTTTTTTTTGCTTTCGATGTTCTTTGTCATGTTTGTGAGGATTTTCCTTCAGGTACAACTGTAGTGGCTGATCTGGTACATTTAATGACGTAGGTACTGCATTCAATATAAGTTTCTTACATTCAACACATACTGATTTGATTGGAATTGTAATAGAGAGACCTTGATGTTTCTTAGTACAAAACCGACGTCTTTCTGCAGAAAGTTGGGTCTTCTATTGTTTATTAGCCATTTTTTGTTCTTAATAGAAAATGAAATTCGTCAGTAAAGAGTCGAAGAACTCAAGAGTATCTTACCCTTCAGCCCACACACCGGTGTTTCGGACCTGGGCGCCCCCTTCTCTCCCCTCCCCTCCCCTTCTCCCTGAGTGAGTATCATCACTCTGCCCTCCACGTAGCCTCAAGGCCGTTGAAGAGGAAATCGCAGTAAGTCTACAACACCTCTGGCAACTCCAACGACATATCCGAAAACTTCTTTCCGCGGAAGAACGCTGGGGCTGGCGACAGACTTGTACCTGTCTTTATGACTTGCAACTCATCAACTCCTCCAATTACTGGAATGCTTTTCACTGCCTTACTCGCAGTCGTCCCTCACCGTCATACCCTCTCCTTTACAATGACTATTCTTTTCCTGACAATGTAAGGCTAACCACTTGTCACTTAGTGCACTGACAACTTTTCCATCCCTGACTGTGCCCTATTCCCTGACATCCTTGTGTGCACCACACCTCTGCCCTGCCAGTCCACCCACCTTCCAGAACTTGGACCACAGCGCCCACTCCTCAGAATCAATAAGTCTATCACTGCTTTAACCAAAAAATGAACACTCCACACCAAACGCAACACCACTTGCGGTATTGACCATGTTTCCTGCAGGCACCTCCACTATGACCTTATTCCTTCCACGCTGTCATGCCACCCTGTTTAACGTCATTCTCCACACTGGTTTGTACCACCCATTGGTCTGCCCTCTTCATCTCCATTGATACTGAGAAAGCCTATGACCATGGATGGCATTCCGGTCTCCTTTTTAGCTCTAGACCTAAACCCTTCCCATTAATTATATCTAATGTTCCTTTCTTTGGAACCATCCTGTGTAACTATCTGTGAATCCTATTTGTCCTAACCCTCCGGCGGGGAGCCCAAAGGCTTTGTCTGTTCCCCTCTACCTTCTGCATGCTGTGGACATGCCTCAGCCCACTGCTCTCATTCACCTCCTTCAGTAGGCTGATGTCTCCGCCTTCCTTGCCCTTGGCTCCTCCTTCCAAAACTCACATTACCTCCTCCAACAGCACCTATCACAATTTTCGTTCTGTCGTTCTGGTGTAATCAGTGATTACTTAGCGTTAACCCCAATAAATCGCAGGGTATCGTCACAGATTGCACCACCCCTTCTTCCCTACTCCCTGACTTCCTTGTCATCCCATATGATCGTCCCACCCGCCTTGCCCTCACACATACCTTGGCCTCATCCTTGGTCGCTCCCTCACCTCACTCAAGACCATGCAACAAAAAGCCCATACCTGTTTCGATCTGCTCAGGCCTCCATCCTCTGCACCTACCACTCCCTCATTCCTCCTGTCCTCTGCAGCTACCATCCCCCCTGGGTCTGCGCCTCCCCGCCTTCTATAAAGCTCTCCAGATACTCGAATGTCACACGCAACACCTCACATATCCCAACCACCTCCTGTCCCCTCTCCTGGGCCTTCCCCCACTGTGCTCTTCGAGCATCTCCACACCATCCATATGCCGTCCCAAGGCAACTTCAGACACCTCACCCTCCTCAATGATGCCCTCTGTCGTGAAATCTATCCTTCCTTCTCCTTTCCTTGATCCCTCACGTGCACTCCTGCATCCCCCCTCCCCTTTCTCTTCTATGCACTTTCAACCCACCCTCCCTCTTCCCGTAGCAAGTCCGCGTCGTGAAATGGCTTCTTTTAACAGTGTGTCACAGCGCTCCATCAGTGATTTTCATGTGGTTTTAACTGTTTGCGCCTGCTGAGCACGGCAGAACAATCGAGATGCCAGTGTCGTTATTATCGCCATGTTTCTCCAAAGTGTCTTTGAGTGTTTTTATTCGTCCGTCCATGTATATGTATGTTTTTGTACTGTGGCTCCCGTTTTAAGTCAGCTTGTAAATATAAAAGCTTCTTTTGCGTATTGTGACTTATATCATTGAATTCCGCATTTCATTCTATATTAATTCCTATATATGTCTCCTTGTTTATTTTGCCGGTGTGTACATGCTTGTGGCTGAAGAACAGCATGATACGCTGCTTGCAGCCTGCCCATTATGGCGTTGAAATGACGATAAAGACGACTGGGCTGATGTGAGCGGCTGCGCTGCTGCTGTGTGTGTCTGCCTCTGCTTCGCAGGTGTGCAGTAAACGTCTGCAACGCACACCTGCACCGCCAGCTAATGACGTAACGGGAACCACGGACGCCTATTAGTTTCCTCCCGCAGACAAGCTCTGCTGCCTCTCTCAGAACCTACCACATGCAGGGTAAAATGTGATGTGATTGGCCCTAGGCTCCGTATAGGGAAAACACAGTACGTAAAACGGGAAGTATCGGTGAAAACGAGCAAAAATTGAAGAGGATGCAGACGGTTCTCCCATGAAGAATTTGAGGTGGGGAACCTAGAGTTGAGGAGTCAGCCTAAGACGATAATAGGGCCGCGGTGGGATGGCCGAGCGCTCTAAGGCGCATCGCTGCAGAGCGGACGGTTGCTCTCCGTCGGTGGTTCGAGTCCTACATCGGGCATGGGTGTGTTTGTAAGCCCAAGCCTAGGGACTGATAACCTCAGTACTTAAGTTCCCCAGATACACACACATTTGAATTTTTGAACAATAATAGGAAGATAGTACTGTACATTTTTTTTACTTACATTAGTTACAGTGGTACCATATGGCTCAGTAATATTGTCCGGCATAGATAGCGCCTCGAACCTGTTGCCAAGAACAACCTGGGAGGCTTCTCCATCGGCCCCGCAGGAAGTCTTTCGCTGCCGGCCATTGGACTATGATAATATACAACTAAAACCATCACGGTATAGGCGGCGCATACTACACGGTTTTAAAAAACTAACTGCAAAATAAACACGATCACACGAGTGTCGTGAATATGAGTCCAAAATATACGCAAGATTGTCAAGACACAAAGCAGTTTACGTTAGCTACTAGCTATGCCAACTAGCACAGCCGATGATGAGGATATCGAAGAAATGTTTGAGGAGATAAAAGAAATCATTGAGAAAGTTAAGGGAGACGAAAACTTGCTTGTGTTGTGGAACTGAAAGTCCGTAGTAAGAAAAGTAAGAGAAGGAAGTGTTGTGGGTGAATATGGACTGGGAAAAAGGAATGAAAGAGGAGATCGTTTAGTAGAATTTTGCACAGAGCACAATTTAGTGATCACCAACACTTGGTTTAATTATCATGAAAGAAGGTTTTATACATGGAAGAGGCCAGGAGACACAGGAATGTACCACATTGACTTTATAATGGTACGGAATAGACTTAGAAGCCAGGTTTTAAACTGTAAGACATATCCAGGGGCAGATATAGACTTTGATCATAACTTATTCGTTATGTTCTGCAGATTAAAACTTAAGAGGCTGCAGAAAGGTAGAAAAGTTAGGAGATGGAACCTGGACAAAATTGAAGGAACCATAGGTGGTTGAGAGTTTCAGAGGGAGCATTAGGCAAGGTTTGGCTGAAACGGGGGAAAGTAATACAGTAGAAGAAGAATGGGTAGCTCTGACAGATAGGGTAGTGATGACTGCAGAGGATCATATAGGCAGAAGGACAAGGCCTAATAGAAATCCCTGGATAACACAGGATATACTGAACTTAATTGATGAGAGGAGAAAATGTAAAAGTCTGAATTTTCCGAATGGGATCTGTTACGCTCCTGACTTGCGAAGCAACAGATCATCCTTTATCGACCCGAGTAAGGCTACAATATTCACAGGTGGCTGGAAGATAACCTTAACACGATGTTAGTCAAGAATTCTGTTAAAGTTATCTTCCGGCCATCTGTGAAGATTGCAGCCTTACTCGGGTCAGTAAAGGATGTGGCTTCGCAAGTCACGTGTGTACCAGATCCCATGCGGAAATTGTGATAATTCATATATAGGCCAGAGAACACGCACTGTCTACGAGAGATGCGTTGAACAGAGAAGATATACTCGCCTGTTACAGCCAGACAAGTCAGCTGTGGCTGAACATTGCTTAGAGACTGGTCATTGTATGAACTATAGTGATGTAAAGATTTGGACACCTATATATTCGGTTTGGGAATACTATATTTAAGGAAGCTATTGATATTAGACTGGCCGACAACTTAATAAATAGAGATGAATGTTTTAATTTAGACAAAGCTTGGAATCCTGCACTTGGAGAACTGAAAGTGCAGAGAAGACGTAAAGATACGAGCTTATGGAATAGGTTCACAGATTTGTGACTGGCTGGAAGACTCCCTAAGTAATAGGACGCAATACGTTGTTCTCGACGGCGAGTGTTCATCAGGCGTGCCCCAGGGGAGTGTGATAGGACCGCTATTATTTTCTATCTATATAAATGATCTGATGGACAGAGTAAGTAGTAATTTGCGGCTGTTTGCTGATGATGCTGTGGTGTATGGGACGGTGTCGTCTATTATATTATAATTGACTGTAATAGTATACAGGATGGCTAAGACAAAATTTCTAGTTGGTGTGAAGAATGGCAGCTAGCTCTAAATGTAGAAAAGTGTAAGGTGATGCGCATGGGTAGGAGAAACAATCCCATAATGCTAGAACACAGCATTAGTTGTAAGTCTTTTAATGCAGTCGCGTCGTTCAAATGTCTAGGCGTAACATTGCAGAGCGATATGAAATGGGACGAAAATGTAAGGACAGTTGTGAGTAAGGCGGACAGCCGACTTCGGTTTATTGGGAGAATTTTGGGAAGATGTACTTCATCTGTAAAGCAGATTGCTTTTAAAACGATTGTACGACCACATCTTGAGTATTGCTCAAGTGTTTGGGATCCGCATCAGATTAGTTTAAAGGAAGACATAGAAGCAGTTCAGAGGCGAGCAGCTAGATTTGTTACTGGTAGGTTCGTCCAATGCACGAGTGTCAAGGAAATGCTCCGGCAACTCAATTGGGGATCGCTGGAGGAAAGACGACGTTCTTTTCGTGAATTTCTGTTGAGTAAATTTAGAGGGTCGGATTTGAAGCTGAGTGTAGTACGATCTTGCTGCCGCCTACTTACATTTCGCGTGGTGATCACAAAGACATGATAAGAGAAATTAGGGCTCGTACGGAGGCATATAGGCATTCTTTTTTTCCTCGTTCTATTTGGCAGTGGAATAGAAAACGAAATGTCTAGTAGTGGTACAGTGTACCCTCCGCGACGCACCTCACGTTGAATTGCGGAGTATGTACGTAGATGTAGAACGTGTTGTCGCCGCCGAGTATATATCGATAAGTGTACACCGGAGCTTTTCTGCCACGCGGGGCGCACGCTCATGAGTATTTCAATATGCAGTAAAGCAGGATCTGTGACGCGCACGCGCATTGCCACCGCCAGAAGGCTTCTAAGGCCGCGCCCGGCACCTCGACGATTGGACTCTGAATATGGCCGGACGGTACGCGGCCAAAATATCAGTGGAAGAAGTGAATTTTGCGCGGCTGCATTGACGGAATTTAATGGAATTACGCCGTGAAAAGTTGAAAATGATCACCTAATTGTTTTGTTCGGTGTAGATACAGGAGAAGATATATTTGGAGACAGGTCCAGCTGGTTTACTGGTTGCTAAGAAAGCGGACGAGCAGGCAGGAAGCGCAGTATGTAGGTGTGTCTGCGGCTGGGCGGGCGCCTGGTGGGCCCAGCAGGGAGCTGTGGAGCTGTGGAGCCGGCCACCGCCCACGTCACCGGACGCCAGCAAGAACGCCGGCTGCGGTTGGGCGGCGCGGTTTTTGCAGCGGAGGTGCACTGGCCCGAGACTCATCTCTCGCTGGTTCGGCCACACTTGACGTCATTATCACGTATGCACGCTGTGCCGAAGTCGACTAACACTGTGTGTCGACTTTCGGCGTCGCTCGGAAACATTTAATAGCGGCAGAAGAGCAATTAACAAGTTGGCTGCCGTGCGGCCGGCGACGGCCACACTGGAGCCAAGGCCGTGTTCACATTGCCGAGACGGCGAAGCTGGCGCGAGCCGTTCTGGCTACGTCTAACTTCTGCAGTATCACACGTCACCCGCATGGTTTCACCAGTAGCCTCTCTACATTAGTTCTTTTTCTCAATTACACATACCAAAATACGAGGGGGAGTTGGAAAATGAGTTTGCCCTGTTGACTGTGGAAAGAGTTGTATATGAAAGGGGGAAAATGAGACTTAATAGATAAGACACACACTCAGTTGCAAAAGTATTCGAACAGTGGGAAGTTTCACAATGAGTACTCGCGAAACACTGACTATGGAACCCAAACATATTTATTAGCAATATATATGTGTGTAACAACATTAATTAAAAAAGACTTGCCGCGGTGGAGTAGCCGAGTGGTCTAAAGCGTCTCGCTGCGGAGCGCGCGGTTGTTCGCCGTGGAGTTTCGAGTTCTCCCAGGGGCATGGGTGTGTGTGTTGTCCTTAGGTTAGTTTACCTAGGTTTAAGTAGTTTGTAAGCTACGGACTGGTGACCACGCAGTTTGGTCCGATACATTTACAAACATTTGAACATTTTGAACAAAAGACTTATTGTATTATTTCGTTTCCAAAACATAAATAACAGAACAATCAACAACAAAAATGAAACAAACTGCACACCCTGCTGCTACAAAAGTATTCGGACACTGTCCAATAAATGTTCATAAGTTTGACGACGAAAATGTCAATACCTAGTGGGTCCACCTTTCATTTTTAATACCTCTTCCAATCTACTAGGCATACTTTCCACGAGTTTTTCCGTTAAATCTGGGCCTATATTTGTCCAGTATTGGCGCAGTTTCTCTTTCAAGGTCTCCTTCGTATCGATGTGTCTTCGCGGAGGGTCCGTTTCAATTTACCCCACAAATGTTCGATCGGTGATTGGGGAGGGGGGTGTAATACTTTCGGACAGTTGAAGAGCAACCACATTTGAACAATATGCGTGGTATGCTTGGGATCATTAACCTGATAAAAATGAAAGGTGTTCGCAATACCTAGATGTCGTGCACTCTGCTGCAAATATCCCCGTAGTATATTCAGATACGCTTCCTTG
Organism: Locusta migratoria; assembly: GCA_026315105.1. Lineage (NCBI taxonomy): Eukaryota > Metazoa > Arthropoda > Insecta > Orthoptera > Acrididae > Locusta > Locusta migratoria. The sequence continues at coordinate 8,610,054 of CM048750.1, read as the reverse complement.
TTCATCGTATCATCAATGAACACTAAATCACTCACACCATGCATCCCCACACCATGATTCTCCCACCTCCAAACTTTACTGTTGGTTTGAGGTTCCTGGGATTCAGCTGTTCATTGGTCTTTCGCCACACGTTTGCCTTTCCATAATGTAAATTTACATTAGTCGCAAAATATCACCCGATTCCACCAAGCCTGATCGTATTCGGCCTGTTCCCAAGCAAACTGCATACGTTTCTTCCGGTTCACTGCATTTATGAATGGCTTTCGCCGTGCCACTCGACCGTGGTACTGCGATCGTCTTAGTACTCTCCGCACGGTTTCGGGATGAACTTTTATACCAAGGTCTCCCTCCACCTCACTTACAATTCGTGTGGCACACTGCAACTCTCGGTTGGGAACGCCTACACCATCCGCCACACAGTCCTGACCTCGCACAAAGTGACTTCCACCTGTTCCCAGCTTTGAAGAAGACTCTCGGCGGAAGGCGCTTTAGAAGCAAGGCTGACTTAAAACTAGCTGTTCAACGATTCTTCCTTATGCAACGCTCTAATTTTTCCTGGAAGGCTTTCAAAAATGTTTCAAATGTTTGTTAAGCTTATGGGACTTAACTACGGGGTCATCAGTCCCTAAACTTACAAACAACTTATGAACTAACTAGTACTAAGGACGGCACAAATATCCATGCCCGAGGGGGGATTCGAACCCCCGACCGCAGTGGCCGTGCAGATCGTGACTGGAGCGCCTCAGTCCCCTCGGCCACTGCGGCCGCCTGGAAGGCTATTTGAAACTTATAAAACGGTATGACAAACGGCTGTGATTACGTATTTGTTTGTGTGTTCAGATGTGCTAACAAAATTAAAGGGGTTCCATAAAAAAAACCGTAGGTTTGTATTAAAAAAATATACTTCAGTGCATTTTTTATGGTTTCTATTAACCAGTTACACTAGCCCCTCTCCTCACGTTCGGTCTGTGGAATCGGTTCATAAGATGAGGTTTAAGAAAAATATCCAGCGGTAATGTTAGGTGACTGACCCTGTATATCGGATTCATGATATTTAAGTAAAACTATTAACAGCACTACTGAGACCCTGAATCGATGCTTTTCCGAGGACGTGTGTCCAAATTGCACGCGGATATACATCCCTCAGTGGCGCAACAGATGCCAGTCCAGGAAATCGCTTCCATCCGGACCCCCACTGCCTCATCAGCTGACAGGCATGCAAGGGCAGCGCCTGGCTGATGCACGCGTCAGCGCCTTGGCTGGCAGCTGCGCTATTTGGAGACGTTGAGCCTATACCGTTGTTGATGTGGAGTGAGGGCCAGCACAGTAGGGTAGGGTAGGCGACCTGTGAGGCTCCTGCAGCCACTCGTGTGTCTGCGGGCGGTTCTCGCACGGCTAACCGGAAGCCCGGCCACTCCATTAATACAGGCAGCGCCGCTCAGCGGACGCCTTCTCACGCTAGGTTCTACACTTGCTTTCTGAATGAAAAAACACCGCAATTAATCATGTTATTTTTCCACCTTCTAACCTGTACAAAGTACACCGTTTTGCAAAGGTCGTGGGATAGTGGCGCGTCTGTTCCTTGCGCTAAAGCCCTGAATATAGAAAGGAGAGGCAACCTTTTATTTGTAGATTGCCGACAAACGCATCTACATCTACGTCTTTCTCCGCAATCATCCCAAAGGTGTGTGTCGGAGGGTAACTACTGCTACTACTAGTTACTTGCTATCCTGTTCCACTCCCATATACAACGAGGGAAAGACGAATACTTGTATGCGTCTGTATGAGCCCTAATCTCTCTGGTCTTAACATTGTGGTCTTTACGCGAAAGGTTGGCGACAGTGGAGTCTTTCCACAGTACGCTTCAAATTCCGGCCCTCTAAATTGCAACACCGAAAGAATATCTGAAGAATCTAAGTAACACTTTCGTATTGATCTAACCTACTAGTAACAAACGTAGCTGTTCGCTTCTGAATTGCTTCCATGTCTTCCACTAAACTGATCTGCCGCGGGTCCCAAACACTTGAGCAATACTCGAGACGTGGTCGAACAAGCATTTTATACGCGGTCTCCTTTACAGATGAAGTACATCTTCCCAAAATTCTCTCAATAAACCAAAGTCGGCTGTGCGTCTTACTCACAACTGTCCTTAAATGTTCGTTCTATTTCATATCGCTCTGCAGTCGACCATCCGCTTTCCCCACCACTGTCCTTATATGCTCTTTGCACTTTATATACTGTCAATCGCGTGGCGTAGATATTTAATTGACACGACTCTACCAAACAGCATACTACTATTGCTGCAATCCAACATTACGGTTTGTTTCTACTGCTTAAGTTCATCACCTTACATTTTTCTACATTTAGAGCTAGCTGCGATTCCCCACACCACCTGGACATTTGGTAGAAGTCATCCTGTATCTTACTACAGTCATTCAATGATGACACCTTCTTTCTATAACACAGCATCACCAGCAAACAGCTGCAGATTTACAACTCACTCTGTCCGTCAGGGCACTTATAAAGATAGAAAATAATAACGGTCCTATTACTCACCCCTGATGATCACTTGACGATACCCTATCCAATGATGGACACTCATAATCGAGGACCATGTATTGGGCACTATTATTTTAGTAGTCTTGGACAACTCATATTTCGGTACCTACTCCATATGAAAATACCTTCGTAAGCAGTCCGCGGTGCCGTATCGTGTAGATTGCCTTTCAAAAGTCGAGAAACATGCAGTGTGCCTGCTGCCCTTCATCCATACGCAAGATGTCACGAGAGAAAAGGACACGCTGGGTTTCGCACTATCATTGCTTCCTAAAGCCGTGCGTGCTGATGCGTCGATAGAAGTTTTCCCTCCTCAAGGACATTTACTGTATTAGAACTGTGAATATGTTCAGGAATTTTACAGAAGACGTATGTTAATGATATTGGTCTGTAATTATATTGGTCCGTTCTTTTGCCTTCCAGATATTTACAAATAATACCAAGAAAAGCAATTGTTTACGACAGTGTGACCACTTTGCAGTACACACGATCTGGCTACATGGAGCTGGCCTGAATTTAGTGCCATTTTATTGTCACAAAAGTATTAAAACTTTATTTTACACTGAAATTGACTTCCTAGGGGAAAAAGTCATGTAATAGAGGGTTAAACTCTAATGTACACCTGACACACAAAATATCTTGCAATATCTGGAAATTATATTATGGAATACGACAGATATATATTTAGTGCCAAAATTCAAGTAACATCTCTTGTGAATTTCTGCGTCTGCACTGAAGATGGTTACTAAGATAACTGAAATCGATTTGCGACAAAACATGCAAAAGATTTTTACGACCAATGCTGCTTCATTTAATGTTTGTAGTAATTATTTTGTGGCCGTTGAGCACGTCATTCCATATAATGGAGTCAAACCTTTGTATTTGTCTGTGTGTCCTCTTTGTGTTCATACACCATTCCTTCGATTGCAATGAAACGTTGGTGAACTGTTGACCGTACGCACACGAAGGTTCCTGACCAAAAACTAAAGAGCACGACAGATAGCTCAGGAGATTTGACGTCATAAATAATGTGATGCCACATCGTGAGAATACCCAGATTTATGCGTCAATTATTGGAAAATGAGAGTAGTTAGGGACCTACAACAAACTTTGCATGTAATTTAGGACGTTTATGAAGCGTTTTGTAACTGACGCCCCCTTCCCATCCACACACACACACACACACACACACACACAAAATGATGAAACGAAAATACGTCTACCGCTCACAACAGTTTCGCTGTAGATGCCGTAAAACTCGCATCAGACATCACCTTGTATCTAATAAAGTTAGCATTACAGATTTGCATGTTACTATTTATTTTTGTCTGAAAGTCTCTCTTAATTCTCTTGCATCCAAAATTAAGCAATCTGTTTTCTTAATCTGTATCTATATAAAAGCGAAAGGACACTCACTCATTCACCGACTAAACACGAAATCTTGAAAACTACTTCATCAATAAAGCTGAAATTTGGCAGAAATATAGTTTATAGGAAGAAAACGTCAGCTAAGAAAGTATTTTGTGATATGTGCATGGAGGAACATACTTCTCCTATAGACTCACGAAATCTACAGTTTCATTTCGATTTTCACGAAATTTCGCACGCTTGACCTTCAAAAATTGAATATTTAAACTGAATATTTGTGCTGGACTTGGATTCGAACCAGGATATCCTACTAGTATCAGCAGTCGCGTTAACCAATTAGTCAAACACACTTGTCGTTCTGCCAAACTATCAATTAATCACACTGTACCATGGTATTGGCCCCCGCTCATTTCTGTCTCTTGCTCACTGGTTTAACTATATTTTTTAAGCCTGACATCATCAGGAGAGGAGAATGCGTTCTTATTGTGATTTATTAAAGTTAAAAAATTCTATTTCTACAAGATCTTGAAATGGCCTGGACTGCAATATAAGCTATAATTTGCAACCTTTTGACTAGTTTCGATTGTCATTTAGAAACATCTTCTCACCACAATGATAACTTCTGGAGTGAAAGTATTTGAGTACATATACATTATCTCAATGTTTTAAAAACATCATAGCCTTGTCAGGACATAAACCACTATTTTCAAATATCGAGGTAACATGAGTTGTCAGTTGCATGAATTAAAAAGTTTGCCAGTCAATGTGTAAAATGATAAAATATTGTCCTTTTGCAATGGCAATAAAAACTGATACAATAACATCTTTCCGCACACAATGTCGTACATTGTAAAGCTGTACACTGCGTGTGTGCATATATCGTAAAAGCGATACAAAATTGAGATGCCACATTATTGTAATTATCGTTTGATAGTACCGCTGTAGCTCCTTATTTGGAAGACCTGATAAGGTTTGATTTTTTTACAACACTGTTTTTCAACCTGTGGGTCGCGACCCCCAGGGGGATCGCAAAGTCTTGCCCTTGGGGGGGGGGGGGGGGGGGGAGGAGAGGAGGAGGAGGCGTCGCCGCCAGAAAAGGATGTACTTGCACCGAAAGATAAATAGGGGAAAAACATTATAAAAACGTATGTCTAAGTGAAAGTTATAGAGTATGGAGTTCCTTGTCTAACATTAATTATAAATTAAATAGATCACAAATTGTTTTATAATACAGTTAGTTAATGTGAATAAGCGCAAAGCATGAAAACTCTTTTCAGGAACCAATCGATAGGTAAAAGAAATGATACAGTAAGTAATTCTGAAAAATTCGAGAAGTATTTCTTTAGAAATTTTCTATACAGTGGGACCTTTCTTAATGAACTTACTTCGCTTCTGAATCTTGCCTGAAACACTGATTAAGCAGATTATATTTTCTGTCGAAAATCATGATATGGATATGTGTTTCATTCCAAAAAATACTCAAAAAACAACAGTTTAAAAGAAAGCTGTAGTCGAAGTTTCGACTGATTTCTGGTCGTAACCGAAACTGCGGCCGAAACGATATTTTGGCCGAAACCGAAACCGGATATCCGGTCGGTCCTTAGTGTTGATACAGGCGTTACTGCCAAAGTACTAATGTGTACACGAACAAATGCTTCCAATGTACAAGTTGTTGTTAAGGTCAGCAGATGATTGCAATTAACGACAGAAACTAGTCGCTACGTTGTAAATTTTAACTTTTATTGCGGGCTGGGTCATTTCAAGATCATCTAAAGAAAATATTTTAATAAATTTAACTGTATTCATAAGGGATGGGGCGTATTCGTGCGACCGCATGGAAATATGAACGAGCAACAGCTGTACGATTTAATGGTGGCATATAATAATTTTTTACGAACCCGCATTACCCGTTTTTCGCTAGCGGTGTCATTGCGGAACTTCAGTCAAATATGCGAGCACTCAGAGGCAGCAGGCAACGTATGGCTTATGGAAGTCTGAATGGGTCCGGGTGGCGTGCGCTGAAAGCGGGTAGGCCGGTTTCGGTTCCTGGTCCGGTACAATATTTCATGTCTCCATAAAATCTTACAGCTGATTATTATTCACATTCGCAATTATGAATGCGTTTCTCGTATTTAATTTGAAAGCTGTAGTCACCGCCGATTCCGTTACTTCAGACGCGCATGCACGGGAAACACATTTTCCACCAGTTCCATCAGTACACCTTGTAGACTGCACATTCGATTACTCACTCAAGAGCAGAACAAACTGGTACCCCTATCTAATATATTAGATTAGATTAGATGTACTTTCCGTTTCAGTTGAACCGAATTGAGGAAATGCGCTTGGTTGTATAACATGTCAGAACAGAATACACAATATATACTTGCAAAAATAGAGCATATGTGTTAATGTACCTTCCAAAGACAAATGTAAGTGCCCTTGTGGATGTGGAACAATTGTCTTAAGAATACTATATACAATAGCATACATAAATCACTTCTGGTAATAAATTCATCAATACAGTAGAAAGAGTTGGCGACGAAAATATCCTTGAACCTCTTTTCAAACTGAATTTTTTCATCATCATCCATCTCATCAGTGTTCTGCCCTAAGGCAGGTCTCCACATGCAGCTCTCCATGCAGTCCTGTCGTTCTCTGCCCTCTTTCTTTTCTAGTAACTGTTTCCTCACTTTATACCGTCAACCATCCGGGATCTTCTGCGTCCTCTTCTTCTTCCATTCACTGTTCCCTCCATAGCATCCGTCAGCAGACAATCTCTTCTCATCCAATTTCCAAGCCAATTCCGTTTCCTCTTTCTGATTACCTTTATAAATTCTCTCTCTTCATCCACTCTTCTCAACACGTCTTCATTCCTCACTTTGTCTACCCACTTTATCCCTTCCATCCTCCTCCAAGTCCACATCTCGAATGCTTCTAATCTTCTTCCGTCCTCTTTTCTCAGTGTCCATGTCTCAGAGCCATATAGTGCCACACTCCATATGAAACATTTTGTCTGTCTCTTCCTCATATTGCTTTCCATACGGCCGCATAGAAGCCTCCTCTTCTTATTAAATGCCTCCTTGGCAATTGCTATGCGGGTTTTCACTTCCTTGCGGCATCTCATATCTTCTGTAATTATGTTTCCCAGGTATCTGAAAGCACTAACTTGCTCTATTACTTCCTGACCTAGCGTTATTGTTGTTCCTACTTTTCTTGCGTTATAACCATACAGTTTGTCTTTTTCTTAATACTTTTCATTACAAATTCCACATTTCAATTATAGTTCTTTCCCTCTCTGCCAGTAATACCACATCATCGGCGAATCGAATACCTTCTACTCCCCTACCACCGACCCGTACACCTCTGTTTTGTTTCATACATTTCTGCTTAACTTGTTCCACGTATATGTTAAATAGTATTGGTGAAAGACAGCAACCTTGCTTCACTCCTGTACCTACTGTGTTTTCCTCTGTCGTCTCATTCCTAATTTGCACTCTTGTTTTCTGTTTCAGGTAGAGATTCTTAATCAGCCTTCTGTCCCTCCAGTCTATTCCATTCTTTCTTAATATGTCCATTAATTTATTCCACTGTACTCTGCCGAAGGCCTTCTCCAAGTCAATGAAAACAGAATACACTTCTATTCCTCTTTCGATGTATCTCTCGCCTATAATTCTTAGCAGTCCAATAGCACCTCTCGTTCCTTTTCCTTTTCTAAAATCAAACTGCTCCTCTGCAATACATTTTCCAGTCTTCCATGAAGTCTTCTATTTATCACCTGTAGCAGAACTCTTGCTGCATCAGAAATCAAACTTATGGTTAGAAAATCCTCACATTTCTTGGCATTTCTTTTCTTCTCAATAGGTTTCATTACTGATGAGAGAGATCTGGCCATTCTTCTTTTTCATATATCATTAATGCCATCACCCCAATACTCCCAAGACCCTTAAACAACTTTGCTGGTAGTGTATCAATTCCACTTGCTTTGCGATTCTTCATCTCTCTTACAGCCTTTTCTACTTCTGCCAAGATGCAGCATCCTTTGTCCCCTTCAGTAACTCTCATCTCCTCTTCCAGTTCAATATTATTTGGTTATTGATCAGCCTCATATAAGCACTCTACGTATTCTTTCCACCTTCCCAACACTTCTTTGCCGGCCGCAGTGGCCGAGAGGTCTGCGGCGCGCCAGCCACAGTCTGCACGACCGTTACGGTCGGGGCTTCGAATCCCCCCTCGTGGATGTTTGTGCCGTATTTAGTATAAGGTAGTTCATATGTAGTTAAGTCCCTTAAGCTTAACAAACATTTGAACATTTTGAACACTTCTTCCAGTTTATGAACCATTGTGCCGTGACTTATTTCTAGTTCAATATTTGTCCTGTTTTTCTTTGCTTCAAAGACTAGAGCAGCAGCTACTCCATACATCATTTCATATTTTCCACCCTTTTCTAGCTCCTCTATTTCCTGACATCTGTCTGTCAACCATGCCTTCTCTCCTTAGTTCATTGTTCAGCTTTCTATACATTCTTTTCTCTTCCTCAGTTCCTACTGTCTTCCATTTCCTTCTGTCTTCCATCTTGCACAGCATTGTCTTAATTACCCACTCTCTACTTTTTCTTTTGAGCTTCCTCATCCCTAAAACTTCTTCTGCAGATTCCTCGAGTTTTTGCTCAGTTTTCTCACCCTCTTCCCTTAGTCTTTCTAAGTCAAATTTCTCTCTCGGTCTTCCTCCTCTCACACGCTTCAACTTAATGCGCAAGTCTGCCACCACCAAGGTGTGGTCAGAATCTATCTCTGCTCCATGCTGTGCTCTTGAACTTTTTGTACCTATTCTATATAATGATGTAGTCAATTTGGTACCTGCTGTCATTCATCCTAGATATCGATGTATATCTTCGTCTTTTTTGGTGTTCAGAAAAGGTGTTCCCAATAACAAGAGAATTTTCTCTGCAGAAGTTAACCAGTCTGTCACCCTTGTCATTCCTATTTCCCAGTCCAAATATTCCAACCACTCCCTTTTTTTCCTTCTCCTACCACTGCATTCAAGTTCCCCATTAGCATGATGCAAGCATTTATTTTTTCCTTATCCATAATTTCTTCAGTCTTTTCGTACTATTCCTCTATTTCCTCATCAGTGTGTTGACTTGTTGGGATGTATATTTGTATTACAACTATGTCCTTTTGTCACCTTTTAATCGCATCATCATCAACCTTTCATCTACATACTCCACTCTCAATACGTTCTTTATCAGCTGTTTTCGTATCATAATTGCCACACCATTGCTACCACTCTTCTCCATGCCCGAGTAAAACAGTTTGTACTCTCCACTAGCCATCTCTCCCTTGCTTCCCCATCTCACTTCACACATACCTAGTACATCCAGTCTGTTCTTCATCATTTCCTGTTTGGCATTTTCCAGCTTTCCCGCCTGCATTAGTGTAAGCACATTCCATGTCCCAATCGTTAACCTATCTTCCCTCTTCCTACTCTGTTTCCTCTTTCCTTCTTCATACCCTTCCCTCTCTTCGGTATGTGATCTCGATGTATTCTTCTCCCGGAGATCTGAATGAGGGGAAGTTTTGGCTCCGGATTCTTATACAAAGAGAGCCATACCATCTGTTTCCTGGGGAAAATTAATGTGGTGGTATCCCGTTCCTTTCCACATAGGCAGTTGGTTGCCCAGCCAAATTCAGCCGCTCAATATGAGTCAGACGCTGTTTGTAGCCATCTCTCTGAGAACAGTCGCTACGATTTACATCTTCTTCCATCGACGTCGTACTGAAGTTAACCTTCTCCACCACCTCTGACTTTAGAGATAGAAGAACTGAAAGGCACCCCAGGCCTCGAAACCTAATACCTGTGGGGACGAAAAAAACAACAGTTGGCCAACGGAGGCCGATAGGAAAGAAATCAGGAGAAGCCTGACACAAGTAAGTGGAAGAATATCAGCCTTAGCTAACGGGCTTCATGTGGCTACCACCCCACATACTCCCCAGGCGAGAGCCCCCTAGGGGGAACTGGAAAGGGACCAGGAATGGATAAGGAAGACGAGAAGTTGTGGGACACTCTTAGTCTGACCCATCGGGTGAGGCCTTTCCGGCAGTAGGTTCTCTACCTTCGGTACAGCTGTCAGCTTCACGCGAATACACAAGCCTCTCCACCCGCACGGACAGTGCTTCGTCGAGGTGGTGGCCCACGGAGAGGGGGGATGGCTGCTGGCATGTTATTGGAAATGTGTATTGCTGCATACTGGACGCCTTTCTGAGCCAAAGTAAGTGACTTTAAATCTTTAAGCAAGTTGTTGTTTTTAGTATTGATCCCATGGCCTGAACATTTGGATTGAAAAAAAAAATCGATATTTTTTAAGCAATGGGTGTGCGTATTGTCCTTTAAGACGTGACGGAGGTGACTTACTACGACCACAATCGAAATAATTTTCAGACGCCTTTTGAAAGTTTCATACATAAATTTTGAACTCGGTAGAAACTTTACACATCAGTTCCGTACAGTGCGTCTACATAGACACAGACATAAGAATCTACCCACATACACTTCTGGCCACTACGATTGCTACAACACGAAGACAACGTGAAATTTAACCGACAGGAAGGAGATGCTGTGATATGCAAATGATTAGCGTTTCAGAGGATTGACACAAGGTTGGCGCCGGTGGCGACACCTACAACGTGCTGCCAACCAATTTCTCATACACAATCAGCAGTTAACCGGCGTTGTTGTGATGTCTCGTATATGGAGGAGAAATGCGTACCATCACGTTTCCGACTTTGATAAAGGTCGGATTGTAGCCTATCGCGATTGCGGTTTATCGTATCGCCACATTGCTACTCGCGTTGGTAGCGATCCAATGACTGTTAACAGTATATGGAATCGGTGGCTTCAGGAGGGCAATACGGAACGCCATGCTGGATCCCAACGTCGTCGTATCACTAGCAGTCGAGATGACAGGCATCTTATCCGCATGGCTGTAACGGATCGTGCAGCCACGACTCAATCCCAGAGTCAACAAATGGGGACGTTTGCATAACAACAACCATCTGCACTAACATTTCGACGACATTTACAGCAGCATGGACTCTCAGCTCGGTTACCCTTGACGCTGCATCACAGACAGGAACGCCTGTGATGGTGTACGTAACGCCGAATTTGGGTGCACGAATGGCAAAACGTCATTTTTTCGGATGAATCCAGGTTCTGTTTACAGCATCATGATGGTCGCATCCGTGTTTGGCGAAATCGCTGTGAAAGCACATTGGAAACGTGTATTCGTCATCGCCATACTGGCTTACCAACCGGCGTGATGGTATGGGGTGCCATTGGTTACACGTCTCGGTCACCTCTTGTTCGCATCGACGGCACATTGAACAGTGGCCGTTACATTTCAGATGTATTACGATCCTTGGCTCTACGCTTCATTCGATTCCTGCGAAACCCTACATTTCAGCAGTATAATCCATGACCGCATGTTGCAGGTCCTGTACGGGTCTTTCAGGATACGGAAAATGTTCGACTGCTGCCCTGGCCAGCACATTCTCCAGATCTCTCACCAACTGAAAACGTCTGGTCAATGGTGGCCGAGCAACTGGCTCGTCACTACTCTTGATGAACTGTGGTATCGTGTTGAAGCGGCATGGGCATCTGTACCTGTATACGCCATCCAAGCTGTGTTTGACTCAATGCCCAGGCTTATCAAGGCCGTTATTACGGCCAGAGGTGGTTGTTCTGGGTACTGATTTCACAGAATGTGTGCACCCAAATTTCTTGAAAATGTAATCACATGTCAGTTCTAGTATAATATATTTGTTCAATGAATACCCATTTATCATCTGCATTTCTTTTTGGTGTAGCAATTTAAATGGCCAGTAGTGTATAAAAAATGAACAACTTGATACATTTAGAAAGAAATGAAAGAAAACTTTCTGTAACTAAAGACTAAAATGCCCAAAAGGTACAAACTGAAAAGTAATCGACCTCCTGAACATCGTCCGAAAGTAGATGCGTGCCATCTGTGCTCAACATTCATCATAGCTGGGCGAGTCAACTTAAGAACGTCTCCTTGCAGCAAAAGGTGGCATTCTCCCACTGCCATATTTAAGTAATCCACGCACTTCCATTGTCGCAGGCTTATATTAAAACATGTGTATTGTGATAAGGTAAAAAACGAAATGCACCCTTCTTGATGTGCAAGACAAGAATCTTGTAACTAAAAAAGTAAATAAAGAGGTTCGGACTAAGTTCATAAGCTGCCATTTTAGCAGCAGAATTAACTGATCTAACGTCTGCCCCACAAACGTCTTATATAGGCTTCGCCCACCGCAGCTCAGTTCCCTGAGTGTATGCATACACATGTCTCCATCAGTTTCTTTGGCTCTTCTGTGTAGGTATGGTGTCTGTTCTTTCCCACATGTCCGACAGAACAGGCACCATGTCTATAATCATACAGTGGAATTATTACGAAACTTGTGTGTATCTACATCTACATACATACTCCGCTATCCACCGAAAGGTGTGTGGTGGAGGGTACTAGTTACTTCCTTTCCTGTTCCACTCCGATATAGAACGAGAGAAAAACGAATACTCGTATGCATCCTTACGAGCCCTAATCTCTCTAGTGGTCTTTACGCGAAATGTAGGTTGTCGGCAATAGAATCGTTCTGCAGTCTGCTTCAAATTCCGGCCCCCTAAATTTCTTCAACAGTTCTTCTCGAAAAGAACTTCCTCTCCAGCGACTCCCAGTTGAATTCACGAAGGATTTCGGTAACCCTCACGCACTGACCGAATCTTCCAGTTACAAACCTCGCCGCCCGCCTCTGATCTGCCTCTATGTCACCCTTTTAACCGATGTGGTGGGGATCCCAAATACTTGACCAATAACCAAGACGGGGTCAGACAAGCATTTTATATGCGGTCTCCTTTACAGAATAATGACATCTTCTCAAAATTCTCCCAATGAACTGAAGTCGATCATCTGCCTTCCACACGACTATCGTTATGTACTTGTTCCATTTCATATCTCTGTGCAGCGTTACGCCTAGGTATTTAAATGACTCGACTCTGTCAAGCAGGACACTACTAATGCTGAACTGGAACGTTAGGGGATTGCTTCTCCTACTCATCTGCATTACCTTCATTTTCCTACGTTCAGCGCTAATAGCCGTTCCTTACACCATCTAGATTTATTTATTTATTTAGCGTATGGCAATACAGATGAACTGCAATTAGCAATCATGAGTTTGTTTGATTTTACAAAATTTACAACAACAAACAAATACATTAACTGCATAATTTTACAAACTATAAAAGAGGTAAACAACTAAATCTACAAATTAATATCTAGGTTTTCTATCCATTCAAGGGCTGCCTCTGTCACTTCAAAGAAATCTTCTAGATTTCCTTGATAAGCTCTTCTGCAGCAGCTTCTAACAATGTGGTTGAGTTTCTGGTGCTCGTTTCCACAGTCACACTAGGAGGATGAAGCCTTTCCCCAACGGTGAAGGTCTTCAGCACAGACGACATGGCGTGTGCGGATCCTATTAAGTGTTTTCCAGGCACAACGTGGTAATTCCATTCCATCTGGTCTTATGTGAGGTCTGTGGAGTGTCTGATATTTCACTCAGGCAACATTGTTCCAGGTTTCTGTCCACTTTCTTTTAATGTTGAATCCAGTTGCCTACAGTGATTCTGCCAATAAGGTGTATGGTTGCCTAGATTTTAGACGACTCATTCGGAGAGCAGGCACATCACAGATGAGTGGAAGTTCGGGGATTTTCAGTAATTTCTCGTATTCCTTGAGAAGGGCGCTCTGTCTTCGAAGGTCTGGGGGCTCAATGTGACTTAGACTTGGTAACCAGTGAACAGGAGTAGATTTGATGCAGCCTGTTATTGTCCTCATTGTTGCATATAGCTCTACGCCAATTTTTCTCACATGTGAGCTATTAAGCCACACTGGGGCACAATACTCGGCAGCAGAACAGACCTAAGGAGGAGCATCACAGAGTTGTAGCTCTTGCACCCTATGAGGTACCACTCAGCTTCTGTATGATGTTATTACGTGATCTTAGTTTTGCTGCGGAGTTTTCCATGTGTTTCTTGTAGGAGAGAGTTCTGTCTAGAGTTACTCCTAAATATTTAGGGTAGTCTTGGTGATGAAGCTTGACCATTAAAAATAATATGAAACATCGCATTGGCCATTCTATTGTTAAGGTGAAAGCAGCAGAGTTCGTTGGGTTTGGTGTTAGTCTCCACTTTTTTTAAGTATTTATCCATTATGCTCAGTGCTGCAGAAGGGATCTGCTCACCAGCTTCAAGATTTCTCTGTTGGGTGGCCAAAGCCAGATGGTCTGCATAAATGAATTTCCTTCACTCTGTTTCAGGGAGGTCAGGCATGTACAAGTTGAACAGTATTGGTGCCAAAACTGAACCTTGAGGGAGACCATTATTAAGTTTCTTTTGCCTGCTTAGTTGTTTAGCGAGGACCACCTAGAAATTTGGTCCAAGTTGTCATCCTGCATCCTACTACAGCCATTGAATAGTGGACAGGTGTGTCGAAATTCAGCCGGAGGCGTAGGGCGCGTGTGGATGCGGAAGGCCGCTCCCTGGGAGGCTGGTCAGCTGGTAGCTGGTGTGTGTGTGTGCTGGTGGCCCGCTGCCCCACTTGACGCCGCCTGCCACTTGCTGCTGCCCCCCCCCCCCCCCCTGCTTGCGGTGGCAGAGTGCGGTGCACGGCGGCAGAAGGCCTGTGTTTAGTGGGACCGGAGAAACCTGGCAGATTGCAGGTAGCGCCTGTGTGTGTGTGTGTGTGTGTGTGTGTGTGTGTGTGTGTGTGTGAGTGGCACACATCCTCGCCGCGGCCTCACTGGACACAGAGGCCCAGATCACGTAAACAGAACACCTCGCAATTCACCCGTGCTGCATTCCTAACACGCGGACATGCGTAAAAAATGGGAGTGAAGTAAATCGCAATTTGCGAAGTTATGGTTATGGCTTCACTGTACTAGGTTTAGATGGAATACCAAAGTGCGGCGAATGAAAATTTGTGCCCGGCCGCGATTCGAATCCGGGATCTCCTGCTTACTAGGCAGACGCGTTGACCACTCCGCCACCGAGGACACAGTGACCAGCCCGAATGCAGAGGACTCTTCCCAGCACGTTCCCGCCACACCCAAATCTCCATTCGCCACGCTGTCTCCTTCCTATTACCACAGCCCATTTGTTGTGTAATGCTCGCAGCCACAATACCGTATTCCCGCATCAGGGAAGCCATAACATCGCAAATTGCGATTTATTTAATTAAAATGAACGCTGTAACGTCGTCAAAAATATAAAAAATGGGATTGTTCCTTTTATCAGAACCATCAAGCTTTCAAAGTTCTTGAGCGATTGCTTTGAAATTGTGACACAACTTTGCATTCTAATACAAGAAGGTTTTCATATACTTTTAATATACAAGCTCTGACAACACGGTGAATAGTCCTGTAACATTAATGTAGATGAATGATGAAATAGAGTTACTGTCATACAAAATAGTCACCTCCCGTAAGTATTCACCACTGAGCTCTAAGATACATGTCCTGAACACTTTGCAAGAAATCTCGTCGCGTTTCGTTGGATGTCTGGAAATTTGTCAAATCTCTTTCCTTTCAAAGAGAGTTTGAGTCGAGGGAATAGGAAAAAGTCTGGGGAACTGAAATACGGCGAGTAGCAGCCACTCCCTCTTCCGGCAGGAACTATTTGACGATATAGGCTCTCTGTGGGCCAGCGTTCTTCTGCCACTTGAACATCCACCAATCCTTCACCACATTGTTCATAATGAATTGTACTCGTATATGTGAACTTACACAACTTACTTGCAGATGGTGCTGAAATGTTTTGATATCGTGAATCTGGTTGATCTTTCTACTGGGATTCATCTTTCTTCGAATGTTATTTCTTCTCCTAAACGCTTTCCCCCTTGTGAATTCTACTGCACTGGTTCTCGGTGACTCTTCTTTAAAATCTTGATTATTGATAGCCACATAGTCCGGTCGTCTAGAATGTTCTATCAACAGTTTGCTTCTTCTTTATATAACAGCGTTTTCCACCTTGTAACTTCAGTAACCAAACAAACAGCTTCCCCTTCCAACAATGAGAAACAGTTCTTTCTCAGCAATTAACGAGTCTGTCCATAACTCATTTCTGCTCACACAACCGAGACGTTTAACTCGCAAACATACCCTCAAATTCCGCTCTAAACTGTCAACCATTCGCAACGTTAGGCTCAGATATTATTTTTCTTACGGATCTAATCTTGAAAAATAAGAAGAATTAATATTAATATTAAACTTCCTGACAGATTAAAATTGTATGCCAGAACCGGAATTCGAACCTGGGACCATTGCCTTTCGCGGGCAAGCACTCTACCGTCTGAGCATTCCGACACGTTTCAGGGTGCCACCCCACAAATTCAATTCTGCCAGTACCTTGGCCCCTACTTAACAAACTTTACAGAAGTTCTCCTTGCGAACCTTGCAGAACTACACTCCTGAATATTGTCGCGAGAGACGAAGAACACCGACTGCCGGCGTGGCACAGTGGATAGAGTCATGGACTGCGGTGCTGAAGGTCGCCGGTTCAATCCCGCCCACCGGAAAAAATATTTCTTTGTAATTAACAATTCCACGATATTCTACATCTTTCTAATGTTCACTTGTAAATTCTAGTTGTTTCTTACGTTAACTGTTCTTCTAATTTATGTTAAATTCTGTCTGCGTATAAATAGCAGAGCACTCTGCCTGAGGGGCAGTCAGTGCTGCGTGTATGTTGAGTTCGTAATAAACGTGCTTTGAGTATTTCAACGCCACACTATGGTGGAGACATGGCTTAGCTATAGCCTAATTAAGGGATGTTTCCAGAATGAAACTTTCACTCTGCAGCGGAGTGTGCGCTGTTGTGAAGCTTCCTGGCAGATTAAAATTGTGTGCTGGAACCGGGATTCGAACGTGGGACCTTTGCCTTACCCGAGCAAGTTCTCCATCGCCTGAGCTATCCAGACACGCTTCTCGAATCGCCCTCACAACTTCCCAGATTCCCAAGTTCGAATCCTGGCACACAATTTTAAACTGCCAGGAAGTTTCATAACAGCGAACACTCTGATGCAGAGTAAAAGTTTCATTCTAGAAAAAACCCTTAGGCTCGCTAAACCATGTCTCCACAATATAGTTTCTTCCACGAGTGTTAGTCCTGCAAGGTTCCAGGAGCACTTCTGTGAAGTTTGTAAAGTAGGAGGCGAGTTATTGGCGGAAGTAAAATTTGAGGACGGACCGTGAAGCGTTCCGGGATGGATCTGTCGATGCCGGAAGTCTTTGGGTTATCGCCGCAGCTGGAAAAAAAATTCTTCCCATGTTTGACAGAGTGTTGGTTATGAGAGCAGAGGCTATAACGAAGACGAAAGGAGGTATTGTGATCCCTGAAAGAGCGTAGCAGAAAGTGCAGGGGCCACTGTAATAGCTGTTGGACCTTGTGCAAGAAATAATAAAGGACAGTACATCCCTCCAACCATATAAGTTGGCGACCAGGTCTCGTTATCGGAATATGGAGAAACGAAAATAATTCTGGAAGAAAATAATGAGTACCATCTCTTCAAGGAGTCGGACATTCTGGCGAAACTAGACGCTTGAGGTACTGAGTTTGTGAAACGAGAATCAGATTTGCAAATGTAGAGACTCTTAGAAATGTGCGCTCTAAGCATTGAATTTATGTGAGCAGTGAGTGTTGAACTACAGGAAGTGTTTGTGCGATGTACGCATGTGAAGTCTGTCAGCTCTGAAACTGAACGAACTAAGTTGTTGACTTAATTTTGCAGCATTGAATACTATTACAAATAAAATATTGTTTTTTTATATTATGTCAATGAAACTGTTTGTAAGATTCTATTATTTTACTGTAAGTTCAATGTCCGGCTAAATTTTCTTTGTTGCCGACTTTTCTTGATGTTGTATATCGATGAAATCTCAGGGTTTCAGGTCCGATTTAAGGCCGTTCATTGGTTCCACTACTCTACTAAGTAAGCTCATAGACTATTTTTATAAACACTTGTGGTATACAATTTCACACATGTCCTTCATGACATCAGAAGTGAGACTCTGCATCAAGTATCACTTGTCTTTCTCTCTCTCTCTCTCTCTCTCTCTCACACACACACACACACACGCACATACAAATATTGAAGAATCAATTAGTTATTTTGTTTTCTACGTACTTACATTACGCTGTAATTACGTTTGTCGACTCATATCGATAGTGTTAGCCGGCCGCGGTGCCCGAGGGGACTGAGGCGCTCCAGTCACGGTCTGCACGGCCACTACGGTCGGGGGTTCGAATCCCCCCTCGGGCATGGATATTTGTGCCGTCCTTAGTATTAGCTAGTTTGTAAGTTTAGGGACTGATGACCCCGTAGTTAAATCCCATAAGCTATACAAACATTTGAAAATTTTGAATTCGATAGTGTTAACAATTTTGTTGATTATACGTAAATAAAACTATTTATATACGAGGCACGTCCAGAAAGTAAGTTCCGTTTGGTACTAAAATGAAATTGTACACAGATACAGAAGAATTTTTATTGGACAAAGTTCTGCAACTCTTAAACTACTTTTTCACATAACTGCCGAAATTTTGCAGGCATTTGTCATAGCGTTGCACCAGGTTTAGTGTACCTTCTTCATAGAAATCTGCCGCCTGTGTCTTCAACCAGCTGGAAACAGTTTCTTTCAGCTCGACGTCATTGGTGAAGTGATGACCGCAAAGGAAAGACTTGAGATGTCCTGGATCTTGTCATCAATCGCATGAACCAGTTCTTCTGTAACCAAAGGTGGACGCCCACTTCGTTCTTCATCGTGCACATCACTACGCCCGCCATTGAACTGTCGGACCCATCTTCTCGCCATCGAATCACTCATCGCATTTGATTCGCAAACATCGCAAATTTGCCGATAAATTTCACTTGGTTTCACTTTCCTCGCATTCAGAAACCAAATCACCGACCTGATTTTACAGGCGGCGGGATTTTCAATCAACGCCGACATTTCAAACAAACACAACAAAGCGTACGTAACTCACAGCGATCTCCAAATGGCGCACGTTCTTCTCCTTGATCTACAGCGCATCTGCGGAACTGCAGTCGCAGCGCTGCAGCGGAGCTAAATTGAAACGGAAATTACTTTCTGGACACGCCTCGTATTTACACAGTAAGTTATGTTTCACTGTTTGATAGAGCTGCATACATCGTATAGCGTGTATTCATTCGCTTGCTTCTAATAACAGCCTCCAACCTGTCCATTGAGTGTACTGGTTTTCTTGTTACTTCTGCGTCAATATTCCTCCATTTTTGAACAATCACTTCCTTCAGTTGTGTTTTACTGGAAATATGATGTTTTCTCATTATTCTTTCTAACTCGTCCCACAAATGTTCAATAGGGTTCATGTCTGGGGACTGAGGTGGTGTTTGTAGGGTTTGGGGGTATTATACACAGTCCAGAAACGTACATTGCATCCTATATGTTTTGGATCATTGTCCTGTTGGAAATAGTAGTCAGTATTCAAACCTAGTTTTCCAGCATTGACTTTCAAATTTCTCTTTCAAATATCCATATTTTACAGCACAGGTCATATTAACAGGTTCCAACTCGGTATTTCATCTTCTCCACACTTATAAACGCCCATCAGGATGGAAAAGTTTACCTTTCTTCCGCAGAGAAAGTAAATTTGTTCCAGAACTCTGAGTCCTTGGTCACATATTGATTTACAAATTGCAACCTTCTCCTCCTACTTGCCTTGCTTATGTACGGTTTCTTTCTTGGAACTCGAGCTTTGTAGCCGGCTCTATGAAACATCCTCCGGACAGTCTTTGGACGAACTTGTCCTTCCTGCTGTCTTCAATGAGCGACGTTCAGCTTAGAACTGTGGCGATGTGTTTGCGTTGTACTGCCAGTGTGTAAATACTTCTGTCCTCGTCAACTACAACACTTATCAGCGTTTCTGTCTCTGGCTTTTAACTAGTGCTTTGGATTTAAGTAAATGTGTGTATACGCAAACATTTGGGGCACATGGCGTGAATAATGGACATAACAAAATCGACAGTTCATCACCTTCATTGTATAGGTAAGATCTACTCCAGACAAGATTGTGCGTGAATTCTTCCGTCGACCTGTACATTCCAGCACCCGTACGGCGGCATTAGGTAAACGAACCAACATTTTGCGTTCACCCGTAACGAAACCTTCTACATCTCAGGGACGGTAGTCACATTTAACACAGGAAGAATTAGGTATCTCCGAATACAGTGAACCCATAGTGCAGTACTGGGAGCCGACAAGCGAGCACCCTACTCGTAGCCTCCGTCTTTTGTAGGTACGGCACTTCTGAGGTGAGTTATCAGCTTTGTAATCGTTGAACAACTTTTGCTGAGGACAAACTGAAATGAACTTTCGTCGATTCTCAAGTAATTTTCATTCGACTTAACGCTCTCAACTTTCCGCTGCCGAAACAGATTACGTCGTATGATTTTCTTAAACGCCGTGAAAACCACAGATGGGCGCAAATACGTTTCCTTCCCTTTTTTCTGCTCCCATTCCAACTGTAAACACAACGCAACTGTAGTACACGTAACTACTGAGCACGTACCAAATCGTCATCCGCCATTCTCAGACAACTGACTCGCAGTAATAAAGGTCGGAGAGGATCATATAAGCAATATAAGGTCTTCGACAACACAGGGATACTGGACTAAAGTGATGAAGGGTGAAAATATAAAGATGCAGTAAGTGAATCAAGCAGAAGGGAGTACAGACGACTGCCGCGGCGGAGCGGCCGAGCGCACTGAGGCGCTATGCTACGATGCGCGAGATCGTTCCCCGTCGGGGGTTCGAATCCCCCCTCGGGCATGGATGTTTGTGCCGTCTTTAGTGTAAGGTAGTTTATAAGTAGTTTGTAAGAATAGGGATTGATGACCCCGCAGTTAAGTCCCTTAAGCTTCACAAACATTTGAAAATTTTATTTTTGAACAGATGGCTGAAAATGAGGTTGACAGGAAGTTGCAGGCTGGCGAAGCAGGAGTGGCTAGAGGACAAACAGGAGTCCGTAGAAGAATTTGTAGCTAGGGAAACAAAAGAGTCGTTCTGAGACAGCTACATGAATATCAAGATCTCAGGAGGAAAGTCAGTACTAATAAGGTGAGCAATTTTTTTACAATGAAAAGGAGAACGGAAAAATTTAAGAAAAACGTACACTGTAAAAAAAATTAAACATTTTATTAATTAAAACAAAAATACGCGATATTTACATCCCTTTTAATTGCTTAATTGAGTATTTTTACATCGAATGAATATTTTTTGACAGTGTCTCATTTTCTAACAATATATTGGAAATTTCTGAGCAAGATATAGCCTTCATATTGAATTTTACGGTAAGTGCTTCAACTAGAGTATCAACATTCAATCTTGATTTCTCAATTGTCCAAAAGTCATTCCCAATTGAAAAAAAACTCTTTCAACTGTTACATTAGTTCCAGGGCAGCACAACGTAAATTCAACAACAGTAATTAAGTTTTTATATGGAATGTGTTCATCTTGAAATGGTTAAATACTACCACCCACCTTTTATCAATTGCAACATGTTTATTTTCGCAAAAAGGAAGACACAAATTCATAAATCTTCTCTCACGGAAGAACTAGAGATAAAGTTGTCAAACAATAGCAAGAACTGAAAAGCAGACTGATCGAAGGAGCAAAACCCCAATTCCTCTCCAGAAAAGGAAAAACCAGCCTTGGAGGAATGAAGAGCTTATGTTAGTCAATCTCGCCTGGATGCATACAACAACTGAAACAGCAATTGTATAGATGACAACTGTAAAACATTCGATGGAAAGAGGCGGCAAAGTCAATCAGAAAGACCAAAAGGAAAAGAATCAATTACTTGAAATCGAGAAAGAATTCGAGAGAAACAACACACGGAATTTGTATAAGGACTTTAAAACTAAACTTGTAGGGTATCAGCCACAAAGTATCTGCTTCAAGAAAAAAACGGGTAATTGGCTCTAAAGAATCAATAAAACTACGAGGAACTAACCACATACTTCAAAGAACTACTTAACTCCACAGACCCACAAAAATAACAATAATAATAAAAATCAGTCGATTTTTTGACAAGAGCAGCAAAGCCAAAATGGACATGATAAAATGGGTTCGCGAGATAAAATCTGATATAAAATTGGCAGAAATTACTCCTGAAGATTTCCAAAATCGCGAAATCTGTAGGTTCAAAATTCACAAATGGTAAGTTAACCAAGAGGAAAAATCAAAGAAGAGAGAGAAAGGAAGCTCACAAGAAGACATATAAGCAAGGCAAATCCCCACCTCTAAGGATTTCGCATGGTCCAAATGGGTTTATTCACTAATAATAACAAAAAGTGAATTGTACTTACCTGAATATAATGCACTGAGAAAGAAATAATTTCGCATTTCTAAGGCTCCCTTCACAGTGACCGGCTCACAAGCGCTTCTCTGTGCTTCTCTGTGCCTTCACACTGCACAGCGTGGCACGCCGCCACTCACTACGTATACATGCAACACATCTTCTGCAAGACGGAAACCGAATTTCGTAAACCGTTTGTCGCTGTCGTGTTTACGTGGTATAGCCTGAAACCGGATTTCCTAGTCCACTTAATATGGTGGTTGAAAACAGCTAATTCAGTTCCTGATTTAGTCAGCACAATCGTTACTTAAAGTGACAGATTTACGCTCACTCTAATATTTATACTTTTATTTCACTTTATAAAATGTCACTCTGTCCATTGGTGCAGAAAACTGTTACCAAGAAAACATAATCTGACGAGCCCAGAACGCTTCAAAAACGGTTGCGTGTTTTGGGAGCCCATGTAAATGGAGTGACAGAATAACACGGTCTAGATATAAGAAAAGAACTTTGTATGACGGGCAACCACAGCTAAAATATTTATACATATTTAAGAAACTTTCACAAGGTTAAAAATTAGGTGTTAAAATTGTAAGAGTCTGAATGAAAGACCATGGTCCACTTGAGCTGTTGTTATATTGGAGTCGTGGAGACCTGCACAGCCCGTTTACTACCGCAAGTAGCCTCGACGTCACACCCAGCGCCCCCTCGGACCACCGCCAGTCGGCCTCAGTCTAGCGGCCGATACACAGGGTGATCCGTCTCTTCAGTTGTATTTGCACTTCCGCCCAGCACGAATATGCAACTTTTTGATCACCTGGATGGATCTGATGATCCTCACTACACTGACAACAATCTGTAAGTTTAAATAATTATGTATCTTCATTCTACGCAAAAATCTGATTTCCCAACAACATCCGTGGTTCTCACTAATCATTATAATGTTGTCTATTGTAGGACTACCCATCACGTCGCTTTGTCACAGGCCAAACAAATTTCACCAATTGCCGACGTTTCTATTCCTTTAACAAATATGACAAGAACCGCACGGTAGACTTCTTTTTATCTTTTAGACGAAAAGAGCCAAGGTGCTTGCGGTACGACCTAACCATTAACCCCGTTATCCATCATAAACGACTTATATGGAAAACTTTGTAAGTAACATAAAAAAAAAGCAATCAATAGCCTACTGCCTTCTATATAATTTATTTGTTTTGCATGTAATTTCCTCATACATAACTAGTTCGGATTGTTTTGTTTTTAATATGTAATCTTCATTTATTAAAACAATTATCTTGTACAGTAAAAAGCGCCTGAAGATGCAACTGTAGGTTGTGAAAGCGGTTGTGCAGGTCTTCACGACTCCAATATAATAACAGCTCAAGTGGACCATGGACTTTCATTCAGACTCTTACAATTTTAACACCTAATTTTTAACTGTGTGAAGGTTTCTGAAATATGTATAGATACAAGGCCTCACAACAAGCTCGTGTCACGTCAAACCGACAGGCTGCTCACTGGATGGCGCTACGAGGCAGTGGGCTGTGCCACAGCGGCCAGCAACTCAGCTAGCGATGGCAGCGTATGCGCGGCCAACGAGAAAGACAGGCCCCAGCGCAGTCGTGATGCCACGTAAGCCGGCGCGACCGCTAGCTCAGTGGCTGCCCGCTATGGGGCAGTGGGCAGTGCCCCGGCGGCCGGCCAGTCGGCTAGCGGTCGCGCCGGCTTACGTGGCATCACGACTGCGCTGGGGCCTGTCTTTCTCGCCGGCCACCAGCCTATCGGTGCGAGGTCTTGTATGTGGACGGTGTTTGTTGCTGTGAGCAGCTTTCAAATCAAATGTTTGTATAGCTTATGGGACTTAACTACGGGGTCATCAGTCCCTAAACTTACAAACTGCTTATGAACTAACTAATACTAAGGACGGCACAAATATCCATCCCCGAGGGGGGATTCGAACCCCCGACCGTAGTGGTCGTACAGACCATGACTGGAGCGCTTCAGTCCCCTCGGCCACCGCCGGCTGAGCAGCTTTGATGACGCCGATACTGCTACTGCTACTGCTAGTTGGCCCATCTACTGCTGCGCTGACGTCACGAGCCGACTGTTAACAATCGGCGTTAGCCACTGTTGGGCCGGTCAGTGCGACTCAGTGGCTTGGTGTGAAGGGAGCCTTATAGTTCGGCGCGGCATCTTCGAATACAGAGATTGATGGATTAGTTTTAAAATATTGGGAAGGAGGCGCAGGCAGGAGGACACTTCTCCAGGAAGGACAGACCTACAAAAGGAGGACGGTTCTTGCTAAAGAAGGAAAAGATAAAAGCTGGAAGGAATACATTGAGGGCCTGAAAGCAGCAGTGTAGAAAGGGAAGAGGAAGTAGACGAAGATGAGATAGGAGATACGACACTCCGACAAGAATTTGACAAAGCACTGAAAGATATGAGTCAATGCAAGGCCCCTGAAGTAGAAGATAATCCGTCTCAACTGCTGACGTTGGGAGAGCTAGTCATGAAGATACTGTTGCTCCGTGTGAGGAAAATGTATGAGGCAGGGAAAAGTAAGTTTTTCTGCCTATAGTGAACAATTTCAGAGGGCATGTGATTTGTTAACGCAGCATCGCAATCAATTGTCCTCAGATGTTGTAAAGACTTCTATATCCTCTCCACTCCCTAGGTATCATATATGATACCTCTAGGTATTATTTTGTTCGTGGGCACCCACCCAGCTGAACGTTTTCTGCTCTGTGGTATCATGTACTACGAACGTCATGCTTGCTGCAACTCATTTGTTCGTCCTTCTCCTGAATGCTAACACATGGCAGTACCGTCGGAAAACTTAGGATTCCGCAGCTCCACAACAAGTCTCTGCGAAATAAAGGCAAAGAGATGTTTTTTCCTAATTAAATGTGTTTTACATGCCTAAATATATTTTCGGAAGTGTACAGACATCCATCAGTTAATATCTAACTGTAAATCGAGGTAATAACAGATTATATAGCTTTAAACATTCGGGTTTCATATACGATACATCGAGATTCAATGCCGACTTTGTTTACGTCAGTGGAAGTGAGGTTATATTTTTTTCTTGCTCGATTCCCAGGGTTAAGAGAACTTTGTAATGGTCAAACTTCATGGCATTCCTCTTGATTTCTGTATGTATGAAGGAAAAGAGAAGGGTAGGCAGTCAGAAAAAGTGCTCCCTCCTGAGAAGTTAGGTGTAGGAGGCGGAGTAGTGTTGAAACTTAGTGATTCATTGGCAGAGAACTCCTCAATTTACGTTGACAGGTACTTTACTTCTGTTCCGCTCCTTGACAAGTTACAGAAACATTACTGTCACTAGCACAATAATGATGAGTCGCATACGCAGACCTACAGTATTTCAGAGAGATGCAACAATGAGAAAATCAAGAGGAAGCCATGATCAGGTAGTATGGAGTGATGGAAAAGCAGCAATTATTAAATGGTTTGACAACAGAACAATTTATTTGGATTCTACTGAATTACCAAATTCCAACTGATTACTGCACTCGGTGGTCGGAAAAAGAAAAAAAAATATTTCCAAGTTTCTCGGCCATGTGTGGTAAAGGCATACAACACTAACATGGGAGGTCTAGACCTGTTATACAGGATGCTGCGGAAATATGCTATGAGAGCCAGGACCCACAAGTGGAGTATTAGAGTGATTCATCACTTCATGGACTTTGCGACTGCTGTTGTCAGGGAGAGTGCAATGCAAAATGACATTGGAAAGAAACATACAACGCCATACTGTCAGTTCTAGCTTGATATTCATGAAAACTTAATATATTTCCACAAAAGGTCAATTTTGCAGTTGGAACCTGTGAAGCAAGAACCAGACTCCGATGAAGATAGAGATCAAGATGTCCTGTTCCACTACCACCAGTGGAGATAAGGCAAGCAAGTATGCATCATTGGCCAGAAATGATGAACAAGGTTCACAAGAACAGGTCAAAATGCAGGCCAGGAGGCTGCAAAGGCCTCACATTTGTACGGTGTGAGAAGTGTAAGGTCTTTCTTTGCTTCACTACTGACAGGAATATTTTCAACAAATTCCACAAAACATAGAATGATTTAGGACTTGTAACACAAACTGTTTTATAATACATGAGGTAAAATGGAAAAGGCAACAAAAATTTGAAATTTTGTAATAATAATTTTGTTTGAAAATTTTGAATTGTTTACTTATCATTACGAAAAGGTTTGTTACCAAGTTTGTATTTTGAAATATTATTAAATGCTACAGCAAATAAGAACTGTAAGTGTAACGTTTGTGACGATTTATTTTTGTAATAAAGCAACTTGAAAGTACATAGTTGTGTATATAACTGTCCTGCTCAAGTCCCGAGGTATTGTATATGATACCTACTATAAAAAAATCTGTATGCTTTCAAAAA
Organism: Locusta migratoria; assembly: GCA_026315105.1. Taxonomy (NCBI): domain Eukaryota; kingdom Metazoa; phylum Arthropoda; class Insecta; order Orthoptera; family Acrididae; genus Locusta; species Locusta migratoria. Next base: position 8,583,253 of record CM048750.1, on the reverse strand, counting down.
TATTTTTGTACAGTAATTTATTGTTAATTAGCATTAAAAAAAAGCAAATAGCACACAAGTAGTTCATTTACATTTCCAATATGTACGCAGGACTGAAGAGGATATGGTTAGAATTTGTAGCCATCGCACAGTACCGCTAAAACTATAGAAAAGGATTTATGATACGCGTGTACTAAATGAAAGGTGTGTATTTGTGACGTGGCAAAAATAAATAAATAAACACCAACCCATATGAATTGCAATTTCATGTTTGGACGCACTGTTGTAGGAAAAAAAAATCAAGAAACTTGATTTTAGATATAAAAACAAGATAAAAATATATATGCCAAGAATGTTACATTTGTAAAACGACATTACATATCAGAATGCAAGTCACAGTGACCCATGTGATCCGCATAAAACATATAAAAGTCAGGTCCATAAAATAACTAAATGGGTCTTTCTAGTGTACGTTACAAGTTTAAAATGAGGCAGCTGCTTACTATCACCTACGCGGCTAAACTCGCAGGTATTTGGTGCCTGGCGCTCTGTTTATTTCAGCAGGTTTATCATATTGTATGATGCACAGGACACCGTGCCCACGGGTGCGGTTCCTGTAGGGGGATGCTTGTCCACTTTTGAGCTGATCTCTACGAGATTACGAGAGTATCTCGGGCGTCCGATCTTTGATTGTCGTGAGTGCATTCGTGTTCTCTCGATAATCCATTTTTAGTCCGGGTCAAGTCCCGGAGATAAACTAATTTGGTCCCAATCCCTCGGTTCCGACCGAGGTTTTCCTTGGTTGTAAAGCGTATGTATGTATGTATGTATTGTATGATGCACAGGACACCGTGCCCACGGGTGCGGTTCCTGTAGGGGGATGCTTGTCCACTTTTGAGCTGATCTCTACGAGATTACGAGAGTATCTCGGGCGTCCGATCTTTGATTGTCGTGAGTGCATTCGTGTTCTCTCGATAATCCATTTTTAGTCCGGGTCAAATCCCGGAGATAAATTAATTTGGTCCCAATCCCCCGGTTCCGACCAAGGTTTTCGGGAGGTTTTCCTTGGTTGTAAAGCGTATGTATGTATGTATGTATTGTATGATGCACAGGACACCGTGCCTACGGGTGCGGTTCCTGTAGGGGGATGCTTGTCCACTTTTGAGCTGATCTCTACGAGATTACGAGAGTATCTCGGGCGTCCGATCTTTGAAAGTCGTGAGTGCATTCGTGTTCTCTCGATAATCCATTTTTAGTCCGGGTCAAGTCCCGGAGATAAATTAATTTGGTCCCAATCCCCCGGTTCCGACCAAGGTTTTCGGGAGGTTTTCCTTGGTTGTAAAGCGTATGTATGTATGTATGTATTGTATGATGCACAGGACACCGTGCCCACGGGTGCGGTTCCTGTAGGGGGATGCTTGTCCACTTTTGAGCTGATCTCTACGAGATTACGAAAGTATCTCGGGCGTCCGATCTTTGATTGTCGTGAGTGCATTCGTGTTCTCTCGATAATCCATTTTTAGTCCGGGTCAAGTCCCGGAGATAAACTAATTTGGTCCCAATCCCTCGGTTCCGACCGAGGTTTTCCTTGGTTGTAAAGCGTATGTATGTATGTATGTATGTATTGTATGATGCACAGGACACCGTGCCCACGGGTGCGGTTCCTGTAGGGGGATGCTTGTCCACTTTTGAGCTGATCTCTACGAGATTACGAGAGTATCTCGGGCGTCCGATCTTTGATTGTCGTGAGTGCATTCGTGTTCTCTCGATAATCCATTTTTAGTCCGGGTCAAGTCCCGGAGATAAATTAATTTGGTCCCAATCCCCCGGTTCCGACCAAGGTTTTCGGGAGGTTTTCCTTGGTTGTAAAGCGTATGTATGTATGTATGTATTGTATGATGCACAGGACACCGTGCCTACGGGTGCGGTTCCTGTAGGGGGATGCTTGTCCACTTTTGAGCTGATCTCTACGAGATTACGAGAGTATCTCGGGCGTCCGATCTTTGAAAGTCGTGAGTGCATTCGTGTTCTCTCGATAATCCATTTTTAGTCCGGGTCAAGTCCCGGAGATAAATTAATTTGGTCCCAATCCCCCGGTTCCGACCAAGGTTTTCGGGAGGTTTTCCTTGGTTGTAAAGCGTATGTATGTATGTATGTATTGTATGATGCACAGGACACCGTGCCTACGGGTGCGGTTCCTGTAGGGGGATGCTTGTCCACTTTTGAGCTGATCTCTACGAGAATACGAGAGTATCTCGGGCGTCCGATCTTTGAAAGTCGTGAGTGCATTCGTGTTCTCTCGATAATCCATTTTTAGTCCGGGTCAAGTCCCGGAGATAAATTAATTTGGTCCCAATCCCCCGGTTCCGACCAAGGTTTTCGGGAGGTTTTCCTTGGTTGTAAAGCGTATGTATGTATGTATGTATTGTATGATGCACAGGACACCGTGCCCACGGGTGCGGTTCCTGTAGGGGGATGCTTGTCCACTTTTGAGCTGATCTCTACGAGATTACGAAAGTATCTCGGGCGTCCGATCTTTGATTGTCGTGAGTGCATTCGTGTTCTCTCGATAATCCATTTTTAGTCCGGGTCAAGTCCCGGAGATAAACTAATTTGGTCCCAATCCCTCGGTTCCGACCGAGGTTTTCCTTGGTTGTAAAGCGTATGTATGTATGTATGTATGTATTGTATGATGCACAGGACACCGTGCCCACGGGTGCGGTTCCTGTAGGGGGATGCTTGTCCACTTTTGAGCTGATCTCTACGAGATTACGAGAGTATCTCGGGCGTCCGATCTTTGATTGTCGTGAGTGCATTCGTGTTCTCTCGATAATCCATTTTTAGTCCGGGTCAAGTCCCGGAGATAAATTAATTTGGTCCCAATCCCCCGGTTCCGACCAAGGTTTTTGGGAGGTTTTCCTTGGTTGTAAAGCGTATGTATGTATGTATGTATTGTATGATGCACAGGACACCGTGCCTACGGGTGCGGTTCCTGTAGGGGGATGCTTGTCCACTTTTGAGCTGATCTCTACGAGATTACGAGAGTATCTCGGGCGTCCGATCTTTGAAAGTCGTGAGTGCATTCGTGTTCTCTCGATAATCCATTTTTAGTCCGGGTCAAGTCCCGGAGATAAATTAATTTGTTCCCAATCCCCCGGTTCCGACCAAGGTTTTCGGGAGGTTTTCCTTGGTTGTAAAGCGTATGTATGTATGTATGTATTGTATGATGCACAGGACACCGTGCCCACGGGTGCGGTTCCTGTAGGGGGATGCTTGTCCACTTTTGAGCTGATCTCTACGAGATTACGAGAGTATCTCGGGCGTCCGATCTTTGATTGTCGTGAGTGCATTCGTGTTCTCTCGATAATCCATTTTTAGTCCGGGTCAAGTCCCGGAGATAAATTAATTTGGTCCCAATCCCCCGGTTCCGACCAAGGTTTTCGGGAGGTTTTCCTTGGTTGTAAAGCGTATGTATGTATGTATGTATTGTATGATGCACAGGACACCGTGCCTACGGGTGCGGTTCCTGTAGGGGGATGCTTGTCCACTTTTGAGCTGATCTCTACGAGATTACGAGAGTATCTCGGGCGTCCGATCTTTGAAAGTCGTGAGTGCATTCGTGTTCTCTCGATAATCCATTTTTAGTCCGGGTCAAGTCCCGGAGATAAATTAATTTGGTCCCAATCCCCCGGTTCCGACCAAGGTTTTCGGGAGGTTTTCCTTGGTTGTAAAGCGTATGTATGTATGTATGTATTGTATGATGCACAGGACACCGTGCCCACGGGTGCGGTTCCTGTAGGGGGATGCTTGTCCACTTTTGAGCTGATCTCTACGAGATTACGAGAGTATCTCGGGCGTCCGATCTTTGAAAGTCGTGAGTGCATTCGTGTTCTCTCGATAATCCATTTTTAGTCCGGGTCAAGTCCCGGAGATAAATTAATTTGGTCCCAATCCCCCGGTTCCGACCAAGGTTTTCGGGAGGTTTTCCTTGGTTGTAAAGCGTATGTATGTATGTATGTATTGTATGATGCACAGGACACCGTGCCTACGGGTGCGGTTCCTGTAGGGGGATGCTTGTCCACTTTTGAGCTGATCTCTACGAGATTACGAGAGTATCTCGGGCGTCCGATCTTTGAAAGTCGTGAGTGCATTCGTGTTCTCTCGATAATCCATTTTTAGTCCGGGTCAAGTCCCGGAGATAAACTAATTTGGTCCCAATCCCTCGGTTCCGACCGAGGTTTTCCTTGGTTGTAAAGCGTATGTATGTATGTATGTATGTATTGTATGATGCACAGGACACCGTGCCCACGGGTGCGGTTCCTGTAGGGGGATGCTTGTCCACTTTTGAGCTGATCTCTACGAGATTACGAGAGTATCTCGGGCGTCCGATCTTTGATTGTCGTGAGTGCATTCGTGTTCTCTCGATAATCCATTTTTAGTCCGGGTCAAGTCCCGGAGATAAATTAATTTGGTCCCAATCCCCCGGTTCCGACCAAGGTTTTCGGGAGGTTTTCCTTGGTTGTAAAGCGTATGTATGTATGTATGTATTGTATGATGCACAGGACACCGTGCCTACGGGTGCGGTTCCTGTAGGGGGATGCTTGTCCACTTTTGAGCTGATCTCTACGAGATTACGAGAGTATCTCGGGCGTCCGATCTTTGAAAGTCGTGAGTGCATTCGTGTTCTCTCGATAATCCATTTTTAGTCCGGGTCAAGTCCCGGAGATAAATTAATTTGGTCCCAATCCCCCGGTTCCGACCAAGGTTTTCGGGAGGTTTTCCTTGGTTGTAAAGCGTATGTATGTATGTATGTATTGTATGATGCACAGGACACCGTGCCCACGGGTGCGGTTCCTGTAGGGGGATGCTTGTCCACTTTTGAGCTGATCTCTACGAGATTACGAGAGTATCTCGGGCGTCCGATCTTTGATTGTCGTGAGTGCATTCGTGTTCTCTCGATAATCCATTTTTAGTCCGGGTCAAGTCCCGGAGATAAATTAATTTGGTCCCAATTCCCCGGTTCCGACCAAGGTTTTCGGGAGGTTTTCCTTGGTTGTAAAGCGTATGCCGGAACTGGTAAGCCCCTCCCACTTATTCCCAATTGGGATTCCCCCTTGCCCCACTATCAGCTTGTCTGATAATTGGCTGAATAGAACCGCGACTTTTTATCAAGAAACTTGATTTTAAGCATTCATGATGTTCCATCATGGGAAGGAAATCTGTATGTAATATTTTTTAAAATCAATCATATCGCCCACCAAGCTGGAAATTTATTGATATTATTAGAAAAAGGATGAAATATGTCTATTAGCATGTTTTGTTCTTATATACGGTAATGGGTCTGGATAGCACAGTGGTAGAGTGCCAGACTTGAATCGAGGGGTCACGGGTTCGATCCCCGCCAGCTACTTGGATTTTTATCTGTCACTTTCCACTTCTTTCACCTCTGGCAATGTTGCTCATGTGAAAAATATCGAGTAGCACCGTGGTTCAGAGCCCATGTTAAACTGTAGGTCCCCCTGTAACTGGCTGAGTAAGTCAGTTCGAAGGTCGGAGGAAGGCAACGGCATCACCACATCCAAAGAGGACCATGCCTAGTAAAGCACTGTGGTGTTCAAACCAATCTTCGGATTGTTGACTGCTTTAGCTTTAACCTTAGATGAAGAATACAGCGAAACACAAAGCTAGTCTGCAGAGATGCTAGCCAGATGACGACGAGGTGTGTTTACAACCAGAGACTTCATCTCTTGAAGCTCATTGAGAGGATCCGGCCGTTCCGCTACCTCTTTGCAGAATTGCCGAATTCGAGTGAGGAATTAATTAACTCTTTTTCAGAACCCTTCTTGTTCTCATTGGAAGGTGCCCAATTCGAGTACTGAAGTTATTCTCTAACCAAATGCCGTTGAATTATCCCGCCCGCTCCATGAGTATTCTAGATAGATAATTGTGTGGCTCAACGCCAGACTTTGGGTTCTACGAATGGCAGCGGCCTACTGCTGGTACACGACGGCCGGCTATCTGATTTGCAGCGACGAGCGTCTCCACCGTATCGGGATTAGTGTCACAGATAAACGGACTGGCGCGCCTGCCTAGATACGCCGCAGCACCGGTTTACTCTTGGCAAACTGGTTCTGACTCGGGAAGCGATTGGCCTTCCTCCCCGGCCTATTGAATCTGCATGTTCCGCCGATACCGACTACCGCTCTTCTGCAGAAGGGTACCAGCATGTGGTTGGCTGGTCACATTATGTTACAGCTGGTGTGTCGCCAATTTAAGTTTACTCACAACTGGATCTGCCTAACTTTAGAGTTCTCGTACGCGTCTTGATCTTACCTTTTAAAGACAGGGCATTACTTTGCATTTTTTTTATTGTTAACTGTTTGGCATATGCACTTGATACCACAAATGAACTTTATTAAAACCTTACGCGTTTTGACATGCGGTTTTTTCCTTCATTGTAATTTTGAAGCCACCGGGTGATGGCAGGATGGAAGCTGCTTTATTGCCACTCTTCAGCCGATAGTACATAAATTTTTTCAAGAAGAACTGAAACATTGGCGGAGAAAAATAATGTCGAATTTAAAACAATGCAAAGGAGATAACACTGGAGAATTACAAGAATACATAAAGAACACTAAAACACACATGCTAATTTCTAAAATGGCCACGGTGTTCGACATATGTCGTTTTTAAAGCTTACAAAAGGATACATTAATGTTAATATTCCATCCAACATTTTGCTAAAACATAACACGAAAGTAACAATAACTGTAAACTCACTCCTTCCCCTTCCCACCGGGGGACTGATAACTTCAGTATTTTGGTCTCCCCATCCCAAACAAACAACCCAACCCAACATATGTCATACATGAAGCAATGTTTAAAATTCACCGCAGAACATCTCTGTAGAAAGGTAAAGTTCATACTGACGTCTGCTCGAACGTCCGGTGACTGTGTGAAGAATCCAACTGTCTTTCTGCTCCTCTCTGTCTCTCTCATCCCCCTTTTTTATACGTTACAATATTTTATTCAATTTTTTACACTGTTGTTACTGTTACACTATGTTTTAAGCTAAATAATATTAAGTTTTCTTATAAACTGTCTAATTTTGAATGAGTGCTTTACAAATCATTTTTCTTTTACACTATAGTTTTACATCTTTCAGGCAAAATATTAAGTAAAACAATGCTGGGAAACATCAAAATCAGTCTTTGACATAATCTAGGTTAGGGAAAATGTGACAGGGTTGGGGGAGCATACTTGCAAAGTTGTGAAGGAAGAGCAACCATCAAACACTATATAGACTGCAATGAACACTTATCAGTGGTTCCTATAACACACAAGGTTACTTCTCATATATCACAAAAATTTCTACTACATAAATAAGAGTTTTCAAGTCTTTTCGCATTACATGAATTAAAAGTGATAAGAGTGTCGATGATGGGGAGGAGACATAGGATTATTTGTGCTCACGGAGGGATTAAGAGTGCAGTTTACAGGAGATGAAATGAAACCATGAAATTACAGTGCTAGCTTAGTTCCTGCAGTACCGTGTATGAAAGAAGATGTAAAACTATAATGTAACAAACATATATTTATAGAACTCATTTAAAACTGTATAATGTAACAGAAAACATTTTTGGGCAGCACTCAGTTATTTAAAATTGTATAACATGTTGTGTTATAAAAATAGGGTTAGAGAAAGAGAGAAGGAGGAGCAGAAAGACGGTATCGCCAAGTGGCGGATTCTCCACACGGTCAATGGAGGTACAAGCAGACGTCAGTATGCACTATAGAGATGTTTTGGGGTGAATCTTGCACATTATTTCATGTACGACATATGTCTGCGACACAAAAAGTTTCAAGGGAAGGACCTACCACTAACATTAATCACGTTTTTACTCCTCATAAGGGACTACATGAAAATACCATCTTCAGCTGTGAACTTGAAAACGAGGCTCGAATACTGATCTTTCTCGATTTGACCTTAACAGTAGAATAAAATAAAATCTCTTTCAATATCTACCGAAAAGAAACATACTCTGATCAAATTGTACCCGCCTCTTCTATGCACAAAAATGCTTTTTTCATTGTGCCATCCACAGAGCAATTTCCATCCCACTCTCGAGAGAAAAATACGATGAAGAAATAAATTTGATAAAAACCATAGCTGTTAATAACGAATACGATCCTGCCAAAGTTGACAACATCCTTAGAAAGAAAACTGCTAAAAGAATTACAACTCTTGCCACTATCATTGAATCTTGCCAAAAGAAAAAAATACTTCTCCGTTCCAATTCTGGGCCTATTTCCTATCAGATTCAACGACTTCTTCGTGATAAGTATAACTGCAACGTTCCTTCTCGACCAACAACACTTTGAAGAAAAATTTCATTCACAATTTAGATCAACCTGTTCTCCCTTAGATAATTCCGGCGTTTACAAAATTATTTGTGATACTTGTACTTACTACTACATAGGTCAAACGGGACGTGCTTTTAAAATCTGGTTTAAAGAACATCTTTTGAGAAAGAATGGCACTAACCCCCAGAATTGGTCTTTTGCTGATCATCTTCTCATTACAGGTCACGCACCTAAAGCCATTCATGACCTGAACATTTTGCGAACCGAAAAGAAAGGCCACAGATAAGACGTGCTCGAGGAATTGCAAATATTTAAACATTTTTCTCGTAAGATTAGATTAGATTAGTACTTGCTCCATAGATCATGAATACGACACTTCGTGATGATGTGGAACGTGTCAGGTTAATGAAAGGTGTCTTTACAAATTATTACTTTGTACTAAATATTAAATGACACAATATTTTTTTTATTTCTTTCATTATTTTTTAATTCAGATTTACTAATTTATATAAAAAAATTCATCTATTGCGTAGAAGGAGTTGCCATTAAGAAATTCTTTTATCTTATTTTTAAATGCTACTTGGCTATCTGCCAGGCTTTTGATGCTGTTTGGTAGGTGACCAAAGACTTTAGTGGATGCATAATTCACCCCTTTCTGTGCCAAAGCTAGATTTAAACTAGAATAGTGAAGATCATTTTGCCTCCTAGTGTTGTATTTATGTACACTGCTATTGCTTTTGAATTCGGTGGGATTGGTAATAACAAATTTCATAAGTGAATATATATATATAGGGTGTCCACGCTATCTTGTCCACCCAAAATATCTCTGGAACAATAACGGCTATTGGAAAACGACTTTCACCGGTATCAATTTACGGCTGGGGCCCATGAATGAACAAATTTGGAAACATTCTAAAACGAAAGCGAATGTGTTTTTAACACAAACTTATGTTTTTTTTTTTTTTTAAATGGACACCCTATATTTTTTCTTCAGCAATCCATAGCATGACAAATCACACAAACAATGGCGTTGATTGCATCGCAATATTCCAATTACATCCCGAGATATTGCGACGCGAAGTTGACACTTGAAATACCCCAAATGCGCTGCTAGCGCACGTTCTGAGGCTCAGGCGTGAACCCCATGCTGCCCGTAATCGGGATTGACATGTGTAATCACACTTCTATACTTATCACGAAACGAATAATACGGTCTGCTGCCATCAACTCTCATAAGCACATAATGATTTCCCTCTTGCACGTTTTATGTGTCTACGTACACCATATGAACCAGTACCGATCGTTATACACCGGCCAGGTTGTCTTATTTATCCTGCACACCCAAAATCAGGTTTATCGAATGCGTTAAATGACCCATTGTGCCTTTCGCGCACTCGTTCATCCAGGGCCTAGCTCTACCTAGACACGTGTCAAACGTAGGTCCCACTACAGCCACAGTTACTACTTCGACTTGTTTGTGATTTGCGACCTATGCAAACTCCTGTACTCCACCTCCCTCCGAGCATCCCATCTGTTGTTGCTTTGGCGTGCAGTGAATTGCTTGCCAGTGTAGTCGTGCATCAGAGTAATCTAGTGACGGCACGGAGGTAGTACACATTGTGAATAAACGTTGTGTTGTGGAACTTATACTGTATTATGTACACACATGAGGATATGGTAGAAATGCTGCTGATCAATGGAGAATGTACGTTGACGGGAAATACGTTAGTAGATAGCTTGTTTGTTTATAGTACTGTTAGAGAACATTATGATTATTACATTAATATGTCTGTGCCCTGTTGTAGGCGGGCGAAATTCTGCTCAGGCAGAGCGACTGAACTGAAGACGATTCCCTGACAAGCCATCGCCTTCGCGCCGTTACTTGTGTCACAAGTGTGTACGAGAGACATCCACACTCCTAAAACATCCCTAGGTCCACTGGTCTTGATGTGACAGTGAAGTGGAAACTTGAAGGGACACGTTTCCACGTAAGCGTACTGGTCGACCTCGTCTGTTGACTGACAGAGACCGCCGACAGGGGAATAGGACGGAGGGGAATAGGACGGTGGAGTGTAATAGACAGGCATCTATCCAGAGCATCACACAGGAATTCCATACTGCAACAGGATCCACTCCAACGTTAGGTGGGAGGCGAGAAAACTTGAATTTAATGGTTCAGTTGCTGCCCATGCGCCATACTTCAAGCATATCAATGCCAAACGACACCTCCATTGGAGCGTAATCATTGGACGACTTAAGAGTGTGAAAACGTTGTTGGGAGTGTTGATTAAAGGTACACAATGTGGCGATCCGATGGAAGAGTGTGCGTATGACGAATGCGCGGTGAACATCTGCCAGCGTGCGTAGTGCCAACAGTAAAATGCTGAGGCGGTGGTGTTGTGGAGTGGTCGTGTTTTTCACGGAGGGGGCTTGCATTGTTGTTTTGCGTGGCACTATCACTGCACAGGATTTGAATTAATGTTTTAAGCACCTTCTTGCTTTCCACAGTTGAAGAGCAATTTGGGGATGGTGACTGCATATTTCAACACGATAGAGCACCTGTTCGTAATGCACGGCCTATGGCGTAGTGGTTACGAGACATTAAGTAACATGTCCATAAAGGCGTGGCCTGCACAGAGTCCTGACTTGAATCCTATAGAAATGCTTTGGGATGTTTTGGAACGCCGACTTCGTGCCAGGCTTCACCGAACTGCATAGATACATGTGGCGTCTGTTCCGAAAGTACAGACATCACTTCTGATCTTGCAGTTGTTATTATTTAATATTCACAGAATATATGACATCAACTGCGATTGGGCAAAGCTGAAAATGTGTACCCAGCCGGGATTCGAACCCGGGTCTCCTGCTTTCTAGGCAGTTGCGCTGACCCCTACACCACTGGGAACACAGTGATCACCGCACCTGCAACGACTACCCATGCACGCCTCCCGTCAGATACAACTTCCCAGCTTCGCCCTGCCCACAGTACTCAAACTCGTAGTTATGAAACTAATTTCCGTAAGAGTAAGGGAAACATTATTGTAAATAATAAAACATCTGGACAGACACCATATCTATAATCATAACTGTTGTGACCTGGGTATGCTGTACTTCGAACGGTAGGTTCTGGATGTGGCCTGTGACTAGCAAGGTCTGCAAGCAAAAGAAGTGATGAGTCGTCAAATGATTTATTGACAGAAGAAATCAATACTTTACTTTTAAGTTCTTCCGCCGATACAAACTTCTTGTAATATTACATAGTTCTGCTACGCAATAAAATCTGAGCCGGCTTGTGCTCTTCTATGGTGATCTTCTGGAACTGTAGTCGTCGTATCGTCTTACACATAAATCACAAATATAACCACGTTACCATATGTACATTATGTTTGTTATGTCACCTGATCCCCTGATCGTTTTAGCGGTGTATTAGGCTGTGGTCGGGGCGGGCACCTGTACTGTCTGAAACTGACAGCTGCACCACTGGAGCGTTTACCCGAAATGCAGTTCACGTCACTTGCCCCGACTCGCAGAGTGACCTGTGCTCTTGCTCGTGGACGTGTCATCACGAGAATCCGAACGAAGTGGAGGATTGGCGGTTCAAATTCGCCCCCGGCAATTCTCATTAAACTTTTGCGTCATTTCCGTAAATTACTTTGTCAAGTCGGCTCAACCACAGAGATCGTGTAAAAAAACACTAAAATATGACGCGTTTCATGGGTCAAGCATACTGTGCTTCGTCAATATTGGAAACAAACCCCAGCACTGGCGGCGCATGACACTAGTGAAATGCACGGAGTCAACAACACGAGTGGGGCGCACGTATGCACATTAAAACAAAGACCTCTAAATACCAAAGATCATCCACAAGGTAGTGGGTACATTCAGGTGTCGAGAAATCGTTTGCACAGTAAGACAGAGGTACCCACTACCTTGTGGGTGGTCTTTGGCATTTAGAGGTGTTTGTTTTCATGTGCATACGTGCGCCCCACTCGTGTTGTTGACTCGGTGCATTTCGGTTGTGTTATGCGCCGCCAGTGCTGGGGTCTGTTTTGAATCTTGACGAAGCACAGTATGTTGAGGAGCTTTCTGCGGAGACACGGTTACAAGGGAAGTAACCACGTTTCCTTTTATTACATTTTAGATTTTTATTGTCTCGGGTTTTAAGATTCTTGTATATTCACCTGATGATGAGGGCTTGACCCTTGAAACGCGTCATATTTTAGTGTTTTTTACACGATCTCTGTGGTTGAGCCAACTTGACAAAATAATTTATACAACCACGAACTCACATCCATTATGTATATAATTATTTCCGTAAATAACTGCACACTTATGCCAGCATCGTTAGTTTCAAAGAGCACGACCTATTTCCTTCCCCATCGATGACAAAAAGTATCTCTGGTGACCGTAATGTCTCTGGCTGTTAGAGCCTCATCTTCCTTTTCGCCCGCAGCTCCGCTACACAAAGGCGGCGGTGTCCCCGCTGTAGGCCGCGCCACGGCCCGCTAACAGCCCGTCTCATTAGGGAGCCGTTATGTCCGCCTGCCTCGAGGCCCTCTGCGCGCCTGATGGCCACGTGCGCGGTCCGCGGTTCGACGCCCGCGCCGCATTAACTGCACGCAACGAGCAGCGAGCGGCAGCGCCTCGCATGTTGACGCACGCTGACACTAGGTTTCGCAGAAGACATTCACTGCACTGGCAGGTCACAGCCGCGTCTTGCACGTGGAGTCGATGCCTAAAACCAGGCAGCATTTATCAGAGTTGAAGGGCACGAAAGGGAAGGGTGTAAGACAGGGTTGTAGCCTTTCCCAAATGTTATTCAATTTTTACAATGAGCAAGTTATAAAGGAAAGCAAGGAGAAATTTGGGAAGGAATTAAAGTTCAGGGTGAAGAAATAAAAACATTGCGTTTTGCTGATGACATTGTAATTATGTCAGAGACAGCTAAGAACCTGGATGAGCAGTTGAACGAAATGGACAGTGTACTGAAAGGTGCATGTAAGATGAACATCAACAAGATCAAAACGAGGGCAATGGAAAGCAGTCTTAGAAAATCACGCGATGCTGAAGGAATTAGGTAACGAACCAATGAAGGTGGTAAATGAGTTTTGTTACTTGGGTAGTAAATTAACATATGACGGTCGCAGTACAAAGGATATAAAATGCAGAATTGCAATGGGTAGAAAAGCGTTTTTGAAAAGAAAAATTTGTTAACATAGAATATTAATTTAAGCATAAGGAAGTTCTTTTTGAAGGCATTTCTGTGGAGTGTTGCGTTGTATGGGAGTAAATATGGACAATAAACAGTGCGGACAGGAAGAGGATAGATGCTTTCGAAATGTGGTGCTGCAGAAGAATGCTGAAGATTAGGTGGGTGGATCGCATAACTAATGAGGAGGTTGAAATGCAACACCTCCTACTGTCCAACTAAAACATTTTTTCAAAGCATAGGAGAGTTTGTGTTTATGGGAACTTATCTTTTGCAAAGCCATTTTGTCCTGAATTCTTGCTGTTTTAATGTTCCTTGTGAAATTTACTTTGAAATAGCGTTTCAGGTTCCAAAATAGTCCAAGAATATTTTACTTTCAATTTTATTACCTTCAAGTTTCACAACCAAAATCAATGTTCTTGTTACAAATCTCAATCCAGGCCAGTTTACAACCCTGTTGTACAACGTATAAAACAGGCTTCTAGCAACTCATAACAACTAGAAACTTCCATCATGCTAGTAACAGTTTAGAACCAGAACTGAACAGCACTAAACAGAACTCAACAGAACTACTTGCACTGCCTGTGCACCAGCTTATATATACTGTGGCAAATGACAGTCTATATCATGTGATCATTTAGAACAAGTGAACTTATGATTATATCCATTATTAATTTAAATAAATATTAATTGTTTGATACAATAAAGAATTACAATAATATTCTGATTAGTTATATTGTTAAAGTTTTAGCATATGTTAACAACAAATAATATTACTATACATATTCTTTTTTGATGAATACTAAGTTTATCACAAAGGTAAAACAATTTAATATAATTTACAAGGTTAGTATAATGTAAGTACATTATTTTACATTGAAAAATAATTCAGTTCATTTACACACAATATGAATTTAGATCATTTACATTTTTAACTTGCATATCTTTCCCTGAAGATCTTTGCCCCATATGTCAAGTAAACAACATGGTATTCTCAGTTGTTAACAGTCAAAATACGTGAATTTCAATATGTTTTGATGTTATAAACGCAAAAAGAGATCGTGATGTATAGATTTTGAGGTAAGTTTAAGAAAAAGTTACATAAATAATATGCTTAGCTAATTTTGAGGCCAAAAAGGAAACATCAAATTCGTCATGTATATACCATTGAGATGTTAAATATTTAACAGTTGTGTCTTATGTGAGGAATATACATCATATACACGACTAAGGGTAAGACATTTCGTGACCGCTCCCTTGCATCGTCACAAGGTACTGAACAGAATTGGGGAGAAAAGCAATTTCTGGCATACCTTGAATAAAAGAAGGGATCGATTGGTAGGACACGTTCTTAGACATCAAGGAATTGTGAATTTAGCATTGGAGTGAAGTGTGTGGGGTAAAAATCGAAGAGGGAGACCAAGAGATGAACATAGTAAGCAAATTCAGACAGATGTAGTTTGCTATTCTTATGTGGAGTTGAAGAGGGTTTCTCAGGAGAGGGTATTGTGGAGAGCTGCATCAAACCAGTTTCCGGACTGAAGACCACAAGCCAACAGTCACTTTTGTATTTGTTAAACACGTAACTAGTTTCGGCGTACTGCGTCGCTGCTTTCAAGTGTTTACAATGAAGCCACGCGGAATGGCTGCGTGGTTTAAAGCCGTGGCAACACGGAGCGTGTATCTGAACGTGTGTGACCAACGTGGCGAGTTTCTGAGTCACAACGTGCGAATCGCCGTTGGCGACGCTTTCCCAACGTGTGGGTCAGTATCAAGCATGCCAGATATTCTCAACATGAGTCTGAACGATCACCAATAAGGTGGGAGAACGCCACCGACGTCACACGACTGCCTATCCGGGGGAGGTTGTGAGTGGGAGGGGGGGGGGCAGCAGGCAGCACTTTTCAAGTTTTCGGTAGAGAGATGAAGACGCCATATTGGCTCGTATTTGATGGGTTTTGTTTTCATCTATTTTAATCCCACCCTGCTAGTCTATTGTTTTCAACATATGCCACGGTGCAATGACCGTCCGCTCTAAGGCGCCTTGCTGTGGCTTTGGAGGTTTGAGTCCTTCCTCCGGCATCGGTGAGAGTGTGTTCATCTCAGTAAAAGTTAGTTTAAATATTTTGTAAGTTTAGGGACCGGTGAACACTGCAATTAGTCCCATAGCTTTACAAACATTCGAACATAAGTAGGTTCAAAAAATCATTGTACTTCAGCAAAAAGTTTCAAAACCCAGCAAACAGCGAGGAAAATCACGAGGCTAATGGTTTGGGAGAGAAAAACTGATTGTGTTCGTTGAATATTTTGGAAATAGGTGAAACAATAAATGCTGCAAGATATTGTGAGACCATGAAACAACTTGGTAGAGCCACACAAACTAAACGTCGTGCGATGCTGACTGTAGTAATATTTTCTCCTTCGTGACTATCCGCGTCTGCTCACGACTAAGTACAAGAGTACTCGTTCGGGTGGAATGTCTTAAACTGCACTTTCGCAATTCCGCATATAGCTCCTAGTGACTATCGTATGTTCTCTAAATTGCAGGAACATCTTCGCGGAAGACGACGACGAGTTGAATAACCGAAGACCTGATTGAAAATGGCGACGGGAAGCGTTTGTGACACAGAGTTCACAAACTCGTCCCATGGAATACAAATTGAGGTAAGTGATAATTAGACTATGTGGAAAAATAATGCAAGACCTATACTACAATGCATGTAAAATTATTAAAATGCAGTTTTTGAACGTTAGCCTTGTAATTGGGTAGGGTGGCGCTACCGGCGTTGTTAACGCACAACAGCTGAAGCTCTGTACAGCGGAAGTACGGGCATCTTTTGACGCACCGCTCGCCGCCGTCTCCACCTCGTGATTTGTCTGAAATTGAGTCGCATGATTTTTGCGCCATCTTGGTCCTATACGTTGCTTGTCCGTCATAACAACTGTTTGTTTTTTAATAAAGCCGCAGTCGTGATCTTTACAAACCAAGAAGGGTGTAAACATTAAATTCCACATGAATTCAGAAATGTAATAAGAAGAAGAGTTGGTCTGTGCTGTGGAATTTTAATTCATAATGTAAGTTAATGAATTAAGGATTCCCCACCTATTATTAAACCATTCAAGTTCTTCTCCCTTCCCAACCTCCTGCAGTTTTTAGAGCACATCTGACTCCTTTATGCCACCCTGTGGTCTACCCGATCCTTACCAGTCGTGGGCTTCTGCCACGCCTTCACGACTTCATCCCTCCATCTCTTTACCTTCACATTCTCCACATCCTCCCTCGGAGTAACTCCGCCACCTCTCTCTCCCAGATTTCGCCCTCCGTACGGATATCTATCCTTCCTATCAACCCTAGTCCCCGCCCTTACCCATAGATGCAGTGCGCCCTTTCCCCCACATATCCTCTTCCCTTCTATTTTCCTGCTTCCCCCCCCCCTTCGCCTGGAGTCCTTTCCCCATACCCCCTCCACCACCTCCCCCCTCCTGCCGCTCTTCCCACCCTCTCTCCGTTTCTCTGCAGGGTCCTCAGTGGCGTCGATTTTTAGTCAGTGCTTCGTTCAGTGTCCAGTGCATCGAGTGTTGTTTTAACAGTGCATCCACCGTAAACTAGAACAAGTGTCGCTCCTGTATTTTCTTCAGTATCTCCGATCGTCTCGTCCTTTCCAGTGTACTGATCCTCAATGCGTTTTTAACGCCACCGTGTCACCATTTTTAACTTACTGCGTTTTTACCATCTCTGTTATTGCAGTTCTCTATTTTTTCTACTTGTCAACCTTTAATTCTTCGCATTTTAGATTTTATCAATGGATATCTCCGCGTAAACATGCTCTAATACATATCTTCTTGGATAATTCGTAATGTGAGTATTGCCTCACGTGTACCTATATTTCTCCTAAATTCAAACTGATCTTCCCCAACATCGGATTCCACCAGCTTTTCCAATCATTATCGAGCGAATATATCACACTGTAAGATGCATTTTTTCATTGAATAGTTTCCTCAAAATCGGTTGATAAATTTTGTAAGCGTTTGGAGCGTTGTGGTTGTGTAAGCAGCAGCGCGATGGTCCCGGCATGGCCGCAATTTCCCCACACACAGCTTTGTCAGCAGTCAGCCAGGAAACAGCGTCTTGCAGACACTGCTCAGCAGGGCAGGCCGCTCCCAGACCGCGGCGGCTGATCCGCTCAAGTGGCCCTCTTGTCCGGCTAACAAGTGGAGGCGGCCGCCGCTTCCTCCGTACCGCCGCCCCCACACTGGACGGGCTCTGACAGCCCCAGGGAATTGAATTAACGTCGGCTGCACAGATTGCTCCTCCGAGGCGCTCTTCCCTCCTCTATTTGCATCAGTAGATGTTAATTACCAGCATGACACCAACGGGCAACGCGTCCTATGGTTCAGTGAATCCCCAGAAAAAAAAAACTGATCGTAGAAAATTTTGTATTCCATCCTCGTCGCCACTTTTGTATCCCATCCTCGTCGCCAGTTTTGTGTCTCGTTTCCGCCGGTTGCCCTCTGGAGTAGAGAGAGGAAAACACAGGAATAAAGGATGCACGCGTGTGTAGGTACGGAGGTGACCAGCCAGTGGGACAGCAAAAACTAGAAACACTAGGCTAAATTAGAACAAGATATATATTTCATAGAGATGGTACAATACTTAACTTGGAGGGCAGCAGACTAGTGAAATGCTGGTACATAGTTAAACTAGATAGAGGCCTGCCTACTGATGAGAGACTTTCCTAGTGACTTTCCGATTCCCAAGTGCCCGTTGCAGTTCAGTGGTGGCCACGAACGGGATTGCAACAGGGGGCGCTCTTGGCTGACGTCGTAAGAACGCCGCGCCGTGCGTGCATGGCGGCGCGCGGCGAAAGTACGTGGAACGCACTTTAGACTTGTGCGACACCACACCTCTTAGTGCCCACAATAGAGAGGAACAAATGGACAAATTAGGACAGTCTCGCTTCTTTCCCAAGATTGATTTAGCAGAGGCATACTTACAGATTCCGCTTGATGACGAGTCAAAAAAGTTTTTCGTCATTAATACTCACATGGGCCTTTTTCAATTTCAACGCCTACCCTTTGGCAGTTCTTCCGCTCCCGCTATTTTCCAGCGCTTTTTGGAACAGCTGACAGTTTCTGTACCGTGTTGCTCGAACTACTTAGATGATATTGTGGTATCCGGACGTACAGATGAAGAACATTTAGCAAACCTGGAGTGCCTTTTCAAAGTTTTGACTGCAGCAGGTCTACGTTGTAATAAAGCAAAGTGTTCGTTTTTTCAAACTGAAATAGAGCACCCAGGCCATGTGATAAATGCCCAAGGAATCCATCCCTTACAGTCACATCTTCGAGCAAAGACTTGCCTCCTCCTAAGAATGTGCACGAATTGCAAACATTAATGGGAAAGCTTGACTATTATTTCAGTTTTATTCCCAATGCCTCTCAGACTGCCGATCCACTGCATTGCTTACGTAGGAAGAATGTTCCTTTTGTATGGTATAAAGATTCCCAGCTTGCCTTTGACAATTTAAAGTCTGCACTACTCAGTGATGCATGTTTGATTCCCTTTGACCCACAGAAGCCTGTAGTGTTAGCAGTTGACGCCTCGTCGTACGGTCTGGGTGCCGTTTTGTCACATCGTATTGGATGTCATGATCGTCCTATTGCCTTTGCGTCCAAGCTACTGACGCCAACGCAACACAATTACAGTCAGATAGAAAAGGAGGCCTTAGCAATCATTTACGGCGTCACAAAGTTTCATCATTATCTCTATGGCAGAAAATTCTATTTGTTGACAGACCACAAGCCTCTCACGTCGTTGTTCTCATCCACAAAGCCAATTCCGCCATGAACGGCACAAAAGCTTCAGAGATGGTCCTTGATATTGTATAATTATCAGTATGAGATTTTGTACCGACCTACCACTAAACATGCCAACGCGGACACACTTTTCCGAGTTACGGTTGGCCAGGATGTGTCGTTTGATTCTTCGGAAATGGCATGTTGTCAGATAGACTCCAGAGATGCTTCCGCTGTCGCAGACTTCCCTTTGAACTCTCGTCGGGTTGCACAGGAAACAGCTGCGGATGCGGACCTAAGTGTAGTTGCACGTTTTGTTCGCTCTGGGTGGCCTGCCAGAGCCAAAGACATTCAACGGCCTCTGGTTCGATGTTATTTTGCACAACGTCATGCATTATCTTTAAGTCAGGGTGTTCTGTTGTTACATACGGACAACGACCAAACAAGAGTGATTGTTCCTCGTTCCCTGCAACGTGAAGTCTTACGCCTCCTGCATCAAGGACATTTGGGTATTGTTAGGACAAAGCAACTGGCCAGTCGTCAATGTACCTGGGTTGGTATGGACGCCCAGATAGAGAGCATGACGTCACAGTTACTGTTTGTGCGAAGCATCAGGCAGCTCCTCCGCGACGTTTCTCGGACTGGCCACGCCCCAAGGGACCATGGCAACGTTTACACATTGATTTTGCTGGACCTTTCTGGAATACGCGCTGGGTAATTGTTGTAGACGCTTTCAGCAAATTTCCTTTTGTGATTGCCATGAACTCAACGACGGCGTCTAGTACAATAAGTGCCTTAACATCAGTGTTTTGCATCGAAGGTTTGCCTGAAACTATCGTCAGTGACAATGGACCTCAGTTTGTTAGTGCGGAATTTCAACAGTTTTGTCGTGTGAATGGCATTTAGCATATCACCACCGCACCTTTTCACTCTGAGTCCAATGGTGAAGCAGAACGTTTCGTTCGAACATTCAAGTCTCACATGGAGAAGATGAAAGGTCAGCACTCCAGGCAGCAAGCTCTTCAAATTTTCCTGTCTACGTATCGATGCATGCCACGTGGCGGCCCGTCTCCTGCCGAGCTGCTACACGGCCGCCGTCACCGCACTCTCCTTCACCTGCTGCAGCCTCCCACGCACCGAGTCGGTTCGTATGGCGCTACGCGTTTTCAGGTTTCTACGCCGGGGCTGCACAGGGTGTTTGCTGGTATGAAGAAGACATGGTTGCTAGGCACCATTCAGCGCGTGCTCGGTCGCAATATGTATGTTGTACGTTCTTCCACAGGGTCGGAGCTGCGGCGCCACGCAAACCAGTTGCGCCTGCACAGGCCGCGCGATCCTGTCGCGGGTTTCTTGATTCCAGACCCAGTTCACCGTCAGGGAGCACAGCCACATCGTTCGCCGCCGGGCCCAGCGTCCCCGGACTGCGAGATCGTACCCATGTAGGTGGACGCGCCTCCTACGCAGTCCGCCTCTCCGCCTCCGTCGCCGCCTCAGCTGACAGCGTCACCGTGCGTGCCCCCGCCGCCTGGGCCATGCACCTCCGAAGATGACCTGCTCCCGCTGGGCGGAGGCGTGCGCCCTTCCCCTGGTTTTGGTGGGTTTTCCGGCGGATCGCAAGGTGGATACCGGGGCGCGGACGGCGTCTCGATTCCAGCCTCAGCCCCCGCCCAGTGCCGTCGCCGTGGCCTCAGCCCTAAGCCACTACGGCGTGGCGCTTTGTGTGTGGGGGAAGGGGGGGAGGGGTGTGGAGTCGCACAAGTCCAAATTGCGCGCCACCTACTTTCGCCGCGCGCCGCCATGCACGCACGGCGCGGCGTTCTTACGACGTCAGCCACGAGCGCCCTCTGTTGCAATCCCGTTCGTGGCCACCACTGAACTGCAACGGCCACTTGGGAATCGGAAAAGCACTAGGAAAGTCTCTCATCAGTAGGCAGGCCTCTATCTAGTTTAACTATGTACTAGCATTCCACTAGTCTGCTGCCCTCCAAGTTAAGTATTGTACCATCTCTATGAAATATATATCTTGTTCTAATTTAGCCTAGTGTTTCTAGTTTCTGCTGTCCCACTGGCTGTTCACCTCCGTACCTGCACACGCGTGAATTCTATTTTCCTGTGTCTTTCTCTACTCGGTCACCGACACATAGGACAAGCGGCGGAAACGAAACACAAAAGTGGCGACGAGGATGGGGTACAAAAGAAAATAAATTTCTACTCTACATTAACACCTTGACTGCCGGCCATGTAAACCGTTTCATACCTTAGACCGTCAAACAATCTGCATGCAGGAGTAATCTGAACTGTAGATTTCGTCGTCGTCACTGTCATTATTAATAAAATCTTTCTCAAATTCACACGAAATTTCGTCCAGCGTAAGAGAGCGGGAAGCCACGTCCGTTCATTTACCTACTGAGTGAGCGGACACCACCTTCTGCCTGCCCCGTTTCATGCAATGAATGCGACCAGTCGCCCCATTTAGAAACTGAATTTACGAGATCTATAGGCTGATTTAGATACTAGCTTTACCAAGAAGGCGTTTAAAATAGATCTAGTTCGTCAATAAACTTGATTTTGTGTTTAAAGGCACGAAAATGACGATCACGTCATATTTCGATATCCCGTCAATAGATGCGATTGCCATTCAGAGTGTTAAACCAATGGCGGTGCCTGGTATTGATGCACTGTTGCACAATTCCCAATTTTTTAGAACTATCTACGTTCTCTTTTCTTACATATTCTTTCGTTTAGGGGGTCTAACCATGTCATAATGAAGTACTTTTGGTCTTACAACGCCATGCTGCGCCGAAACGCACCGGAAAAGGTTGCCTCTCTCGTGACGAGCTCAGGGGGGTTTCATCCCTCCTGCAACTCCCTGTCGGACAGTTCGACCCATCATACCTGCGATAGCGACGTGTTCAGGCAGCTACTCTTAAACGAATAAAAAATGTCTCAAATAAGATGGCGGAAAAAAATACTTTGCACCCAGCAGGGTCCGAACATGTAACCGCACTGCTCACAACTAATCGCCTAAACCACTTTATTATTATTATTATTACCATTGTATTCATCTGGTAGTTCGTTCCTTGTGTACGTCGGTTCGTCTTGTTCCGTGTTGATAGTTGCGTTGTTTACTCAGTTTATTATTATTATTATTATTATTACACTCGACCAAATCGACTTGACACAACGCCGTCCTTTGTTTGTGTTGACCGTTTTGCGGAACGAAGAGTGCATAGACGTAGTACTACAAATGTATTTGATTCCCACTATCCAGCTTCACTAAATTCCTTTCGATTTTAACTTGAAAGATGTAAAAGCGTTTTCCATAAGTAATAAAAAAAACTCCGTTTGTAGAAAAAAGTACTAGCACCTACCATTTAGGTACATCGCTAACGCACTTGTGGGCACCAAAGGACTTAAGATCGCGGTGAAAATGGTTAATTTTATGGAGATCTTTAATGCGCTGTAGTATCTGGATTGTATATTTGAGTAATTCTTAAGTATAAATACGAAATTTGCCAAATATGGCGCGACTGTTTTGCGAACCGTGAAAACGGATTGACGCCGTGTTAGACCGATTACGTGTTTACACTTTCGTAATATGAAACTTTACAGGATAAATAAAATGGCGCATTAAAGAAATTTCCAAAACGCGTATTTTAAGATAAAGTATGTCGAAGTAGAGTATCCAGAAAAGCTACTTCTATATATTAAATATTAAACCCTTAGTAGTTTCAACAAAATATTCTCGTGAAATTTGTAAACAATCTCGAAAATTAACTTTTTAAACTCTTAATGACATAAAAACAGCAGTTGTTTCGTTGACACTCCGTATTGCTAAAATAACAATTTATCTTCGCAATCAAAACCTCGGCGACTTTCGGCGCAGCTTCCGCAAATTCGGGAGCCTGTTCACGCGGTAGCAGGCCTCAGTAGCCTGCTGAATAAGCTCTTTGGCAACCGAGCCGAAAACTACGTCACGACCGAGAAAAACAGACCGAACAGAACGCTGCGGAAGATACAGAATAGGTCCTGACAGTGGCACCACGTTAACATGCTCTCCGCTGACGTCACAGGGGCTGAAGCTGCCTGCAAAGCCCCTGGCCAGAAGCAGTTCCCCGTGCTCCGCTAGGTCACACCAGAGGACATTTCTCTCTTGCTTCTTCCAACATTCTTTCTTCTCGGGTATGTCATTCTGCCACCCAGTACTGTCATTCGCATTTTTTCTTCTCACAAATTACGTATAACAAGAATGTAGATCATTATCTTGCTACGTGCCCTGCCCACTCAACCTTCTCTTCTTGCCGCGCGGGAGTGGCGTAAGATTCTAGGCGCCATGTTAGGGACTACGTGGGCATGTGTGTGTGTGTGTTTTGTTCTAATGATAGGTTCAAGTGGTATGTAAATCTATTTAACGATGACCACAGTCCTTTAATCCATACGTTAACAAACATTTGAACAATAATTTTCAAAAGGAGAAAGACAAGATAGTAAAATAATTATTTATTTTGTGACGACCGGTTTCAGTGAGTTATGCGCCACAATCTGGTCATAAAAAATTATACAAGGTGGTCATCTTACGTTATGTAAAAAATGGAGGTTAAATGGTACGTGCAATTAGTGGAAATATAAAATGTTGTTGTTCTTGTGGTCTTCAGTCCGGAGGCTGATTTGATGCAGCATTCCACAATACCCTATCCTGAGTAAGCCTCTTCATCTCCACATAAGAACGGCAATCTACATCTGTCTGAAACTGCTTACTCTATCCATCTATTGGTCTTCCTCTGCGCTTTTTACCCCACACACTTCCCTCCAACGCTAAATTCACAATTCCTTGATGTCTAAGAATGTGTCCTACCAATCGATCCCTTCTTTTAGTCAAGGTATGCCAAAAATTCCTTTTCTCCACAATTCGGTTCAGTACCTACTCATTAGTTACACGATCCACCCACCTAATCTTCAGCATTCTTCTGTAGCACCACATTTCAAAAGCCTCTATCCTCTTCCTATCCGCACTGGTTATCGTCCATGTTTCACTCCCATACAAGGTAACAATCCACACAAATGCCTTTATAAAGGATTTCCTTAAGCTTAAATCAATATTCGATGTTAATAAATTCCTATTTTTCAAGAATGCTTTTCTACCCAATGCCATTCTACATTTTATATCCTCTGTACTGCGACCATCATTTGTTTTTTTACTGCCCAAGTAACAAAACACATCTAACTTCTTTATTGTTTCGTTACCTAATCTAATTCCTTTAGCATCACCTGATTTTCTTAGACTGCACTCCATTACCCTAGTTTTACTCTTGTTAATGTTCATCTTAGATGCTCCTTTCAGCACGCTGTCCATTCCGTTCAATTGCTCTTCCAGGTCCTTTGCTGTATCTGACTGAATTACTATGTCGTCGGCAAATCGCAATGTTTTTAATTCTTCACCCTGAACTTTAATTCCTTCTCCTAATTTCTCCTTGCTTTCCCTTTATAGCTTGCTCAATGTATAAATAGAATAACATTGGAGAAAGGCTACAACCGTGTCTTACTCCCTTTCCAACCACTGCATCCAATTCATGCCCTTCAACTCTGACAACCGCTGTCTGGTTTTTGTACAAGTTATAAATAACCGTACGCTCCCTATATTTTACTCCTGTTTGCTACAGAACTTGAAAGAGTTTATTCCAATCAACATTGTCAAAAGCCTTCTCCAAATCTACAAATGCTAGAAATATAGGTTTGCCTTGCCTTAATCTATCTTCTAGCATACGCCGTAAAGTGAGTATTGCCTCCCGTGTTCCTACATTTCTCCTGAACCCAAACTGATCCTCCCCGAGGTCGGCAGCTACCAGCTTTCCATCCTTCTGTAAATAATTCATGTTAATATTTTGCAAACATGACTTATTAAACTGATGGTTCTGTAGTTTTCTCACCTGTCTGCGCCTGCTTTCTTTGGAATGGAGATTATAACACTTTTCTTAAAGTCTGATGGTACTTCGCCGGTCTCATACATCTTACGCATTAGGTGAAACAGTTTTGTCATGGCTGGTTCTCCCAGAGACTTCAGTAGCTCTGAGGGAATACCATCTACTCCACGGGCCTTGTTTCGACTTAGGTCCTTCAGTGCTCTGTCGAATTCATCTCTCAGTATAGTATCTCCTATTTCAGCCTCATCTACTTCGTCTCCCCTTCCTACAATATTGCCTCTAAGTTCATTTCCTTCGTAGAGCCTCTCTATATACTCTTTCAGCTTTACCTTCTTTGCTGAGAACTGGTTTTTCATCTGTGTTCTTGATACTCATAGCGCTGTTTTTCTTATTTCCAAATATCTCCTTTATTTTGTTGTAGGCAGTTTCTATTTTTCCCCTATTTATACATTCTTCTACATCCTTGCATTTGCCTTCTAGCCACTCCTACTTAGCCATTTTGCACTTACTGCCAATCTCATTTCTTAGTCGTCTGTACTGCATTTTTCCTGCTTTATTTACTGCATTTTGATATTTTCTCCTTTCATCGACTAAATTTAGTATGTCCTGTGATATCGAAGGATTTTTTGTAGGTCTTGCCTTCCTATCTATTTTGTCCTCTGCTGCCTTCACTATTTCATCTCTCAATGCTACCCATTCCTCATCTACTAATTTCTCCCGTTTATGTCAATTGTTCCTTAATTTAATTCTGAAATTCTCAAGAACTTCAGGTTCCTTCAGTTTATCCAGGTCCCATCTCCTTATTTTCCTACCTTTCTGCAGTTTTTTTTTTCAGTTTCAGCCTGCGATTCATGACCAATAAGTTATGGTCAGAGTTTATATCTGCCCCTGAGTACGTCTTACAGTTTAAAACCTGGTTCCGAAATCTATGTCTTACCATGATAAAATCTTCTCCTGGTCTCTTCCACGTATACAACCTTTTTTCGTGATTCTTAAACCAGGTGTTTGTTATAACTAAATTATGTTCTTTGCAAAATTCTAACAGGCGGCTTCCTCTTTCATTCCTTTTGCCCAGAACACATTCACCTACTATCTTCCCTTCCTTGTCCTACTACAGAATTCCAGTCTCCCATAACAATTAAGTTTTCATCTCCCCTAATTATATGAATAATTTCCTCGTATATTTCTTCGATCTCTTCATCATCGGTAGAGCTAGTTGGTATATAAACCTGTACTACTGTAGTCGGTGTTGGCTTCGTATCTGTCTTGACTATGATGATGCGATCACTGTGTTGCTCATGTTGGTTTACCCACATTCCTATTTTTTTAATTCATTATCAGACCTACTCCTGTAATACTCCCAACAGATTTTGTATTTATTACCCTGTACTCACCTGACCAGAAATCCTGTTCCTCTTTCCTCCGAACATCACTAATTGCCACTATATCTAACTTCAACTTATCGATTCCTCTTTTTAAATTTTCTAGTTTCCCTACCCGATTAAGGGATCTAACATGCCACGCTGCGATCCGTTGAATGCCAGTGTTGTCTTTCCTGATGATCACATCCTCCCGAGTAGTTCCCGCCCGGAGATCCGAATAGGGGACTATTTTACCTCCGGAATATTTTACCCGAGAGGATGCCATCATCATATTTTAATACTTTAGATCTGCGTGTCCTCGGGAAAATTAACGGCTGTAGTTTCCCCTTGCTTTCAGCCGTTCGCAGTAACCGTGTGGCAAAGCCACATTAGCTGATGTTACAAGGCCAGCTCAGTCAATCATCCAGACTGTTGCCCCTGTAACTACTGAAAAGGCTGCTGCCCCTCTTCAGGAACCACACGTTTGTCTGGCCTCTCTCAGATACCCCTCCGCTGTGGTTGCACCTACGGTACGGCTATCTGTATCGTTGAAGCACGGAAGGCACCCCAACTCGGCAATGTGTGTGGTTCAAGGGAGGGAACATTGGGAGAGAGACAGTTATCTCACCATTGTTTAAGAATACGCCTGCCCACTTTGCCTGATTCTGTAGCCGTTGTTGTATTCGTTCGGAGGACGGTTCATGTTCTCCTGCACAAGGAGAACAAATGTATCACTATATTCAATGAAGACAATGAGTTGTGCAGAAAGAAGTATATCTTCCATGGGAACAATTTTCTGGACTTCCACCTCTTTCCACCGAACTTCACTAATCTCAATGTAGAAGCCATCGCATCCTCCACAGTGTAACTTATAAACGTCTGATTTGCTGCACTTATTCTCTCGTGCAACAACATTGTTGCAGAGTTTAAACTGTAACTTATTAATAGCGTTAAAGCCAACCTGACATTACTTTTCCTGAAGTTTCTCTCTTATCAGCCACTCTGCCATTATATGCCATTGGTATTTATAATTAACAGACCTTTAGCATAATTTTGACTAGCTTGAGGCAGGGTAGAGAAGATCGAATAGAGAGCAGCACTCTTCGCCACGGGCTCATTTAGTAAGCGAGATAGCGTCACAGAGATGACTAAGAAACTCCTGTGGCAGACGAATGCAAGAGAGGTAAGCTCTAAGTTCTAAGGGCAAATATTTCATGAAGAGTCAACCAGTATTTCGCTTCCTCCTACGTATATCTCGCGAAGCGACCAAAAGGCATAAGATCAGAGGGATTAGTGCCCACACAGAGGCATACAGGCAAGTATTTTTTCTCCGAACCATTCGCGACTGGAATAGAAGGAAATGACAATCGTACGCAAAGTATATGCTAAATAATTTTTTCGTTTTCCTATAATCGATTGATAAAATTTTAGGTATCCATCTTTAATTATCTTCGTGAAATGTGGTATGTGTATTATATTATTTGGAATGTTTAAATGTTAAAAATGATTTTTGTGTATCTTGATTGTATAGTATTTTGATGGTAATATTTATTCTTATAAATGTAAAAAGATTGTAGTCTGGTTCAAACGCAGGGCATGTAGTAAGATATGTGTGGCGCGTAAGAAAGAGTCAGGAAGACGGACAGTGTGGCTTAACGGGAGAGTCGAGTGCAGACAGCCAGTGAGTGAGCTCATATGTGGCGAGACGTAAGTGGGGCAGCGAAGCGGAGGACTGGAACTGTATCAAGAGTTTCCAAAGATTAGCCTCGGATGCTGGTTCACTGTTATATCGTGGCATGCACTTATGGGCACAATGTACATTTATTCATCGCCAAGAATACTGTGCCGCACAGCAAGAGCCACGATTGACGCCGATTCGCCTCTATTTGTGCAATCTCGCAACTGTTCGTCCGCAGTACGCGGTATTTTACAAGGTAAAGCATTTTTAGAATTGAAGCGCGAATGAGACAAAAAGTAGTTATTTGTGTCAATAACCAATGAATTTAACTGAAATTATGTGATAACCTTTGTCTATCCTTATCACTTCCGTGGTCAGGGTCCTACCCTTGTGTGTAAATGTCCGACTGTCCTAATTGAGAAGAGACAATAAATTCAATGATTTTCTTAATAAGCTACCTAACTGTAGTGCTTCGTTCCATTTTTGTAGTAGATAACTGAAAATTATTAAGAAAGTGTTGCATTGTGTTTACTTACTAATTTTAGATTGCACTTCATATATCAAATTTAATGACGAACTATTAAAATAAAATGATTGAAATAACAGTAAAAATTTAAATTGATATTATTGATCAGTTGGTAATCATAAACTGATTGATTGCATCAAATCAGGAGTACGGTGTATATTTTCTATCCAATTTTATAAAAGCCAAATTAATTTCAATGGTATTTGTTAAAAGTGATAAACATAGCTTAAAGGAAACGCAAATGTAGTTAATGTTCCTCAAAATTAATGAAAACAATGGCAGTGGAAAAGCCGGCCGCGGTGGCCGAGAGGACTGAAGCGCTCCAGTCACGGTCTGCACGGGCACTACGGTCGGGGGTTCGAATCCCCCCTCGGGCATGGATATTTGTGCCCTCCTTAGTGTTAGCTAGGTCATAAGTAGTTTGTAAGTTTAGGGACTGAAGACCCCGTAGTTAAGTCCCTTAAGCTTAACAAACATTTGAACATTTGAACAGTGGAAAAGTGCTCTATACCAGTTTCAGGGCTACCACCATATCTTTAGAAAATCCATCAGAAAAATATCCGTAAAATTATTAAACATGGGTTTGTGGTTGGTAAATTTGTACAATTTATGTGCGCAATTCATAAGTGACTGAACTAGGGGCACCTATGTCCAAAAATCATTCATTGTTGGTCAAGTGCAAATATTTATTTCATATTCAGGGCTATATGTAAGCAGTAAATAAGTGATCTGGTTTGACTTGTCTTACATATTGCTTTCCACAGAGATTATAGTGTTTTTTATTGGGCAATAAACCTAACGCTCTGTACTTGTCTGTACCTAGTTGTTTTAAAGTAATATTTACAACAGATTTGAATCAGGTCATGAATAACAGTTTGAACATTTTATTGCCTAATGAGACAAGCGACCGTATAAATAACATTCAGTAAACTGATTAATTCTTGTACACAGCATTTTGTCCCCGTTTAGCAACCGGTCTGTCCAAAGTCCGATACAGATAAATAGTGTCTCATTCTTAAGTACACACAGAGTCAAATAAAAAAAATTCCACCATGGGTTGTGCCCTTACATTCGCTTTGGACGCGGTTTTATCATGTTTGGGGTGATTGGTAGTTTTACCCGGAGCCACACACCATGAAGTTGGCTTGCGCAGTAGAGGTAGATGTAGGTGTAGATGTAGAGTACTTGAATTTGAAACACTTGTTGTTTCAGTGAATTTTCTCATCACTGAGAGGTGAAAGATAAGTTGGGAGCAGGCTGAAACATTCCGTGCTAAGATCGGCAACTGCTGCTGCGAGTTTTCGGATTTCAGAGGCGTACTTTCCCAGTAGACCACCGGGCTGACACATCACGGCTAGTAAGTTGCAGAAGCGATATCTGAAGCCGTAAACAGACTTTGTATGTGGGTCTGTGGGCCAGGAGTGAGGCTGGGTCAGGGGCTATCTGCGGAGGCTCGCAGACACGCATCATGCGCAGTGGCAGAGGCCCGTCGACTCGCTAGGTGTTTGCTGGTGTAGCGGTCACAGGCGCGTGTTACTTGTCAAACGTAATGAAACCAGATTGATTACTACTAGCTGTAAAACCCGGTGTTGCCCGGGTATTTATCTACTTCAAATGTTCAAATGTTTGTAATCCTATGGGACCAAACTACGTTGGCCACCAGTCCCTAGTCTTACAAACAACTTAAATTAAGTTAAACTAACCTAAGGACAACACACGCATCCATGGCCCGATCCGTAACGTGGCACTCCAGACCGCTCGGTCACTCCCGCGCGGCTCCACCCTTGAATCAGTACTTCTCCCATCCTTTCCCTCTCTCTACATCTCCTCCTCCTCCTCTACCTCTCTGTCCGTCTCCTCCCTCCCCTTTCTGCCCGTCTTCCCCCTCCAGCCCCTTCTCTCCCTCCTATATGTGAAAACATACAGCCACTCCTGGCTATTAAAACTGCTACACCACGAAGACGCCGTGCTACAGACGCGAAAGTTAACCGACAGGAAAAAGATGCTGTGATAAGCAAATCATTAGCTTTTCAGGGCATTCACACAAGGTTGGCGCCGGTGGTGACGCCTACAACGTGCTGACAAGAGGGAAGTTTCCAACCAATTTCTCATACACAAACAGCAGTTGACCGGCGTTGCCTGGTGAAACGTTGTTGTGATGCCTCGTGTAGGGAGGAGAAATGCGTACCATCACGTTTCCGACTTTGATAAAGGTCAGATTGTAGCCTATCGCATTTGCGGTTTATCGTATCGCGACATTGCTGCTCGCGTTGGTCGCGATCCAATGACTGTTAGCAGGATAAGGAATCGGCGGGTTCAGCAGGGCAAAACGGAACGCCGTGCTGGATCCCAACGGCCTCGTATCACTAGCAGTCGAGATGACAGGCATCTTATCCACATGGCTGTAACGGATCGTGCAGCCACGTCTCGATCCCTGAGTCAACAGATGGGGACTTTTGCAAGACAAAAACCATCTGCACGAACAGTTCGACGACGTTTGCAGCAGCATGGACTATCAGCTCGGAGCCTTGTTGCTGCATCACAGACAGGAGCGCATGCGATGGTGTACGCAACGACGAACCTGGGTGCACGAATGGCAAAACGTTATTTTTTCGGATGAATCCCGGTTCTGTTTACAGCATCATGATGGTCGCATCTGTGTGCGACGAAATCTCGGCGAACGCACATTGGAAGCGTGTATTCGTCTGACGTACCACCCGCGAGATGGAATGGGGTGCCATTGGTTACACTTTTCGGTTACCTCTTGTTCGCATAGACGGCACTTTGAACAGTGGCCGTTACATTTCAGGTGTGTTACGACCTGTGGCTCTACCCTCATTCGGTCCCTGCGAGACCCTACATTTTAGCAGGATAATGCACGACCGCTTATTGCAGGTCCTGTATGGGCCTTTCTGGATACGGAAAATGTTCGACTGCTGCCCGGGCTAGCACATTCTCCAGATCTCCCACCAATTGAACACGTCTGGTCAATGGTGGCCGAGCATCTGGCACGTCACAATACGCCAGTCACTACTCTTGATGAACTGTGGTATCGTGTTGAAGCTGCATGGGCATCTGTACTTATACATGCCATCCACGCTCGGTTTGGCTTAATGCCCAGGCGTATCAAGGCCGTTATTACGGCCAGAGGTGGTTGTTCTGCACCCAAATCACGTGAAAATGTAATCACATGTCAGTTATACGAGAACTGAGGCAATTAATACCCATTTATCACCTGCATTTCTTCTCGTTGTAGCAATTGTATCGGCCAGTAGTGTATATGCTCCAGTTTTCATGGTGACTGGTCAAACGGTGTCAAAGACGCAAGGTATCCTCCACCATGCTAAATTCACTGGCTTGCAGATTATGAAAGTCTCCTTATGAAACCATAAATTCATGTGCTGACTTTTATGAGGACCAGTGAAACAATTCGGAAATGTACAAATGTTTGTTAAGCTTATGGGACTTAACTGCGGAGTCACCAGTCCCTAAACTTACGAACTACTTATGAAGTAACTTATACTAAAGACACCATAAACATCCATGTACTAGGGAGGATTCGAATCTCCGACGCGGGAGGCCGAGCGATCCGCGACGAGGCACTCCAGACCGCTCGTCTACTCCCGCGCGGCAAACAATTGTTGTAACGTACCTGCGTCATGCACCTACAGAAGCTTAAGACAAGTAGACCAAGTATTGATTCATGGTATAAGCTATCTTTATTCCACTTTTCATTCAATTCCATCCAGTTGGTTCAGCGTGAAGCGTAAGAAACGAATTATCTAATTATAAAGCACCCTCCGCCATACATTATACGAATTTTAGTATGCCTATAACCTTCGCGCGAGTACAAGCGACGACTTGACAGTTTTATCTTAACCGGATGTGCGATGTGCCAGTGTGTAAAATACGAACAAAAAACACAAACAAACAAATATTAATTTTTATTACTTAAATTTTTTGCTTCGGAATAGACTTGTGTTCCGCCTTGAAGACAGTGGTGCGCCGCACTCACGGCAAAATGATCACTTAAGGTGGACAAAATGAAAGACGTTAAATAGTATGTGCATTCATACTTGCAAGGAGATCTTCAGGCCTCGGATATTCAATTTGTAATGAGGCTTCGCATATTAGTAGTGTACGTGACGAGAGTCCGCTCATAAATTTTAAAGCGCACTGTCTAGAAAATTCCGAGAAAATGGGCTCCTAAGTTTAAGCGCAACTCAAATACATGTTATATAGTAATAAATTTACGCGTGAACCAACATGTCGAAATATCTAAGGCAGTAGCGTGACTTATCGGCGTTAGGTCCTAGCTGGCAGAACATTTGTTTTATTCCAGAATGAAACTTTCACTCTGCAGCGGAGTGTGCGCTGATATGATACTTCCTGGCAGATTAAAATTGCGTGCCGGAACCGGGACTCGAAACTGGGACCTTTGCCTTTCGCGGGCAAGCGCACTACCGACTGTGCTATCCCGGCACGACTCACGATGCCGCCTCACAATTTGCTTCCGCCAGTACCTCGCCTCCTACTTTCCAAACTTCACACAAGCTCTCCTGCAAACATGCAAGACTAGCACTCCTGGAAGAAAGGATATGGTGGAGACATGACTTAGCCACAGCCTAAGGGATGTTTCCAGAATGAAAGTTTCACTAATATATACATATTGTAACGTACTTTATTCAGATACTTGTTACAAGTGTAATTTCTGTGCGATACGGTACGATATTTTTCTGTCTCGTCTCTTCACTTGAGGTTTACGTGGCGTTGACTTAGATCGAGGTACCATGGAGCTACCTTAATAGTGAAAATGTCATTATAGTTAGCCTCTAATATGGTGTGTGATCACCTCCGACGGCCAGTACAGTTGCAGACCTGCGATGTATGGACAGTATGAGGTTATCAGTCAGTTCTTGAGGGGTATTTGGCCATTCTTCCATGAGTGCAGTATCCGGCTCTGCAACCGTTGTTGAGGTGCTGGTATGGCTGCAGTGCGTCTGCCGAGTGCATCCCAGACACGCTCAATCGGCTTTAAGTGCGGCGAACAAGCTGGCCTGCCTTTATGTCTTTGAGATCCCTCACCCACCAGTGCAGCTCTGTGGGGACGAGCGTTATCGTCCACCGGAAAGAATCCATCTCCTATGACATCAGCAGCGAAAGCACCATTCTGAACGACATAGAGGTCAGCACCTCCACCAATACCGACTCCTGCCCACACCAGTCATCCGCCACCATGGTTTGGTGATGTTTCCTGCACTTGAGCAGGATTCTTCCGAGTTCTCTCCATATGAGAGAACGACGATTATCCCTCTGAACACAAAATCTAGACTGCGAACAGGGCCAGGCGCCTTTCGTTACTACTCCAATCTTGATATTTCTCCACCCAGTTTCTGCGGGCTAAACGGTGTCGCTTTAATGAGACACACACCATACGCCTCCGTTTGGTAGTGGCTACATTCCAGAAGGCGATTCCGTACTGTTTGTGTTGATGTAGCGCGTCCTGTTGCTGTCTGGAGTGTGCGTTGCAGCTGAGTTGCATTCAGCCTCCTGTCTCGACGGGCTGTTAACCGCAGGTAACGGTCACCTCTTGCTGACGTTGCCTGTGGGCGACTTCGACCTTTCTATCCTTTATAACGGTTCCTGTTGTCTGAAATCGCGTACAGGTCCTGGAAATACTCCAACTGCTGTAGCCACCTGACTTTATGTCTTTCCCGCTTTCAACCTTCCTACGGCTCTCCATCTAATTCTGCATTGTACTCCCTAACTACACTACACTATCTGAACCCAACTGCCTGTGTAATTCGTTTCGTAGAGAAAACCACAAGTCACACCAACCCCATCTGCAGCAACTTTCTATCATTACCACTATCTCGATTGTAGTAATACCTCCACTCCATACAACCGACAGAAGGACGTCGAACCAATTTAGTTCATTCTGCCGATGACAGTACCTCAGAACCTACATAACTCAACTGCTCTTTTTTTTTTTTTTTTTTTTTTTTTTTTTTTTTTTTTTTTTTTTTTTTTTTTTTTTACCAGTGTAGATACCTTGATTTCTATCATGCCCTACATAGCCTGTATAGGAAGTAACGAACCGGCCGGTGTCCGCCATGTTTTTACTATACTGACATGAGCGCGGGCCGTACGCTTACGTAGTGACCCAGGCAGAAAAGCAGCCACACAACGACTGAAATAAGCCGTCACTTCTTCCAACTGTGACACCAAAGCACACCTTATAGCTTACTGCTCACTACGTGCTTAAAGAAATGCCATTCATCTATGTTCATAGAGGCCTAATAAATTTGTAAGCAAATAAGTCTCGTGAAACAATTTCTATGACTGTCGAATCTTAATACCGTATTTTACGATCTTCTGGTAATTTCGACAGTTGGCAGTTCATCAATAACAAAGAGAAATACTCCACGTTACGTATCTCAAAGAAAATAATGCTATTTCAGAATTTTCTGTCTCAGTATCCATCGATGAAATGCATTTTAAGTGTGCTGTCGATCTTATAACATTTTCCTAAACTAAGAAGTACCAACAATGTCATTCTGTAGATACTTTTAGGGACAGAGTATCACAGAAAAACGCAAAAATAGCGATACTATCTCTAGTGAAAAAGGCAAAATAGGTAACTGAATAACTACAATAGTCTCGCCCCCTCTCTTTCTCACGTCACATCTCGTAACCAATTATAGGATTGTGAACAGCCAATAATACACAGGGGGAGGTGCCGTAGCGATACTAAAACATACCTTATAGCACAACATATCAAAAACCAGAACCATAAACTAACAAAAAGATAGAAAATGCAGTTTCAAAAAATTTACTGTTTATCGGATTCGAACTCGTACCCTTCACATTATAAATTCAGAAGGCAACCACTACGCTACACGAGAATTTCAGAGGCAGTAGTTCTATTACTGATTTCCATCAATGCCTTTCTTCCTTTGGGGGAGGGGGAAACAGAAAATATTTACCTCAGACAGGCAGGAATAATTCGTCGGTTTCCATAAGTCGCGTTTGCGGTTCCCGCTTTCTCGGTTAACTTCCACCGGCCACTTTTCCCGTATTTCCTCATTCCTTGCAAACACAAGAATCATATAACATTCTTTACTTCGGTTTTTACAGCCATCAGGGGAACAACGAGGCATTTCTCTTGATTGCGCTTGTTGATTATGTAATTACACTCAGTAAATCACTTCAAACAAACACTGATACGAAGTTCTAAGGTTATCGTCAACGACCGACGAACAACACATTAATTTACGTAAATAGAACCGACAGAAGAAGTGCAAAAGTGGAGCACGTGACACAAAAACACAGTGACCAACGCTGTTTTCTAATTATGTGTGCGTGCAGTATGTAAGGTAAAACGATAATTCATGTATTTTTCCTTATTGTTTTTTTTTTTCCTTATTGTTTTTTTTTTTTTTTTTTTTTTTTTTTTTTTTTTTTTTTTTTTTTTTTTGTAATTTATGTATTTGATGTTAATTTTGTATGTTCATTTTAATATTGTGAAAGAAATGATATTTATATCGATGTAGTAGACACGCCGGTTTAGCGAGGGCTTTGCTATTGTATAGAATCATCTTTGAGAAAATAGTTTTATCGCTGGTAGCGCAGAGGCGCTCAGCGAGAGAGTCGTTGTTCTGACGTAGTAGCGGACAGACGTATTAGTGGTGTGGCCGGCCGCGGTGGCCGAGGGGACTGAGGCGCTTCAGTCACGGTCTGCACGGCCACTACGGTCGGGGGTTCGAATCCCCCCCTCGGGCATGGATATTTGTGCCGTCCTTAGTTGTAGATAGTTCATAAGTAGTTTGTAAGTTTAGGGACTGATGACCCCGTAGTTACGTCCCATAGGCTATACAAACATTTGAACATTTGAGACGGTGCGTGCAATGGTGTACGGCAAAAGTACGTAAAGTAGAACGCGTGTTGGATTGGCACTAGTGGAGGAGATGGCGAAGAGGCAATATTATTTATTCATACGGGCACAGCTCAAATAATTAATAAATGCATCAAGAGGAATGCTGTGTGCCCAAAATTGTAATTAACATTCGTCGCCAAGAAAGGCCTGTGTTTGCCAATTGTTAAGTGCCAACAGTCTTCAATCAGCAGCACCACGTCTCACACCAAAATCCGTAAGATCTGTCCAGTTTGATTTTGCATGTACAGCTAACCAGCGTATTAGTAACAATTGTTAAGTAGTGAACACTGTTATTTGTGAACCTGTGTTTAAAAATCATTACCTTTAGTCATTGTCCAAACAGGTTCCTTCTTCATCCATTGTTTTACCGAGAATATTCGCGAAGTTATAGAAAACTAAAAATCAAAGTCATTAAAGACAGTGTGACAGTGATTAATAACAATTCGTTCAGAAAAGTATTGCTAAATGTAACTTATGCCAGTGTTGCTAAGTGGAATGAAACTGCTAAAGTAACTTTCAATTTCAAAAGATATTTCAATAAATGGACAAATGATTATTGTTTTCCATTGCATATTATTTTGAGGTGAAGTTTTTTTTTACTTGCAAGTACTGATTAGTGAGAATGGTGATTATTTGCAAGTGTTTGAAATGCTAATAATTCCTGGTTAAAGAGAGAGAGCAAAGGTTAATCAGACCGTTAAATAGTTCATTTCTAAATATTCAGTGGTATCACATCACGTTAGTAGTTAATTGTTGAGCTTGCTAATAGTACAGTTAATAGTTCAGTTGCCACTTGATTATTGCTAAAGCACATGGCATACTCGCTGTTGAATAATTTCTGGTACTTATATAAACAATTAATTGTTTGAAGCTGTAAATAATAAGTATTAAGGTGACATTTTTGCATGATCTGCTGCATGTTGCATTTGCGTAGCTATTGCTTACATTTCACTGTCTTATATTTAACACCTGTGTTAATGAACTGTTTGTTGTTATGGTCTTCAGTCCGGAGACTGGTTTGATGCAGCTCTCCACCCTACTCTATCCTGAGCAAGCCTTTTCATCTCCTCATAAGAACGGCAACCCACATCCACTTGAATCTGCTTACTATACGCGTCTCTTGGTCTCCCTCTGCGATTTTTACCCCCGCACTTCCCTCCAGTGCTAAATTTATGATTCCTCGATGTCTAAGAATGTGTCCTACCAAGCGATCCCTTCTTTTAGTCAGGGTATGCCAAAAATTCCTTTTCTCACCAATCCTGTTCAGTACCTCTTCATTAGTTATGCGATCTACCCACCTAATCTTCAGCATTCTTCTGTAGCACCACATTTCAAAAGCCTCTATTCTCTTCCTGTCCGCACTGCTTATCGTCCATGTTTCATTCCCATACAAGGCAACACTCCACACAAATGCCTTCATAAAAGACTTCCTTACACTTAAATTAATATTCGATGTTAGCAAATTTCTTCTTTTCAAGAACGCTTTTCTTCCCATTGCCATTCTGCATTTTATATCCTCTGTACTGCGTCCATCGCATGTTATTTTACTACCCAAGTAACAAAACTCATCCACCACCTTCATTGTTTCGGTACCTAATCTAATTCCTTCAGCATCGCCCGATTTTCTAAGACCGCATTCCATTATTTTTGTTTTGCTCTTGTTAATGTTCATTTTATACGCTCTCTTCCACACACTGTCCATTCCATTCAACTGCTCTTCCAGGTCCTTTGCTGTCTCTGACAGAATTACAATGTCATCAGCAAAACGCAATGTTTTTATTTCTTCCCCCTGAACTTTAATCCCTATTCCCAATTTTTTTTTTCTTTCCTTCACCGTCTGCTCGATGTACAAATTGAATAACATCGGAGAAAGGCTACAACCCTGTCTTACTCCCTTCCCAACTGATGCTTCCCTTTCATGCCCTTCTAATCTAATAACTTCAGTCTGGCTTTTGTACAAGTTGTAAACAACTCTCCTTTCCCTTTATTTTACCCCTGCTGACTTCAGAATTTGAAAGAGTGTATTCCAGTCAACATTGCAAATGCTTTCCCAAATCTACAAAAGCTAAAAAATGTAGGTTTGCCTTTCCTTAATCTATCTTCTAAGATAAGACATAAAGTGAGTATTGCCTCCCGGGTTCCAACATTCCTCCTGAATCCAAACTGATCTTCCCCGAGGTCAGCTTCTACCAGCTTTTCCATTCTCCTGTAGATAATTCGTGTTAAAATTTTGCAAGCATGACTTATCAAACTGATGGTTCTGTAATTTTCACACCTGTCTGCACCTGATGTCTTTGGAATGGGGATTATCACATTTTTCTTAAAGTCTGATGGCATTTCGTATGTCTCATACATCCTACACAAGTTCAAATAGTCTTGTCATGGCTGGCTCTCCCAGATACTTTAGTTGCTCTGAGGGTATGTCATCTACTCCTGGGGCCTTGTTCCGACCTAGGTCTTTCAAGGCTCTGTCAAATTCATCTCTCAATATAGTATCTCCTATTTCATCTTGATCTACTTCCTCTTCCCTTCCTACAACATCGTCTCTAAGTTCAATTCCTTTGTAGAGCTGCTCTACGTACTCTTTTCACCTTTCAGCTTTCCCTTCTTTGCTGAGAACTGGTTTCCCATCTGAGTTCTTGATATTCGTAGATTTGCTTTTCTTGTCCCAAAATGTCTCTTTTATTTTCCTGTAGGCGGTATCTACTTTTCCTCTTGTTATACATTTTTCTACAGATTTGCATTTGGCTTCTAGCCACTCCCGCTTAGCCATTTTGCACTTCCTGTCAATCTCATTTTTAGTCGTCTGTATTCCATTTTGCCTGTTTCATTTACTGCATTTTTATATTTTCTCCTTTCATCAATTAAATTTAGTATTTCCTGTGATATCCAAGGATTTTTTCTAGGTCTTGCCTTTCTACCTATTTTGTCCTCTGCTGCCTTCACTATTTCATCTCTCAAAGCCACCCATTCCTCTTCTACTGTTTTATTTCCCCCTGTTTCTGTCAATTGCTGCCTAAATCTCCCTCTGAAATTCTCCAGAAATTCACTTTCCTTCCATTTATCTAAGTCCCATCTCCTTATTTTCCTACCTTTCTGCAGTTTTTTCAGCTTCAGCCTACAGTTCATGACTAACAAGTTATGGTCATAGTCTATATCTGCCCCTGGGTATGAACTATTTCTCAGTAATTCGTATATTGTCAGTGTCTTTTGTACCGTATTTGATGCGCATACTCTGATTTCCTGCCCACCCAAATTTTACGTAATTTTTGACGTTGTTAATTAACTTTGCTATTATTGAAAGCCGACCGCGGTGACCGAGGAGACTGAGGCGCTTCAGTCGCGGTCTGCACGGCCACTACGGTCTGGGGTTCGAATCCCCACTCGGGCATGGATATTTGTGCCGTCTTTAGTATAAGGTAGTTGATAAGTAGTTTGTAAGTTTAGGGACTGACGACCCCGTAGTTAAGTCCCATAAGCTTAACAAACATTTGACTTTTTTTTATTATTATTGAGAACCCACCAAATTATTTGCTTGTACAACGAGCTGACGACCTTAAATCAATAGGTTATTCATTTTTCTAAATTAATCCCCGTGTCCCGTTTGTTCCGCATTTTTTTTTCATTAATCATTTTATTCTAAATTTTACTTTCCACTTTCTTCATTACTATCGATCGTTGTTGTTTACCAAAGAGGTACAGCAACGTTCCGGTTATAACCTCCGCTACGTCATTACTGATAGCTTTTCCACCCAATTAAGATAATTAGGCACACCGGTCAATTTTTCTAATTATTGAATAATAACTGGTGGAGTAGAACGGGTAGGGTTATAAGCAGTCCTCCCACAATACAACCTGTTCGTCACTGTACAGTGAAGTCGCTGTCAGAAGCTTTTATGACACTCCACAGTACAGAAATGCACACTGTAGCTATTCGTTTGCATATAAAGCCCGCCAGATCTGGTAAAAACATGGCGTCCTGGGCTGTCAGCCAATCAGGAGCGGTCTCACGCCTGGCCGCTCTCTCCCTCTACACGCTCTCTGTTCCGCCCTGCTGTAGGTCCTCGCCTGATGTGTCGGCAACCCGTCAGGCAGCAGTGTGCCGCGGGCAGCCTTCACCTGTCCCGGCACGTCACGGTATCCATATCCGCGATTTTGACTTTCTCGTTTTATTCGTTACAGAATCTGTTATATCATTCGATACTGTTAATTATCGTGGGGCGCTGATGAATGTCAGACTGTAGTTCGTCGCAAAGCCGCTTGATGTGTTAGGCACGGTCCGTCTCACGACGCCAGTCGACAGGAAGGGTTTGCACTTTGGTACGTATTCGACCCTCTGCTCTCCATTAACTATGCTACAGCTCTGAACAAAAACAAAACCATCATTGCGAATATTCGAGAAATAAAATACCGAAAGTTCAAACTCTTTGGGAAAATATCGTTTCCTGAGGATGGGAATCGTCGATAGATTATTATCATAGCAGAAAGGAAAGTATGAACATATGTTGCTGGTCACCGTTGAAGACTCAGGACTTTTCCAAGACTGTTACACATAACACCGGGAAATTTACTACGGTCGTTGAAGAGGATTGGTTACTTCGCCGTGGAATGGCCGAGCGCTCTAAGTAGCCTTGCTGGGTGCTACCCGTCGGAGGTTGGATTCTTCCATTGCGCATGGGTGTGTTGTTATACTTAGGTTAGCTGAAATTAAAGTATTTTGTTAGTCTAGGAACTGACAATCGCAGTAGTTTAGTACCACCGATCTACAAAAATTTGAACTTCTTTAAACAGCAAGCACATTCAGATGTTCTGCATCTACATGCATACTCTGCAAGTCACAGTGAAGTGCATGGCAGAGGGTTCATCAACCACTTTGATAATTTTTCTGTATCGTTCCATTCTC
This sequence comes from Locusta migratoria, assembly GCA_026315105.1. NCBI lineage: Eukaryota > Metazoa > Arthropoda > Insecta > Orthoptera > Acrididae > Locusta > Locusta migratoria. The sequence goes on along the minus strand of CM048750.1, from coordinate 8,541,580 downwards.
TAATAGCTCGCAGGAAAAAGAAAGAGCCAGATCTTTCGTGTTTTCGATCTGATTTCCTTTGTTATGATCATGAATCCCTATGTTGGTGGGTGCTAACACAATATGTCCATCTTCAGAAGAGAAAGTTGCTGTAAGAATTTTCACAAATAGATCTCGTCGCAACGAATAACGACTTTCTTTTAATGATTTCCACCGCAACTCGTGCATTTCCGTGACTCTCTCCTGGATCAAGGTAAAACAAAACGAGCTGTCCTTCTCTGAATTTTCCCTAAATTGTTCGTCAGTGGCACCTGGTTTGGATCCCACAATGCGCAGCAATACTCCAAAATAGGACGCACAAGTGTAGACAGTTTCTTTAGTTGAATAATTGTTGTATTTTCTAAGTGTTCTTCCAATGAAACGTAATCTTTGGTTCGCCTTCCCTACAATATTTTCTATGTGTTCTTTCCAATTTAAGCTGTTGTGTTACTCCTAGCTATTTAGTAGAATAGACGGCCTGTAGGTTTTACCGATTTATGGTGTAACTGAAGTTTAATGGATTTCTTTTAGTGGACATATGGATGACCTCACACTCCTCATTATTAAGTGTCAATTGCCAATTTTTGCACTATGCACATATCTTAACTAAATTTTTTTGCAGTTGCTCTTGATCTTCTGGTGACATTACTAACCGATAAATTACAGAATCATCCGCGATCATTCTAAGAGAGCCACTCAAATTGTCTCCTAAATCGTGTACAAAAATAAGGAACTGTAGGGGCCCTATGACACTTCTTCTGTGGAACGCCCCATATCACTTCTGTTGTACTCGATGACTTACCGTCAATTACAAAGTACTGCGTCCTTACTGACAGGAAATCACGAATCCAGTCACACAACTGTGCAGATATTTCATAAACACGCAATTTTATTAGAAGACGCTTATAAGATACAGTGTCAAAAGCTTTCCGGAAATCTTTTCTTCTACAGGTTTGCATTTCTTCTCTAGCCAGTCTGCACTTCATGTCAGCCTATGTTTCGGACGTCTCTACGCCCGTTTGCCCGCTTCACTTGCTACATTTTTATATTTTCTCTTCTCATAAATTAAGTTCAGTATCTCCTGTGTTATCCATGGATTTCTATTAGGTCTTCTTCTTCTGCCTATGTGATCCTCTGGAGCTTCACTAACCTTTTATTGTTACCCATTCTTCTTCTACCATATTACTTCCCTTGGTTTCAGTCAATAGTTTGTAGGATGGCTGGCTCATGGACACAGGTACTGAGTTGCTACGAAGTTTCATAGCTTGCAGATCACGTCATAGGTGGGATAGGTTGGAAAAGATGACGTATGGTGTAACATATCGCTTTCCCCTGACAAACTGCGCCAATATTGCCTAGACGTATTCTGATTGGCTCCCCTCTCTTGTGTATGAGATCCCCACTATGATGTTTTAATTATAAACAGTAGATAAACTATTGTATAAAACGTAACGTGATTCTGCGTAATTAATGTGTTTACATGAAGCTTTATCATGGTATGTTTTATTCTTGTAATTATGTTGTATTTAATAAAAATAGCCTGTCAGACAGTTCCAAATTTTCAGCTATTAGCAACAAGTGAACTAGGATCATGGACAGTATCACGTATGTTGCTTGTTGTTTCCCGAAATACAAATAAGTATTATGAAACAACTAGCGTCCCTTCTTATTTGAAAAGTAGCCACAGTTTTATAAGTTCCACAGCACTTCACTTCAAGATACAAGCATCAATGACCTGCGCGCTGCTTCTGCTTGGGGACGACAACGGAAAAGAAGGAGCCAGCCAGGCCAGTGAACAGAAACTTCAACTGCACGCACTCACGATGCAGGTAGTTCTGCGACATTCACGCCCAGTGCTGCGTAATTACACCTCGCGACATTGGCACGCGTGCGGCGGTAACACCTCAGAGGGAAAGTGTCAGGGAAAGTATTAGCGAGACAGATTATATATCATTAGAGTCACTCTTATCAAACTTCCTATCCCCTAATATCTCCCACCCCGCTGTACTTTGCCTAATGCTCCTTGTGAAACTCCCAACCACCTTCAATTTGTCCAAGTTCCATATTCTTCATTTTCTACCTTTTTGCAGTCTCTTAAGTTTTAATCTACAGAATATAACCAATACTACCGCTGGATATGTCTTACAGTTTAAAAACTGGTTTTGCAACCTTTCCGTTGCCATTATAATGTCAATCTGGTATCTCCCAGTGTCTTACTTCATGATGATTAAACCAAGTGTTTGTGATGATTAAATTGAGTTCTGTAGAAAATTCTACCACGCGATCTCCTCTCTCATTCCTTTTCCCCAGACCATATTCACCTACTAACAAGTGCCCGTCCTTATCACAGTCATGGTCAAGGTAAGGCCCGCCTATCTGCGCGTTGGATGGCGTCTCATAGTAGCACCAAACTGTGCCGGAGCTGCATAACGCATGTCCTCGTAGTCTGATCTTACTGAAGAGGAACATTCTCAAGCAATGAGAAATCTAAATTTCAAAAACTGTTCAAGCAATTGTGAAGTCTAAATTTCAAAAAATGTTCAAATGTTTGTATAGCTTAAGGGAGTTAACTGTGGGGTCATCAGTCCCTAAACTTATGAACTTGTTTATACTAAAGACGGCACAAAGATCCATGCTCGAGGGGGGGATTCGAACCCCCGACGTGGAGCGGCCTCGCGCTTCGTAGCGTAGGCCTCAATGCGCTTGGACACTCCGCCGCGGCGTCTAAATTTCAAAATAATGTGTGCAAACTAGGACTATGTTTAATGACGTCAGTGCCGCCTTGGAACCGTACATTCGTATTACCTCGCAAACGGCTCGTTGTTTACGAGGACATTTTTGCTTCTATTGTCGTGTACTTTCAACCGTGTAAGTTACTAATTCAACACAGATCTGTGTAACAATCAGCAAATCTAACCTGAGCAAAATAAGATACGCGCCGGTGTCTAATTGAAGAAGCAAGTGGCGTGTAGGAATGTCTGAGGTCACGAACAGTTTCTTAGATTGTCTTTGCACTGCGATGGGGAGGAACGAAGGCACATCCTATGGTGTACATCACTATTCTCGGCCGTCGGGTCTGTAAAAACACTCTACAAAGGTTGATAAAGTTCTCAATACTTACGATAGGGAGAGATTTTAGAGTTCTGTGAAAGTTGCAAGCACACAGACTGTACATGACCAGCCTTTCCGCATCTGAAGGGAAGTTCTGTCTCTAATGCTTGGGAAAAAAAGGAAAAAAAACCGGGACATGATTTTACACACGGCAAGGCTTGTTTTCCCTTTCGCTTACACGGCGGTTGTCCATGTTTGTCAATATGCATGATACGACAAACAGGGCCACAGGTCCACGTTTCGTATTGCTGTGCAATTTGTAACACTTGTTTCAAAGTCGGATCTGTCTACAACACAATGATAACGAGACTGACTCGTTAAGCCTTGTAGTTCCGTGACCCATTGACGACATGGCTGTTCAGTCCTCTTTCGTAAACGAAAACACTTGTAACGAGCAACAGCGACCTGTACCTGATCGCCGGCCGCGGTGGCCGAGGAGACTGAGGCGCTCCAGTCGCGGTCTGCACGGCCACTACGGTCGGGGGTTCGAATCCCCCCAGGGGCATGGATATTTGTGCCGTCCTCGTTCGTAAGTAGTTCATAAGTAGTTTGTAAGTTTAGAGACTGATGACCCCGTAGTTAAGTCCCATAAGCTGCACAAACATTTGAACACATTTGTATCTGATCTTCGAGATACTGCGTAAGCGCCCTAATTAATTCATCAAACTGAAACAACTCCGTAAGCGAAGTTGGAAATAACGTTTGCGCGAGCCTGTAAATGGTTGTGCCTGCCGTAGTAATGGAATTCCATAGTACCCTGAGAACGACGTGAGATACAGTGAGGCTCAAATTGTGGATGCCTCTCGTTGACGTCTTCCTGTTGGTCTGTAAAAGTTTGGAAAGGTGGAGTTTATGCAGGTGGTGCCGCGGTTGTAGCTCACAGTGGAGACGTAGCAACAGTTTGCTCGCTCATCATTAGGAGCTGGCTCATTTGGTTCAACTGAAGCCGAATAAACTGCATTAGATGAAAGCCAGCACCTACCGACGCAGTTGCGCATGTTACGCAGGAGGCGTGGTGGTCACGGTTATAGGAATCCACTAAGCCAGCAAGAATATAATAACACTGCAAAGCGCGTCTGTGTAAAAAAATGAAACGCTGCGACGGACGGTGAGGGCGAAGGCTTCGTCGGTCCGCTATAACTCGTCGCCAGTGTTGTGGGAGATGAAACAGCAGCCGGCACAAAAACGAGGACGAAGACGTGCAGACGTATCTCAAGCCGACAAGCTCATTAAGTGAACACGTTTATTAACGCACAAGAGAAGTAGTTCTCCTGGCAGGCAGATTGGCGACGGTGGTGCGTCATTACACCTCACCAGTTTTTATATGAGTCGCCGCTACTTTATAATAAGAAATCCGAGATACGTATGTAATAAAAATTTAATTGTAGTGTTAGGATATGTTTTGCTTTGTATTTGTAATTATTGGTTGTAAAAACACACTGCAGCCCGCAGCAAGCCTGGGAGTCTTGTGAGGTTGCAGCCAACATGCACTGATCGACTCCACTCACACACACACACACACACACAAACACACACACACACACACACACACGTTTCATCCTACCATCGAGCTGGTCACAAGGAGACAAAGGCGGAAAGCAATCCAGACAATCGATGTATTGTCGAACTGGAGGCGAAGCTGTGCATTTGCTCTAAGAATAGTTCTAACTAGGACGTAGAGCGAGAAGCATCGCGAAAGTTCCAGCCTAGACTACGCTGAAGAATCTGACTAATTCAGAAGCATATAGGTCTATACCGTCCTTTTCAGCGTTTTATTTTCTAAGAAGCAGAAAATACCCATGCTGAAGCGCAACCAGTGAAATAACTGTGAATAATATTTATTTTTTGTGCGAGTTGACTTATGAAGTTGAGACTAGGTCTCTTTTACCAAGACTCTGCGTTATTATAGCTATTAGAGAGGCATCAATTAATGATAACTAGTCCTGCGATTTTCTGGTTTATGAGTCGGTAGTAATTACGACAAGTTCGACTACAGGAATGTGATTCTGAAGCCCGTAATACTTGATGAATTAATTGCACCCTCTAACCATAGAAAGGAACTACGAGTGGTTTGCATTTATTTTGTGTGTTGTTACTCGGAGTGCGGTCGCGAGTATACCGGGATTTTCCGATCAGAATCTAATGATAGGAGTGACTCTAGAAATCACAGACCCTGAAAGTTATAATATCAAATGCACAGCATTTAATTACAGTCGCACTAAAGAAACGCGCAAGCAGGAAATTTATAGTTGGAACTCGATTTTGATAGACCTATATATTGTATATTTCAACAGAACATTACACAGCTATGTTTTCAGTTCGCATTGAGTAACGAGTGACATAAAAAGGTTAGTCGTCGACAGCTTAGTGGGTCGTGAAATTGCCAACACCTGAAGAGGTTGAGCAAGCCTCTTCATCTCCACATAAGAACGGCAATCTACATCTGACTGAATCTGCTTACTGTATGCATCTCTTGGTCTTCCTCTGAGGTTTTTACCCCACACACTTCCCTCCAACGCTAAATTCACAATTCCTTGATGTCTAAGAATGTGTCCTACCAATCTATCCCTTCTTTTAGTCAAGGTATGCCAAAAATTCCTTTTCTACCTTATTCGGTTCAGTACCTCCTCATTAGTTACGCGATCCACCCATCTGATCTTCAGCATTCTTCTGTAGCACCATATTTCAAAAGCCTCAATCCTCTTCCTGTCCGCACTGTTCATTGTCCATGTCTCACTCCCATACAAGGCAACACTCCATACAAATGCCTTCAGAAAGGACTTCCTTAGGCTTAAATCAATATTCGATGTTAACAAATTTCTCTTTTTCAAGAACACTTTTCTATCCATTGCCATTCTGCATTTTATATCCTCTGCACTGCGACTATCATTTGTTATTTTACTGCCCAAGTAACAAAACTCATCTACCTCCTTTATTGCTTCGTTACCCAATCTAATTCCTTCAGCATCACCTGATTTTCTTACACTGCACTCCATTGCCCTAGTTTTGCTCTGGTTAATGTTCATCTTATATGCACCTTTCAGCACACTGTCCATTCCGTTCAATTGCTCTTCCATGTCCTTTGCTGTATCTGACAGAATTACTATGTCGTCGGCAAAACGCAATGTTTTTAATACTTCACCCTGAACTTTAATTCCTTCACAAAATTTCTCCTTGCTTTCCTTTATAGCTTGCACAATTTACAAATTGAATAACATTGGAGAAAGGCTACAACCCTGTCTTACTCCCTTTCCAACCACTGCATCCCTTTCATGCCCTTCAACTCTGACAACCGCTGTCTGGTTTTTGTACAAGTTGTAAATAACCTTACGCTCCCTATATTTTACTCCTGCTTGCTTCAGAACTTGAAAGAGTTTATTCCAATCAACATTGTCAAAAGCCTTCTCCAAATCTACAAAAGCTAGAAATGTAGGTTTGCCTTTTCTTAATCTATCTTCTAGGATAAGCCGTAAAGTGAGTATTGCCTCCCGTGTTCCTACATTTCTCCTGAACCCAAACTGATCTTCCCCGAGGTCGGCTTCTACCAGCTTTTCCATCCTTCTGTATATAATTCGTGTTAATATTTTGCAACCATAACTTATTAAACTGATGGTTCTGTTGTTTTCACACCTGTTTGCACCTGCTTTCTTTGGAATAGCGATTATAACATTTTTCTTAAAGTCTGAGGGTACTTCACCTGCCTCATACATCTTACACACAAAGTGAAACAATTTTGTCATGGCTGGTTTTACCAGAGACTTCAGTAGCTCTGAGGGAATATCATCTACTCCAGGGGCCTTGTTTCGACTTAGGTCTTCAGGGCTCTGTCAAATTCTTCTCTCAGTATAGTATCTCCTATTTCATCTTCATCTACATCCTCTTCCCTTCCTACAACATTGTCTCGAAGTTCATTTCCTTTGTAGAGCCCCTCTATATACTCTTTTGACCTTTCAGTTTTCCCTTCTTTGCTGAGAACTGCTTTTCCATCAGTGTCCTTGATATTCATAGAGCTGTTTTTCTTATCACCAAATGTTTCTTTTATTTTCCTACAGACTGTATCTATTTTTCCCCTATTTATACATTCTTCTACATCCTTGCATTTGCCTTCTAGCCACTCCCGTTTAGCCATTTTGCACTTCCTGTCAATCTCATTTCTTAGTCGTCTGTACTCATTGATACTTCCATTCTTTTGCAATTAATCAATTACATGTACCGGAGTGATTCATCGAAGAAACAGGGGAAGCAATAAATCTGACCGCATCTTGCGCACGGTATGAACGCCACCATTTTGCAGTTACATAGTTTTTTGTATGTCTCCATAGAAAAACGAACTTGATTGACATTCTCAAAACGATTATTTGTGTTTGCACCTTTTACAACACTAATTTTGGAAGATAATACGCTTGTTTTAAATAATGACCTCCCATCTGATGTTGTGCACATACAAATACAAAATAACATATATGATGTTACGGTTAATTGTGAAGTCAGCAGTGAACACATTGACAAGGAGCAAAAAAATTACGCCGCCAGGCGGAATCGAACACGCGAACCTTACAATCAGAAATCCGATCTGATACGGTTTTTTTTTTTTTTTTTGTTTTTTTTTTTTTTGTTTTTGTTCTTTGTACTCTTTGGGTAGTCCTGTTCGTTGCGGACGTTGCTCGTGTTTGTTCGGTGAATGGCTGGCTCAGCTTTTTTATTACAGAGGACGTTGAGCCCCCTGACCGGGCGCGCTGAGCCACGGCGCCCGGCTAGCTGAGCTAAACACCGCTTTCTAAACCGACTCTCTCGGGGGCAGCTGACAAGGTGCATATGGTGATAGGTCCGTAGCAAAATTCCTTATATTTCCTAAACGCTTGGCAATCTGGAGTTCCCACTTGGTGCACTTTCATATCTCACCACGCCCTACACGTACCAGAAATTTGGACGAATTCGGCGATGACGATTAGGCATCCTCTTCTTGTAAGACACACTAACAGATTTTTCGTCTAGCACACGTGAATACCAAATAAAATATAAACGCATCTGACTTTCACTTTAAAGATCCAAGTTCTTTCACGGAAACTTTACGTGCAAGGAATGAGATTTCGATTGTAAACACACAAGAAATAAAGGGCCCCATGCACTTGCGAGCCGGATTCTGCGATATTTCACCATACACCTCAAGTATCTTGCTCGTCCCATGCAATTGTAAACGTGAGTCTGTCAAAGAAAGTTGCAGCTGTGATTATTGTGTTAGATGAGCTAGGTGCATTTAACAGGGAACCGAAGAAAAGGCTAATGTGGTCAAAGAATTGGTCATTGATTAGACACAACTTATATATATGAATTTATTGAATTTTATTAGGAATCATAGTCTTAATGACTGTTTAAGGATGTCTGACAAACGCTTTAACGTGTTATTGGACAAGATTAAACCATTTATAACCAAGAAAGACACCATACTGCAGAACGCTATATCACAAGAGGAACGCCTCAGTTCAGGTCCGCATTCGGAACTTTTTCTCTCGTAATGTGAAGTAGTCTTGTGTAGTTCGCGAACGACTAGTTCGGAAGAGCGCTTCCACAGGCGAACTAAGCGAACTAGTTCGCTGATCCATCGCCTGTTAGTTCGTCCGCTCCTTTTCCGAACACTGACGGGGAACAGCGAGAGGACGCGAGAGCGCGCAGAATCGCGTGCTTCCCTTCTGCCAGTTACCGTCATTTCGAGCTGAGATGCAGCTCAGCTATAGTTTCATAGTTCAGTGTCACAAATTTTCTTTTCTAAGGTATTCAGCAGTGTCTAAATATAACCCTCACTCCATAGTGTAAAGAAGTAAATAGAACTCAAAACTTAACATCGGTTGCATTTATATGCGAGAAATTATGCATCTACCATTTTCTCTCGCCTCTATGATACTGTTGACGGCTCGCGGGGTAGAATGTTTAGGATAACGTCGTACAAGAGACACTAAGACTATAAAGTAACGAACCAGTATAGAATTAATTAGCTACAAAACTGTAGTTTACTGCCTGGCGTCAGAATGTAAAGGTCGAAACCCAATGTCATCAATGTCGCTAGCGTGAAGATCAAAAATTTCTTCTATTTCATTTGTTAGCTACAAAACTGTAGTTTACTGCCTGGCGTCAGAATGTAAAGGTCGAAACCCAATGTCATCAATGTCGCTAGCGTGAAGATCAAAAATTTCTTCTATTTCATTTGTTAACACAAAATCATTGTAATAAGTGTAACGTTGATCGGACTGGGTTAACTTTCGATGCAATTGAGGCGGCCGCCCCTCTGAAATAAAGGATTGGACTCGCCCAGCACGGAAGACTGCGTTTCTGCGCGTGGGAACTAGGTTGAGAGGGGGGGGGGATTGACTAATGACTTCCCTCAGCACCTGTTTGCACAAAGTCCCCAACGAACAAAGTTTCAAAATTAATATTTTTTGATAATAATATGTAAATTTTTGTGATATGTAATTTGATAGCCGGCCGCGGTGGCCGAGGTGACTAAGGCGCTCCAGTCACGGTCAGCACAGCCACTACGGTTGGGGGTTCGAATCCCCCCTCGGGCATGGATATTTGTGCCGTCCTAGTTAGTCAGATTGGATAACGAAGCAATAAAGGATGTAGATGAATGTTGTTACTTGGGCAGTAAAATAACAAATGATGGTCGCTGTACAGAGGATGTAAAATGCAGAATGGCAATGGGTAGAAAAGCGTTCTTGAAAAAGAGAAATTTGTTAACATCGAATATTGATTTAACCGTAAGGAAGTCCTTTCTGAGGGCATTTGTCTGGAGTGTTGCCTTGTATGGGAGTGAGACATGGACGATAAACAGTGCGGACAGGAAGAGGCTTGAGGCTTTTGAAATATGGTGCTACAGAAGAATGCTGAAGATTAGGTGGGTGAATCGCGTTACTAATGAGGAGGTAATGAACAGAATTGGGGAGAAAAGAAATTTCTGGCATACCTTGACTAAAAGTAGGGATCGATTGGTAGGACACATTCTTAGACATCAAGGAATTGTGAATTTAGCGTTGGAGGGAAGTGTGTGGGGTAAAAACCGCAGAGGAAGACCAAAAGATGGATACATTAAGCAGATTCAGACAAATTTAGGTTGCCGTTCTTATGTGGAGATGAAGAGGCTTGCTCAGGATAAGTTATCGTGGAGAGCTGCATCAAACCAGTCTCCGGACTGAAGACCACAACAACAACAGTTAGTCAGTAGTTCATAAGTAGTATGTAAGTTTAGGGACTGATGACCCCGTAGTTAAGTCCCATAAGCTTAACAAACATTTGAACATTTTGTAATTTGATAATTAGAAGAATGATGAATATTTACAGAATGATGATATTAAGCATAAAAATGAATAAATACGTTCTCACTCAGGGCTCCTGATTTTTTTGTTTTGGTGTCTAATTGTTAAGCAACAAATTAGAAAAGTTTCTTTTGTTAATGTTATAGGCATATTCTTTATGCCATATAATACCTGACCTGTACCATAGTAGTAATATTTTTTGTTGATCACTTCCAAAACATTATAAAAATTAAGAAGTCATTTATAAAAGTGCATTTTTATTCACGAAAATAGACGCATTTAGCATATTTTGTAGGTAATTTTCCTTTAATGACCTATTAAATAAATAAAGAAATCCATGTTAAAAATAAAATACAAGGAATAATCTGTACGCAAACTAGTTGAATACCATTGTATCACCCATTCGTGTAAATAACTGGTTTATTTGCTTAAGTATTTAATGTCTAATTGCCCAAAAATACGGGTAATAGCACACGCTTGGGCAACACTGATTATTATATAAAAAAAGCTGTCTTAACAAAAGAAAGAACTCTTTTAGTAGCGGTAGCAAAAGCCAAAACGAGCGGACGAACTAAAAAGAGCGACATAATTCGCGGCCGAGCTGCGTACTAAAAGGAGAGCTATCGGTCGCGAACTAAAATATGAGCAATCGGTCGCGACCCAAAATATGTGCAATCGGTCGCGAACTAAACTATGCGTTACCGGTCGCGCACTATTATGCCAAACGTATCTCGCTTCTTAGTTCGTTGGATTCTTTTCCGAATACCGACGGGCAATAGCGTAGCAAAATTAAAAATCACGTGTTTGCCTTCTGCTGATGAGAGCCATTTCGAGGTGAGCGTCTGCCTGCTAGATTACATAGTTCAGTGCTACAAAATTTCTGTTTTGAACTATTCTGCAATATCTAACTAATAAATTTCATAATGCCAATATATAGAGATAACTCTAAACTTAAACGCGAGAAATTATCCACAAACATTTTTTTTTTTGCATGATATTTAGCGGCTCAAGTAGCAAGCGCATGACGCAGCTAGGTGGGGGACCTTCTCCCTCCACCTGCATGCGCAGACCACGCCCTTCAGCCGTCACTGGGAGCGGACGAACTGAAAGAACGGTCTAGTTCGCGGCTCGCCGCGAACTAAAGTGAGCGCTCCCGATCGCGAACTGTTATGCGAAAGTCTAATGTGAAGGAGATGTTCTCAAGCTTTATCTCATTGTAATCTGGTGGAATATTCCGCACTACAACAACGGTAAATCCCGATACTTGTCAATAAATTTTGTTAGGAAATCGGAGCTCATGACGGAACGCACTCTACTAGCTTGGCGTCCGCGTAACGAGTCCGACCCTGCTGCACAATAGACTGGTGAACTGATAGCCGAGCCGAGCCAAGTGGAGATGTACAGCGAGCCGTGGCCGGCCCGGGTTTATTAGGATCAGCTCGGCTCGTTCGGCCCCATACACTGCCGGATTTGGTCCGTTTGTAAGCGAGACTCGCAAGTGTATGGGGCCCTTTTTAAGTGAAACTTGTAGACATTGTGACATTATTAGTACACTGATACAATAGTACTATAGGTCGGAGAGTTAGTTCTTTGACATTCCGTTCAGATACTAGAGCGTACTATAGTCAATGTTAACGTCTATATACATATATAAGGCGCAATATGTGACCGTTTTAAACGTAACAACACTTACCAGTTCTTCTTGTTGTTGCTTCTTGCTCCAGTAGCAGTGAGTAGCTCCTTAAATCAGTATTGTAGGAGCCGTCGATCTCCGCGTCGGACGAAGGCGTGACCACGCATTCTGCTAGGGAGGATGAAGAAGTAAGCTGCAGTAGCTCGCCGCAGAAGCCCGCCGTGTGTCGCTGTATTCAGCAAAGAGGGTAAAGGGCTATTAATAGCGCAGGCGTCAAGGTGGACGGGTGCTGTGGCTGTTGATTGTGTATTGTGTGACTAGCGGCCTGAAAGCAGTGGCACGTCATCTGCATGTTTTAATGTTTGTAAAGCTTATGGGACTTAACTGCGGGGTCATCAGTCTCTAAACTTACAAATTACTTATGAATTAGCTTATATTAAAGACAACACAAACATCCAACCCGGAGAGGGGTTCGAACCCCCGACGGGGTTAAAACAAAAAATTAGGGCTCCTACGGAGGCATAAAGGCATTCTTTTTTTTTTCTCGTTCTATTTGGGAGTGGAATAGGAAAGGAAATGCCTAGTAGTGGTACAGTGTACCCTCCGCCACGCACCTTACGGTGAATTGCGGAATATGTATGTAGATGAAGAATTTTATGGCATATGACGTGCACTACCAAAGCTGCGCTAACATGCGATAAATCTCCGTTTCAGAATGCCATAAATATGCCCCAGAACACACTCCCGGGTCGCTACTTTTTACGGCGTATTTTTTCAGAATTCATATAAAATTCCCTTTCAATGCAGAAGACATATCACCATGATAAAGTAGGATGCAACAAAAGATTTATATATATGAGATATTTTCTCATTTTACGATTTACTTTCTCATTGGCCAATTTGACTTGCGGTGAAATTGCGTGCTTATGGAATCTCTCCCCAATTGTGCGATTGGATTCACGATTTCCTATCAGAAAGGACACAGTTCGTTGTAATTGACGGTAAATCATCGAGTAAAACAGAAGTGATATCTGGCGTTCCACAGGGAAGCGTTATAGGTCCCCTACTCTTCCTCGTGTTTATAAACGATTTAGGAGATAATCTGAATAGCTCCCTTAGACTGTTCGCGGATGATGCTGTCGTTTATCGGTTAGTGAAGTCAACAGAGGATCAAAAGCAACTGCAAAGCGATTTAGACAAAATTTCTACTTGGTGCGAAAATTGGCAATTGACACTAAATAAAGAAAAGTGTGAAGTAATACACATGACCACTAAAAGAAATCCGCTGAACTTCAATTACGCGATAAATCAGTCAAACCTTAAGGTCGTAAATTCTACCAAATACCTAGGAGTTACAATTACGAACAACTTTGACTGGAGAGAACACACAGAAAATATTGTGGGGAAGGCGAACCAAAGGTTACGTTTCATTGGCAGAACGCTTCGCAGATGCATCAGCTCCACCAAAGAGACTGCCTACATCACACATGTGCGTCCTCTCCTGGAGTACTATTGCACAGTAAGGGACCCTCACCAGGTGGGACTGACAGAAGACATTGAGAAGGTTCAGAGAAGGGCAGCTCGTTTTGTTTTATCACGTTACAGGGGGGGGGGGGGGGGGAAGCGTCACGGAAATGTTGCACAAATTGGGGTGGAAGTCATTAAAAGAAAGACGTTATTCATTGCGGCGTGATCTGCTTGCGATGTTTCAATCACCGACTTTTAGTTCTGAATGTGAAAATATTTTGATAGCACCCATCTACTTAGGGAGACATGACCATCCCAATAAAATAAGAGAAATCATATCGAAAACGGAACTATTTAGGTGTTCTTTCTTCCCGCGCGCTATTAGAGAATGGAACGGTAGAGAAAAGTTATGAAAGTGGTTAATGAACCCTCTGCCAGGCACTTAAATGTGATTTGCAGAGTATCTATGTAGATGTAGATGGTGTCAGCGGCGTAGTGTGCTGATGTTGGCAACGACCTTCGAATGCTCTTTGAAAAGTCGAACACGTAGAATGAGAGAAAATAATTTTTCACGTTTACCATCTTTTGTGTATGTACACTTGTCCGGTCAATAAATCAATTATCCTCCTAAAGCGAACATTTTCTTTCCAACATTGGCAAATTACGCCGCCGATGCCGTAACTAACATCGCAGTAGCTTCAAAAATCGTTACGAGTCGTATCAGTGAGTATAACTAATAAAAAACAATGTGCATCATTTAAAAGTAATTAGTATTGTTATCGTATAAATGTTGCCACTGTTTTAGTTCGTAGCGTCGATTCCTTCGCTAAAAAAGAAAGGGGAAAAAGTCGCACTGACGTGTTTTACGGCCCACTTTAGATTTGTAGTTTTATAAGTTTTTGCAAACATTTTCGACTAAAATATTAATCTAAATAATAATAAATTTAAAAAATTTAGTAAGTGGTGGGTTCTGAACCACCGACCTTTAGCTTCATAGTCCAACGCCTTGCCCACTACGCTTTTTTTTTCTCTGGGTAGTTATCTTTGTTGCGGACACTAATCGTTTTTGTTCGTTCTTATTCGGTCTGTGTTTGGCTCAGCTTTTTTTATTACAGAGGGCGGTGAGCCCTCTGACCGGGTGCGCTGAGCCACGGCGCCCGGCTGCTACCGCTATCAATCTAAAGATGAGTCCTTTAATCTCGTACTATTGATAGCCGTTGTTAACTGATGCTAATATGGCATTTGTAGACACTAGATTATCATTTATCGTACGAAGAACGATGTGTTTTTGTTAATTCTTCAGTGCACCATTGCTTTGAAGTTACAACGTGTAAGTTGCAATAAGAAAGTCATCAAATACGCAACGCAAGATGGCGTATGCCACAGAGAGTTCTGGAGGGTGTCAAATCTCCGTTATTTTTGCAAATATGTCTCAAACGATGCGAGATATGAAAAAAAAAAACATAAGGGAGCTGTGTTGTAGAGAATTTTCTCCTCTACCAATTAGGTTAATCAATTTTAGTGTCAGATGAACGGTTCCTTTGCAATTACAATTACATCAAAAACGGCTTTTTTGGTATTACTATCTTAGTTTTTGTTCGAAAAATTTGAAAAAGGGAGGTTCTGGTCTCTGGCGGCCTACAATATATCTGTAAAATTTGGTGCTGATCGGTTGAACGGTTCGTCTTAAAAACAGGGAACACGTTAGGAACAGACAGACAGACATACATCCCAGAATCGACGTTATTTTTGCAAATATCTTTGAAACGCTATGAGATATGAAAAAAACACAAGAGATCAAAGTTGTAGAGAATTTTCTCATCTACAAATTCGGTTATTGAATTTTCGTGTCAGATGAATAATTAAGCCGATATTTTAATTTAAATTTAGAGCTGTCAAAAGACGATCGCAAATGCCCACTTTTAGTATTACTACCGTAATCTAAAGTGGGGCCAGAAACCGTGTCGAAATTGTCGTTTTCAACGTGTAGAAAGTGTCCATAACTAGAAACGAATTAACCCACCTCGCATAGTTTTGAAGACCTATGGTATGTGTATTAGAAATGAAGCAAGCGACTTTTGAAAGCAATAACAGCAGAAGAACTCATCCTTTCACATACTGGCGCTATCACCGGTTGGAACAAAAATGGCGGCTGGAGCTGCCGCTACAGCAGAAATGGATGCGCATGCCCGCCTATATCCAGGTGCCGTATACAGGGTGCACACGTCATAGTGAGGTCAATTGTGAGGGAAGCAACTCGCGATGAGTCTCAGGCGGCTGCACCCGCGCCGTAAAAACCCCCGGGGCGACGGCAGACGGCGTTCTTGCCGGGGGCCCTGCAGCTGGCTGCGTGGGCGGCGGCACGGCGCCTGCCGCAGACCACCTGCAGACTCTCACTGCGGCCTGCTCGTCCCTATTCGTTGCGAATGCGTGGCGGGATGCTTCGGGTAGACCGTGTCTTTCACTGTGCTCCACAAAAAAAAAAAAAAGTCACGGGGAGTCAAATCCGGCGAATATGGAGGCCAATCCATGCCTGCACCAGTAAATTTGGGATATTCCAAAGCGATGACTCGATTCTCGAAGTATTCCACTTGTTCGGTCCGATGTGGTCGGGCTCCATCTTGCATAAACCATTCAGTACCTGGTCGACCCTCTAACGCTTTCTGTGTGGCGACAAATTGTTCCAAAATTGCAACGTAACGTGCGCCAGTGACCGTTTCTCGAATAAAAAAAGGGCCAATAATGCCTCTGCTGCATACTGCAGCCAACACACAGTAACTTTAGGAGAATACATGGGTTTCGCTTCACACCAATATGACTTTTCGGAACCCCAAAATCGCCAGTTCTGCTTATTCACGTATCCATTCAGGTGGAAGTGTGCTTCATCTGTAAACCAGATGCAGCCAACATCAAATCCTTCACTATCAATCATTCTGGCCATCTGATTATCAAAGGCAACCCTTTGTTGCACAGCTCGTACGGGTATGGCCTGGTGCGTTTGAATTTTGAATGAAAACATGTGTAGGCTCTTTCTTAGTATTTTCTGCGTGCTGGAACGCTTCAAACCAGTCTCAGATGCAGTTCTACGGACGGATGACATTGGATTTTGCTGAATAATTCCAGAAACTGTGGCGATATTTTAAGGCGTAACTGCGGTTTCCTTGCGACCAACATGCCCCACTAGATCGTCAGTTACGCTGCCTGTTCGTTGAAATTTTGCGAAGAGCGTACGAATGGTTTTCCCATCGGGTCCTTTTAGAACATTAAATCGTGCTTGAAAACTTCTCCTTGTTGCCGTAGGACTCTCTTCTAACCTGCGGTACTCTAGCACCAGAAAAACGCGTTGTTCAATGGAGTACATGGTTTTAATCTCTTCCCTCGGTACGCTAACCTCCTTTCACGTTTCAATAGTGGAACTTATCGCTCTGGGCTTCGGATCACTATTTATACTAGGCATTACGTATGACGATTACAGCGCCATCTGTTAGCAGCTTTTGTAACTATTATTTCAAACTGCTGTATAAACTTGTTACAGCCTTCACAATGACATACCGTTTACTGCATTCATCTATCGATCTTTGTTTTCGAGATATTTAATTTTGAAATCAGGGAGTCATTTTATGGATACCCTGTATATATTCTCATCTGCCTGTTTCTCCGAAAGGGGCACTACAGGCGTTATGAGTGGAAACATACATACTTTGAGTATGTATGTTTCCTATTGACTCAAAGACAAATGGAGCAGTTTTGATTAAATATTCAGATTAGCGCAGGGGGTGACCTGTGACATTTGGTAGCGATAAGATCGACATATAAGTAAAGTTTGTTTGGTTAGATTTTTAACGGGACTAAACTACAATGGTCATCAGTCCCTATAATTAAAGGTTTACGTCTTCCACTCATAACGCCTGTAGTGCCCCTTTCGGAGAAACAGCCAGATGAGAATATATACATTGAAGGTAGGTAAGACGAACCTTAGCGCTGCTGTGGTGCCACGCTGTACTACTGGTCGGCATATTTTCGGTAGTCCGGCAGTGGTAGGGATGATCTATTGATCTCTACACTACCTGAATGCTGAGCTACAGATATCCGTGCAAGCCATAGAGTAGAAATATTTCTGGAGTGAGCATAGCATTCTGCGCATGTTGTCAACATTATGCTGAAATTGTCACGTGATCTAGGGAGGACGCTGCTCGTTAATTCGCACTAAGCATCGTGTCACGTCACGCTGTGTTACGTTTGTTCGGTAATAGGGTCGTCGTCTGGTAACATCGAAAGTTTTTCTACTTTCGCCACTGGACTGTCGTAGTAGATGATTTTGTGGTTTTAATGTTCCTTAATTTTCAGTTTATGGCTGTGATTTGTTTACGTGGTAATCTGAGAATGTACCTTTACCAAATGATTTTTATTTTTTCATTGAGCGTTGTTGCAGAAGCGATGTGATATCTCGAAATGAAAACTTATTGAGGTGAACAAAGCTGATTTTACTCTGTGTAAGAAAACAAATTTACGATACTTTTTCATCAAATATCTTAAGTGAAAAATTCAGTCTAATGAAAGAGAAAAATACTGTTGTTTTTGAGATTTGTTACTGATGAGAAAATCATAATGGACAAGATAAACAACCGCTAATTGTTCCCTTACAACTATTGCTTTATGTGTTTGCATATCGCTCTATGGTTTTGGTAGAAAATTCATGTCAATAACCTGAAATGATGTTTTTTTCTTGTCAGCACTTTCCCACATAACTGATAACTGATCAAGAAATGACGTTCAATCCCTTTACTTTGATTATTAATTAATTTCATCGTTGTTGTTTGTAGAGCTTATGAGACATAACTACGAGGTCATCAGTCCCTAAACTTAAAAACTACTTTATACTAAAGACGGCACAAACATCCATGCCCGAGGGGGGGGGGGGGAATTGGAACCCCGACCGCAGCGGCCGTGCAGACCGTGACTGGCGCGTCGCAGGCCGCTCGGCCACTGCGGCCGGCTACGACACTGTACTCCTACTTTTACGTCACGGATGGCAGTTGATAGTGCCACTCGCATTGCTCGGTACAGGGCGAAAACAGCTGACGAGACGTAACGTACAACTTGACGTGATGGTGCTATGATATGGCGTGACGGCCATTGTTCGTTATCCTTTTGCTTTTATCAAAGTTAAACGGTTATGTTGCGTTTCATTAATTTGTTTATTCATAACACTACTTGTGAATTACCCTTTTTGTTATATGCGCTAACAAATATTTGTGTAGCAAGTTTATCCGGCTGTTTGATTTAGTCTTACTTAATACTTCCGTTAATTACTGACAGACTGTGCTTAGAATACACCAAGTGTATACATAAGGGCTTTACCAGCAAGTAAAATGTCGTTTTAGCTTCTAAAAAAGAGAAAAATACACAAAAAATCAAACAAATAAGAATCAGTTTGTCTCATTGTCCACATCCGTATTTTTAAAGATACTGGCATACTAGCAAGTCATTTTGCAATACCTTGGGATTTTGGTCCAAAATTTTTGTTAGATCATCGAGTTGAATCTTCAAGTATAGATGGTCCGATGTTTTTTCCATACGAACGATGTTTCGATGTTTTACAGAATGTAATATCGATGTAAAAACTTCGATGTTTCCCACTAAACATCGATATTTAATGAACTTCGATGATCTCGATCATCCCTGGGGACATATTATATGTGCAAACCAGTGAGTTATTTTAGAAATCATGCCTAACGTTTGTGTAACATATAACTTGTGGCTTGAAATGCTATACTGAACAATTTCCCCGAAACATGAAATGATGGTCAACACTAAAAAAATAAATAAATAAATAAATAAAAAGATATGTATTTCTAAATAAAGAAAAATATCTTTAATAGGCAATTCTCATTGTATAACGCAAAAATATGTCTTCAAGTGCATGTATTGAGAGCGACGTGTACGTTGCGCATCTGCAAGACGGAAGGACACCTGACACAGAGCTCCTGAAAATACAGGCCCAAACATCCGCCTTTTTGTTTCCCTACGAATGCTAAACACAGCGTGTAGCTTATGCCAATTACGTTATTACGTTCAACGCTTGTGAAATATTTTAGAAATGTCTTGCATAGACCCTTAATTCGTGATATTTTGCGCTTCTATCCCACTCGACATGCGGATTAGCCACAGAAATCTCGCGTTTTCTTATTGCTGCTTTTTCCTTGCTATCCGAATAAGGAATAATGGTGCAAGAAACATATGCATTATTTGTGATCAAATCGCATATTATGTTTATGTTTTATTTTCATCGCGGAATTCCAAATGAACATTCGATAATGACGTTTATTAAATCATATACCAGACTCCTATCAGTAGAAGTTGGCTGTATCTAAAGCACATATTTAGCCAATAACCAAGTCTAAATTTATTTATACGGAAATCACCAAACATGGCATTTCTAATCGAATGAAGGCTTGCTTCCTTAAATTTCGAGGACACTTAAAAACACAACACAATTTCTTATACAAGTTAAAGCACAAGTTATGAGTTAAAATGCTGAATTTGTCTTGCAATAAGTGTTTCTTTTCTGGTGTGACAAATACACCACACTGGATTTTTGCAGTCGCATTGCTGAATATACTTCTGTTTGTTAATGAGGAAGTTACAGAATGTATTGCAAACGATAAAACTTATATCGCACAGGATCAAGGTCTACTCATGGTCGTGGAGGCGTACAGTGGTGATGTTGGCAACAACCGTTGAGTGCTATTTGAAAACGTAATCTCATAGAATGAGGTGAACATCCTTTGTATTGACCGTAAAGTAAATAAATAAATAATGCAGTGTTTTTCTACGTACCGGTGCCGTTCACTTGTCAGTAAATTAATCATCCTTGTAAAGGAAACAGTTCGTTTCCAACATTTGCATACTACGCCGCCGCAGCCATAAGTAAACATTACCCATACTCTGTCAATTATGCTTAATCTCTTATAGATATGCGTCAATATTGACACATACAAGAAATTAAACAGAATGTGTGTTTTGTGATAAAACGTCAGATACTGTTCTTTCAAATTGCATACTACAAATGACGCTTACTACTATGACGCCAAAACTTCGAAATACCACAAATAGCATTGAACGGTAGTTGCCAACATCAATACAGTACGCTGACACTGCCGTAAGTAAAATTTTGGCCAGTATACTTATATTCTTTCCGGTTTCGTGTCTGTAATACTTTGTCAATACTGTGATAGAAGTATCTTCGGCCATTTGTGTCAGTAGGTACAAAGCTTCTTGGTGCGGTTTATTTCTCAATAAGTTATAAGACACACATATTGTGTTCTAATTACTGTTTTTCTTCTATTGTTTTGCAGTATTATGATATTTTGAGACTGCTAACTTCCTACAGACAGGAACTTTGTTAAGAGCTACTAGTTTCAAAACAGCTAAACGAAAACTTAGTTGGAATATCACAAACTATTTTTCCTATTAAATATTGCTTCAAGTCATAATGAATATTATTACACTACTGGCCATTAAAATTGCTACACCAAGAAGAAATGCAAACTGGACAAATATATTACACTAGAACTGACAAGTCATTACATTTTCACGCAATTACCTCTGGCCGTAATAACGACCTTGATACGCCTGGGCATTGAGTTAAACAGAGCTTGGATGGCGTGTACAGGTACAGACGCCGATGCACCTTCAACACGATACCACAGTTCATCAAGTATAGTGACTGGCGTATTGCGACAAGCCAGTTGCTCGGGTACCATTGACCAGACGTTTTCAATTGGTGAGAGAACGTACTTGCCAGGGCAGCAGTCGAACAGTCGTATCCAGAAACGCCCGTACAGGACCTGCAACATGCGGGCGTGCATTGTTGTTGTTGTTGTTGTTGTTGTTGTAGTCTTCAATCCGGAGACTGGTTTGATGCAGCTCTCCACAATACCCTATCCTGAGCAAGCCTCTTCATCTCCACATAAGAACAGCAACCTACATCTGTCTGAATCTGCTTACTGTATCCATCTCTTGGTCTTCCTCTGCGGTTTTTAGCCCACACACTTCCCTCCAGCGCTAAATTCACAATTCCTTGATGTCTAAGAATGTGCCCTATCAATCTATCCCTTCTTTTAGTTAAGGTATGCCAGAAATTCATTTCCTCCCCAATTCTGTTCAGTACCTCCTCATTAGTTACGTGATCCACCCACCTAATCTTCAACATTCTTCTGAAGCACCATATTTCAAAAGCCTCAATCCTCTTCCTGTCCGCACTGTTTATCGTCAGTGTTTCACACCCATACAAGGCAACACTCCATACAAATGCCTTCCGAAAGGACTTCCTTAGGCTTAAATCAATATTCGATGTTAACAGATTTCCCTTTTTTAAGAATACTTTTCTACCCATTGCCATTCTGCATTTTATATCCTCTGTACTGCGGCTATCATTTGTTATTTTACTTCCCAAGTAACAAAACTCATCTACCTCCTTTAGTGCTTCGTTACCTAATCTAATTCCTTCGGCATCACCTGATTTTCTTACACTGCACTCCATTACCGTAGTTTTGCTCTTATTAATGTTCATCTTATATGCACTTTTCAGCACACTGTCCATTCCGTTCAATTGCTCTTCCAGGTCATTTGCTGTATCTGACAGAATTACTATGTCGTCGGCAAAACGCAATGTTTTTAATTCTTCCCCCTGAACATTAATTCCTTCACCAAATTTCTCCTTGATTTCCTTTATAGCTTGCTCAGTGTACAAATTAAATAACATTGGAGAAAGGCTACAACCTTGTCTTACTCCCTTTCCAACCACTGCATCCCTTTCATGCCCTTCAACTCTGACAACCGCTGTCAGGTTTATTTAAATCAACATTGTCAAAAGCCTTCTCCAAATCTACAAAAACTAGAAATGTAGGCTTGCCTTTTCTAAATCTATCTTCTAGGATAAGCCGTAAAGTGAGTATTGCCTCCCTTGTTCCTACATTTCTCCTGAACCCAAACTGATCTTCCCCGAGGTCGGCTTCTACCAGCTTTTCCATCCGTATGTAAATAATTCGTGTTAATATTTTCCAACCATGACTTATTATACTGATGGTTCTGTAGTTTGCACACCTGTCTGCACCTGCTTCCTTTAGAATGGGGATTATAACATTTTTCTTAAAGTCTGAGGTACTTCACCTGTCTCATACATCTTACACACCAGGTGAAACAATTTTGTCATGGCTGGTTCTCCCAGAGACTTCAGTAGCTCTGAGGGAATACCATCTACTCCAGGGGCCTTGTTTCGACTTAGGTCTTTCAGTTCTCTGTCATATTCATCTCTCAGTATAGTATATCCTATTTCATCCTCATCTACTTCTTCTCTCCTTTCTACAATATTGCCGCTAAATTCATTTCCTTCATAGAGCCTCTCTTTATACTCTTTCCACCTTTCAGCTTTCCCTTCTTTGCTGATAACTGATTTTCCATCAGAGTCCTTGATATTCATAGAGCCGTTTTTCTTATCTCCAAATGTTTCTTTTATTTTCTGTAGGCTGTATCTATTTTTACCCTGTTTATACATTCTTCTACATTCTTGCATTTGCCTTCTAGCCACTCCTGCTTAGCCATTTTGCTCTTCCTGTCAATCTCATTTCTTAGTCGTCTTACTCCATTTTGCCTTTTTCATTTACTGCATTTTTATATTTTCTGCTTTCATCGATTAAATTTAGTATCTCCTGTGATATCCAAGGATTTTTTGTAGGTCTTGCCTTCCTACCTATTTTGTCCTCTGCTGCCTTCACAATTTCATCTCTCAATGCTACCCATTCCTCTTCTACTGTTTTATTTTCCCCCGTTTCTGTCAATTGTTGCCTAAAGTTCCCTCTGAAATTCTTAAGAACTTCAATTTATCCAGGTCCCATCTCCTAATTTTCTACCTTTTTGTAGTTTCTTCAGTTTCAGCCTGCAGTTCATAACCAACAAGTTATGGTCAGAGTCTATATCTGCCCCTGTGTGTGTGTGTGTTACAGTTTAAAACCTGGTTCCGAAATCTATGTCTTACCATTATAAAATCTATCTGGTATCTCCCGCCCGGAGATCCGAATGGGGGACTATTTTACCTCCGGAATATTTTACCCGAGAGGATGCCATCATCATATGTTCATACAGTAGAGCTGCGTGTCCCCGAGAAAAGTTACGGCTGTAGTTTCCCCTTGCTTTCAGCCGTTCGCAGTAGCTGTGTGGCAAAGCCACATTAGCTGATGTTACAAGGCCAGCTCAGTCAATCATCCAGACTGTTGCCCCTGTAACTACTGAAAAGGCTGCTGCCCCTCATCGGGAACCACACGTTTGTCTGGCCTCTCCACAGATACCCCTCCGCTGTGGTTGCACCTACTGTACGGCTATCTGTATCGTTGAGGGACGCAAGCCACCCCACCTCGGCAATGTCTGTGCATTATCCAGCTGAAATGTAGGGTTTCGCAGGGATCGAATGAAGGGTAGAGCCATGGATCGTAACACATCTGAAATGTAACGGCCTCTGACGCCGTCGATGCGAACAAGAGGTGACCGAGACGTGTAACCAATGGCACCCCACACCATCATGCCGGGTGTACGCCAGTATGGCGATGACGAAGACATCCTTCCAATGCGCGTTTACCGCGATGTCACCAAACACAGATGCGACCATCATGATGCTGTAAACACAACCTGGATTCATCCGAAAAAATGACGTTTTGCCATTCGTGCACCCAGGTTCGGCGTTGCGTACACCATCGGAGGCGCTACTGTCTGTGATGCAGCGTCAAAGGTAACTACGCCACGGTCTCTGAGCTGATAATCCATGCTGCTGCAAACGTCGTCGAGCTGTTCGTGCAGATGGTTGTTGTCTTGCAAACGTCCCCATCTGTTGACTCGTGGATCGAGACGTGGCTACACGATCCGTTACAGCCATGCGGATAAGATGCCTGTCATTTCGACTGCTAGTGATACGAGGCCTTTGGGATCCAGCACGGTGTTCCGTATTTCCCTCCTGAACCCACCGATTCCATATTCTGCTAACAGACATGGCAGCCTGTTCAATATTTAATTCTAGAATTTGTTCGATTTCAGCGTAATGTATTTTAAGGCTAAAATCGTTCAGAGCCACCTTGGGCTCTTGATTCTTTAAATTTTACTTGTTAGTTACATGTGCAATTTATTTTCTCATTTTAAGAGGTTAAAAGGAAATTTGATATATCCCTTTTAAGGATTTCATTGCAATAAATTTGTTATCAAGCAGGTGACGACATCTTTGGCAACCGACCTAGCCGCCAACATCTAATTATTCTGTGCATCCACCTCCCATTCCTATCACTGGTAACAGAGCGTGGATACGATTTTCTACCTGTACCTGGCAGTTGTGATACTCTTCGTTTACTGGTTTTAGTATCATAATCAGTGCACTGTTACTGTTTTTCAGGCAACATCTTGAGGCAGGAATGGCTAGTAGACATGGTGCAGGAATTGAGTACATCCATGAGGAGATGTTAATTTACGAACTTACCGCTCGAGGAGAAGTAAGGCACTGCCTGTCAGGAATCTGAACCCGAGACCTCTAAATTGATGGCTCGGCTCCATGGAATGTTGGTCAACCCCGCCGGATTGATTAGCGACTAGGGACGGCCCTTAATATCCTACATTACTCTGTAGATAACAGTTAAAACCATTTCTTTTATTGAGCAACCCATTCCAATATCTTGAACGGAGTTAGGTCTTAGAGGTAGAAGTCGTGGTTGGGTAGTTGGCAGGGCGTCGTAAGTCATCGGCGTTGTAGCGTCGTGTCTCTCGCCCTCATTCGGACTGCATAGCGTTTTGGGCACCGGTTGACACCACCGCTGCGCGTGGGGGTCCGGGCTATCCGTAGCTGTGGGTGGTTCAATCATTAGTGTGAGTGTGGGTGGTTTAACCATTGGTTCGTAACTGTCATGAGTTGCAGGTACCGATGTGTGTGTATGTGGGTAGTCGCAATGAGGACAAATGTAGTTGCGACTATCGGTGTGTCTTTTGTGGGTAGTCGTGGTCATCGTAAGTTGGGTGGTTCAGGCTGTCGGTGTGTGTGTGTGTGTGTGTTTGTGTGTGTGTGTGTTTGTGTGTGTGTGTTGGTGGTGGATACCTTGCGGCCGTGGCAGCTGCGTTTGGTTTGAGCCGTGCCGACTTGTTCTGGCGTAAACCTTGAAAGTTTCTTGCTTGTCCTTCTCTCTTACAAAATTTACGTCTGCTGCGAAAGTTATGTTTTTTACCATATGATCTAATAAATGTAACTGACTGACGCTAATTGAATGAAATGTTACTGAATGTGTTTGAACTTGTTCTACCTGAACGCCTTTGCACAACGTTATGTTAATCTGCGTATTTTTAACTGTATTCTATGGGAATGTAAAGGTATTGCAAAACCTATCTGACTGCGAAATGTTTCTTATAAGGAGACGCAAACTGCTAATTGTTTCTGTATGACAATGTCGTAACAAAGTTAAATGTCTGAAAGTTACTGAACACTGTATGAATTGTCCTACCCTGAAATCTGTAAATCATACTGAACTGTAAGCTTGACAAAAACTGATTCTTTCTCACTTTCACTTTTCGATTACTTTCACTTACTAACCTAGATTTTTTTAAAGAAAAATGTGAGGAGGGATAAACTGGTAATCTGTTTAAGAAAATCGAACTAATTATTAAAAATGAAATATGTGGTTTATTTTCTAACTGATGTAATTTCATGAAATTTACTAACAATGTAATTTTTTAAATTTTAAAATCTTTCAGAGAAAAATATAACTCAGATATTTAATCTGCCTACAAAATTATTTTTAAACAAAGATAAACATTTCTTTACTGCTAATAAATTTAATGCGATCCACACAAACAATGTTACAAGAATACCATATTTCAAGAACACTACCCATGAAATTCCTATTTCATAAAAAAACGCACTCTCAAAACTAAACTATTACAATAAATACTTTTCCTAACACAGAAGTGGTCCCTACCATGAATCGTGAGACCACTGGCTAACTGCAAGATCTTTCCCGAGCGTTACTGTTACCATCAGTTCAGCCTAACAATGCGAAGTTGTGCCATAGAAACATGCCAAGTATTTCATAAAAAACTTTACCTAATAAAAACTTCAAAAGATCGTTTCTCCAACGTCATCTATAGCTTTCATCTCCATATCCTGAACAAATAGCTTGGCTCAGCATTCAAGTCTCAAAATCTCACCTCCTCGGCTATCCCGCCGGAACGACAACTGCACACAACCACGGTCCCCACGCTTCTGCAGTCTCATCCGCGCGCCTAGCAAAGTCTGCCCTCTCAATAATCAGAACCCTACTTCCCGGCAACAATACTATTACCGTCTACAATATCAACAGTACTGCCATCGAAAAATAACCCTGCAACCAAAGATAAACGACCCATGCCTGACTAGCTTGACACTGGTCTCAAATTCGCAGTACATTTGAATATGAAATGTATACCTTCCCATAGCAGGTATCTGACAACCTTTATGTCCTGAGTTTTGTTGCTACCTTTTTCAACTTAGTGATTAACGCCCCTATCGGTCTTGAGTTTTAACCGACGTATTTTTTGGGGTGCTTCTGGCCATCGCTTCTTGGTGGGTTGTTTCAGTTTGAGGGGACGAACTTCAGCCGTGCTGGCTCCGTTTTCGCCGTTTTCCTTTTACTATGTACTGGCGCCAGTTACCAGTCGTTCACTCTCGCGTCACGATATCTCTTCGTCGCTTTACCGTGGGCGGCCGCGTTTATTTTTTCGATCGTCATTTGTCCTTGCGGTCGACAAGTGTATCTGGTGGCGCGTAAGCAGGGAACGGCCGCAACCCCAGCCTCCCGACCACCTCCTTCAGTTTGCTGACTACACCGCCTTCCCAGCCCTCGCCGCCTCCTTTGCTCGCTCCCAGCACCCTCTCCTATCTCACCTCTCCGAATTCTCCATTCGGTGTAACCAGTCGATTCTCTCCGTCAACGCTATTAAATCCCAGGCAATCATTATAGGTCATTCCATCCGATCCTTCCGATACCTGGTCCTGTACCTCACACTCCTTGACGGTTCCAAATACCTTGGCCTCAGCCTGGATCGCTCCCTTTCCTGGAACCCTCCTCACCTTCAAACAGACCGTCAGAAAGCCCTCTCCCGTCTCAACCTCCTCGAGCTTCTTTCTGACCTGACATGGTGACTTAACGCCTCCACAATCCTCTACACACACCGTTCCCTGATGCGTCTCGTCCTTTGCAGTTTCCATCATGCTTGGATTTCCACCTCCTCTACCTACTATAAATCCCTCCAAATCCTAGAACGCCACCACAGACAAATATATACAGACAGGAAACCTCCGCAAGGGCCCGGTCACACGCTCAGGGGTGCTGAAGCAGTTCTGTAAGATGTCCCACGATGGTGCTGCGGTCAGAAGCAGCCCTTAAAAACTGGCCAGAGCAGGCGGCAGGTAGCGGCTGTCCCCACCACCACCTCCCCTCAAACGCCAGCAAGCCGGACACAGCCATGGCCTTATGGCTTATGGGACTTCTTCTCTGTACATGTTACTCTGTGGCGCTACGCATATCCCTGCCTCCCTATACCTTCACACTCTCCACATCCTCTCCCAGGGTAATTTTCGCCACCTGCCTCTCCCGAATGACGTCCTCCATCCCGATATTTACCCATCTTCCTCCCTCTCCACCCCTCTCCTTTCCTTTCCCCAGTTGGATCTTTCCCCTCCCTTGCCGTTCTTACGCTTTCCTTCCCCATACCTGCCTCCTCCCCCCCCCCCCTCAGCGCCTCGTCTCCTTCCCCTCTCCCACTACATAGTGTTCCAGTTTTTCCACGATGCATCGTAGGTGTGTATAGTTGTGCATCCTACAGTGCGTCAATGTATGTTATTTTAACACTGCAACCGCCGTCAACGACAAAACATTGTGTTACATACAGTACAGTCTCGATTATCTGATATAAACCGTCTGCGGCATGGTCGGATAGGAGGGAAGGTCGGATAACACGGATAATAATAATAATAATAATAATAATAAATAAAGTTTAAAAAAAATTTTGAACATGGAAAACTGATTAAATACGTGAACAAGAACTGAATACAACGAGCAAATGCATTAGAGAGCAACCAAAGGAAAGTGATAAGATATTACGTTACATAAAAATTAAAGTAGGCCACATAAGTAAAAAATTTAATTCAATACAAATCAAATTAGACTGAATAGATGTTTACGTACGTCCAATAGTCTACTGTTGTGTTTGTGAAGGACTTAATTGAACTACAAAATCATTTAAATCTGTATAAAGAAGTTAGTGTCTTTTGTTTGCCTGCTGTTTGCCGTCTTTTTGCCGCTAAATCACATAGTCTCTTAAGAAGTAAAACCTTGGTAGACGTTGTTTCCTCCAGCGGCTGTATATATTTTAAAGCAGTTTCTAAGGCTGTGTGTCCTTCGTTGTGAGAAATCTTGGACGTACTTTCATCCACTGCATCCGCTTCTTTTTCGTTTACCATGTTGACTATATTTTCATTTGTCACTTCAAATTCTTCATCTTGGACAATCTATTCATTTACGTCATGTTCTGTGACTCAGCACATTGCGGAACTTTTAGTAACAATGAAAGCAGGGTAGTATTTTCGGGTTCGGTCTGCTGTTGTAGATTATCATCATCTGGAGAATTTTCCTCTGGAAAAATTTTCCAGGATTTTGCAATTGTATTTGCTCCAAAACTCTCCCAAGATTGGGCCACATCATTTTTAAACATTTTTTGTTTATTTATTTATTTATTTTGGGTACAGTCCCGACGCACTGAAAGGATCGGATAACACGGAAGGTCGGATAACCGAAGGTCGGATAATCGAGACTTTACTGTACATGAGTTTTATTAGTATCTTCGTCAGTGTCGCCGCCTCGGAACTTTACTCAGATATTTGTGTATTTCAGCCACCGTGGTACAGTTTTTGCTCATCTATGTTACATTAACTCTCACATTTATCTCCATGTTTATAACATCTTTCGTTTTATCTGGCCAAACTGTATAAACGCCCCATCAGGGGCATGAAAATAACAATAGAGAGAGAGAGAGAGAGAGAGAGAGAGAGAGAAAGCAAGGCACAGCAGTTCCGCTCTGACCAAGGGATCGGAGAGTTCGGCGTAGATGGAGCAAACATTTGGAGGCGAGGAACGTGGAACGTGGCTCCGGCAGACCGAGTGTCAGTCCGTCATCGCACGAGCGAGCGAGGAAGCGCGCCTCGCAGCGAGCAACCGCACGCTGACTACTGTGTGGACAGCGCGTCGCGTTGCTCCCCTGTTGTTGTTGTTGTGTTGGTGACAGCTTGGTAGGCGACGCAGTCGGATTCTGTGTATCACAAGGATGCAATTATAGTTTATTTCAACATCGTAGCATCGTCTTCATTCTAAGGAATCCCTCTACCAAAGAACTGGGTAGAGTAGATCCAAGACATTAACAGTTCTTAAGATAAGTACAACTTGCTGACAATTTTCCCCGAGGAGCTTTACCTCGTAGGATGCCTTCCGCAGTCGAAGGCGAAACCTCAGGGGAAAGTTTTAGGTATGGACCACGGCACCTCAGCGCGGAAGCTTCAAGTGATGACAATACCTGCCGTGAAAGCCTTCATTCTATGAACAAAAGTTGAGAATTTCTTTCTGTTGGAATTAGCTGAACGTGCGATTGGGATGTATAAGTCTGTCAACTGAGCGAAAAGAAACTGATAACTATGCTGCTCAAAACAATCAGGGGATCATTATATAAATACATGTGGCGTCTGTTCCGAAAGAACAGACGTCACATCCGATCCTGCAGTTGTTATTATTTAATATTCATAGAATATATGACATCAACTCGCTGCGATTTTCAGCTGCGATTTTCGCAGTTGATGTCATATATTCTATGAATATTAAATAATAACAACTGCATGTATATATATAATATGCCGGTGACGGGCAATGATCCTATCGTTAGTGGGTAGGGGTGGGCAAGTTTGAAGTCCTTACTCTTACGGGAATTAGTTTGATAACGACGAGTTTGAGTTGGGCAGGGCGAAGCTGGGAATTTGTATCTGACGGGAGGCGTGCTTAGGTAGTCCTTGCAGGTGCGGTGATCACTGTGTCCCCAGTGGTGTAGGGGTCAGCGCAACTGCCTAGAAAGCAGGAGACCCGGGTTCGAATCCCGGCTGGGTACACATTTTCAGCTTTGCCCAATCGCAGTTGATGTCATATATTCTATGAACCAGGGGATCAGCTGAGATATCTTACACAATATATACGTGGTAACTTATTATATTCGGATATTGGTTACGATCGCAATTTGTGTGTGGTACAGTAGAATATTTTCGTGTTCCAACTCTTCGCTTGAGGTTTACATGGCGTTTACTTAGAGTGAGACACCATGGGGCTACCATAATAGTGAGTCATTCTCGTAGCACTCTGATATCGTGTGTGATCACCACTGACGGCCAGTACAGCTGGACACTAGCGTGGTATGGACAGTATGAGGTTATCAGTCAGATCTTTGGACATTCTTCCATGAGAGCAATATCCAGCTCTGTAACCGTTGTTGGTGCTGGTCTCGCTACAGCGCATCTACCAAGTGCACCCCAAACATGCTCAATCGCGTGGACTTCATTGTTGGTCAACATGTTTGAAGGTGAGTGAATTGAACGAATGGAGTGACCAGCTTGTTCACCGGACTTCGAGTGACCATGTCTGCGATGTACCTGGCAGACCATTGCATCCAGACCAGCACCTCCACAACAGTTGCAGATCTGGATATTGCAGTTACGGAAGAATGGTCAACGATTATGGGAGCACCATGGCGCCTCACTCTAAGTAAACGCCATGTAAGTATAAAGTTAACAGGTGAGACAGCAAAATTTTGGACAGTATCACGCACAAATTGCAATTGTAAGTAATATGTGAATAAAATACGTTACCATATCTATGTTGTGTATGATATCTCACCTGCTAACTGTTTTGAACAGTGTATTTGCTACACTTCTTGGTCATGCGCGGTCCAGAAGCAGCCCCTACCGAGCAGATTACCAGACATACACCAGGGCTGTGCAGGCAGCTGCTCTGCAGGCGTTTCAGTTAAGCTTCAATGTTAACGTCAGAGAGATCATGATCGCCAAACAAAGCACTTCTCTCACTTAACAAAATCCAAAGAACTTTATCAAATGTCAGAACGCAGAATTTCTTTTTTCGTCACATGATTTTATCACGCCAAAGGTAAAACTAAATGTCTGCAATCGCCTATTCAATGTACTAATTTTAGAAAAAGCAAATAAATAATAAGTAACGAAAATAAATAAATATTATATCCAAGAGCATACTTCAACTATTAGGCACTTATTTCTCCTTCCTCAGAAACGATGGAGCCCAATATTTAGTGTCTTTTAAAAACAGATAAAGATGTAAAATTTCCTTCTCTTGTTTCCTAATCTTTTTCTAATTTCTTTTGAGCAGTAAATCTGTGTTTTCAGCATTACATAGATTTTCATATTTTTCGTGGTCTTCACATATTAGTATAAGAACGTCATTTAGAAATCTTAAAAAAAATGTAAGTTTTAAAATGTTGTACAAAAAGTTTGACAACTAAAAAATATGGCCTATAAAAATAATAATAATAATAATAATAATAATAATAATGATTATACATCTTACTATCAACACTTTCCTGAAACCTTTGAATTTTATTTTCTGATTGTACCTACAGGGGAAATGCCGTTTCTGAATCAGTTTTAATATCAAATCAATTAAACTGATTAATTTGCATAATTAAATTAAACATGTTGTCTCCACGAGGACCTCATCCACGATGGTTTACATCAGGTTTTTCCACTTCAGCTGCCCTGGCACAACATGCAATTTTTTTCGCTTGATTTGTGTAATTATACTGTTGCGTTCCTACCTCCCACACCACCGTCACCCTTCCCCCTCGCCCCTCACCACTGGGCCCACCACTTCGGCTACCGGGACACAGTGGCGAACTTATATTTTTTTAGCACTCTCAAATTTACAGAATTTTTAACAAATAAACAAGCGAGCGGCAGATTCAATTTATAAGCAAAGAAACAAAATGGCGTATTTTGAGGGCATGAGACGTTACTAGTACACACACTTATCAGTTTATCCATTTTTTTAAACGAGTTCCTCTACTTCTTCAGACACACGAAGTTTATACAGTTGCACTCCCTCACCATCTTCTCCCCTATGAGTGCTTCAGTTCCCATTTCCACCAACCCAGCTCATTTCACCAATTACGACGTAACCGCTTGCCTTGGATGGGGTCACAACACTTTACAGTCCTCCACAGCGTTCTGTGTGGTGCATATAAAGCGCTGCTTTGTTTCCTCGGTTTGGTGTAACTTCTGGTAGCTCGACATCTGAAATCGCAACAATGCAGCAACCTCTGGATCACGTCGAATACGAGCACCTGGACTCAATTAAGGTGTGCGCTATTGATCTCAAAGTATGCAGGGCAGCACCAGTTACGTTTTAATCAGTAGTTGCATCCAACACTTCAGAATGGCATAATAACTATGAAATTTAACGTGCTGGCGGGCGTAGTGACTGCCTCCAAATCTGGTTAAACCGCGCTTCTGCGACCTCTGTGAGCCGCCTTCATATACAACTCTCAACAGTGCTCTGCATGGCTGGACTTGTTATAAAACACGAAAATGTTATATGTAATATCCGACATATTGTCAGTAAGGAGTGTAACTGATATATTATTTATGTTAGGGACATTTATCCAATGTACTCCCAGGCCACACTTTTATGCTTTTGTATTTATTTATACTGTACAACTATGTCGCCAATAATTTTTTATTTGATGTACAAGTTTTTTAGAATGGCGACACAGTTTCGTTGAAACTAGTTGTACAGTATAAATAGATACATACCATAAAGCCGGCCGCGGTGACCGAGGGGAATGAGGCGCGCCAGTCACGGTCTGCACGGCCACTACGGTCGGGGATTCGAATCCCCCTTCGGGCATGGATATTTGTGCCGTCCTTAGTCTTAGCTATTTCATAAGTAGTTTGTAAGCTTAGGGACTGATGACCACGTAGTTAAGTCCCATAAGTTCTACAAACATTTGAACATACCATAAAAGTAAAACAGAGATGTGGCCTGTGAGTACGTTGCTTAAATGTCTCTAACATAAACGAAAATATTAAATTTTACAAAAAACAAGCTCTAATACGTCTTCATCTCTTAATAACATTTAAACCTTCGTAAATGTTTCTGATTACTGAAATTATAGCCTACTTAAACATGAAAACCAACAATGAATACTAGTTTTATCACAATAACTTGAAAATAATAAGAAACTGTCCCAAACATTTACAGAACTATTATTCACAAATATTTTAAATTCTGTAACGTAATTGATTCGAAAGAGTAACGCATACTTTAAATTTGTCTATAAAGTGGATTTGCCGTTATGGACTTATTTCGTGATTGTGTCAAAATTTAATCTTAAATTTATTCCATGTATGAGGTCCCTCTGATAAGCAAAACACTGTTTTATTTTACACCCAAACATGTTTCAACAGCTCTGTGCCATCAACAGTGGATCTTTTATGTATTTATTGCTGTGAAAAACAAAATACATTGATATCAGTACTATACTAAGTGTAAATTTACGCCTAAAAAGTCGTAAGTCTTATTTTCGTTTTTACCTTGTTTTTATATTCCGTGGTCATGTAAGACCATTTCTACATAATTACATACTGATAGAGTTGTCATCTGCATCCAAATAAACTGTTTGAATTTATTATTGCTAAAAGCTTACATGTGCACAGATGATCTTATTTAGATTACGTAACTTTAAATCCGTATTTGAGTTGAAATTCGTGCTCTGTATTTGGTCAGCCATGAGCTCGTCTATATGTTGAGATTTACATTAAAATGTTTTGTAATATATGTTCCTACCAATTGATAGGCTATTTCACGTTGTTTAATTACTTTAGATACTACTTAGATAATCCATCGTGTACTTGCGCTGTGGACCTGTGTGTTTACACTGGTCTATCAAAGACATTAGTTTCAATTTAGTATGTTTAGCTCAGAAAATGGGATGGTAACGGTGTTTAAATATTGCTGTAGGTCTTGTCTGTTACATTTCAACCACGAGTCAGTGTACATGAAGTTGGTTGCAAAATATGGAAAATACAATCACTCACAAACACTTATCAGAAAACATAATTCACTCTGTCCTTAGAATATTAGCTCTTCTCGCAGAAGAAGTTGACTAATGTCTAGTAAGTCTCCCCTGACTGTAGGCTATGGGAGACTATTTTATACTTCTCCCCATTTCATAAACGGCACCAGTACTTTATCCTACTCCACTTTTCGGCCACCTTTCTGCCAGAGCTTGGCACTTTCATCGCTTTTTGTGATTTGTCTCACACTTCTTAGTGATGAGATTTTTATCTGTAGAATTATACAAGAGAGTCCCGCCAGCTTTGCACAGGTGCATTTATATATCTATAAATGTTGTTATGTGTATGTATTTTATTGGTTACTATGTTTTTCGTAATATGATTTAACACAATACCATACTTATACAACACTCAGCGTGTTTAATCCATATTTTTACATACTAATTTCACAGTCTAACATGGACGCAAAGGTTTATACCTGGCACTTGGAATGACAAAATTGCCCCTAGCGAGAAAAGAGCCAACCATAGTGGTACTAAAGTCTAGCACAAACTGTCACATAAGCAACACTACCGCTCCGACTGGCGTAACAGCAGAAACAGAAGACCGGCGTGATACAAAAGGTTGGCTCTTTTTCCACTAGGAGGCTACTGTCATTCCAAGTGCCAAATGTCATGTTATATTCTTCAAATCTGTAAATAGTTTGATCCACTCTCAACCTAACTTCACAGGGTACCCCACTGAGCTAATTTGAAGCTTTTGTCAAAATTGATTCAGCCGTTTTGAAGTCCATAGGGAACATACATTCACACATAGATTTTTATAGATTACACAATTCCAGTTTTATCTCAGTCATTTCCTCGGACCTTTTGAGGTGACGCAGTCTCACTCACAGACCAGAGACGACTTGGCAAACGATGCTGGAATGAGATGAGGAGCTTTTAATGTCATTGGGAAGAAAGAAGTTATAGCTGGCAGAGGCTGCAAGTAAGATGGGCTTAGATGTTTTAGCTGTTCGTTACGTTCGCATAAGGGAAGGGAAACGAGATGAAGTGGGAAAATACAAGGTCTACCTGTCAGGAGTCAAAGAAGGAAGAGCACAGTGGAGTGTAGGACTTAACATCAGGAAAGCAATCAAACCCGACATAATTGCAATAAGCTATGTAAGCGAACAACTAATATGGATAGATATGACACTCTCCAGCAAGAAAATTAGGATTCTGTATTGCCCTGTGAAGGGACAGATCAAGATGAGATGGTCAGATTTTATGACACATTCACTGATTTAGTTGTTAAAGGACAACGACAGTGTTTTGCTCACGGGTAACTTCAATGCCAGAATAGGAAATCGAACAGAAGGGTATGAAAAGGTTGTGTGCAAATTTGGGGATGATTTGAAATTCCTTTTTTTAAAGCATAAGAACACCAGCTGAAAAATATTCCTATCGGAACAAACAAACAAACAAAAGGGGGGGGGGCAAATAGTTGAAAAGTGTGGAACATGCAGCCTGAATCCAAATTCCGACTTCCTCACCAATTTTAGCATGCGAAAATATTCGCGCTCTTTTAGTGCAGAACATTGTAAATATCTCAGTTAAACCCTCATAGCCATCAATGACCTTTTCAGTGTATATACAGGGTGAATCTAAATTCGCGCACTCGGGATTCGCAGCGCGATTCCTCACATGCTAGCAATAAAAAACATCTCTGTCACAAAATTTCATCCTGCGCATATTTCCGGCAGTAAATGGACGACGAAGATTGAGATGGGTGTGTGTCCCATAGGTCAGTGTGTTTCAGAATTACACTACTACACCAATGAATTTGTAGGGGATGTGGGAGGCGTCTCGAGGAACCCATACCCAGAAACGTCAGCCAATGACGCTGCAGAGCGTCGAAGTTGCTGGAGGGGGTGTCTAGCGGCAGGAGCTGGTGCCTGTAACTTGGACTCTCCGTAGTGTCGTTGAATGGCGTTTCCGGGCATGGGTTTCCATGCTCACTTTGTTCCTCAAGACGCCTAATACATCTCTTACAAGTTTGTTGGTGTAATTATGAAACACACTAACGTATGGAACACGCAGCCATCTCAGTCTTTGACGTCCATTTACTGGCGGAAATGTACGCAGGACGAAATTTTGTGGGAGACATTTCTCATTGTTGGCAGGTGAGGAATCGCGCTGCGAAGCCCGAGTGCGCGAATTTAGATTCACCCTGTATATGTACCTGTCCGTTTGTCTTCTGTCTCTCCCACTGCCACTTTGCGTCAAAATTTCAATGTCTCCATCCCTTTCGCTCGCCATTCCTTAGCACTGTCACTTTCATTGTCACTTTGCCCTAGTGACACTGTCCGATTCACTAGCTGTCCTGTTGCCAATGTTTCTTTCTTTCTCTCACAGTCGGCTTTCATTCTCTTCAATGACGATTGTCTGCTTTCCAGACAGGTCCATGGCAGTGGTTGCTGGTGCTTCAGATGACTGGGAGTTCACTTCTTTCAGTGCCACATCACATCTTCATAATTATGCCTCCCCTCCAACCTCCCCCTCGGCGCAACTCTGCGAGAGGCGCCCCGGAGGGGAGGGAGGCCCGGGTTGGCCCCCCCGCCCTTTGGATGTATTTTCGTTGAAAGATCTGCAGAATGTCTTACCACGGCTTGTTTGCGTTTGCTGCAACTCGAGCTGAGGCGTCGGCCTACCATGGTTCTTCATTTCTCACTTTTCTTCCAAGCTTAAAACTGAGTAATTTGTTTCTAAAAGGTGCTGAACGTTGTTAACTTTTCTTTGATAATAAAAACCGAGGACATGTGAATATGCACATGAACACTAAAACATAGTAAGTTACTGATCACACTGTTACACGACTGTAACAAAATGAATTTCGTACGATGAAGACACAAGCTACCTTCAGGTCATGTGACACTGTAAGCAGCACCCCCTCATAACATTACGCTGTGCAAAGGCTGATGTCCCCCACATCTTTTCAAACAAATATTTGTTGCAACGAAGAGTATAATTGTCATTCACCCTCAAAATCGCGAAACATTTGCAAAAACTTCCAACGTCTAAGTAGCAAGTAGCGATAAAAAGTCATTGTTGTTCCAGTATCTGTTAAAAAGAAGCATGCCCAAGTCGAGGTGTGCAGTAGTTCGCTTGTCTTGTTTTGGGACCATTGGTGCGGAACCGCCAGAGCTCGAGTAGCCAGGAGCTGGTGTCTGTACCAGCTCCAGCAATGTTAAAAGTGGCGTTTCCCCCCGCCCCTCCCTGCCGCGGGATTGCCCAAATGCTGTCCCCAGGGGGTCAGAAGAGAAATTGAACCTCAGCCGCGCATAATCATTGCAACGCTGCAGACACTGCCGTCTATATAAGACGGCCGCGCTAAGATTCATATAGTTGTCCCTGCGCTGTAAAACATTTCTCACGCGGGTACTAGGGATGCGAGAAACCAGACATATTGTTACGTTCTAAAATTAGCTGGTATCGAGAGCCACGCCCTCATTGTTTATGTATGGTCTCCATTCATGTCACTTTCCCCACTGTTTCCTCTCTTTTGCTCCAATTGCTACTACCTGAATACATCTTGCTTTCTTACTGCCACTGTTTCTGACTTCCAACATCACGTTTTACTGCCCACTGCAATTGTATCCTGAATTGACACTTTCCACGGCAGAATAGCCGTGCGTACTGGGGCGCTCTGCTGCGGTGCGTGCAGCCGTTCGCTGTCGGGGGGTTCGAATCACCCCCCACCCCTCGGGAATGGGTGTTTCTGTTGTCCTTAGGTTAGTTTACCTTAGTTTAAGTAGTTTGTAAGCTACGGAATAATGACCACGCAGTTCAGTCTGACAAAATTACATGGCCGATGGGACTGAGGCGCTTCAGTCACGGTCTGCACGGCCACTACGGTCGGGGGTTCGAATCCCCCCTCGGGCATGGATATTTGTGCCGTCCTAGTTAGTAAGTAGTTCATAAGTAGTTTGTAAGTTTAGGGACTGATGACCCCGTAGTTAAGTCCCATAAGCTTGACAAACATTTGAACAAAATTACAAACACTTGAACATTTTTTTTAATTGACTGTTTCTCTGTTACATAATATCTAGCTCTTCCTCTTCAACTCTTGTACTCTCTCCTACTCACTTTCAGCCAAAAAAAAAAAAAAAAAAAAAAAAAAAAAAAAAAAAAAAAAAAAACCGCAAATACGTTCGCATGCCAAAATATTTGGGGAGGAAGTCGGAATGAAGATTGAAGAAGCTGGTTCCACACTTTTCAGTCACAGAACATATTTGCCATTTTTGTGCTCTAACAGGAGTATTTTTCAGCTGGTTCCTGTCTTTTACCTGTTAACAGCAGATTGTATTGCTTATATAATATGAAATCAACAGTGAGTAAAATTTGAAGAGTTTATTTATATATCCTGACACATTTGAACAAACGTCAGATATAATTAATAACATGCAATAAAATAGTGAAGCAAGTTTAGCATTCATCTAGATGTGAAACTACTTCATAGTCTACCACTATCAAAATCATTTGACTAAAGTTGAGAAGTTCTTTTTATACGATGATGGTATTCATGATAATTCAACTCCTTCGCATTGATCCAACCATTATCATGATGAATTTTGCATGTCCACTGGCCTAAAACACCCAAAAGAATATTTAACAGTGCATCACACAAGTGTACTATTGCCGCGAGAGACCAAGAACATTGACTGCCGGCGTGGCGCAGGGGATAGTGTCACAGACTGCGGTGCTGAAGGTCGCCGGTTCAATCCTGCCCACCGGCAAAAATTTATTTCTTTGTAATTAACAATTCCAATATCTTTCTTATGTTCACTTGTAAATTCTATTTGTTTCTTATGTTAATTGTTCTTCTAATTTCTGGTAAATTCTGTCTGTGTATAAATAGCAGAGCACTCTGCCTGAGAGGCAGTGAGTGCTGCATGTATGTTGAGTTCGTAATAAACGTGCTATCAGTATAAGTGCTGTGTTTAGTTGCCGTCGAAGTCAAGCCTGCTCCCATTTCAACACAACACTATTGGTGAGTAATGTTTTCTAATAACTACGAAATATGGAAAAAACTTTGAGTCTCCTCTGATAGATTTACTTGCTTACCAGATTCAGCTGATTCTCCACTGTGCATAATTGCAGCTATTGTTTTGAAATGTTTTCCATTGATCTTGGATGAAATAAAATTGAATCCCAATATTTTTTGCTGTTCCATTCGTTTTTGCTCATTCATGATGGAATTCTGTTTGAAAATGTCAAGTGTTGTCAGCAAACATCTTTATTGACATCCAGTTTCTTTGACCATGCATCTAAGGCCTCTGTAGCTTACCCATTGGATGCACTGCTTTTCTGATTCCGAAAATGTTTGAATTGTCGTTTTTCACTTATGGGTGTAGTGCAATTAGAATATGAGCTTGGATCTAATCTATATTTGGGTATCCACATGTTGTACATTGGAAGTGTATTCTTTTGGAAGCAGGAGAACACTTTATTGCTGGGGATTCATCTTATTCAGAGAGCTCTTGTAAAATTCTGATGCATGTTGCTGCACTTGTTCATCTTACTATTCAAACATTTTCAGCATTGTTTCGTTTTCTAGGATTCCCAAGCAAACTGTGAAATTACTTGAGCTCTTGGCATATTTTGTAGGCATCAGCTGCTTTGTCATTGCTCTCATTCGCCAAGTTGCAGATATAATCTACAAACAGCGGCAACTGAAGCATACAATGGATGACCATATTTGGGTAGACGATGCACCTGTTTTATGGAGACACACAATGTTGTATCGGTCGGTTGTGTGCAACTGCTTTATTATTATTATTATTATTATTATTATTTTGATCTCTCGCTGCATTGTCTTCTTACGTCATTGACGATGATAATGAGTTTCTGCAGCCTTTGTACACGATCACTGTGTTCTACTTGTGATAAGTTATGGGTTTACCTAGCATAAAAACTATGATGTTTTTCTGTGCAGCCTCCAATAACTTCAATATGTAATGGGTATAACGTCTTAGCTGCAGAATGTTTTGCCAGAGACGCGACTTACGCCAACATGTGACGGGTGTATCCAGGGAGGTTAAAATAAAGGGAGATGGTGTTATCTATGCCCAGCACATACGCCAGTTGAAGCCTGTCCGCCATGTTGGTGAGTTATGGAATGCTATTTCTCTGTTAAAATTATGCGTTAAATCAAGCCTCTTGCTGTTAATGCATTGAACTGACAGCCAGTACAATGTATGTACTTTCTAACAATATATTTTCTTGGATAAATACTCATCGCAATATGTTTACAAAAATAATTTTTAATGGTAATTTTCAAGCTTTTAACATGTAGATTATGGCAAAACTGCCACATGTATTATTCCTGTTCTAAGTGACTTCAAACATCAGCTCTACAGTACAAACACTTCTCCAAGACTCAGCAATATGGTGGAGCCAGCTTCACTTTTTCAGCATAAGAATATTTAGAGGTTTGTAACTAGGAACAGAGTGCCTGAGCATGGCTTCTCTCAAACATCTTTCAGCGTAATAAGGCTAATGACAAAGTTCTTCGGTTATCAAATAAATAATATAACAATACTTGAAATATACCAAAATACACAAATTAAAATATTACATTTAGGCTTTAACTATTCATCTCAATGTACGTATGTGTTTTATGAAATTTGTATTTAATAGTGTACGCAAAATAAAAGTCATGTTTTGATTCATTTTAAATTTACTCAAATTAGTTATATTATTTGTGAAAGTGCACACTTATCTGTTTTGACAATATTGTGTAGGCATGCTGTTATTGAGAGATGGAATTGTAATGTATTTCAATTTGCGTCTAATTTTTTATAAACTATAAAAAATAGAAAACGAATGAGTTACCCAAAGGACAGGCTCCTCGACAGACACAAATAAAATCACACACAAACACACATACAAGCTGTCGCAACCATTGGTCGCTTCTTCAGGAAAAGAGGAAGAAAGGAGAGGAGAAAGGGAAGGATATGGATTTTAAGGAAGTGGAAAAGGAGTCATTCCAATCCCAGGAGTGGAAGGACTTACCTTAGGGGAAAAATGAAGGTAAACAAATACATACACACTCACACATATCCAAACGCTAACACACACACATAAATACGAATTTGTATAAAGTCATAGCAGTTTCTTAGTACCAAATGGATTATTAATTTTAGTGTGCGTAAAATGATCAGTATGCCCTAATTTATTTAAACAAAATGTATATATGTAATTATGTTGTGCAATAATTATAACATGTAAAATTATTGTTTTTGTAAGTTTATGGGAATAGCATATTCCATAACCATGCTTCATGCATTTTTAGTGTTTTGTAGTTATTATTTACGAAAGTATAAAAATTGAAAATTACGTAAAAGGTCAGCCAAAGTTACCTTCAAATCAACATATTATTTCTTAAAGATGTTCTACTAAAAGTGTTAATAGTATTTCAAACTGAACGCGAAAATTTGATATTTTACATGTCCGGTAATGAAGTTTTATTTAGGTGTCCGATATTTCGTTTGTGATTTTGTAGGAAGTGTGCAACATAGCAGAAATGTTACAAAAGGCATGAAGAAGCAGACAGCTTGGTAGAATGACACAGTCAAAGCAGTCTGTAAAAGGAAAAAGAAGGGGTTTCAAAAATGGTCCATTCTAGAACTCAGGCAGATAGGAAAATTATTTTGAAGAAAGAAACAAAGCCAGACAGATAATTACAGAATCCAAGTAGAAATCATGCAAAGACTTTGGAAATAAGTAAGAAACTTTGGGCCAAGCTGCATGAAAACTATTCTGGAGCTAAGTTGCACTCTTTGAAACAGAGGGAAGAAGGAATTAACAAGTGTTTTGAACAGGCCAGGAAACTTCTAGTGAATCCTGTGAATTTTTGTGCAGATACAGGGACTATTTTGAAGAGCTGCTCAATGCAGGCGAAACATTCAACGCTGTCACATTTTGAGGTAGCGGTACAATGGGATAGAAAAGATGATGAAAACAGGACCATGTGATATGGCCTCATGGCAAGGATACACTGGAACAGTTCGTCGACCTTATGAACGGTGTCCATCCAAACATAGAATTCACCCTTGAGATGTACAGAAAGTCAATACACATTGATTGTTACTTGACTGCAAGAGTTTCCATCATCCTGTACATAAGAAATCTGCAGAGCACACACAACAAATTTAACAAAGAGACTATTGTGGCAGAGCATTGCCTAACAAATGGACATAAAATTCAGTTTGAAAATATGAGAATTTTGTCCCAAACACCATATTAATGGGAATCTATTATAAAAGAAGCAGCTGAAATAATAACAATTTCAACAGTGACCAGGGATATACACTCAGTAGGGCACGGGGGTGAGCTTTGAATGTGGAGCAGAAGCAGAGGTCTGGTGCTTGTAAGGGAGTGGAAGCATCAGGTTCAAATATGGTGCCGGCTGTGAGCACCTCATGGTGTCACAGGGTTAACGCAGCGCACTGCCCACCTTAAAGTTCCATGCACACACACTATGGCCTTCCAGCAGGTTCCTTACGCAGCTTGGTAGCTATATAACCAGGACACCAGG
The DNA here is from genome assembly GCA_026315105.1 of Locusta migratoria. Classification (NCBI taxonomy): domain Eukaryota; kingdom Metazoa; phylum Arthropoda; class Insecta; order Orthoptera; family Acrididae; genus Locusta; species Locusta migratoria. The sequence continues at coordinate 8,498,262 of CM048750.1, read as the reverse complement.
CTAATTTCAGCAGTCAGTTTTACTCCTGATGACGATGGCGAAGCTTGTCATCGAAAGCTCGAAGATTTTAATTGATGTGACGTGGTTTGTACACTGAGAACATTCTGTAGAAGAATGCCACTGTGAAAGACTGTGAGGACAATAGAATGTTATCAAAAATTATGTCAACTGACCAAATGCTCTTTATGAGTTTTGCAATATAAAAGTATAAGGATTGTTTGTCTTTATAAATTTTTCAGATGTGAAGCTCACTGTCAGATCTTTTAACAATGGAAAATCCAATAGGAATATCAATAATGGAGGATGGGTAACAACTCACCGTAAAGAGGCTCGCTGAGCTGCTGACAGACACAAAAATAGATAATCGCATTTACACAACTTAAATTTTTGGCCGCGGCCTTCGACAGAAAAAGAAACATATACATTCACGCAATCACTCAGACAACTATACACACACACAACTATCATGTCCGGCCACTCATGATAGTTGTGTGTGTATAAACGTCTGAGTGAGTGCATGACTATATGTGTTTCTTTTTCTGACAAAGGCCATGGCCAAAAATTTAAGTTGTGTAAATGCGATTATCTATTTTCGTGTCTGTCAGCAGCTCACTGTCAGATCTGTACAAAAGTCCATTTCCCCAAAGCTCTGCAACAGGCACACATACAACACTCCTCTTTCAAATGCAACACTACATGAACAAGAGGAAGTTACCATCTTCATCCACCTTATGTCACACTGGTGACCCTCTGTGAAGGCAACACTCAATAAGAGCACAAGTGGATAGGGTAATTATCTTCCAACAGAGAAACAATTTAAGAAAACATTTATATTTATTACTTCATATCCTTTTTGTTGTGCATTTAATTATTCATCTTATTTACAAAAAGCTCTCATATTTTAATGAGAAAATCCAACAACATTTATGAAAATTGTAAAAACTGTACAAAATGTATTGTTTTCATCATATTTCCAAGAACAGGAAATATTTTCATTTTTTGCTTTGTATGGAATACAGACAAATACACACACTGCAACATTAAATACATCATATCAATTACATCAACAACATTCATTGCAGTATAATATTTACACAAAAACCATTCATTATTAATTGAAAAAAAAAAATGTAAAACTCAGTGGGAATGTAAAATATCAGAGGGTTTTTAGATTGGAAGATTCCCTTGTATATGACTGAAGTTCCTTTTTTTACTATTTTCATTTCCTGTCTCTGCCTTGTTCATTTCTGCTCATTTGTTTGTAGGAATTGTTTATCTGTTGCATAATTGATATTTCTTCTTCTTTAAGCATATTTTACTGACTTTCTCACAATGTATTCACAAGAACTACAAGGTGCCTGCAATGTACTGATGTAATTTCAAAGTGCTGTAACTTAAAAATTCTAATCAAGTTTGAAAAATTTGGTCACAGATCAGAAGAAGAAACTGCTGCCAGTTTTGATTTGGTTGGTAAAAGACAACTTTGTAGCAAATGGTACTGGAATGATGCAAATCATTCAAGATGGTAAGACAGCAGCAGAAGCAGAAAATCAACTGTTTCTTTCTTTCTTTTCTATTTCATGAACAGTATATAACAGTGAATTGATAGTCTGATCAAAACTGGGTTCTCTGTAACAAAAATACACAATTCAAAAATGGGTGACACAGTCCAAGAGTGGTCACAATGAAATAATAAAAACAGCAATCGGCTATTGACATGAAAAAATAAGTCAGTTTCATGCAAATGAGTAATATGGATAATTCTCTGTCAATAATTATTTCCAATTCTGAAAATCGCATGTTATCCAGATACATATGAGGCTTACAATGAGCATAAAATCTCATCCCTCATGGTATATAAACATAAAAAACAGTAATTAGCTGAAAATGATTATGATTTTGCAAGCATTTAATGCAGGAGTGAAGAAGAGACAGATTCATTAAGTTGGCAAATGTTGTTGATTTTTCACTGATGAGACAATTATCACATGTTTGAAAAATAAACAAATAAAATGAAGAGCTGTGTCAGAAAAATTTGAGTAGCCAAGGGGAAGTTGGTGAAGAAGTGGGGGACTAAGCACCCATGTCCATCCCTTCATTGCTTCACACATCAACACTGCATGCACAGATAGATGGCATTAAAGGAAAGCTTAGCTGGGTGTAATGAAATATTCAAGATTTTGAGACTGGCTGCTTCTCAAGGAATGCAGTCTTTCACTACAGTGGTTAATAAGAAACTACATGAGTTGACATCACCCATCAAAAAAGTTGAATAAACTAAGGCACAGATTACAAAAATCTGCACTGCTAAATATACTTCATAAAATTTTGAATTAATTCAACTATTGGCTTGATACATGTCATGCAGAAGGGTGCATGATTAAATATTTATTGGAGTTTTGCAATTATTTTGCATACTGAGAAAAACAGAAAACAAAAATTGTAACATTAACTATACACAGACATTGGAGGCACTTTGTATTAAAAATCTGTCACTACAGTTATTGCCAAATTTTCACTTCATCCATCTGTATCCATTTTATTCACGTGAAATTCACATTATTTTTAATCTTTACTAGCAACTTGCAGTTAGATAGCTCTTAGAATGGACATCAGATTTAATAATTTAAAACTGAAAATTTAATGACATTTTCACTTTTCCATATAAATCTCTTATTTCTACACATATCCATCATGTTATTCAAAACTGCTTTAATAGCTAAGTATCCCACATAAAATTTATTTGTTTACGTATTAAAAATACACATTTTCACCACTATCTCAATAACAAATAGATTAAATAAGTTTTAGGCACTTCACAAATGTATGCCCCTGCCCAAGCATACACATACACAATCACAGTAAAAAACTTGACCTTCAAATACAGTTGCTTACAAAGTTTTAAATAAGTAAGTTCTTAGTAATATTGCATGGCTGTTGTTCAGTTTAGCCATGATTTTATGTACGCCAAGTTCTACTGAAACACCTGAGAAACATCCACTTGTGTGCATTATCTTCTGTAAATGATGAAAAGCACAGTACCAGAAATATTTGGCCATTTGTAATTAAAAAACATGTTCATTTTATTTATTTTGTGATGCGCACTTCAGTAACACAACACTTTGTTCTGTACGGGATTATTGTGACAGTTATCTTTCACAGCCATAAGTAAGTGAATTATGTGCTCATTTGAAACACTTTAATTTTTTCACAGATTTGTCCTAACAATTAATAGAATTGTGTTTATTCCTGTACTGCCTCTTCCTCTGTCATTTCTTCCTTGTTATACATACAAGCAAGTCTGCTAAATTTTGCTCCTAATGCATAGAGATGGCTATAATCTTGCTCATTGTCATCTGAACCTATAAAAGAGATCATGACAGCACATTAGTTAGTTAAGAATTATTGATGTTAGAATGAAACACTTCTTAAATAAGAGTAGCCTAGATCACATACAAAGCAAAATTACTTTATTTCACTACTAGTTTTGGCAATACTTGTTGCCATTATCAAGTGACAGGCCTACATTAAAAACTACAGTGCACATGTGCAGGAAAAGACTTCTCGAATTCATGGTTTACCAAATGTCTGGCCAATAGCAAAGGGGCGGGGGGGGGGGGGGGTGAGACAACTTTTGGACATGTCGTACAATTGCTGTTGGCCACTTCAAATCAGCTGTTGTTACATATTCAGTGGTGGTTCTCTTGATGTTAAGTGAAAAACACACAATAATGTGTGTTGTCAAAAATAAAATGGTGACACACCACTGCTTTAGTGCCAAGAAAGTCTCATTGACAGACAGCAAACTGTACACAGTAAATGCAACAACAGGCCAGAAGCGGGTTACATTCGAATAAAAGTCCATGTTACATTGCGACTAATAATAACACATAAAAACATGGTTCGCTGCTGCAGGTGACTGACATATACTATCAAACTAAAGTAATTTTGCTTTAAATGTGATCTAGGCTACTCTTCTTTAAGAAGTGTTACATTCTAACCATTTAAGATCACTCTCCTACCGACAAATGTCGACTGTTATTAAATTATTGATGTGGTGTTCGTTCATACGAACATGTCCGTAGGAACAGACACCATTGATTATTATTACACTTGATTGTTGAGAATTTGTGCAGGAGGGAAGTTTGCCTGGATAGCCTAATTGGTTACGGCAACCAGTGGCCTCAAAGCAGAAATCTGGAACTCAGGGTTGAATCCCAGTCTACCACAAATTTTTAAATTTGCTACTGAACTTATTTCAGTGTCCTGTAATGTTCAATATGTTTCAAAATTTTGAATTTGTACATTCCTTTCCTCTCTCTCTCACACACTCTTTTTCTCTCCAGTATGAAAGATGATAATGACAACAAACTAGTTTTTAGGTCCGAGACTGTATGTTTAATTTCACTCTGTTGGTATAAAATGAATATAAGTTTTCTGACTCTACTTATATGACTTATCAAAATATATATAATATTATGTAAACAAATAGATGAAGTCTACTTACCAGGTGAAGGAGCACAGGCAGTGATAGTAACAAATAAACACACACACACACACATACACACACACAAACGCTAGCTTTCGCAGCCTAGCTGCTTCGTCAGACAGAAGGCAAGGAGAGGGAAAAGGAAATGATGAGGGTTTTAAGGGAGTGGGTAAGGAGTCATTCCAATCCCGGGACAGGAAAGACTTACCTTGGGGAAGAAAAAGGAGGGTAAACAAATACACACACACACATATACACAGAAGCAAGTACACCTAGGCAGACACACTGTAGGCAGTTATAGTTTAATGTGGGTTCCGCACCACAGTGCAACTCGGTATTTTTCACATAAGCAATACTGTCAGAGGTGAAAGAAGTGGAATCTGACAGATAAAAATCCTAAGACCTGGTGCGGATTGAACCTGCAACCTTTAGATTCAGAGTCTGGCACTCTACCATTGTGCAACCGAGGTGCACTAGAGGTCCAGACAAATGTATCCACTGCTTAAAGTTCCATAACATGCAAATTAATTGACGGAGTTGTCTCATCTTAGGTAGTGTAATAGTTTGTAGTTCCAGCAATCACCACACAAGAGATGAATTGTGTTCTTTTGTTTCGTCAGATGGCAGTCAGCGGATAGTCAGTGTTTTGTTCTTAGTTGCACATAGTCACTTATGTAAACATGGCTGGTGCAAGGCTTACATTTGACAAAAGGAAGTCAGTTTTGAAGTTGTATTTTAAGTACGAAAACATTAATGAGGTTCAACACCAATGGTGAAATGAGTATCAAACAGAGCCACCGATACGTTTAATGATTTGTCGCACGTGAGACAAATCTGAAGCCAAAAGCTGTGTTAAAGATGTACACAAACAATGATCTGGACGACATGTAACAAGTCTAGCTAACTTCCATCATGTGTTACAACAATTCACCCACTCACCATAGAAGTCTGTGAGACAGTGTGCCCGTGAAACTGGAGTGAGTCACTCAAGTGTTCAATGAATTTTGAAGACAGCAAAGTGGCAGTACTACATCCCATACGTTGCACAACGATGAAATGTGGTATGTTGATGAGGCACAGTTCAAACTCAATGGTACAGTAAATTGCCACAAATGCATCTACTGGGCCACTGAAAATCCGAACATGCATGTAGACAAAGCTGTGAATTTGCCAGGTGTAAATGTGTGCTGTGGGTTGTCTTAATGAGGCTTGATTGGGCCATTCTTCTTTGACAGCAGAATTACCGGTTAGGTGTACCTTCAGACATCCCTTTAACCTGACATATGAGACTTTAAATTCAACAAGATGGTGCCCCAGTCCACTACCAAAGTAGTGTTAGGGCTTATCTCAATGAAAATCTACCAGGAAGATGGATAGGCTGTAGAGGTGCTGTGGTGTATTCAACACGTTTCCCAGACTTAATTCCCTGGACTTTTACCTGTGGGGAACACTAAAGATGTCATTTATCGACAAAAGCCATGCACATTGGATGAACTTCGAGAATCCATCATACATTCATGTGCAGATATCCACTGGACATGTTGCAGTCAGTAGTTCATACTGCAGTTCAATGGCATCATTTGTGTGTGTGGATGTAAGGGTGACCATTTCGAACACCTACAGTGATATCTTTAAGTTGGACTTTAAGATACACTTTCACCAAAAATGAGACAACTCCATCAATTAGTTTGCAAGTTATGGGCTTTTAAACAGTGGATACATTTTTTTGACCCCTCTATATAATACAGATAAGTTGCAGCTCACTATAAAGACAATTACTGAGCCCCAGACACGCACATACAAAAGACAATCACACTGACACAACTTAGCTTTTGGTAACAGCCTTCTTCAGTCAAGGGTCTCAAGTCAGTGCATGGCAACCATAGATGGTAGACATGTGTTCGTGAGTAATTTATGACTAGGTAAGACCACTCAACTTTTTTATAATTTGTTCAGAATGTATTATGAATTAGATCTATGGAAGACCACACATGCGTTGCACTAGAAAGTGAGTTCAATATACTTTAACACATGGCATACTCCATTTCAAATAAACAAAGTTTTATGCAAGATCTGTGGAATCTGAGAGTCTGTCTTACAAGAGAATGGACAAAATAATTGACACATTTATATGGCCATACAACATAAGAGCCACAAAACCAACAAGGAATAGAAAACATGGAAGGACAGATTAAATGGAGTCAGTGGTGACATGTTTATAGCTGAGTAGCAGTTTGTCTTTAAGTAAACTCCTTTATGGAAGGCAATCTGAAGTAACATTGAAGTTGATAGTTCCTTTGGTTCATATTTGACAGCCAGAATAAATTAATAATAGACTTCTGTTACCATCCCTAAAATTAGATGATATGATTGGAGTGAAGTTCAAAGAAAACTTGAGCATCATCCCAAATATGTACACTAATCATACAATAATGATTGGAGAAAACTTCAATCAACCTTTGATACATTTGCATAAATACATATTCAAAATTAGTAGTAAGTAGAAAACATAATCTAAAATTGTACCAAGTATCTTTTGAAAATTATTTTGAGCAATTAGTTCATGAACCCACTGAAATAGTAAATGATGGTGAAAACACATTTGACATATTAGCAGCAAATAATCCTGTTCACATAGTGAACATTATGACAGATACAGGGTTTAGTGAGCACAGGATTGTTGTAGAAAGACTGAATGTCTCAGCATCCAGAACAGAAAAAAAGAGAGAGAGAGAGAGAGAGAGAGAGAGAGAGAGAGAGAGTAAACACAAGATGTATCTCTTTCAAGTAACTGACAGAATAATTTATGTATTTCATAAAGTTGATGACACATGACTGATTAACAGACTATATTTTTCAGAACCAGTCTTGGTCAGTTCCCATCATCTTGTGGGGAAAACTTTTGATTTAACCAATTCATGTGTCAAACGACTATACAGTAACATAACAAAGAAGCTAATAGTAAATGAATAACTTCATGCTGATTGCTTCTACACAGAACATAAAAATTACACTTCTAACTCCTCATATTAATTATTATACTGTCCACTCATTTGTTATGTTACTGTATACTTACAGTTAGTGGTGGTTGTTTGTAGCTATTAGTAGTAGTTTGTCTTGCAGCGAAACTGAAATTGATAGTTCCTTTGCTTCATACTTGACATCCAGAATTTTAATAATGAATTTCTTTTACCACCCCTAAAATTAGATGATACAGTCATGGAGACCTTCAAAGAAAACTTGAACATCATCTCAAATATGTAAGATCATTATGCAGTTATGGTTGTAGGAAACTTCAGTCAACTCGAATACTCATTTGATATGTGAATCAGTTCAACCGAACATTTTCCCTTTCAGTTGATGTCCCTGACTGAAATAGGTTGTGAATAATAAAAAGTCTGTTCAGGCAGTAATGTACCATGAGTTTTATGCAAAATTTACCTATTTTCAAAAGCAAATAAAAATTCACTTTATGAATTTTAAGAAACAGTTTGAATTCCTTCCAAACATATTGTGCACACATAGATGAGACGTGGTTTGATTTCAAAGAACTGAGAGATTAATATCCAATAAATTACTAAGAGCAGGAACAGGTCTTCCATAACACACAGAACAGAACATAAAATTGTTGCAGAAGCAATAACAGAAAAATGAATTGCTATGAGAAAAGCTTTACATAGATTTGTCAGTGATTCTCTGTCTTGACATAACAATGGCCTTTGATATTGTTAACCACAATATACTGCTGCAAAAAATTTACTCCTATGGAATAAGGGGCACTGGCCATGACTGGTTTAAAAGCTACCTCAAAGACCGAGAACAATATGTCCAAATAAATGAATCCAATCAATCAGGCATAGCTAATGCTGATCAGTCATCTACCCAAACCATAAAACATGGAGTTCCCCAAGGCTCAGTGTTAGGGCCCTTGCTGTTCTTGCTTTATGTAAACGACCTCCCCTTAAGTTTACCCACTGACAAAACCTTTCTCTTTGCTGATGACACCACAGTTATGATATCTGACTCTATAGACCATCTCCAAGGTGTAGTAAACAGAAGCACAACACAACTAAACTCATGGATAGAATCAAACAGACTACTACTCATTATAAAGAAGACAGTTGGTATTACCTTTCACACAGTTCAGAATAAAAACCAATCAGTCCCAATTATATCACTGAGTGACGGTCAAGTAAATTTCGTCAAGGAAACCAAATTCTTAGGGGTTACCATCTCAGACACACTTTCATGGAAAAGCCACATTAACATAACCTGTACCAAATTGAGTAAAATAGGTTTTATGATTAGACTAATAAGAAACATTGTTAGTACCAGCACACTCACATCTATGTACTATGCTCTTTTCCATTCTGTACTAAGTTATGGAATTATCTTCTGGGGGCATAGTGCAGAGGCAATGAAGCTGTTTAAACTCCAGAAACAAGCAGTTAGATTAATACTGTTCAAACAACAGAAAGAATCATGCAAACCATTGTTCCAGAAACTGAACATACTACCCCTCCCAAGCCAGTACATACAAGACCTACTGTGTGACACGAAGAAAAACATTGGCAACCTAGACATAAACTCAGATTGGTACCACCACGATACAAGGTCAAAAAACTCCCTATACAATTAGTTCCACATTCAACAAAGCTATACAGTAAAGGTGTAAAATGTATGGGGATAAAACTGTACAATCATCTCCCACCAGAAGTGAAGAATATTGGACTAGTGAAGGATTTTAGAGTAAAACTGCGGTCACTCCTAATTAAACATTGCTTCTACAGCATACAGGAATTTATTGAAACCAACCTGTCATAAGAAGCTTCACATTCAAAGAACATCAGGCAATGTATGTCAGTTATTAACATCATTCGAAGGAAATGTAATATAAATGAATGTAAAATGTTAAATTCTGATATTGAATAAGTATGAGACCTATGTAAAAATTACACTGAATCCTCATCTAATGATGTACACTTCCAAACATGTAATTATGTATAATTTTATAGCATTAATTTTCTACCTTATGTTAAATGTAAACAACATGCAATCTCCATCATCTTCCATCACATCACCTATTCTGACTTGTCCTATATCGTGATGTGCATGTCTGTACAATGTATGATTCGGGACCAAAAGTAAATAAATAAATATATAAATAAAACAAATAAATCTAATATAAATTCCAAAGAGATCATCGTCATACGTAAAATACACTAACAGTAAGATACAATGAAAGTCACTGAGAAATTGTGATGCTATGTTAATGATGAAAGTGCCACAAAATCAGAATTATTAAATATGGTTTTCCAAAATACCTTCACCAAAGAAGAGAAATATTCCCGAATCTGCATCTAGAACATCAGTAACACCAGTAACATAGAAATAGACATTTCTGGTGCAGCAGTCAACAGATGTCACTAACTATAGTCCAGTCTTCTGGTCCAGTTTGCATACCACTTAAGTTACTTTCAGAGTATGCTAATGTACCTGACTATAATATAGAACCATTCATTCAATTAAAGATCCATTCCTAAATACTGGGAAATCATACAGATCACATCAGTACACAAACAGGAAAGAGGAGGAATCCACTGAATTGCAGAATTGTATCTCTAACATTGATCTGCAGCAGAATTTTGGAACATATACTGTTTTCAAACATTACAAATATCCCCAAAGAAAATGATCTAATAACACACAGTCAGCATGAATTCAGAAAATATCATTATTGTGCACCACAACTAGTTTTTTATTCTAATGAAACAATAATTGCTATTGACAAGGGATTTCAAATTGATTCCATATTACTGGATTTTCAGAAGGCTTTTGATAATGCTTCTTATAAGCTAATCAAACTGCATTGCTGTGATGTATCATCACAGTTGAGCAACTGTATTCATGATTTCCTGTCAGAAAGGTCACAGTTTGTATTAACTGATGATTCCTAGTCTATATAAATTATATAGGAGATGATCTAACCAATTCTCTTAGGTTGTTTTCAGACAATTGTGGCACTTATTGCCAAGTTAAGTCATCAGAAGAACAACACCAATTGCAAAATGTTTCAGACAAGATATATAACAAAGGCAGCTAAACTCACATAATAACAAGAGTGAGGTTATCCACATGACTACTAAAAAGAATCCATTAAATTTCCATTAGGAGATAAATTACACTAAAAATGCTGTCAATTCAACAAAATACCTAGGGATTACATTTACCAACAACTTTAAATGGAACAATCACATAAATAATGTTATAGCTAAGGTGATCAAAGACTGCATTTTATTGGTAGAACACTTAGGAGCTGAAACAAATCAAATATAGAGACTGCTTGCACTACCCTTGTCAAGCCTCTGCTAGAGTAATGATGTATGGTACCAGATCCTTATCAGATAGGATTGATGGAGGATATAAAAAATGGTCCAAATAAGGGCAGCTTGTCCTGTATTATAATAATATTCTTAATGTGAATATATTTTATCGCTGGCCACCTACATAGGGAGAAACGATCACTGTAGTAAATGAAGAGATATCTAGAGCAATTAGGTGAAACAGTAGAGAAAGAGTCTGAATGTGGTTAACTGGTTTAAATTTGAATTGCAGAGTAATCAAGTAGATGTATATGAAATAAAATACAAAGAGGACCACTTAGATACTGTTTGCAGGCAAGGTATCAAAAATTGTCTGTAAATAAATGGGAGTGCTCAAAGTTCTGTGAGAGTGTGTAAAAATTGTTGTTGCACAGAAAATTTACACAAGTGAATATTGATGTACAGAACATAAATGTCACACCCACTTACTGCATTCCAACAAGTCAGCAATAACAGAACACTGCACTGAAAAAGGGCACAAAGTGAATTACCAGAATGAATCCTGGCGACCAACAATAATTTTTCTGACTGCATTTTACAAGTAGCAATTTAACTTCATATGGGTAGTAAATTTATCAACAGGTACACCTTCCACAAATCTAACAAGGTATCAGTAAGTAGTAAGCTCCATCAAAGCAAACTGTTACTTCCAGGATGTGTGTGAGATGACAGAGACAGTCGGTGGAAGGCAGCTGAAACTATCCCCACTGTTCAACCACAGCTCAGGGTCCCAATCCCCCAAACCAATGACTAACAGCACTGGAGAGGCTTGAACTCTGGGCTGAACATGAGCCCACACCAGACACTCTGATCAATTAGAACCACCTTTTAATGGCTGAACAGCTGGTTACCGAAATATTGGTGACTCATTGCCTGGATCCAGCAGTACACCAAAGAATCTTTGAAGCGGCGTGTATTCTGGAAAAGTCTTAGTCAAGACTATAAGTAAACTACCTTATCCTTTAACATAATCTGCACTTGTAAGTATAGATATGTATAAAAAATAGAAATCGAATGACTTACCCAAAGCACAGGCTCGTAGGTAGTCACAAAAAAACACAAATAAAACCACACACAAACACAACATTCAAGCTTTCGCAACCGTTGGTCGCTTCTTCAGGAAAAGAGGAAGGAAAGAGGGGGGAAAAAAAAGGGGAATGGCACGGGTTTCAGGGGAGTGGAAGAGGAGTCATTCCAATCTCGGGACTGGAAGGACTTACCTTAAGGGGGGAAAAAAAGGTAAACAAGTGCACACACACACCCACATACATACACACACAAATACACCAACTTGTAAGTATAGAGAAAGAGATGGCACAATATCAATAAATGAAGACATTCTCTTACCAGATACAATAGAAGAGAGAGAAGAAGGTACACTATTGCCTCCTTCATCACCATAACTGCGAAAATCATCAAATGATAGACACCCAACATCTTCATCTGCTTGTTTCATGTATTTTTGCATTAAAACATTAACATCTTTACTTGTTTCTGCAGGCAATGCTGAAACATGAAATAAAAATTTCATTCTAGACTTACTGTTTTGATGAAATTAATGTTAATTTAAAAGAAGAAATGATAGAATGGTATTACAATGATGTGGATGTCATTAGACATTGAGCACTATAGTCGAGCCAAAATACGATGATTCCTGACTCTTGCACCAATCGGCTTTGAGTGCCAGCACGACTGCAGACCATTGCAGTAAGTCAAATGCGAACTTTGATCTACGCATGCATGTGTCCAGCTGGGATGTGCACTTTTGCCAGTTCAGTCACACAACAGCGACCGTTAGCTATACTGTTCGGTAATGAACTAACTATTTGGCAACATGCTTGCATTTAGTTTCTGCGTCCAAGGCAGTCTTCCAGCCCAGTAGGTGGAGCCATGGATCATCATGTTGCGGCTCAACTATAGTTATCTTTGCCAAAGAAATTAACATATATGTGAATAGAAAGTCCAAGTTGGAATTAAACAATAAAATAAGGACAGTTTACAATCACCGCAAAGACATGATGATGAGCTGTGACAGGCACACAGAAAGGACACACACATACAACACTTAAGTTATCGCCCATGGCCTTCTTCAGAAAACAGAACTTTCATGCAATCACACGGGCACACAACACAGTCACACAAGCTTCATCTCTGGCTGGTGCACTCCACATTTGAAGATCTATTTTATGAAGAAGGCCATGGCCGATAGCTAAAGTGTTGTATGTGTGTCCTTTTTATGTGTCTGTCATGGCCCGTCATTACGTCTTTGCAGTGAGTTGTAAACTGTCCTTATTATATTGTTTTATTCTTTAATAGATTTACAAACATGTTGACTACTGAAATCATAACAATAGTATAGTACTGAATATATGATGTTTATGGAATATTCCATTGATACTTGGAGGAACAATGACATATTAAAAGCTTAAATATGTAGTGTTATTGTTCCACAATATTTTTATTTGTTTGTTAGCAGCTTTTGGCTTCTTAGGCCATAGTCAGATAACTTCATACTAAACAGATAGTCCACATGTGTGGACTACCTGTTTAGTATGATGTTATCTGATGATGGCCTAAGAAGTAGAAAGCTGCTAATAAGATACAAATAAAACATATTGTGGAACAATAATAGTATGTATTTAAGTTTTTAATACTGAATATATATTCAGCCCTTAAATATTGTACAATTTATTTTAGTCTTATTCAGGAATTGATTTACAATGACATTGGGTTGGTTATTCAGTAATTAACTTTCAGACTATAATGTTTTATGGGCACTTAAACTATGGTACAAGAGTTACTTTAGGCAAAGTTGTTTTCTTCAGTCTCACTTACTTTTGAATTACTAATTTTGTTCATATTTTATTTAATAATGTTCCACATTCACAAAGTATTTTATTTTGTGAGTAAAGAGTAAGGGTCTTGCTTCCTAAATGATAGTATGAAGCATTTGACAATATTAGCAATAATGTGGTTTCAAATCTTGACTAATGAATTTGCTTTTATGTGGTGCTCTCTCTACTTAGCACAACATATCTTACTCCGAGGAGTTATCCACTCATCATCATTATTTCTGTTTATATTCATTCATACTTGAAGATATTGGTCGACTGTGGCAAGAAAATATTTTGTAGTTTTCACAATAACATCTAATATGAGGCGTGTTATTTTAAAATAAGTACTGTTTTGCCACACTGTGGGCCCCAGTGCTGCGGTCGGCATTCTGAGCATGAACATGCACACTGGGTACCTACATCTGTTGTCTACGCACTGAAGCCATTACAGTCTGAATCTTCCTTGTTTAGATTGTGTGAGTCCTGCCGACTGTGAAGTACCGGCTGTTATAAGATTTCTTAGTGCTAGGCCTAAAAGTGATCAATATTCATCGTGTGATCTGTGGACTTTATGGAGAAAACATTATGAGTGATGGAATGGTAAGAAGTTGGATGAGATCATTTAAAGATGGCTGCACAAATGTGCACGATGAACAATGGAGTGGGCATCCTTCAGTTTTTAATGAAAGATTGGTGCAGGAAGTGGACAATAAGGTGAGAGAAACAGACGCTTTACAATTTCCTCTTTGTGGGATGACTTCGTAATGGGTGGTAAGCATCTTCAAGGCAATGATGAGTCAAAACAGTTGTGAAGCAGTGGTTAACAAGTCAGGCGGCAGACTTTTATGAGGAGGGTATTCAAAAACTAGTACAACTTTATGGCAAGTGCCTGAATATTGATGAAAATTATGTAGAAAAGAAGATTAAGTTATAGGCTTTCATATAAAAATAAAATTGTTGAGATATCTTAGCATGTCTTTTTTAAATTTCAAAACAGTACTTACTTAAAAAAACATGCCTCGTATATTGTTGAATTCCAGTCTGGTCTTTCCACTTTTGTCATTTAGAACAATTTCGCTCAATTCTACATACATTCCAAGATATATGACACACTGAGAAATCAAATTCCTCTTGTGACTATGCCATATTTAGTTTCATGTCAATATTTGGAAAATAGAGATAAATAACTGCATATACCTCTTGTTTTTTAGAATACTCCAAGGCCCACCACTTGATTTTATATTCTATAATTTTCAATCAATCAGTTGTAAAATCTAAGATACAACTTCTCTTATTACTATACATAATTCATTCTTGTTGAGGGCATTAAAAGGAAAAAAAAGTCTAAGAATTATAATATGCACCTAGTATAGTCAACATTTAGAGTGTAGTAACAAGTTTTATGGCATTTTAAATGTAAATATTCTTAAGACCTTTTCTTTTTGTCCCCTGACCAATTCTTCATCCACATTTGATGTCTGCAGAAGGTGCTGTAGACGTCATTTGGTAAGTACATGGTGGCACAGGGAAATGGGAAATTTCAAAATAACGTCATTTCCATGAATAAATTCATAAAACTAGTAATATATTAACGAAAGTGAATGTATTCAGTATGCCATTATTCAGTATGTATTTACAATCAAAATGTCCAAAAGTGTATCTTTACTTTTTAAAGATGACATCGGACAGATGTGCTCCCATTCGGCGTTCACACTCTCACAGCCTGTTATGAAAACTCTGGAATGTGTGGTGTAGCAAATCATGGGGAATGGCAGAGATTTCGTTTTCAATGTTCTTTCTCAGTTCATGGATTATTTCAGGACGTGTACGACTCCTTGCCTTTAAGATATCCACACAGAAAGAAGTCGCACATACTACGATCAGGGAATCTCGCAGGCCATGCAATGTCACCGTTATGTGAAATAATGTGTCTTCCAAAAAATTGGCAAACTGCTGCCATTGATTGTCGAGCAGTGTGTGACGTGGCTCCGTCCTGCTGAAACCACATGTTTTCGACGTTAAGATTAAGCTTGTACAGTATCGGTGTAAAGAATGTTTGGAGCATTTCAACATATTGGGCAGATGTTACTGTCACTGCACTACCATCCTATAGTTCAAAAAAATAACAGCCGATAACACCATGACACGATACAGCACACCATATTGTGACCTTGGCACTATGTACTGGTCACTGGTGCAACTCACAAGGATTGTCCTGTGCCCAATAACAAAAATTCTGTTTGTTCACAAATCTGTTCGGGTGGAAATTTGTGTCCTCTTTGATTTTAGCCAATATCTGGCTACTAAACTCCATACGTTCATGTAAGTGTTGCACAATCTGCAACTTATAGGGATGGCAGTCTAGTTCGTGCAGTATTCTTTGTAAGCTTCGTCACTTAATCCCTAGCAAAGATGCATGCTGTCGAATTGAGCGGCGAGGACTTCTCTCGATTGCAGCTCTAGCAGCTGCACTGTTCTCTGGGGGTAAGTACCATTGGAATGCCACCTGGAGGTTTCTTTTTCAAGGCAGATCCTGTTTCTTCAAAATTACGCACCGATGTTGTAATCGCATGCCCAGATGAGACACGTCCATGACATCCAAGCTGGTAATCTACAGTGCTGCCAACTGTAATGTTCAAAATTTCCCGTTCCCCTGCGCCACTCTGTATTTACTTAGTATCTTGTTTCCTGACATGTTCTGCATCCATGCAAATCTCCTCAGTTTGGATCAACTGGAATGAAAAGGACACCTAATCTATATTTTTACCAATGTGAAAACAGTGAGAGAAAAACCAACCTGGTTTACTGTTGAATAATATATCAAGTAATATTGAATCGTCCAATAGTCTTAAGATCCTATCAGGAAGGGGGAAGAGAGTGTAGGTGGTCACCCTCTGTATGAAAACTAGGGAATTTATTTTGAATTTTACCAATCCAAAATAAGAGTTACAGATGGAAGGCTATTTTACATTTTGCCTCGATATTGCTAGTTTATGTGCAGTTACTACAGCAGTCAGCACTAGGAAGTGTGGGAGGATTCAAGTAAGGCACTGAGGGCTACAAGCAGCCAAAGGAACCGATAAGCTCTCTTTCTGCTAGCCAAAACAGTAACATGCTGTCTCTCTTCACTCCCTTCCTCCCCCCTCTTCACTTTTCTTCCTATACAGTCACACTCCTTTGGAAACTTCTTGTGATGTCTGAATACTCCTACTTTAGTAGGAGTGACAATCATGGCACTTCCAGATGTGACCAGTGTAATACATCATGTAGTGTATATTTCAGTGTGAAAATAAAGGTGACAGACCTCTAAATGACTGATATTTCTGAGGTGTCAAATTTCATACACATAAATTGTGACAGTCAAGGTATGCAATTTAAAGCCCCCCACCCCCCCACTAAAAAAAAAAAAAAAAAAAAAAAAAAAAAAAGCGAGAGTTATTTAGTAACAGTTGTGACATTGTTGTGGTCTTCAGTCTGGAGACTGGTTTGATGCAGCTCTCCATCCTGCTCTATCCTGAGCAAGCCTCCTAATCTCCTCATAAGAGCTGCAACCAACATCCATTTGAATCTGCTTACTGTATTTATCTCTTGGTCTCCCTCTGTGATTTTTACCCCACACACTTTCCTACAATGCTAAATTCATGATTCCTTAATGTCTAAGAATGTATCCTAACAACTGATCTCTTCTTTTAGTCAAGGTATGCCAAAAACTCCTTTTCTCCCCAATTCTGTTCCATACCTCATCATTAGTTACATGATCTACCTACCTAATCTTAGCATTCTTCTGTAGCACCACATTTCAAAAGCTTCTATTCTCTTTTCAAGAGCTTCTATCTTCTTCCTGTCTGAACTATTTGTTGTTCATGTTTCACTTCCGTAAAAGGCAACACACCACACAAATGCCTTCAGAAAAGACTTTTCTTAAACTTAAATTAATATTCAATGTCAACAAATTTCTCTTTTTTGTATTACAGAGTGTAAATTTATTGTATCTTTGTTTAAACCTAGAGCAGGTGCCAAAATTTAATAAACATGGTTTGCATTATGATGGTAGCAATTGAGACATTTCAAATTATAGCTATTTATTCATTGTTATCCTCACCATTTCTGTGTGCTGTCTAATAATTCTCAATTCTAAATAATTTTGTTAACAGGAGACTTTTGTTAAATGTCGTCACAACTGGGGCACACAGAGTGCCATGCAACTATCATGTCAGTATTTTGTTACTTCTTGATCATAGTGTTTTCTTTCAGTTACATTATTCCTATGGTCCATGTTCATTAGAACATTGTATTTTAGGGCAAGAAAGCATTTATCTAGTGATGAACTTGAGTGGTTCTTGAAGGAAGGTCCAGATTTTATTATAGATATAGGCAGTGTATCAAAAGATGACATCGACAATGAAGAGGTGGTAATTGAGCACTAGGTTCGTCCATCTTTGGGTATAAGAGGGGTATGATATTGGTTTTGTAAGTACCAAAGAAGGATGAGATGGTTCTGTTGCTGTCAACTATAAAATATTTAGGTACTATCAATGATTCACACAAGCCTGATATTGTGTTAGATTACGATGTCACAAAGAGAGGTACTGATACAGTTGACCAGATGAAAGACACATATTCTGTGGCTCGTATTATGAGATGAAGGACCTTGGTAATCTTTTACTCAAACGAACATAATCATGGGGTTGCAAGAAGGAGTTTTCTAAAGAAATTGACTTTTGATTTCAGGAAACAACATATAGTAGAGAGAGCCAAAATTCCAAACCTTCCTAAGGGTATTTTGCTGTTATTTCAAAAGTACCACAAGAGAACAACTTGTGCAGTCTTCTTCCAACAAACAATGACTCTGCGTTATTTGTGGAAGGGACAAGAATATTAACACAAAAGAAAAGTGTTATTCAAGTATGAGTTTTGTTTGCAGGAATCATATGATTATTACAAACTCATCTGCAATATATCATGTTGCAACTACAGACTCATATGACATACCTCAAATTACTGAGTTGTCAACACTGTCAATCTGTAAGCTGTTATTATAATATTTCAGTCAGCATTTAGTATGAATCTGATAGCAGAACATATTTTTTCTTTGTAATTTTAATTGTATCATTTAGGTGCTTAGATTCACATCTATGTTCATTTTAAGATGTGCCATTAACAATCATATTAAATAAAGAACCATTCTTCGGCACTGCAAGTGATAAATAATGAACACATATTTCTCAATTAGACATGTAAGGCTATTAGTTAGTATTCTGAACTTTGGTTTGAAAATAAATTTATATGAGCCTAATTAGCCAATACTATTAATATCTCATTGAATGATAGTACATCTGCCCTCTAAAAAATAAACTATTAATATCAGTACTGACGTGAGTTCATAAGAAAAGTATATTATAGCCAACTTAACATACATGGCTGCACTTTCACCACAAAAATGTGTACCCACTGTAGTGTTAAATACCTTGTGTGATGAAATACACATGGAAAAAATGAGTATTATACTTGTAATGTAACTTAAAATAGAAAAAAAGAATTAGTTATTATTATGAGCTGATTATTTTCTTTTAGATTATGTGATGACTGCAATGTTTAATGCCATGGTAACTGAGGCTAGGTTATACCACAGCCTCTACACAATTGAGTTAAATTATAATAACTGTCTATTACATAATATCCAACTAATAGTTCTGTGACAGACTGAAGTTACACAAAAATAATAATTGCACAACATTATTAATACTTATATAAAACTAAATTTTATTCCTTAGCTTTGACATACAATGATGTTTTCTTCCTAACTATGCTGCACATTATCTTCTAAATACAACTTTGATAATGGTAAACATTCCATTTCAGTTTCATCTTTTCCCCAATAACAGAAAATGTGGATTCTATGTATTTAGTACCAATATAGGCCTACAGTTGTTATTACAGCCTACACTGATCAATTCTAGTGAATACACGGGATACAATTAACCAAAAAATAATGATACATACTCTTCATTTCCAATGTCTCAACTACTGCCAAGGTTGGTACAGTAATTTTACTAGGCTTAACATCAGATGCTGTCATGTCATCTTCACCACCTCCTTCATCATCATAAATAATGATATTTTCACGAATGTCTTCTTTTGTTGCTGGAACTTTACACTTTCTTGTATGTTTCCATTTGCATACAACAAGGAATACCACTAAGGCTGAAAAATAATTCGTTGATTATTTACTCAGGAGACAAAGTCTCCATATATTCAGTATCAGAAACTAAGGTGAGATGAAATTAAAGGTGGCATAAGTTTCCATAACTATTTATTAATGAAAGTGGCTTACCAAGTACACTTATGAAGGATATTATAACGACTAACAGTGCACCAAAGCTAAGTTTTAAAGACTGCTCATGAACCATGTGTTCACACTGCTGACCCCAAAAATCCTTGGGACAGACACACTGATAATGGCTGTAGGGATACTGACTGACACACGTTCCACCATTCAGACACGATTCTTCGTAACAGTCATTTTTCTCAACACACAGGCCTTTATTAGCATCAAATACTTTGTTAAAGTCACAACTGAAAAAGATATTCAGGATAACAAGTGCCTCTTTAAACCACTATTAGGCATGAAACATTTATGATACTAAAATTATACACTGAAAACAAACATATTTAATACAAAAAGTGTGTTAGTAATACATTGCAGGAAATAAAAATTAAGTCACCTTCCTGTTGCAAGACAGGCAAAAGAATGAATCTGTATATATGAGTATTGATCCGTATTCCCTCCAAAAACACCCCAAATCATATGACCTGGGATGGGTCAATGTTTGTTGAATAAATGCACTCTAGACAGTCTTCACTTAACATGCAAATGACCATCACTTGTTTGAAGTATCTACATCTACATCTACATGGGATACTCTGCAAATCACATTTAAGTGCCTGGCAGAGGGTTCATCGAACCACAATTATACTATTTATCTCCCATTCCATTCTCGAATAGCGCGCGGGAAGAAAGAACACCTGAATCTCTCTGTTCGAGCTCTGATTTTTCTTATTTTATTCTGATGATCATTTCTACCTATGTAAGTGGGAGTCAACAATATATTTTCGCATTCGGAGGAGAATGTTGGCGATTGGAGTTTCGCAAGTAACCCACGCCTAAGCGATAAGCGCCGTTGTTGTAATGATTCCCATCCCAGATCCTGTATCATTTCCGTAACGCTGTCTCCCCTGTATCGTGACAATACGAAACGAGCTGCCCTTCTTTGGACTCTTTCGATGTCCTCCGTCAAACCCACCTGATAAGGATCCCACACTGGACTGCAATACTCCAAAAATGGACGGACAAGCACAGTGTATGCAGTTTCTTTAGTAGTTCTGTTGCATCTTTTAAGGATTCTGCCAATAAAACGCAGTCTCTGGTTCGCCTTTCCCACGATATTATCTACGTGTTCTTTCCAGTTTAAGTCTGAAGTAATAGTGATTCCTAGGTATTTTGTGGAGTTTACGGCTTTCATTCCTGACCACTGCAGCTTGCCGTTCCATCTTCCTAGTAATCCTCTGATGGTACCATTCGAGCTGTGTGCATCAATGCTGTTGTGTGAGCAGAATAGATGCTTGCCTGTAGTCCCACCGCTAGTGACTGGTTTTCAACACTTCATTTTGACACTTCTGGGCTCACAAACCATCTTATTGTGTTGTGGTAGCTGTATGATGTGCCACTGTTGCACTTACAATAGAACATTGGCAGTCATCTGTGCTGTGTGTACATTCTAACTGCTCCTGCTTTGTAATGGTATCCTTTGAGCTCTAATGCGATTTTTTTTTTTTTTTTTAGAAACAAATATTTGATTTTAGCACTTTAAGTCACTGAAAAGTGGAATGCAGAAATCCAGAATAATAAAAAGATAAAATCTACGATTTATCTCAGCCCCCAAAGTTGGCCTCGTTGTCTCAGAAAGAATGATTCTCCTAAAAGAGGTTCACTAAACAGATATAATTGAGACAGTATCCATATTATTATTATTTTTTTTGGGGGGGGGGGGGGACAACTTTGGATTGGTTATGGTGAGTATCGATTCACTTACCTATTAATATTTTTAAGACAACTACACAATAAGAAACAAAGAAATAAATCTTTTTAAAATCTGATCTGATTCTTTTTACCTCTTGACAAACACATAGAAATATTGTGGAATTATGTGTCATAACTGTTATACTGTTGATACTTAGAGAACAAAGACATGTAAATGTTCAAAGTTGGGTCTAGTACATTTCAGTATATCATTCCCATATTATATTATAACATCTATAACTGCATCTATGGGTGTCAGAATGTTTATGTGACCATTGCAACTAGCATCATTGACAAATGATTCAGCATGGCTATTAGTGTGGCATTTCTCCAAAACGACCATCTCACAACTTGGAAGGACACAATTTAAACCCTTTTAAACTCGTTCAGTTCACTGTAGGAAGCACAAGTGGTTCTTAGTGGCATGGTGCCTGTTTGATTCACATGTTGATAGCACACTGAGCTTTAAGGCTGTAAACATTTCCTATTAAAGGGTATGCAAAGATAGCACTCTGCCAACTATGTTACTCTGTTATCTGTTGGACAATGTTGAAACCATTATCAGTACATCTACCATCCCCAGGTGGCATTTGCCATAATTGGATCAAAACTGACATTTTTTTCTGGCAGTGTATATCAGCATAAACTGAATAGAATAGCATATAACTTAACAACAATGGTAGGTCCAGTAAGGAATGTTAATAACAATATGTAGATAAGGAACAACTCACTGTAAAGACGAATGTTGAGCTGCCACCGACAGACACAAATAAGGAACACACACACAATTCTAAATTTTTGCCCGCGGCCTTCCTCAGAAAGAGAACACTCATCCACACAATCACTCAGGCAAACTCATCCACACACGTCAGCCATCTCTGGCCGCCCAACACATTCTGACTACACGGCAAGTGGAAGGGAGGGGGAAGGAAGGAGTGGAGAGGGGGGTAAGTGTAGACGGAAGATAAGGGTGGGGATACAACAAGCAGAGGCGATGTCAGGCGGAAAATGAGATACAGTATGAAAAAGGAGAGTTTGGTGATTGGATCATTCATGCACAATTAGTGGGTAGAAGATCCAAAAAGCTTTCAGTCAGGTACTCACTGTGATTCATAACAAAAGTGGTGGAGACTTTGTCCACACGGAGGATGATGCATAAACTTCCATACTGTGCCTGGATTCACATATTTGTGTGCAATTTTTGCGTAACTCTGCATTCTCATGTGCATAATTTTGTGTACTTGCATGTATAATTTTGTAAAATAATAGTTAAAGCAGTCAAGATTGTGTATGATATTTTATTTTATTGTGATGACCAGTATGGATCTACATGGATCATCATCAGATCATGTTGTTGGTGAGGAGCTGGCACATCTCTTGTGGAGCAACATCGCTGGGCAGAAGTGTTGCTCCACAAGACATGGGCCAGCTCCTCACCAACAACATGATCTGATGATGATCCATGTAGATCCATACTGGTCATCACAATAAAATAAAATATCACACATTATCTTGTCTACTTTAATTATTATTTTATTAAAAATTTTTAGAGCACTGTTACGTCCTTAGGAACAATGTTTCACAAAATGGTAAATGCATAATTTTGTGTTCTTGTGTGTGCACTTTTGTTTACTTGAGTGTGTGTGAGTGATCCGCACTTTTTCAGATTCCACCAATACTTGTCCGTAAAAATTCAAACATGAAATCAACATTAATTTTTTTTTGACTGGACATTATATATTCAGTAAGTTTACAATATAATTGATGCTGGCAAAAGCAGCCAACTCAGTACTAGTTTGAAATATGTTCATTTGTCTCTGAGCACAGGCAATGTTAAGTTGTTCATAGACCCAATGTATGTAGAGTACACATTTCTAAGGTTATTGGTGCCAGCACTGCAGAGAACAGCACACACAGCCTTCACTTCACCTCTTGGTACTCCCTGAAATAGCTACAATGTAGGGGCAAGGCCATTCCCATCAGCCACTGCGTAGACTGTCAACGTATCTAGGGCAAGGGCAAACATAAATTTTACAAACACTATTCTACATCTACATAGATACTCTACAAATCACATTTAAGTGCCTGGCAGAGGGTTCATTAACCACTTTCATAATTTTTCTCTACCATTCCATTCTCTAATAGGGCGCGGGAAGAAAGAACGCCTACATCGTTCCGTTTTTGATCTGATTTCTCTTATTTTATTAGGATGGTCATGTCTCCCTAAATAGGTGGGTGCTGGCAAAATATTTTCACATTCAGAACTAAAAGTCGGTGATTGAAACTTCGCAAACAGATCACGCCGCAATGAATAACGTCTTTCTTTTAATGATTTCCACCCCCATTCGTGCAACATTTCCGTGCCGCTTTCCCCCTGTAATGTGATAAAACAAAACGAGCTGCCCTTCTCTGAACCTTCTCAATATCTTCCGTCAGTCCCACCTGGTGAGGGTCCCAAAGGGGCAACAGTACTCCAGGAGAGGACGCACAAGTGTGATGTAGGCAGTCTCTTTGGTGGAGCTGTTGCATCTTCTAAGCGTTCTGCCAATGAAACGTAACCTTTGGTTCACCTTCCCCACAATATTTTCTATGTGTTCTCTCCAGTCAAAGTTGTTCCTAATTGTAACTCCTATGTATTTGGTAGAATTTACGACCTTAAGGTTTGACTGATTTATCGAGTAATTGAAATTCAGTGGATTTCTTTTAGTGGTCATGTGTATTACTTCATACTTTTCTTTATTTAGTGTCAATTGCCAATTTTCGCACCAAGTAGAAATTTTGTCTAAATCGCTTTGCAGTTGCTTTTGATCCTCTGTTGACTTCACTAACCGATAAATGACAGCATCATCCGCGAACAGTCTAAGGGAGCTATTCAGATTATCTCCTAAATCGTTTATAAACACGAGGAAGAGTAAGGGACCTATAACGCTTCCCTGTGAAATGCCAGGTATCACTTCTGTTTTACTCAATGACTTACCGTCAATTACAACGAACTGTGTCCTTTCTGATAGGAAATCGTGAATCCAATCGCTCAATTGGGAAGATATTCCATAAGCACGCAATTTCATTAGAAGCCGCTTGTGGGGTGCAATGTCAAAAGCCTTCCTGAAATCCAGAAATATGGAATCGATTTGAGATCCCTTGTCGATGGCACTTAACATTTCATGTGAATAAAGGGCAAGCTGTGTTTTGCAAGAGCGATACTTTCTGAATCCGTGCTGACTATTGGTTAATAGGTCGTTCTCTTTGAGGTAGTTCATAATATTCGAACAAAGTATATGTTCCAAAATCCTACTGCAAATCGACGTCAATGAGATTGGCCTGTAATTTTGGGGATCACTCCTATTGCCTTTCTTGAATATTGGAGTAACTTGGGCAACTTTACAGTCTTTGGGTATGGATCTTTCGCTGAGTGATTGGTTGCAAATTATAGCTAAGTACGGAGCTATTGCATCAGCATACTCTGAGAGGAATCTAGTTGGTATACAATCTGGCCCGGAAGATTTATTTTTGTTTAGTGACTTAAGTTGTTTTACTACTCCAGGAACATCAACTTCTAAGTTTCGCATGCTGGCAGCTGTTCTTGGATTGAATACTGGAGTGTTCACTTTGTCTTCTTTGGTGAACGAATTTCGGAAGTCACTTTATACACTTCAAATGTTACTGCAGTTGCAAGTAGCATAAAAACAATCATAAAAAATACAAAATCTCCCCACACCCAAAAAAAAAAAAAAAAAAAAAAAAAAAAAAAAAAAAAAAAAAAAAAAAAAAAAACAAAAAAACAACAACAACTTCTTACCAATTTATGTCTCTCTCTCTATCTCTCTCAGCTGTCTGCTGCCTTTTCCCTCTTCTCTGCTCCTCCCCTTTTGACACCCCCTCCATTCCTTTCACTACACAAGCTGAGCTGTACGGATATTTCTATTGTCACCTTTGCCCTGCATCCTTCCTCTGCTATCTACCCTCCTGTCCTAAATATATGTTTGTAGTATTTAGGAGCTTGTCTAATAACTATTGTACATAGTGCATTTCTAGACTGACAGCACCAATAAATAAATATTTAGTATGATTAGTACTTACCTGCACTCGTGTTTGTTCCATATATCATGGCATGTTAAAGGTTCTACGCAAACAATTTCATTACAGGAAATGTTAGATAAACAATTTCTTTCTACATTTTGAGCAAGCACAGCTTGTGCCCATTGAGTTCCATTCACTGATGGTGGGAGTGGAAGGTTTTTGTCATCAAAACGTATATCATCAATGCAGCCTGCAACAGACAAGAAGTCAACAATCTAAAATAAATTAAACACAATTGTGGGAACAGGACAAATTACTATTTGTGTTTAAATGTTTCTGATATTAAACTAATTAAGGCATTGTTATTATTATTATTATTGTGTGAAATGGAGTTAACTGCAGTACCTTGTAACTGGGAGCACAATCGGTTTGGATGATAAATGAGATATCTTCAGAACTGAGCCAGTGCTGCTACCTATGGGTTGATATAATTCTAGGCTAAAGGAGACATAGTTACTTACTTACGTATTTATCTTTCACAGGGTGTCTTATTTATCAGACAGGAACTCGTCTGTTTCAATTAACCCTTTCGTGGTTGTTGGGACATATACGTCCCACTAACTTCGGACCTCATTTGTACCAGAAGGTGGCGAGTTGTGTAATTCTGCATAGTGCTGACATCTGTTGGTGGCCCTTCAGAACGCGGAAAAAAATCAAGGCACTGAAATTCTTACAGTGTGGAAGGCTGTGACTGTTTATATGGGCTGCCGCGTGAATTTTCGCGCCGTAACCATTATTTACTGTGCCTTGAATCAGTTTTCATCGTTTTCTCGCTACCGAAAATGTCCTAAGTAAGTATATTTGCTATTTTATGTTTCTTAGAAGTTTACAAACAACAATGACACTTTCTAAAACTCATTTTACTTCAAAAGTTTTTTTTAGTGAATTTACAATTAGTGGGGTGCATGTGTCCCAGTGACCATTGTGTAGCCCTATAGTGCCTTTATGTTGTGATATTATAGTACTCATATTTCAAAGAAAAACAGTTTTTCTGTAAATTTTTGCGCTAATAAAACACGGTATGTGGTTTACTATTATCTGCATTTTCTATTATAGAAGTTGCGAGATAGCTCTCTCGCCCCCCCCCCTTTTTTTTTTTTTTTTTTTTTTTTTTTTTTTTTTTTTTTTTTTAATATGGTGTGCATTACAAATTTTTGAATCATGTACTTGTTTAGACCCTATGACAGTTAGGATAACTTAAGAAATTATTTTAAAAAATCTTAGGTAAATCGATACCAGAAATGATCAGTGGGAGATATGTGTCCCACCTTTTTTTTTTTGGAAAAATGGAATGTGCTAAAATTTTTTGAGTGTCATATTTGTAATCCTGACCCAAATCAGACTCTGTAACAGCTGAGATAACTTAAGATATTCTAAAAAATGAGTAAAAACCACAAAAGGGTTAAGTAAACATATTTTTATATAAATAAAAACGAGATAGAATGGTTGGCCAGTACTTACCATTGTGCTGTACCGCCGATAGTCACACAAATGAAGAATCAGAAAAAAGGGGACAAAAAGGACAAGGACAAGCTTTTGGAACACAGTTCCTTCCTCTTTTTCTTCTTCCCTTCTCTCCCACCTGACGAAGGAACTGTGTTCCGAAAGCTTGTCCTTGTCCTTTTTGTCCCCTTTTTTCTGATTCTTCATTTGTGTGACTATCGGCGGTACAGCACAATGGTAAGTACTGGCCAGCCATTCTATCTCGTTTTTAACAATATTTATCATCTCTGAGGAGATTTTTCATCATTAATCGAATTTTTATATAAATAATGAGAACAAATCCTCAATATGATACCCGAGGTGTAGTCCACAGGCTGGCTGCCCACAAAATTCCTTGTATGAAGGGGGAAGGTCGGTGAATCAGCAGGTTATGGAAAAAGTTCAAATCATTATACTTTGTTATTATTAACAATTGTGGGTGCTATGTAAGGTGGTCCCATTTTATAGTATTGTAGAGTATCTGCATTCGTTCTGTCATTGTTTTTGTTTAGGTTATCAATAATTTATTTAAAAAAATATGTTGTGTTCTCTTACAAAGATTACAGGTTCTTTCTTTCCAGATATTTCCAATGAAGACAGAACTTATAATTCTCCAGGTGAGGCCACTAATTCTTCAGTATCAACTAGTGATAACTGCTCCCACTCTCCTGAACCCGAAGAAGACGTCACCAGAAAAGATGCAAGAGTATCTGAATCAATAACTGTTCTCAAGTGGGCCCTTGTAGGAAGAGACCAAGAAAAGTCTATTTCTATATATGTACGTACATACTCTGTGATCCACCCAAAGGTGCATGGTAGTACTACTACTGCTTACTTGCTTTTCTGTTCTACTCCCATGTAGAATGAGAGAAAAATGAATGCTTGTATGCATCTGTGTAAGCCATAATCTCTCTAATCTTATCTTTGCGGGCTTTATGCAAAATGTAGGTTGGCAGCAGTAGAATCATTCTACAGTCCGCCTAAAATTCTGGCCCTCTAAATTTCTTCAACAGTGCTTCTCAAAAAGATCGAATCTACCAGTTACAAACCTAGCCGCCCGCCTCTGAAGTGCCTGTAAGTTCTCCTTTAAACTGTTCTGCTGGGGATCCCAAACACCTGAGCAATACTCAAGACAGGGTTGTACAATTGTTTTATATATAGTTTCCATTACAGACAAATCACATCTTCCCAAAATTCTCCCAATAAAGTAAAGTCAACCATTCACCTTCCCCGTGACTATTCTTATATGCTCATCCCATTTCATATCTCTGAGCAGCGTTACACCTAGGTATTAAATGACACGACTCTGTCAAGCAGCACACTACTAATGCTGTATTCAAGCATTATGGCAGTGTTTCTCCTACTCAGCTGCATAACCTTACATTTTTCTACATTTAGTGCTACTTGCCATTTCTCACACCTCCTAGAAATTTGGTGTAAGTCATCCTGCATCCTACTACAGTCATTCAATGACAACACCCTCTTGTACACCACAACATCGTCAGCAAACAGCCGCAGACTGCAACTCACTCTCCCCGTTAGAACATTTATGTAAATAGAAAATGATACTAGTCCTATCACAATTCCTTGGGGCACCCCTGACGATACTCTAGTCTCTGATGAACACTTTCCATCAAGGACAATGTGCTGGGTTCTATTACTTAATTAGTGTTCGAGCCACGCTTATATTTTGGTAGCTATTCCATAAGCTCGTACCTTTGTTAGCAGTCTGTAGTATGGTACTGTGTCAAACACCTTTCAAAAATCAAGAAATATGCAGTCTGCCTGTTGTCAGTCATCCTTAGCAAGCAAGCATTACCATCAAAGTGAATGAAAAAATTACAAACAAAAAGTCAGAAGTTGAAAACACTTTTAATAATTATTTTTTAAATGTTGTGGATAATAAAGGATCCAAACGTTCATTAGAAGAAGCTAGGCAGTTGATGGAACAGGGCATACCTAGACAGTTTGATACAATGGAAATCCCACCCACCTCTCAATCTGAAATTAGGAAAGTAATAAACTCTCTAAAGAGTAAAAGCTCTCATGGCATTGATGGGAAGGTATTAAAAGCTTGTTTCCAAGAAATATGTAGGATTCTTAGCCACATTTGTAATAGCTCACTGGAGCAGGGTATTTTCCCTGATAGACTGAAATATGCTATTGTCAAACCACTGCATAAAAATGGTGATACATTGGAAGTCAACAACTACCGCCCAATCTCACTTCTGACAGCTCTATCAAAAATTATTGAAAAAGTAATGTATTCCAGAGTAGCTTCACATATTGATAAAAATAAAGTTCTAACAAATTGTCAGTTTGGTTTCCAGAAAGGCTTTTCAACAGAAAATGCAATATATATTTTCACTAATGAAATATTAAATGCTCTGGATAACGGTAAATCACTCGTTGGGATTTTTTATGATCTATCAGAGGCCTTTGATTGTGTTAACCATGGAATTCTTCTAGATAAGCTTAAGTATTTTGGTATGAGTGGGAAAGTGCACAAATGGTTTAAATCATACCTAACTGGAAGAGTTCAGAACGTTGATATAAGTAATTCACAAAATACAAACAAACAGCCGAGTCCTCAAACTGGGGAACTATCAAGCATGGGGTTTTGCTGTTGTTAAGATATATTAATGATTTGCCTTTCTATGTCCATAGCGATGCCAAGCTAGTTCTCTTTGCTGATGATACAAGTATCGCTATCACAACCGAATCACAGGAATTAACAGATGAAATTGTCGATGAAATATTTCAGTGAATTATTAGGTGGTTCTCAGTTAATGGACTTTCTTTAAATTTTGAAGAAAAAAAAAAAAAAAAACCACAGTATATTCAGTTTCACACAATAAATGGCATCACACCATTAATTAATATTGCCGCGAGAGACCACAAACACCGACTGGCTGCGTGGCGCAGGGGGTAGCGTCACGGACTGCGGTGCAGAAGGTTGCCGGTTCAATCCCAACCACCGGCAAAAATTTATTTCTTTGTATTTTACAATTCCAGAAGGTTCTACATCTTTCTCATGTTCACTTGTAAATTCTACTTGTTTCTTATGTTAACTGTTCTTCTAATTTCTGGTAAATTCTGTCTGTGTATAAATAGCAGAGCACTCTGCCTGAGAGGCAGTCAGTGCTGCGTGTATGTTGAGTTTGTAATAAGCGTGCTTTCAGTATAAGTGCTGTGTTTAGTTGCCTTCGAAGTCAAGCCTACTTCCATTGCAACGTGACATTGTTTGGTGGAGGCGCCGGGTACACTGTGCAACAGCTGCATCACCGTGGCTCCAATAAGGCAACGTAAAAGCCTTCGCTTACACGGACTGGAACCGGAATACAAGGGATATACCGAGTACATCCTTCCAAAAGTCTGTATTATCAGAAGAACGATGGAGACGAAACCAGCAATAAGCCAGCTGCACATTAGACACCCGTCGGTGTTCTCTGGAGATGCTGGACAGGACCCCAACAAATGGCTAAAAGGGTTCGACTGAGTCGCCAAGTACAACAGGTGGGATCATACAATGTGCTTGGTCAACGTTTATTTCTGCCTGGATGGAACAGCCCAGCAATGGTTCGAAAACAACGAAGACAAGTTGAATGACTGGGAGACGTTCCAGGAGGAACTTAAGAAGACGTTTGGAGACCGCCAGCGACAAATCCGCTCGGCGGAAGAACAACTGAAGAACCGGGCCCAATGACATGGTGAGCCGACACAATCATACATACAGAGTGTTTTGGCGCTGTGTAACGTAGTCATTCCGAACATGACTGAAACGGACAAAATCACGCACCTGATGAAGGGAATTGCAGAAGATATGTACCAAGCTCTTCTGATAAAAGACGTCGCTACAACGGAAGAGTTCATCAAGTGGTACCAGCCTATTGAAGAGATGCAACAAAGGAGGGTTGGACGCAAGAAGTATGACAGACTCCCAAATGTAGTCCCTATGGCCGTTGTGGAAGACCAGCAGGACTTGGCTTCTCTCATACGACAAATCGTGAGAGAAGAATTACAACAGTGGATGGCAGCCGGGACTATTAGACCGAGCGAGCATCAGATTATGGCCATGGATGTGAGCCCTGTAAGTCACGAGGTAGCCGACGCCGCTGAGGACAATGTATTTCATTCATTAGCTCCTGTCTGCTCTGACTACCGCACCCGACGTGAAGAATGGCGTCGCCCTGCTATGACTTACGCTGCAGCCGCCAAACGGCAGCCCATGAACCGACCGACGCGACCACAGCCAACTCCCCCGGTAACTATGACGCCCCGCAGAAGAACAGACGTCTGGAGGACAGAAGACAACACACCACTGTGTTTCCACTGTGGACGCCCTGGACATGTCGTACGCTACTGCAGAGGGAGGAGGCGAGTATTCGATGATTATTTTGCCGCAAGACGTTAGCCGTCGGAGCAGTTCTATCCAAGGCAGTCACCTGCTGATGAGTTCAGTCGACCTATGGGAAGAAGCCCATCGCCGTACCCTAGACGAGGTCGCTCCCAAACGCGCCGCAGCCGTTCACCATCGCTGTACAGAGGTACCAGCCGCTCCCCTAGCTGCCGCACCCAGGAAAACTAAGCGAGGTGACCATCTACGGAGGTGAAGCCGCCGCAGATGAAAATCCTCCATGGACGACAGGCGCCAAGATGTCGGGAAATCTCATTGACGTCATAATCGACGGCCAACCTGTCCGGGCACTTGTTGATTCAGGGGCCTCTTTTTCTGTATTATCGGATAATTACCGCCGCACATGAAAGAAGATAATGTTCTGTGATACGGGAGCAACTGTGCTGAAGGTCATGAATGGAAAGTACGTCCATCCAGCAGGAACTTGTCTCGCAAGAATAACCATTAACAACAGGACGCAGCCGTTTGAATTTGTCGTGTTAACAGAATGTAGTCACATTTTCATCCTCGGATGGGACTTCCTTCAGGCATCCCAAGCTATCATTGACTGTGGAAGATCTGAGCTGCAAATTGAAGAAGTTGTTCCACCAGATACACGTAATACAGAATTTTCTGGGAAGTTATTTTTCGTTGACAATGTGACGATACCGCCATTGACAATGAGAAGAGTTACAGTCACAAACACAGATTGCTGGTTAAACTGTGAAGTTCTTTTTGATAGTAAAAAGTTTATCAGGCTCACAAAAGAAATTTACATACCAGCGGCTATCATAAGCATTACCGGTGGTCAAGGGGAGATTTGGATCACAAATTGTCACGAGCAGTCACAACTTATCCCCAAGGGAATGTGTATCGGGACAGCTGAACCAATCCAGGACAGTGAGCTCAACGTCATCAATGAAGACCCATGCCCTGCTATTAGTACAGACAACACGCTGGAGGACACAAACGCGTAATTGTCAATAGGGCCTGGACTGACCAAGGAACAACGCCAGCGGGTGTTAGGTATACTACGCCAATTTTCGGGTGCCTTCACACCTCAGCAGGAGAAAAGTCAGACGAAACGGCCCACGATAAAGCACCGTATCAATACTGGGGACCACCCGCCAATTAGCCAGCGTTCGTATAGAGTGTCGCCAGCTGAAAGATGGATAAATTGGGATTAAGTGGAGAAGATGTTGCGAGATGACATTATTCAACCTTCGGAGAGTCCTTGGTCATCTCCGGTGGTCCTCGTAAAGAAGAAGGATGGCACGTGGTGATTCTGTGTCGACTATCGATGGCTGAACAGTATCACAAAGAAAGATGACACCTTAGACTGCTTGAAAGGAGCTACATACTTCTCAACTATGGACATGCAGACAGGTTACTGGCAAATCGAGGTTGACGAAGCTGACAGGGAGAAGACGGCTTTTATTACACCTGACGGTCTCTATGAATTTAAAGTAATGCCATTTGGATTATGTAATGCTCCAGCCACATTCGAACGCATGATGGACAACTTGCTTCGACACCTTAAGTGTACGACGTGTCTCTGCTATTTAGATGACATTGTCGTTTTCTCGAAAACATTTGAAGAACATCTGAGTTGCCTGTCAACTGTGTTGGAGTGTGTTCAGGCTGCAGGTCTCCGCCTCAATCCAAAGAAGTGCCTCTTCGTCGCCAAAGAGATAAAAATTCTGGGGCACCTAGTCAACAGAGATGGTGTCCGTCCTGATCCAGATAAAGTAAGGGCAGTCACAGAATTTCCAACTCCTCAGCAGATTCGTGATGTGAGAAGATTTCTCGGACTGTGCTCAAACTACCGACGTTTCATAAAAGGATTTTGTAACAAGGCACGTCCATTACAAGAACTTCTGCAGGGAGACGCCAAATTTTACTGGGATGAGACAAAAGAAAGAGCTTTCCAAGCACTTAAGGAGGCTCCAACTTCCACACCAGTGCTAGCCTTGTACGACGAGAATGCAGAAACGGAACTTCACACAGATGCGAGTGGCTATGGGATTGGTGCAGTGCTTGTACAAGTTCAGGAAGGTGCCGAAAAAGTGATTGCCTATGCGTCAAGAGTACTCTCAAAGTATGAGATAAACTACTCTACAACTGAAAAAGAATGTCTCGCGGTTATCTGGGCTATCAACAAGTTCCGGTCGTATTTATTCGGCAAACCATTCACCGTCGTGACAGACCACCATTCTTTGTGTTGGCTGACTAGCTTGAAGGATCCATCAGGTCGATTAGCAAGATGGGCACTAAGACTCCAAGAGTACGATGTCACAGTGGTATTCAAGAATGGGCGCAAACACAAGGATGCTGACTGCCTTTCGAGGAATCCATTAGTGGAACACAACAGCATTAATGAAATATCAGCTCTAACTGAATTAGATGATGTTACAGCTGAACAGAGGGAAGATCCAACACTATTAAAAATGATAGAGGCCTTGGAGGAAGGAGAACCGACCAATGCAGAGTTCCAACTTATAAACGGAACATTGTATAAGAGCAACTACGATCCACTGGGCCCCAAATGGCTACTTGTTGTTCCAGCTCATCTCCAGCCAGCTATTCTCAAATATTTCCATGATGCTCCAATATCCGGTCATCTGGGATTCGTGAAGACCCTAGACAGAATCAGACGCAGGTATTACTGGAAAGGTCTCTACCGATCTGTCAAGCACTATGTGAGTCACTGTAAAGAGTGCCAGTGACGGAAGCATGTGCCGCAATTACCTCCAGGACATCTCGTACCGATTCCGCCGGCAGCAGCTCCATTCCACTGAGTTGGGATCGATCTTTTAGGGAGGTTCCCGAAGTCGACAACCGGTAACTGACTACCTCAGACGCTACGCTGTCACCAAACCTGTGCCGACTGCAGAAGCTCCAGAGATCGCAAAATTCCTTGTAGAAGACATTTTTTTGAAGCATGGAGCACCACGTGTCATGATATCTGATCGTGGAAAAGTATTCCAGTCAAAACTAGTATCAGAGGTAATGTCACGGTGCAACATTGTCCACAGAATGACAACTGCATACCATCCTCAGACAAATGGTCTTACGGAACGTTTTAACAAAACGTTAGCCGACATGCTGTCGATGTACGTCGATGTTGAGCAGAAGGATTGGGATACAATTCTGCCAGTCGTGACATTTGCTTACAACACCACAAGACAAGACACCACAGGCTTCACTCCATTTTTCCTGCTCCATGGCCGTGAAGCTGAGACGACAATGGATACACTGTTCCCGTTCCAACCGGACGACACTCAGGATGACTATGTTAAACAGCTCATCACCAGGGTCGAAGAAGCAAGACAGCTGGCTCGCATACGGAAATTGGACGCCCAGGAGAAGGACCGTCAGCGGTATAACGACAAGCACCGAACTGTTGTGTACAGCCCAGGAGATCTGGTATGGATTTTTACCCCTGTACCGAAGGTTGGACTGTCAGAAAAGTTATTGAAGCAATACTTTGGTCCATATTGTGTCATACGCCGCCTGTCAGACATCACATACGAAGTTGAGGATTATGAGCCGTCGTCAAAACGTCAAAAACGAAGAGACATTGTTCATGTCCTGCGCATGAAGCCTTACTAGGATCTTGCAGAGCAGGTAGACGACAATGGCTCCTTGTTCAAGGACTTTAAGGACGGTAATGTTCCTGATGAAGCCATGACAGGAACGTCTGTCGTCGATAATCATGGAGAAGGGAAGGATTCTCTTGAACTGTCATACAGAGGACCCATGACACGGTCAAGATCCAGGACATTGCAGCTGGCTCCACAGGGATCATAACAGCGGGTCGCTGTTTCTCCAGGACAGTGAGCAATGCCGCGAGAGACCACGAACACCGACTGGCAGCGTGGCGCAGGGGTAGCGTCACGGACTGTGGTGCAGATGTCGCCGGTTCAATCCCGACCATCGGCAAAAATTTATTTCTTTGTATTTAACAATTCCAGAAGGTTCTACATCTTTCTTATATTCACTTGTAAATTCTACTTGTTTCTTATGTTAACTGTTCTTCTAATTTCTGGTAAATTCTGTCTGTGTATAAATAGCAGAGCACTCTGCCTGAGAGGCAGTCAGTGCTGCGTGTATGTTGAGTTCGTAATAAACGTGCTTTCAGTATAAGTGCTGTGTTTAGTTGCCTCCGAAGTCAAGCCTACTTCCATTGCAACGTGACAATATTGCCTTCAACCAGAAATCTATAGCTATGGTAGAATATTCAAAATTTTTAGGTTTATGCATTGATGAGGGATTGAATTGGAAGAAACACACTGAAGATCTGCTGAAACGTTTGAGCTCAGCTACTTATGCTATTAGGGTGATTGCAAAATTTGGTGATGTACAACTCAGTAAACTAGCATACTATGCCTATTTTCATTCTCGCTTTCTTATGGCATCATATTCTGGGGTAATTAATCATTTAGTAAGAAAGTATTCATTGCCCAAAAGCGGGTCATCAGAATAATTGCTGGAGCCCACCCAAGATAATCCTGCAGACATTTATTTAAGGATCTAGGAATCTTTACAATATATATATTCACTTATGAAATTTGTTATTAACAATCCAACTGAATTCAAATGTAATAGCAGTGTGCATAGCTACAACACTAGGAGAAATGGTGACCTACACTATTCAAGTTTAAATTTAGCTCTGTCACAGAAAGAGGTCAATTATTCTGCCACAAAAGTATTTTAAACTTTGCCAAAAATTCCTCTACGTCTTTCGTACCAGAACTAAATGATGTCCATTCATTCTTTAAGTGGGATTCTAACAATTGTTTTTCTGCTCTTTCTAGCACAAACACTCTCCTAGCCAATTTGAGCAATTTATCAACTTTAGTGACCATTGTCACTTCTTTAGTTTAGTGCACCTGATCTATTAAGGGGATTCCTGCAATTCCCCACCCAATAACGCAGGTCCAGAAATCTGCAGCCATGACTTTCACACAGTCGACAAAGGCTTTGGCTGATACCCTCTACTCAGCTCCAAACCAAAGGACCCTGATCCACTCTAGAAACAATGGTTTCAATTTGCTCTGATTGCACCTTGTGTGCGAGGCCAGCAATCTTCATGAATTCCGTTGGCTGCCTGTACAATCTGAGGATGTTCTCAGAACGCAAGCAACATTAGTACTGACATAAGCAACAACTTACAGATGACTGCACCCCATACACTCAATAGCCTCCGGCAAGGCCGCTTCCACATTTTGGATGAGGTCTCCTGGCAGACATACCAAATGCACATCACAATTCTTTCCGGATCTGGATGTTATCTGCTTAAGGGGCTCCATAATGTACCTAACATTGGAGCTCCCTATCACTAACAGAACCCTTTCCTGTGTGTCTACTCAGACCCTGCTGAAGGAACGGCCACCTGATCACTCTCAAGATGAACAGGCGATGCCACATGACTAGCCTCCAATTTGGCCCTCCGCCTTGAGTGACAGGAATGCACTGAGAGAATGGAAAAAATTTAGGTATGTAGCTGATCAGCTGCACTATAAATTAAAGGGTAAACTTAGTTTAAGTAGTTTGCAAGCCTAGGGACTAGTAACAAAAGAAATTAAGTCCCATATATTTACAAACATTTGAACTTTTTTTTAAAATTGGAAAACACTAACTATCTTTCTTAATAATTCAAAAATTATATAAGGTACTTTCCTGGGGAGATAAATTTATATAAAAAATAAAAAAACAGATGACTTACCCAAAGGACAGGCTTGTCGACAGACACAAATAAAATCACACACAAACACACATACAAACTTTTGCAACCGTTGGTTGCTTCTTCAGGAAAAGAGGAAGAAAGGAGGGGAGAAAGGGAAGGATATGGGTTTTAAGGAAGTGGGAAAGGAGTCATTCCAATACCAGGAGTGGAAGGACTTACCTTAGGGAAAAAAGAAGAAGGTAAACAAATACACACACACTCACACATATCCACACGCAAACACACCTAGACAGAATTCTGAATGTTTGTGTGTTTTTATTTGTGTTTTATGTTTCTATCGACGAGCCTGTACTTTCGGTAAGTCAAACAATCTTTATATATAAATTATAGAGGGAAACGTTCCCGGTGGGATAAACAAAAATAAAAAAATAGAAAAGAGATGACTTACCAAAAGGATTGGCTCGTCGATAGAAACAAATAAAAACACACACAAACACACATACAAGCTTTCGCCACCACTAGCAGCTTCTTCAGGAAAAAGAGGAAAAAAGGGGAGGAAAAAGGGAAGGATATGGGTTTTAAGGAAGGGGAAAAGGAGTCATTCCAATCCCAGGAGAGGAAGGACTTACCCTAGGGGAAAAGAAGGAAGGTAAACAAATACACACACACTCAGACATATCAAAACGCAAACACACCTAGATAGACATTTGTAAAAAGTTTGCGTTTCGATATGTCTGAGTGTGTGTGTATTTGTTTACCTTCCTTCTTTTCCCCTAGGGTAAGTCCTTCCACTCCTGGGATTGGAATGACTCCTTTTCCCCTTCCTTAAAACCCATATCCTTCCCTTTTTCCTCCCCTTTTTTCCTCTTTTTCCTGAAGAAGCTGCCAGTGGTGGCAAAAGCTTGTATGTGTGTTTGTGTGTGATTTTATTTGTTTCTATCGACGAGCCGGTCCTTTTGGTAAGTCATCTCTTTTCTATTTTTTATTTTTGTTAATCTTTATATATATATATATATATATATATATATATATATATATAATATAGTGAGGACAGTTTACTACTCACCGCAAAGACGTGGCGACGAGCTGCGACAGGCACATACAAAAGACACACACATACAACACATTCAGCTATCGGCCATGGCCTTCTTCAGAAATAGAGCACTCACGCAATCACACAGGCA
This sequence comes from Locusta migratoria, assembly GCA_026315105.1. NCBI lineage: Eukaryota > Metazoa > Arthropoda > Insecta > Orthoptera > Acrididae > Locusta > Locusta migratoria. The sequence continues at coordinate 8,459,645 of CM048750.1, read as the reverse complement.
CACAACACAGTCATACAACCATCACCTCCGACTGCCACACTTGATTCGAAGTGTGGCAGTCGGAGGTGATGGTTGTATGACTGTGTTGTGTGCCTGTGTGATTGCGTGAGTGCTCTATTTCTGAAGAAGGCCATGGCCGATAGCTGAATGTGTTGTATGTGTGTGTCTTTTGTATGTGCCTGTCGCAGCTTGTCGCCACGTCTTTGCGGTGAGTAGTAAACTGTCCTCACTATATTATTTATTCCAACCTGGACTCTCCAATTTTATATATATAATATTTTTATATATATATATCTAGGTGTGTTTGCATTTGGATATGTGTGAGTGAGTGTGTATTTATTTACCTTCCTTTTTCCCCCTAAGGTAATTCCTTCCACTCCTGGGATTGGAATGACTCCTTTTCCACTTCCTTAAAACCCGTATCCTTCCCTTTCTCTTCTCCTTCCTTCCTCTTTTCTGAAGAAGCAACCAATGGTTGAAAAAGCTCATACATGTGTTTGTGTGTGATTTTATTTGTGTCTGTCGAAGAGCCTGTCCTTTGGGTAAATCATCCATTTTCTATTTCTTAATAATTCCTTAGTTAATGTGTATTCATTTTGAGGCATATATGGATATTTAAAAAAATTGAACCTTTGCACATGATTGACATACTATGAGTTCATATCTATTATGTAGAAGGACACATGTTTATGAACAATATTTTTAACATGTTGGGCAGACATATTCACCTAATGCTATAAGCAATATGGCCCAAATTTTCAAACGGGATTGAATGCTGGATGTGACATCTTGTTAGTGTGTGTGTGTGTGTGTGTGTGTGTGTGTGTGTTTGTGTGTGTGTGTTTTTTTCCTCCATAAAACATATGATCAAAATGGTGGTTTCCTTATGAGTCATGAGAAAGTTACTCCTTTATGGATGGTTAGTGGGTATGTGGGGGGATGGCATGTGACTAAGGAGATGGATGGGTTTATGATTACCTCGGAGAGATCATCACGTATTTGGAGAGGGCTACTCGAGACTGTAGATACAACTAATCTGTATGGAAAAGACTTATCCCTGTGGATTGAGTGGCAACTACTGAAGTGGAGGTATTGTTGCTGGTTGGCAGGTTACATGAGGATAGAGGTACTGCAGTAGCCAACATTGGGACGGAGTTCAACACTGAGTAAAGTGGCACATAGAGATGAGGAGAACCAAGTGTAGTGAATGAGCAATATGGATAGGGTGCCCACAGAGCTTTTCCACATCATGAACACAAGAGCCTCCAATAAACTTCCCAAGCATGCTCTTATAACACATAATTCACTAATGAACTAACAGAGGAAAATTAATATAAATTTCATAAAACTCATTCTATTAGAGAATAAAATAAAATTAAAGATAATACCAACTCAAAACCCCTTGAGTTGAAAAGGCATACATACAGATGGTATTTACTACATATTCAGAGATTATTAAGAAAACAATTAGAAAATTAATTAGAAAATCTATCTGCTATACTACAGTATACTTTCACAATATAAAACATGTTACTGGAAATATTATTCGCAAGACCAGCATAACTACACTTGCCTTCCATTACTCTAATCTCATTTATTATAAAATTATAATGACAAAAATTTTAAACACAAAAACAAGAAAAAATGGTTTCAAAATACCTTGTACAATACTTACCATTCTGAAAATCACCAAAAAGTTGAAGCATATTTTTATTTCCCATTTCTGTAAATCCACCAGCATACAATTCATTGTGTATACTAATAAAATTCCACTGATTGCTTTCATTATAATATCGGCCTTCCCCAATGTCAAGTTTTAGAATGGCTGTAAATGCATACTGTATGACCTAAGGAATTTTTTCAAGAGTGTCAGTTAGTTTCAACATTGTAAATATTGACATTCAAATTAAATTGATGTAAAATGTTAAAAACTGAAAAATACAGATCCAGACAACTAAACACAATGAACAATTGAAGTCTATAAAAATCCTGAATAAATGAAAATCCTTTTCACTTAGCTGTTACATTCGCAAAAAGACATGTGGGCTCAATGGAACTTACCTTTCCTGAGACTTAACTCCTGGCATTATAATTACATCACATTTAGTGTGCTTCCCTCTTAACCTGACTTCTCAATGCCCAATGACAAGTTCCAACTGCCCCCACCCCCCACTTTCCCCCGCATCCATACAATCTACCCATTCCACAGTCTCACTTCTTACAGACACCAACCAGTTTCTCCTTCTCTACTGTGGAGAAGGAACTTGTGGATTCAAAGTATGAAAAGTTGATATTATTTTTGAATGTTTCTATCAACTGTTATGGTTCCAAAAAACTAACACAAATTATAGATTCATAGGCTTTTCTGGTGCAATACTTCTCCATAGTTTTTTTGGGCCTATGCCATATCTTGAAGTCAAGCTGATCAATATTTCAGTGCTCTATCTGTTCGTCATCTTCAGGGGACCCTGCTGCTGAATTCCATTGATGACAAATGCTGAGGGCAGAAATCGCTGTCCTAAATAGGCCAGCTTGTGGTGTATGGCACATGCGCTGCTTGCCATAGGTACTGCCCAAAGACAGGTCTTGTACCACCACTGGTGGCAGCAGTGCCCATGATATAGCTTCTGTGTGAGTGTAGGAAGACTTTCATCAACAGATCAATCCACACAGTTCAGGATAGATGTGAAGGTTTCAAAAGTAGTTTAACAGCCTAAAATGCTATACTGTAGACTCTTTTCTCTGAGAGGCACTTGATGGATTAAATAATAAACTGTGAATGCTAGGCTTATTCTTCGATTTAACAAAAGTGTTTGTGTTGATCACAAAATATTGTTGCCTCTTTCTTTAATAACAGACAGCAGAAGGTGATCCTCTACAGTGTTGAAAATGGCTGTGATATGTACTCACAACAGGGCCTATTAAGTATGGGGTGCCCCAGGGTTCTGTTGTGGGACCACTGTTGTTTCCCATTTGTGTAAATGACATGCGCTCTAGTCTAACAAGCCATTCTAATATATGTTTTCTGACAACTTCAGTTTCATAGTGGAGGATGTTGTTGGCAATAATGGCACGGTGTCAAATAATGCAGTGAAAGAAATACGTTCATGGCTTGTAGAAAATAATTTGATGCTAAACCACAGTAAGACTCAATTTTCACAGTTTATAACACACAAGTCGACAAAAAGTGAAATTTTGATTACACAGAATGGCCACATGATAAGTGAGACTGAAAAATTCAAATTTCCTGTAATTCAGATAGATAAAGCCTATGTTCAGGATCTTGTTCAAAAACTAAATGTTCTGTTATTTACCATTAGAACAATACCTGAACTTCATTTACCATTAGAAAAATACATGAACCAATAAGTGATGACTCAATACAAAAAATAGTCTACTTTGCTTATTTTCTTTCACGTATGACATATGGTGTTATTTTTTAGACTAACCCCTCTGGTTCAAAAAGTGTATTTATTGTGCAGAAACAGGAGGTTCAAGCAATATGTGGTTAAGCTCAAGAACATCTTGTCGACCCCTGTTTAGTAGCCTGAGAATAATGACAACGGCCTCTCAATACATATTCTCTTTAATGCCATTCATTGTTAATAATATTTGGTTATTGCCAAGAGTTAGCAGCTTCACTCAGTTAATATTGACAGAAATTCGGTCTGTATTTTGATCTCTCTTTTCTGAACCTTGTGCAGTAGAGTGTGCAGTATTCTGCCATACCATGTTTCTTCTTTTTACTTACGCTTAGGCCTGTTGTTTGCATAGGATTACTGTACAGTTCACTTTATCAATACTAATCTTTTGTTACAATCTGATGTACTGAATTCATCCATGACCATGGAGACTTGTTACTAAATTCAGTCCTGTGAAACGTGATAAGTAAAAGTAGATAAATAAGAGCTACAGGCACGAGTAGGTATGATAATGAATAGGAACAGAGAGATGTAGATAAGCTACTATGAATAGCAAAATGAACTCATTATTGTACCTAAGATAGACATGAAGCCATAATCCAACATGACAGTACTGGTTTATATGTCAGCTAGCTCTGTAAATGACGAGGAGGTTTAAAAAGTGTATGAAGGAGTATAGGAAAGTATTCAGTCAGTTAAGGAAGAAGGAAGACTGTGTTGGGAGACTGGAATTGATTGTAAGTATAGGAAGAGAAGAGAAAACAGTAGAGGAATAGCAATGGTGGTAGAAGTATGAAAGTGGAAATTGTTTGTTAGAATTATGCAAAAAACAGAATTTAGTCATAATAAACACTTGGTTTAAGAATCATGAAAAAAGACTGTTTATTTATTTTTTATTTACATCAATTATTACAACATTTCATCACTGGAGAAATTATTTTTGATCTGTGATGACCACCAGCAGAAAAAATAAATACAATAAAATAAAATAATAATAATAAAACAAATAGTATAAAAAAAGTGATTGAATAAATTACCCAATGCACAGGCTCATTGATAGACACAAAAACACAAATAAACACACACACACACACACACAAGCTTTTGCAACCATTGGCTGCTTCTTCAGGTAAAGAGGAAGGGAAAAAGGAAAGGATGTGGGTTTTAAGGGAGTCATTCTAATCCCGGGAGTGAAAGGACTTACCTTGGGAGGGGGGGGGGGGGGGGGGAGAGAAAAGGCAAACAAGCACGCACACACACACATACATGCACGCAAACGCATCAAGGTAGACATTTGTAGAGGGCAAAGAAGTTGGACAGAGATGACAGTTGAGGCAGAGACTTTGTCCAGAAAACTGGTGCAAAGATGTTAAAGAATGGTGGGCAGGAATTTGAATTTAGCGGAGGTTGAGACCAGGTGGGCAACGGGAAGAGAGAATATGCTGAAGGGCAAGTTCTCATCTCCGGAGTTCTGAAAGATTGGTGTTGGTGGGAAGTACCCAGATAACTCGGACGGTGAAACACTGTGCTAAGTGTGCACCAATGCATATTTAGCCACAGGGTGATCCTCATTACCAACAAACACTGTCTGTCTGTGACCGTTCATGTGAATGGACAGTTTGTTGCTGGTCATTCCCACATAGAATGCTTCACAGTGCAGCATGACAGTTGGTAAATCACGTGGGTGCTATCGCAAGTGGCTCTGCCCTTGATTGTGTACAACTTCCAGGTTGCGGGACTGGAGTAGGTAGTGGTGGAAGGGTGCATAGGGCAGGCTTTACACAGTTACATGGGTAGGAGCCAGAGGGTAGGGAAGGTGGTTTGGGGATTGCATAAGGATGGAATAGGAGGTTACAAAGGTTAGGTGGATGGCGGGAAGACACTCTCGGTGGAGTGGGAAGGATGTCATGAAGGATGGATCTAATTTTGGGGCAGGATTTAAGGAAGTCATATCCTTGCTGGAGAGCCACATTCAGAGTCCGATAGAGTCCCAGAAAGCATCTGGTGACAAGCATCCTTGCAGCTATCCTCCTGATCTGGTACAGAAGCAAATTGCCAGAGCCATTTCCTCATCACCCCAAACCCAGAACCTTCCACAGAAGAACCGCAGAAGTTCCCCTCTTGTCACCAGATACTTTCCGGGACTGGATAAGTCACTGAATGTGGCTCTCCAGCAAGGATACGACTTCCTTAAATCCTGCCCCTAAATGAGATCCATCCTTCATGACATCCTTCCCACTCCACCGAGAGTGATTTTCTGCTGCCCACCAACCTTCGTAACCTCCTAGTCCATCCCTATGAAATCCCCAAATTTTTGCGATATCTTAACATAAATACATCGTCAGTTGGTAGGACATATTCAGGGACACAATAAAATCTCCAGTTTAGTATTGGAGGGGAATGTACAGGGTAAAAATTGCAATGGGAGACCAAGAGATAGATACAGTATGCTGATTCAAATGAATGTGGGTTGCTATTCTCATTCAGGGATGAATAGGATTGCACGGGGCAGAGTAGAGTGGATAACTGCATCAAATCTGTCTTCGGACTGAAGACCACAACAAAATATTATCTCAGGATTGAATAATTAAGAACAATGAATAAGTATAACTAAATGAAGTTCTACAGTATGTCTGCCTAAGTGTACTTGTGTCTGTGTAAATGTGTGGGTGTGTGTGCATTTATTTACCCTCCATTTTCCCCCCCAAGGTAAGTCTTTCCTGTCCCGGGATTGGAATGGCTCCTTACCCCCTTCCTTAAAACCCTCATCATTTCCTTTTCCCTCTCCTCCCTTCTGCCTGATGAAGCAGCTAGGCTGCGAAAGCTAGCATTTGTGTGTGTGTGTGTGTGTGTGTGTGTGTGTGTCTGTGTGTTTATTTGTTGCTATTACTGCCTGTGCCCCTTCGCCTGGTAAGTGTACTTCATCTATTTTTTACGTAAATGAAGTGATTTTTATACTTGAAATTTAGTATGTTACAGATGTGTCTGAGTGGGCCTGTGAAGATAAATGGAAATCAAGGAAAGACAGCTGTTTAACATTCAGAGAGATACATACTCCCTGTTGTCACCTGCCTGATTTTTACAGTTTTTCTGCTTTATTTCCCATCTTCCTAATTAATAATCCCTTCTCTTATTTTACTTACCTTAACCATATGCCACTGTCCATCATCCACAGCAACAGAATCCAAGCTGATTACTTTCTCTTTATTGGAACTATCCATGATTTTGTAGCAGAATCGCAGATGATGGTTCTTAATCTGAAGAGCAGAGGATGACAATGTAAAACACTGATTCAATTTGTGAATATGTATATAACAGACACAGTTAGTTTTGGTTATAATTAATCCTCGAAGTTGTAGTAAATTGCATTTTAATAACTGGAATAATAAACAAATATGCAGAAAGGTAAAAGGTAACCATTCACCTCCTGGAACTCTCTCTCTCTCTCTCTCTCTCTCTCTCTCTCTCTCTCTCTCTCTCTCTCTCTCTCTCTCTCTCTCTCACACACACACACACACAACCACATACACTAAACTGCAATATGCATATACTTGATTGTAATGATGCAGACAGATGTTCAGGAAGATCATGACAACTGACAGAGTAATCTCACACCCTGAAGAATTTTATTGACAGTGATAATGAAAACAGAAGGATATGCGTTCATTCAACTGAGGGTGACTTGCACATGACAAGGGGCTGTTGGGTACCAGATGAGAAGGAATCAGTAGGCTCCAAGTAGCCAGAGGAGTACATCATGAGAGAGAAGCTGAGCAGATATTAAATGAGTAGGGTTCTTGAAATGGTTCCACATACTTCATCATACAGCAGATGAAACTCTCAGGGATGCTAAGGCTATAGTGAAGGGACTTTTGGTGTGGAATGGTTGACAGCTATAGCCTGTTACATGAAAAAAAAGTTCCTCTCCTATGTCAGACTGTAATCCACCACAGGTCTTTCACCTGTGATTCAAAACCTGTAACACTTATCTGCTCCTACACTCATATTGTGGTCCTGTCATATGTACTTACTATCAGTACAAGGACAATGCTTGGGTAAAAAGCAGACACAACTGTTAATGCTGCAACTTTATTTGTGAGAATGACCTTTGATGAGCTGCCTACATGCATGGATGGCCAGCAAAATGTGGTTAATCAAATATCTCACCATCTGTCTGCTATAGACTAAGTCCACCACAAAGTTGATCACTTGAGCAATTGTTTAAATGCTTATGCCAGTTGGATCCTATATCAAAGCAGCAGTTCCTTTTGAACATGTAAAAGATGGGTATATGTTAACTTGAGCTCTCCATCCCAAACTGGACCTTTTTTCATTCCTGGGGTAAAACTAACAGTTCCAATAGTGAGGAATGCTTTTTTTTTTTAATTGTATCTATTGGAAGTGCTGGAATTTTTCACTCTGTAAGTTTTTCACTTTGTAAAACTCTCTCATCTTCACAAGTATTGGCCAACCATAACCTGTTTCTGTCTCAATATTAAACTGCTGTACAAAGTCTGCCATCAATTTGTAAACATTTCCTTAAGTGATATATTTGAATCAGCAATAATTGTAGGAATAATCACATACATTCTTCACAGAAATGAGAATCTACATTTATAATAAGCTCATTTTCTGTACTTTTTGGGTGTCTGCAACCGCTGAACTATTCCACATTACCACAGTGAAATTACAGGACATTTTATTAGGTCAAATTGATGATCAATTTATGAATAGTTAAATACATACCCCAAGTATGGCATATTCCTTGTTCTCTGGATTTACAGCACGGAACAGTTCTCCATTTGCTTCTCTTGTTCGGAATCTGAGCTGAATTAGCATCCACAGTTTGCTCGGTTCAAATGACAATGAAAACTTCACAAAGCTGCGAGATCCAAATCGTGCAGGTACAGTAGGTGTAAGGCAGTTGTGTCCTGTCCAGCCAGCATCACAGGTGCAATAAATATCTGAATTGTCAGCATTGCAGGAACCATGGGCACCACAGTCAGTAGCAGAGCACAGCTCCTCTGTTACTGGGCAGCCTCTGCTACTGTTTTCTGACAAAGCCGGATCAGAAAGGTCATACAGCTGTAAGTCATCAAACAAACACATCATTTGCGATATTATAGAATGGTACAAAAATTTACTGTGATAAACATTCAAACGTGGAAAAATATGTTACAGACCACATAAAGACAGCTGAAAAGCTCTACTTAGCAACAAACTATTCATTAAAGACACAAATTTTGTATAAAAATAAATTACTTGGTTCACACCAGAAACTGTAATCTTAGAACTTTGTATGTTACTAGTGAACCACCCCAGTTTGGCATGAGTCACATTGATTATTGTGGGAGATGAGTTCCGCTGGATGGACGGAGATGATTGTGTGTCAAAGTTTCAGCATACATAGGTAAAAATGCCTTGCAACACCCAAGGAGAGGGTGGAGGAGGAGCAGAACACTTGTATTTAGGACATTTATCTACCTAATTAAGGTAGGAACTTTTAGTCACAACAAGGGTATAAGAAAGTTAATGAAAGCAAGAAAATATTGTGGGTTCCATTAGGCTAGATTGTGTGGGTTTAAATGAAGAGTTTTTATATATTTCACAGTTAGTGAAAAATGTGTCTAGTTTTGAATAATTAAAATGAATCCAAAATCTACTAAATATACTTGTGAAATGAATGATAAACAATGCAAATGATCATAATATATATGCTGATATTAACAGAAGATGAGTATTACTTAAATTAGTTTTCACTATTCATATTGGGAAATTTGCCACTACATCTAGTAACTGGGGACTATGGAAATAAAAGTGTTGAAATAACAAGTTTTCCCATTTTCTTTCTGTCACTCTTCTGTTACTGCAGTGCTGCTGCTTGAAGTGCTAGCATCATGTGTGTGACTGTGTTAGATTGTGCATTGATAGTGCCATTACTACAGCCTCTTTCTCTGCTAGGGATGAAACTGTTGCTCCAGCTACCAGAATAAACTTTTATGTGAACACTGACTGTGATATTAGTATGTACATATGGATTAAACACATAGAGGATTGTATAAACATAATTTTAATTGTATTGAATCATATTATGGGGGAACCAGTAAACATATTTTCTGATACATGATCAAGTTGAAAATTCAAGAGTATCTTTTCCAAATATCGCAGTAATAATTCTTGTTCCATATTATTCAAATCAAGAGATCTGATCACTATCAAACTTCAAAGGACCACCCAATGGGCTAATCTGAAGATTTCATCAAAATTGCTCCAGCTATATTGGAGTCCATAGGGAACATACATACACACTTAGAATTTCATAGATGTAGATAGCTAGAGAGCTCACATTATATTTCAAAATATAGTTGTACAAGCTTTTCAATGATAATTAAAATATTTTTGTTTCTATTCATTAGAAACATATCATACCTGGCCATTATAAAATAGGTTTCTGATGCAACCAGAAAACCCAGTTATGTTGGTTATCAAATTCCATTTGTGCAGTTCCAATTGGAATGGCTGACCATAAATGCCACCAACTTGCAGAGGTGTGTTGACATTCAAGTATTCACTGAAAAATGGAATTTTTCTTTGGGCCTGGCAGCTGCTGTCATCAAACCTTGCAGGTGTACCATCTTCAGTATCATCCATGACAGCAGATTTACAGAAGTCCACTACAAGATGAATATTCTATTTAAGCAAAAGAAAGAACTTCTATCGATTTATGTTATGCATGTTAGCTTCATATTACCTTTCCATATAAATAAGAACATTGCAAAAATTAAAAAGTAATGTTCCTTTCAAATAAACAGTAGGTGCAAGAATTTAAAGTATGGAAATTTATTATTCAGAGTCAATTTACACACAGATAGGCTTCAGATTTTTGAGTCAGTTTTAAAATCAGGAAAAAGCATCTTTCTGTTTCATCTTTCTTATCAACTAATTGTAGTGACAGTAGGGAATTCATATCCAAAACATAATATGTAAATTATTTTTTAAAGACTGAGTTGTGTTGTTGTGCTTTAGCCATTTAGTAACATTCTAATTAAGCAACTATACACAACTTAAATAATGAGTCTTAAAAAAAGATAAAATATAAATAGACTAGATTTATTTATTCATTCATTCTCCTCTGAACATCTTAAATGTTATTGTTGTAACAAATTACATGTAATACTACAACTAGAAGCACATAAAATTTCATTATATTATATCAATAATCTTAGAATTCTATATGTGGGAATCTGTTAGCAGACCATTTGTTATAGGTTATTTTAAGTTGATATTATTTTACAGATTTTTTCAACTTAGTATGTCTGTTATTAGTTAGAACTTAAGTCTTATTCCAGATATTCTTCTGCTAAGTAGTGAGCTTCCCCCCCCCCCCCCTTAACCAATTTGCCAAAAAGTTTTTTAGTGTAATATAAAGGACAAAATAGTCAGTTTTTAGAAGTCTGATGAAAAATTGGGCCAAGGTGTTTGAGGCTGCCAGGCTGCTGTACTCAAACAAACTTAAAGATTTAACACTTTTGAAAAAGGGGCACTGACATGGAAAAGATGAGGCTGGAAAAGAGGAAACATAAATAGATTATGTGCGATGAAATGTGAGTTTTAACACACTTGAACAAACAAATTTTTTATTTGTAAAAGATGGATGATGCAACAGAAGTTTGTTGCATTAAAAACTGGGGGTAATACAAATAATTGAGGAAGTAGTCTTGCAAATAACTTGCAATTGAATAAGTCAGATACAATTATGAAATTGCATTCCTTGATTTTTTTTAATGTCATATAATCTTCGTTAGTATTGACTACCATTGCCTAAATAAAACAATTTCTCCTGACTACAATGCTTTGCTGTTTATCTGAAAGTATTGGAAGCAGCCAAGCAATAGTAATATTACTGAATAATTCTTCCAGTAAGGTAAAGTGTTTCTGTAAGACATATCAGTTACTTAAACATCAGTACACTTTCTTTACAAAGAGTGGAATCTACATCTACATGGGATACTTAGCAAATCACATTTAAGTGCCTAGCAGAGGATTCATCAAACCACCGTTATACTATTTATCTCCCATTCCATTCTCGAATAGCACACGAGAAGAAAGAACACCTGAATCTCTCCGTTCGAGATCTGATTTCTCGTATTTTATTTTGATGATCATTTCTACCTATGTAAGTGGGAGTCAACAACATATTTTCACATTTGGAGGAGGAATGTTGGTGATTGGAGTTTCATAAGTAGCCCACGCCACAGTGATAAAGGCCATTGTTGTAATGATTCCCATTACAGATCCTGTATCATTCCCATGATGCTGCCCTTGTTTGGACTCTTTCGATGTCCTCCGTCAAACCCACCTGATAAGGATCCCACACTTGGCAGCAATACTCCAAAAAAAGGTGGACAAGCATAGTGTATGCACTCTCTTTAGTAGCTCTGTTGCATCTTTTAAGGGTTCTACCAATAAAACGCAGTCTCTGGTTCACCTTTCCCACAACATTATCTACATGTTCTTTCCAGTTCACGTCTGAAGTAATAGTAATTCCTAGGTATTTTGTGAAGTTTATGGCCTTTACTTTTGATTGATTTAACTTGTACACAAAGTTTAACGGATTTCTTTTCATACTCATGTGGACGACTTCAAACGTTTCATTATTTTTCACTATAGTGACATCTTATTCAGATCGTTCTGCATTTGGTTTTGATCTTCAGATGATTTTACTAGATGGTAAATGACGGCATCAACTGCAAACAACCTAAGATTTTCTCCTAAATCATTTATGTCAATAAGGAACAGCAGAGGACCAATAACACTACCCTATGGAACGCCCGATATCACCTCTGTTTTAGTCGATGCCTTACCATCGATTACTACAAACTGTGTCCTCTCTGACAGGAAATCCCCTATCCAGTCTCAAATTTTGGGCAATATACCATAACCAAGCAAGTTGATTAAATGCCTTCTGATAATCAAGAAATATGGAATCGATTTGCAAATCCTTGTTGATAGCACCCATCAATTTGTGTGAGTAAAGAGCTAGTTGTGTTTTGCATGAATGATATTTTCTAAATCCGTGTTGACCTTGGGTCAACAGATCAATCTGTTCGAGATAATTCATAATATCTGAATACAGGATATGTTCCAAAAACCCGCTGCAAATTGACATCAATGAAATAGGCCTGTAGTTTAGTGGGTTACTCCTACTGCCTTTCTTGAATATAGGTGTGACCTGTGCAACTTTCCAATCTTTTGGTACAGATCCTTCTTTGAGAGAGCGGTTGTATATGGCTGTTAAGTAAGGAGCTATCGCTTCAGCATAATCAGATAGAAATCAAATGGGTATACAGTCCGGACCAGAAGACTTGTTATTGTTAAGTTATTTTAGTTGCTTCACTACTCCAGTGATATCTACTTCTACATTACTCATTACGGCCTCTGTTTGTAATTCGAAATCTGGAATATTGGTTTTGTCTTATTTTGTGAATGAATTTATGAAAGCTATGTTTAGTAACTCTACTTTAGTAGCGCTGTCATCGGCAGAATCACCATTACTACCATGTAGTGAGGGTATTGTTTGTGTTTTGCCCCTAGTATATTTAACGTGTGACCAAAATCTCTTTGGCTTTTCTGTCAAATTTTGAGAAAGAGTTACGTTATGATAAGTATTGTAGGCATCTCACATTGAAGTCCTCACTAAATTTTGAGCTTCTGTGTAAGAGCACCAATAACTTTTGTCTAATATAAGAAAGCAATCTGGATGTCATAACCATACAGAACATACACAAGATTAGTTACTTAGACAATACCAAAGATAAAAAAAATTCCTAACTGTCCATTTTCTCAGTAGTATTATGACACTGAAACTTATGTCATATCATAGCTTGTAGTGTGTTTCAGCACAACAGTTAACTGTTTTCAGTATGCAGTGGAAGTCAATGGTATACTTGAGCTACATACCCACAAATCTACATGAGCCAGCGAGGCACATTATAGTATATGTTAGAGGTATTAACTGTCATAATCACATCTGGGCATATGAGGAAGCACAGCAAATGGAGCTACTTTCAAAAATGGTTATAAACGAATTGTTTCCATATTTCTCACAATGTTAAAGAAAGGGCAAATTTTGATCTTGTAGATGGCAAAAATCATATTCATCTGATCCTTGTACAATATATAATATTCTAGAACCAAAGTAAGTGGCAGAGAGAAATGTTTTTAACTGTCACAGCCAATCTAATCATTCACTGAAAGCAATATATATAAGTACGTAGATAGACACACAAATAAAAACACACTCAAACACACAGATGCTGAGCTTTCAAAACCCTAGGTTGCTTCTTTACAAAAAGATCATGGAAGGAGAGGGAAAAAGGAAAGGATGCAAATTTTAAGGGAGTGGGTGAGTAGTCATTCCAATCAGGAGAGGAAAGGTTTACCTTGGGAAAAAGGATAGGTAAAGAAACACACACACCCACACACATATACATGCACACACTCCCCAAGGTAAGTCTTTCCTCTCCCAGGAATGGAATGAATCCTCACCCACTGCCTTAAAACTCACATCCTTTCCTCTTCCCTCTCTTTCCCTGCTCTTTTTGTAAAGAAGCAACCTAGAGTTACGGAAGCTCAGCATTTGTGTGTTGATCAATATACCTGTGCTCTTTTGCCTGGTAAGTATCCATTTTCCCACAAGGTAAGTCTTTCCTCTCACAGGATTGGAATAACTCCTTATCCACTTCCTTAAAACCCTCATCCTTTCCTTTTCCCTCTCCTTCTCTGCTCTTTCTGAAGAAGCAACCTAAGGTTGCAAAAACTCAGCATTTGTTTGTTTGTGTGAGTGTGTGTGTGTGTGTGTGTGTGTGTGTGTGTTTTTTTTTTTATTTATGTTTCTGTCTACATACCGGTGCCCTTTCGCCTGGTAAGTAAACCACATCTGTTTTTATACATAGTTTTGCTGCTAGGTATTTTTTCCTCTATAATATATATATTTATAAAAAGTAAAGAAAGTTGGTCTTACCAGTCGAAAAGGCACCGGTTCGTTGACACACAAATAAAAACATACATGTACACGCACACACACAAAACTGAGCTTTCGCAACCTAAGGTTGCTTCTTCAGAAAGAGAAGGAAAGGAGAGGGGAAAAAAAGGATGAGGGTTTAAAGGGAGTGGGTAAGGAGTCATATAAAGACACACACAAACACAAGATACAAGGTTTCACAACCAATAATGGCCACTTCTTCAGGAAAAGAGGAAGGAAGGGGGGAAAAAAGGGAAGGATGTGGGTTTTAAGGGAGTGGAAGAGGAGTCATTCCAATCCCGGGAGTGGAAGGACTTACCTTAGGGGGGAAAAAGGAAAGGTAAACAAGCGCACACACATACCCACACACATACACAAGTAAACACACCAAGGTAGACATTTGTAGAAAAGCCTTTTCTTCAAATTTGTAGGGCAAGTTCCCATCTCTGGAGTTCTGAGAGGATGGTGTCAGTGGGAAGTATCCAGATAACCCAGATGGTGTAACACTGTGCCAAGATGTGCTGACCGTGCACCAAGGCAAGCTTAGCTACAGGGTGATCCTCATTACCAACGAACACTGTCTGTCTGTGACCGTTCATGTGAATGGACTGTTTGTTGCTGGTCATTCCCACATAGAAGTCTTCACAGTGAAGGCATGTCAGCTGGAAAATCACGTGGATGCTGTCAAATTTTGGTTCATACAACCTCCTACACTAAATTGGAGTGTGGCAGCTGGAGATGACAGTTGTATGACTGTGTTGTGTGCCTGTGTGAATGTTCCTATTTTCTGAAAAAAGGCCAAAGCCGAAAGCTGAAGTGTTGTATGAGTGTGTCTTTTTTATGTGCCTGTCACAGCACATCATCATGTCTCCGCGTTAATTTGCAAACTGCCCTTATTACTATATTGTTAATTCCAAACTGGACTTTCCATTATTAGATTCTATGCATCTATTGTAGACTCTGTATTCTACTGTAATAAAGAAGTGAGCTGCAATAAACTATTGGGAACTATTAATAAATATTATAAAGCAACATCTTTCTAAGATCAGCTATTCCAGTAATAAAAACAAGGAGTAATTTGGAAAAAATGAAAATTTGAAAACAAATAAAAATTTTAAGGGTTGATGATGACACTATTATTCTCTCAGTGACAGACAAAGGATTCTGAAAATTAATTGAACGGAATGTATATGTCTTGCAAAATCGATTATAATATGGTCATCAACAAAAGTAGAACAATGGTAATGGAATGTATCTTGATTAAATTAAGTGCTACTGAAGAAATCATATGAGAAAATAAGATAACATAAGTAGTCAACATGTCTGCTATTTGAACAGAAAGGGGAAAAAACAGTGATATTTAACACCGAATGTGAATTTATGTATTGGGAAATCTTTTCATAAGGTATGTGACTGGAGATAGCATTAAGTGCTTCAGCCGAGAGGAGAGACGTGCGCTGTCAGTGCGATCGGAAAAGATAAGTAATTTAAGTTGAAATAAAATGTAGCTTATATAATAATCGAAATTCCAGGTTGGAATTAATAATATAGTGAGGACAGTTTACAACTCACCGCAAAGACGTGGCGACGAGCTGCGACAGGCACATACACCTCTTTGAGGTGATGGTTATATGACTGTGTTGTGTGCCTGTGTGATTGCGTGAGTGTTCTATTTTCTGAAGAAGGCCATGGCCGATATCTGAATGTGTTGTATGTGTGTGTCTTTTGTATGTGCCTGTCGCAGCTTGTCACCACGTCTTTGGGGTGAGTTGTAAACTGTCCTCACTATATTAAAATGTAGTTTAACACTATAAGTAGCTAAAAACATTTATTAGAGTGCTGTTAAAGCTTACCATTAAAGATTTTTCTTTTATTCACGTATTGATCCAGTAATCACTAAAAGTTTGGTTTGTTTACATACGTCCTTGTTAGGCCTAAATTTCCAGTGTGCATATTTAGCGTTTCTCCA
The DNA here is from genome assembly GCA_026315105.1 of Locusta migratoria. Classification (NCBI taxonomy): domain Eukaryota; kingdom Metazoa; phylum Arthropoda; class Insecta; order Orthoptera; family Acrididae; genus Locusta; species Locusta migratoria. The sequence goes on along the minus strand of CM048750.1, from coordinate 8,443,231 downwards.
TAATTTTAAGTGCATTTAACACAGTTAACTAACTGAATTCATTTATTAGTGTCGTCTTCAAGCTCACCATTAAAGGTTCTTTTCTTTTTTTTGTGCATTGTCTCAGTCACCGTGAAAAGTTGTTTCGTGTACATTCATAGGCCAAATTCGCGAGTGTGCAAATTTAGCGTTATACTGCAATTTTAAGTGCATTTACTAACAGCTTACACATATTTTAGTGTCCTAAACAAATCTAGTAACCCTTTGTATCCGTAGTTAATGTATATTGTTGATATCAGGAAAGTAACAGTCATGAATGCAATGTGTTTGAGCTGCAGTAAGTTTGTTCGTTTTGGGTTTCAGTGCAGCTGTTGTGACAAGTGGTTTCATTCGGGGGGGATGTAGCGGTGTGGGAAAGAGGGAAGCAAATGAGTTTCTTCCTTTGTTTTGCAAAGTGTGTTCGAGGGACAGAAAAATAGCTGAACAGGAAGGGAAGATTGGAGCTCTTCAGGCTGAACTGGATAGTGCTAGGGAGGAACTTACGAGGTTAAGGGGGGAGAAGGATGAGCAGGGATGAAAAGTGGTAGCAGGGAACAGGGGCCACAGAGAGAGTGTAGTTCCTGACAGCTTCACAATTGGCACAACCAACAGATTTGCCTTGCTACCACAGTTAAGTGAGGAAGAGGCTCCTTTAGAAGTAGGTGCAGTTAGGAAACAACAGACTTTCACAAGGAAATCAACGATTTCAAAAAAAGTAGACAGTAGGAGGAAAGTCCTGTTGTTAGGAAGTAGCCATGGAAGAGGTGTGGGCCAGATTTTGCAGGAAAAACTAGGTGACAGATACCAGGTCACAAAATTTTTGGTCACAAACTTTTTCAAGCCCAGTGCAGGTCTTAGCCAGGTGGTAGAGGATATAGGTTCCTTGTGTAAGGGTTTCACAAAACAGGATCATGTTGTGATAATGGGTTGTGTGGGAAACAGCATTGATAGGGATCAGGGCTACAGCATTGAGTGTGACCTGGTTAAAATAGCTTCTGCAACGACCCAGACAAATGTTGGACTGTTGCCTGCTTTCATGTGGTATGATCGACTCCAATTGAACTGCTCCGTCAGGAGGGCAGCGGCTACTCTGTCGGACATAGGTTTGGTTCCTGTTGATGCTATTGATAGGTGGGATTTCACTAGGCATGGCCTGCATCTCAATAGGAAAGGGAAGGGGAAACTAGCTGGATTGATAGCAAAATCCTTAAGGGGGGACACTGCAATTCATGGAAGTACTTCTTTTTTAGGCTAAGATCACTCTCCAGTGAGAAGCTCAGGCAGGCAGGCGCTAAAAATGTTGAAAAATCAAATGTTTCTCAGAAAAGTAAAGTAAAAAATAATGTTAGCTTTTTGCACCAGAATATTGGGGGACTAAAGAAAAAATAGATGAGCTTTTAGTTTGTTTAGATGATATAGAAACTGATAATGTAATAGATATACTATGCCTGTCTGAGCATCACATTGTCACTGGTACGGAAAATGTGAATGTCTGTGGATATAAATTAATCTCAAATGTAAGTAGAGATAATAAGATAAGAGAAGGAGTTGCCGTACATGTCAAAAGATATCACAGTGTAAAAAATTTAGAAACAAAAAAGTTTTGTGTAGAGCAGCATATTGAAGCATGTGCCTGCCAGTTTATAAACTCAATGATGATTATCTTATAATTGTAACAGTATATAGGTCCCCTTCAGGGAACTTTCAGTTATTTCTGGAAAACTTGGATGCTATGTTGTGCTATCTGTCAGATAGGGGGAAGCAAATTATTATTTGTGGTGATTTCAATGTAGATTCACTGAAAGAGTGTAATAGGAAGAGAGACCTGGAAGTCTTACTTGACTCATTCAATCTGACATCCATTATTGATTTTCCTACTTGGGTAGTAAAGGACAGCAGTACATTGATAGATAACTTTTTTATAGACAAAGATAAGTTGAACAACATAAATGCTTGTCCCGTTGAGAATGGTCTTTCTGAGCATGGTGCACAGTTAGTAACATTATATGACATAGCTCTGTTCAGTAATTCAAAACATTACACCAGAATTGTGCGCTCGATTAATGACTTAACAATAGAAATTTCAAAGAAAGTCTACAGCAGTTAGACTGGGATGAGGTTTATAAGGAACATGATGTTAATTTAAAATATAACTTATTTCACGATACATTTGTATGGGTATTTGATAACTGTATCCCCAAGAAATTAGCAAAATTTAATTGTAAGAAACCATGCAAAAACCATGGCTTACTAAAGGAATAAAAATATCTTGTAACCGAAAAAGGGAACTATATCTGTCCGCAAGAAAGAGTAATAACCCAGAAACAATAAAATATTATAAAAACTACTGTGCTACATTAAGAAAAGTTATTAAAAAATCAAGAAGCATGTGCATCATGTCTGAGATTAGCTCCTCTGATAATAAACTTAAAAACAATTTGGAATATTATTAAAAGGGAGACAGGGCAACAAAGAGCAGAGGAAGAGGGTATTACCATCAAAACAAATGAAAACTTTATTAACGAAAAGTCAGAAGTTGAAAACATTTTTAATGATTACTTTTTAAATGTTGTAGAGAAAATAGGATTTAAATGTTCATTAGAAGGAGCTAGGCAATTAATGGAAGAGGCACCCACACAATTTGATACAATCGAAATTCCACCCACCTCTCCTTCAGAAATTAGAAAAATAATAAACTCTCTCAAGAGTAAACGGTCGTATGGAATTGATGGCATTTCCAGCAGGGTATTAAAAACTTGTTCCTAGGAGATAAGTAGGATTCTCAGTCATATTTGTAATAGCTCATTAAAGCAGGGTATTTTCCCAGATAGACTGAAATATGCTATTGTTAAACCTTTGCATAAAAAAGGGGATACATTTGATGTCAACAACTACCGCCCCATCTCACTTCTGACAGCTTTATCCAAAAATTTTGAAAAAGTTATGTATTCTCAAGTTGCTTCACATATTAGTAAAAATAAAGTTCTAACAAAATGTCAGTTTGGTTTTCAAAAAAGCTTTTCAACTGAAAATGCTATATATACCTTCACTGATGAAATATTAAATGCTTTGAATAACCAGACATCACCAGCTGGGATTTTTTGTGATCTATCACAGGCTTTTGATTATGTATATCATGGGATTCTTCTAGATAAGCTTACGTATTGTGGCATGAGTGGGACAGTGCACAAATGGTTTAAATCATACTTAACTGGAAGAGTGCAGAAAGTTGATATAAGCAGTTCACATGATATAGATGAAACAATTAATTCTTCTAACTGGGGAGTTATCAAAAATGGGGCCCCATAAGGTTCGGTCTTGGGTCCTTTGCTGTTATTAATATATATTAATGACTTGCCATTCTACATTCACAAAAATGCTAAACTAGTACTTTTTGCTGATGATACAAGTATAGCTATCACACCTGAGGAACAGGAATAAACTGATGAAATTGTAAATGATATCTTCCAGAAAGTTATTAAGTGGTTCTCTACAAATGGACTCTCATTAAACTTTGACAAAACACAGTATATACAGTTTCAAACAGTAAATGGCATGGCACCATTAATAGATTTAGAATTTGAACATAAATCTGTAGCTAAGGTAGAATATTAAAAATTTTTAGGTGTTTGCATTGACTAGGGACTGAATCGGAACATATTGAAGATCTTCTGAAACATTTGAGTTCAGCTACTTATGCTATCAGAGTCATTGAAAAATTTGGTGATATACATCTCAGTAAATTAGCTTACTACGCCTATTTTCATTCACTGCTTTCATGTGGGATCATATTCTGGGGCAATTCAACATTGGGTAAAAAAGTATTCATTGCACAAAAGCATGTAATCAGAATAATTGCTGGAGCCCCACCCAAGAGCATCCTGCAGACATTTATTTAGGGATCTAAGGATCCTCACTGTAGCTTCACAGTATATATATTCACTCATGAAATTGATTAACAATCTGACCCAGGTCAAAAGTAGTAGCAGTGTGCATAGCTACAACATTAGGAGAAAGGATGATATTCACTATTCAAGGTTAAACCTCACTTTGGCTCAGAAAGGGGTGAATTATGCTGCCACAAAAGTCTTTGGTCACTTACCAAGTAGCATCAAAAGTCTGACAGATAGCGAACTAATATTTAAAAAGAAATTAAAGGAATTTCTGAGTGGCAACTCCTTCTACAATGTAGATGAATTTTTAGATAAAACTTAAAATAAAAATAAAAAAAAAAATCCTTAAAATAATGATTGTCAAGTGTAGACAACATTTACTAAACTGACACATTCCGCATCATTACGAAATTTCATATATATGATAATCTAATGTAATCTGTGTAGATGTAAAATGAGGTCAATAAACAATTCATAACATAATATGAAGCAAACTTTTGAAACAAGATGGTACAGATTAATGCTGATGATTAAATAGATAGATGAAAAAACTAATGAGCATGCAATGAATCAAGCTGAGGAAATCAGAAATTTATAGCACAACTTGATTAAAAGAAGAGGGATGGTTCATAAATACATAGCATGAGTCATCAACAAACCGAGTTCAGTAGTTGAGGGTAGTGCAGTAAAACTTATATATGGGGATCATGGCTCAAATACTTTGGACAGGTGGTTGGAGGTTGAAGTAACTGTAAAGAGATGAAGACAAGTGCACAGATAGACTAACATAGAGAGCTACATAAAATCAGTCTTCATGCACACCACCACCAACAAGTAATAAAATGCTTTTTAAGAAAATAATGTTGTGGCAGCATGTCCCCATCAATATAAATATACTAATGTATCTTTAGGCCAATATCTTTGGAACCAGCTTCACTGAGCTCCGTTGGCCATGCAATTGTCAGTCTGGATCTGTACTTCAAGCGAGTAACAATAAAGTGAATTTTTAGCTGATGAATATGTAGTATCACTGGGGCTCAAACCCATCATGATTCCCATAATGTGTATAACTTTTTCCACTGTATCTTCAGAATGTAGCTTTCTGTGCATAAATAAAGGGAATATTATTATAAGAAAAATTAAGTCTTTTCATTAATCAATTATTTCATTTTAAAGCATATCCCTTTCAGCATAGCTGTGGTGGAGCGGCCGAGCACTATGGTACGATGTGTGAGGCTGTTCCCCGTCGGGGGTTTGGGGCAGGGACGTTTCTGACGTCTTTAGTATAAGTTTAGTACAGTCGTGAGTAAGGCGGACAGCCGACTTCATTTTGGGAAGATGTACTTCACCTGTAAAGGAGACCGCATATAAAACTCTTGTATGACCACGTCTTGAGTATTGTTCAAGTGTTTGGGACCTGCAGCAGATCAGTTTAAAGGAAGACATAGAGGCAGTTCAGAGGCAAGCAGCTAGGTTTGTTACTGGTAGGTTCGAACAATGTGTGAATGTCATGGAAATGCTCCGGCAACTCAATTGCAGATCGCTGGAGGAAAGATGACGTTCTTTTCGTGAATTTCTGTTGAGGAAATTTAAAGGGCCGGAATTTGAAGCTGAGTGTAGTACGATCTTGCTGTCGCGTACTTACAGTTCGCGTGGTGATCACAAAGACAAGATAAGAGAAATTAGGACTCTTATTGAGGCATATAAGCATTCTTTTTTTCCTCATTCTATTTGGGAATGAAATAGGAAAGGAAATGCCTAGTATTGGTACAATCTACCCTCCGTCAAGCACCTTACAGTGAATTGCAGAGTATGTTATGTAGATGTAGATGGTAGTTCATAAGTAGTTTGTAAGTTGAGGGACTGATGACCCCGCAGTTCAGTCCCTTAAGCTTAACAAACATTTCATGTTTATATTTAAAAGGTGTTATCTTACACTCTGCCAAATTTTCCAAAGTAATACATTTGTGTATTAAGTAATTATGAGATGTTTTGTGAATGTAAGCTCACTTGATTGTAAAATTCTTTCCATTGTTTACTTTTATTTATATGGTTTGGACATACTGTATATACAATAAGCTGTGCAAACTGCACTATTAATTGATGTACTGGAATATAAAATCATTGTTTTCCCTTACCTCTGTGTCCCAGAAAATATCTATGTGGTGGTACTGTCCATCATCCAATCGCTGATTGCTATTTATCTTCATTATAAGTACTCCAGAACCAAAATCGATAGACAGTTTTGGAAAACCTTCTTCAATTTCCAAGGATATAAAATCTAGAAACAGAAAAGGCACAGTGTGTCAATTTACATTATCTTTGAAAATTACGTATTTTGCAAAGTAAAGGCTACAACATTCATTTTAAAAAAGCTGATAAAAACTGCAAAAAAAAAAAAAAAAAAAAAAAAAAAATTGTCGATAAAATGTGCAACCTGATGTTCCAGCTTGTCCATTGTTAGATGGAGTAATTGGTCCATTGTACAGTAAAATACCATTGGGTTTCCTTGTTCTGAATTCAATACTCAGGTGAGATTTATCACAGACACTAAGAGGAGGGAACCATGCCCATCCATTTCCCTGGAAGGCCCTTGTAGTCTCTTGACATCTTGGACCTTGGTAACCACGTGGACAGGAACAACTAACAAGGGAAAAATTAACACATATAGAAGAAAATGTTGTCTTTCTTACATCTTAAGTGATAAAGTACATAAAAATGTATTCATATATTAGCTGTCTCTAATTCCCTTTACAGACATTGAAAATTAGGTTTAACACATTACAGGGTTCATCAAACTGCTTTTATAATAATTCTCTAATGTTCCAGTCTCTAATAGCATATGGGGAAAAGGAACATCTTAATCTTTTTGGTCTAATTTATGATGGTCATATCTCCCTATGTAGGTGGGTGCTGGCAAAATATGTTCATATTCAAAAGGAAAGTTAGTGAAACAAATTTCATAAATTAGTCTCACAGCAATGAATAATGTTTTCTTTTAATGATTTCCACCCCTGCTCTTGCATCATTTCTGCGACACTCTCTCTTCTATATCATGATAATGCCCTTCTCTGAATTTTCTCTATATCACCCATCAGTCCAATTTGGTGGGGATCTCAAAGGGGGCAGCAATACTCCAAAAAGTTTCTTTAGCAGAACTGCTAATGAAGTGTTGCCTTTGGATCACCTTCCCTACAATATATTCTGTGTGTTCTTTCCAGTTATGGTTGTTTGTAAGTGTAATTTCTAGGTATTTAGTTTAACTTATGGCCTTCAGATGTGACTGACTTATCATGTAAATGTTTAACAAATTTCTTGTAGTGCTCATATGGATGACTTCACACTTTTCAATTGCCAATTTTTGCACCACGCAGATATCTTACCTAAATTATTTTGCAGCTGCTTTGATCTTCTGGTGACTTTAATAACTGATAAACAACACCATCATCTATGAACAGTCTAACAGATCTGCTCAGAATGTCTCCTAAATTGTTTATAAAGATATGGAACAGTAGAGGGCCTATAACACATCCCTGGAGAACACCAGATATTACTTGTGTTTTACTTGATTACTTTCTGTCAATTACTTTGTACTGTGTCCTTTCTGTGAGGAAATCATGAATCCAATCACCCAACTATAGCAATATTCCATAAGCACACAATTTGTAAGGTATAGTGTCACAAGCCTTCTGGAAATCAATAAATATGGAAACCATTTGAGATCCCATGTTGATAGCACACATCACTTCATGTGAGTAAAGAGCTAGTTGTGATTCATAAGAACAATACTTTCTGAATCAATGTTGACTATTGGTCAATAGGTCATTCTCTTAATGTTAGAGAAAAATTTATATTCTAAAATGCCACTGCAAACCAACATCAATGAGATAGGCCTGTAATTTTGTGGATCACTCTTATTGCCTTTTTTGAATATTGGAGTGACCTGTACACATCAAGTTCAATTTAGTATTGAGCTGGAGGAGGAGGAGGAGGAGGAGGAGGAGGAGAAGGCAGTAGGTGGAAAATTACATCTCATTATTTCCTATTATTCTGGAAAGAAGATGGTACTTTAGACCTCACAGTAAAAAAATAAAACAATAACAACCTGTATGGAGACCCTATGCTGGTATTTTAATCACCATCCTGTCCATTCATATAACTGAGGCATCATAATTTTTTTTTTTTTTTAGAAAATAGAGAAATTGATATGTATAAACATATATAAACATGGCTACTTGATGGGTAATTAAAACCCCTCACCAGTGTGTGTAGGAAGCCTTGTGAAGGCGAGATGTGACATAAGTTAGATGTTAATAAAACTTAGTTTAACGCAAATAAGCAATTAAATGCACATATTAGTTTATTCATTGGCTGGCCAGTTCTTAACTTTGTGCTGTACTGCCAATAGTTACACAAATGAAGAAAAAAAAAAAAAAATGAGGGTACGAAAAAGGACAAGCTTTCGGAACACAGTTCCTTCCTCAGGTAGGAGAGAAGGTAAGAAAAAAGGATGGCGGTACAACACAAAGGTAAGTACTGGCCAGCCAATCTCTCTTTTGAAAAATAATTTATCATCTCTGAGGATAATTTCCATCATTAATCGAATATTAGTTTGTTCTTCAGGCTCTCCATTAAAAGTTTAACTTTTCTTTGAGTATTTTTCCGGTAAATCTGAAAAGATCAAAAGCAGGGTTTCAGCCATATATTGTTTGCATTTTGGCACAGTCAGTTTAAATAATATTGTTTAATAGTTCCTATACCCTTGTAATTTTTTTTTTTTTTAATACTTACAAATAGTTATTTCAGACCTAATTTTTTGTTTGTGCAGCTGTTGAAACCACTGGATCGGGATTAGGAAAATAAATGAGACTCTTCCAATTTATTGTAAGGTTTGTTCAAAGGACAGAAAAATACCATAACAGGAGGGGAAGATTAGAGCCCTTTAGGCTGAATTAGATTATGACAGGGAGGCATTGATGAGATTAAGGGAGGAAAAGAGTGAGGAGGAGTGGGAAGTGGTAGCAGGGACCAGGGTCCACAGAAGAAGAACAGTATCTGACAGTTTCATCATTACCACAAGCAATAGATTTGCCTAGGCATCCTAGTCAAGTAAGGAAGAGGCTCCAGCAGAAGTAGGAATAGATAACAAACAACTGCTTTAAAAACAAGTAGAAAGTAGGAGGAAATTTCTGTTGTTAGGTAGTAGCAATGGAAGATGTTTGGACCAGATATTGCAGGAAATATTAGGTGACAGATTCCAGGTCACAAACTCTTTCAAGCCCAGTGCATGTATTAATGAGGTAGTAGAGGATATATGGTAGGATCCTTGTGCAAGGGCCTTTACAAAGCAGGATCATGATGTGATGGGTGGGAATTTGAGATGCATCATAGAATGCAGTGTAGGAAAGGCGCGGGTGATGATAAATAGGAGGTTTAGAGATGTGTGGGGAAAGAGGGAGGGGGGGGGGGGAATTTTAAAAAATAGAAGTAAATAAAACATTAACAAAAATGGAATTATATGGATATTTTATCATCTCCTGCCCTTTTCTTTCACTGCATTCAATGATGCATCTCACAATCCTGCCTATCAGAACCTTTACAATCTGTCATGGAGCATGGAACTTTCTATCTTCACTCTTACACGGCATACTTTCCCCTCCACTCCCCTCCTCACTCGTAGGGTGGGAGTGGCCAGAGATGGTAGTTGTGTGTGTATAGTTGTCTGAGTGAGTGTGTGAATGTCTGTGTTTCTTTTTCTGAAAAAGACCATGGTTGAAAATTTAAGTTGTGTGAAGTGATTGTCTATTTTTCAAGCCTGCCAAAGGCTCAGCGAACATTTTTACGCTGAGTTGTTATTTATCCTGCATTATTGACATTCCAATTTCCAGTTCCCACTTGTGAAATTTCATATTATAAGCCAATCCAATTCAAGAGTAATTGCAATGTGCATAATTACAATAGTAGGAGAAAGGATGATCTTCATTCTTTGAGGTTAAAAGTAATTTTGACCCAGAAAGCTGTGAATTATGCTGCCACTAAAGTCTTTGGTCACTTATCAAAAAGCATCATAAGTTCGATAGAGGGCCAACTAGTATTTAAAAAACAAATTAAACGAATTTTTGAATGACAACTACTTCTTAGTTTATGAATTTTTAGATGTGAATTAGTAATTTTCCAAAAAGTAAAAATAAATAAATAAATGAAAATAATAATTTAATTAACTGCGTGTCTTATAATATTTTATAGAGATACCTTTTATTAAACTGTTGGTGCCATTGTGGTCTTCAGTCTGGAGACTGGTTTGAAGTGGCTCTCCACCTTACTCTATCCTAAGGAAGCCTTTTCATCTATTTGAACCTGCTTGTCTCTTTGTATCCATCTGTGATTTTTTTCTATACATGTCCCTCCAATGCTAAATTGATAACTGTCTGCACCTACTTTCTTTGGAACTGGTATTATTAGATTTTACTTGAACTCGATGGTATTTCGTGTGTTTCACACATGTAGAGCACCAGATGGAAAAGTTTCGTCATGGCTGGTTGTCCCTGAGACTTCAGCATCTACAAGATATCATCAGCTACGCTAGGGTTCTTGTTTCCATTGCGACCTTTCAGTGCTCTGACAAATTCTTCTGTCAGTACAGTACCTCCTATTCCATCTTTATCTACTTCCTCATGCCTTTCTGCAAAATTGTCTCAAAATTCATATCCTTTGTTGTGCCCCTTGGTATATTCTTTAACTTTCAGCTTTCCTTATTTGTTGAGAACTCATTTTCCACTTGAGGCCTTGATATTCTACAAACTCTTTTTCCAATCTTTAAAGGCCTCCTTTGCTTTCCTGTAGAGGGTATCTATCTTCACCCTAATTATATATTCTTCAACAAACTTGTGTTCATACTCTAGCCACTCCTGCTAAGCCATTTTTCACTTTCTTGTAATCTTATTTTGTAGTCGATAATAGAGTATAGATAACTACTCACCATACAGACAAATGCTGAGCCACAGGCAGCCCATAAAATAGACAAACGTTCAGGTGTCTGTACTCCATTTTACCTACTTCATTACTTCATTTGTGGCATTTTTATATTTTCCCCTTTCATCAAATAAATTCAGTATTTCTAATAATGGAAAGTCAAGATTGGATTTATACAATATAATAAGGACAGTTTACAACTCACTGCAAAGATGTAATGACCAGCTGTGACAGGTACATAAAAAAGACACACACATACAACACATAATAAGCACAGGTAGCAATAGTAACATAAATAAAACACACACATTGGTGATTTAGCACTGTGAAGCATTCTAAGTGGAAATGACCAGCAACAAACTGTCCATTCGCATGAACGGTCACAGGCAGACAGTGTTTGTTGGTAATGAGGATTACCCTGTGGCTAAACACGCCTTGGTGCACGGCCAGCACATCTTGGAACAATGTTACACCGTTCGGGTTATTTGGATACTTCCCACTGACACCAGTCTGTCAGAACTCCGGAGATGGGAACTTGCCCTTCAGCATATTCTCTCTTCCTGTTGCCCACCTGGTCTCAACTCCGCTAAATTTAAATTCCCGCCCACCATCTTGAACATCTTTGCCTCGATTCTCTGGACGGAGCCTCTGCCTCAAGTGGTATCTCTGTCCAACTTCTTTCCTTTCTACAGTATGTCTGCCTAGGTGTGTTTGTGTGTGAATATGTGTGAGTGTATGTGTATTTGTTTACCTTCCTTTTTGTCCCCTAAGGTAAGTCCTTCCACTCCTGGGATTGGAATGATCCTAAGCTTAGGTCTTCGTGGCAAACGAGTCTGCTCCAGTCCCGAATCCCTGAACCAGTACACCAATAACCTAATAACAGCTTTCATATCCTGCGGCTATCCTCCTGATCTGGTACAGAAGCAAATTTCCAGAGCCAGTTCCTCATCCCCCCAAATTCAGAACCTTCCACAGAAGAACCCCAGAAGTGTCCCTCTTGTCACCGGATACTTTCCGGGACTGGAGCGGACTCTGAATGTGGCTCTCCAGCAAGGATACGACTTCCTTAAATCCTGCCCCGAAATGAGATCCATCCTTCATGACATCCTTCCCGCTCCACCGAGAGTGTCTTTCCGCCGACCACCTAACCTCCGTAACCTCCTAGCCCATCCATATGAAATCCCCAAACCACCTTCCCTACCCTCTGGCTCCTACCCTTGTAACCGCCCCCGTTGTAAAACCTGCCCTATGCACCCTTCCACCACCACTTACTCCAGTCCCGTAACCCGGAAGGTGTGCACGATCAAGGGCAGAGTCACTTGCGATAGCACCCACGTGATTTACCAACTGAGATGCCTGCACTGTGAAGCGTTCTATGTGGGAATGACCAGCAACAAACTGTCCATTCACATGAACGGTCACAGGCACACAGCGTTTGTTGGTAATGAGGATCACCCTGTGGCTAAACATGCCTTGGTGCACAGCCAGCACATCTTGGCACAGTGTTACACCATCCAGGTTATCTGGATACTTCCCACCAACACCAATCTTTCAGAACTCTGGAAATGGGAACTTGCCCTTCAGCATATTCTCTCTTCCCGTTGCCCACCTGGTCTCAACCTCTGCTAAATTCATATTCCCGCCCACCATCTTTAGCATCTTTGCCTCGGTTCTGTGGACAGAGCCACTGCCTCAAGTGGTATCTCTGTCCAACTTCTTTGCTTTTTACAAATGTCTGTCTAGGTGTGTTTGTGTTTGGATATGTGTGAGTGTGTGTGTATTTGTCTACCTTCCTTTTTGTCCCCTAAGGTAAGTCCTTCCACTCCTGAGATTGGAATGACTCCTTTTCCACTTCCTTAAAGCCAATATCCTACCCTTTCTCCTCCCCTTTTTTCCTGAAGAAGCTGCCAGTGGTGGCGAAAGCTAGTAAGTGTGTTTTGAGTGTGATTTTTATTTTTATTTGTGTCTATCGACGAGCCGGTCCTTTTGGGTAAGTCATCCATTTTCTATATATATATAGTATAAAATAAAGATTTTTGACTTACCTAAAGTACAGGCTCGCCGACAGAAACACCAAACACACACAAAAACACACAAACATTCGAGCTTTCGCCACCAGTGGTGCCTTCTTCGGGAAAAAGAGGAAGGAAGGAGAGGAGAAAGGGAAGGATACGGGTTTTAAGGAAGTGGAAAAGGAGCCATTCCAATACCAGGAGTGGAAGGACTTACCTTAGGGGACAAAAAGGAAGGTAAACAAATACACACACACTCACACATATCGACATCCAAACACACCTAGGCAGACATTTCCCGTATTATTATTATTATTATTATTATTATTATTTCCGAACCCCGTTTTTCCACATTTCCGTTCATTCTTCCGACATTCCCGTTCATTTTTCAGTAACTTTCATATGTTTTTAACCCTATTATTCCTTCCTCAGATTATTGTCTACCTCATAGTCGTAATCTGCCACTACTAATCAGTCATTATAATACTCTTTCCTTTGATTTTCTCCTTCCTGTAACTTGTTCTGGATGCCCATACAACCACCAAACTATTGGGCATTACGTTGTTAACCAACTGTAGTTGACCTCAGTTTCTACCAGGTTCAACTTCAACAACTCTCTTGAACAACTTTATAGATTTCTATTTTCTTTGCTGAATTCCTTTCGCTATCTATCCACCTTCTTATTTTATAAATTATTTATTATAATTAAATTTTTTTAAATTTTATTTTTCTTTCCTTTCTAATCACTTTGTAGTCATTTATTCAATGCATAGTTCTCACTTTTCCATTCCATACATAATGTTACCCTACCTTGACCCCATCAAGTTTTACCTACATTCCCTCCACAAGCATGCTTTCATCCTCGCCAGATTACGGTCCCACATTTTGTTTATTCAGGCATGTCTAACATTTGGCATAACCCCCAAGGGCCTCACAATAAAAGTTTCCATCTTTGGCTGTAACCCATCCTTTCATCAAGCCCTACACCAATTGAAATGTCTGCCTAGGTGTGTTTGGATGTGGATATGTGTGAGTGTGTGTGTGTATTTGTTTACCTTCCTTTTTGTCCCCTAAGGTAAGTCCTTCCACTCCTGGGATTGGAATGGCTCCTTTTCCACTTCCTTAAAACCCGTATCCTTCCCTTTCTCCTCTCCTTCCTTCCTCTTTTTCCCGAAGAAGCCACCACTGGTGGCGAAAGCTCGAATGTTTGTGTGTTTTTGTGTGTGTTTGGTGTTTCTGTCGACGAGCCTGTACTTCAGGTAAGTCAAAAATCTTTATTTTATACCATTTTCCCACCTGGAAAGTCTCCTTCTATAATATTATATATGCTAGGATGCCACAATGGCTAGTGCACACATTGAGAAAGCCAGACACAGTAACTGAATAGCATTGGAATGGAATTCTTAGGGAATAAGGTAGAAAAGCAAATGCAAAGATACACCGAAGAGGACAGTGAAAGAGGAAGCAAAATGAGTGGTTGAAATTGAGGGAGATGGCCTGAGATGGAGTTTGAAATTTCCTGGGTGCCATAGCGATCCTGCTGATGACAGCACTAGTAAAGCAGAGTTACTAAACATAGCTTTTAGAAACTCATTCACGAAAGAATACGAAATCAACCAAAATCCCAGATTTCAAATTACGAACAGAGGCCGTAATGAGTAACGTAGAAGTAGATATCATCAGAGTAGTGAAGCAACTAAAATCACTTAACAAGTCTTCTGGTCCGAATTGCATACCCATTAGATTTCTATCTGATTATGCTGAAGTGATAGCTCCTTACTTAACAGCCATACACAACCACTCTCTCAAGGAAGGATCTGTACCAAAAGATTGGAAAGTTGCACAGGTCACACCGTTATTAAAAAAAGGCAGTAGGAGTAACCCATTAAACTACAGGCCTATTTCATTGACTTCAATTTGCAACAGGGTTTTGGAACATATCCTGTATTCAAATATAATGAATTATCTCAAACAGAATGATCTATTGGCCCAAGGTCAGCATCGATTTAGAAAATATCGTTCATGCGAAACACAACTAGCTCTTTACTCACATGAAGTAATGTGTGCTATCGACAAGGGTTTGCAAATTGATTCCGTATTCCTTGATTTCCAGAAGGCTTTTGACACCGTACCTCACAAACGGCTTTTAATCAAATTGTGTGGTTATGGTATATCGCCCCAAATTTGCAACTGGATAGGTGATTTCCTCTCAGAGAGGACACAGTTCGTAGTAATCGATGGTAAGCCATCGACTACAACAGAGGTGATATCGGGCATTACACAGGGTAGTGTCATTGGTCCTATGCTGTTACTCATTTACATAAACGATTTAGGGGAAAATCTAAGTAGCTCTCTTAGGTTGTTTGCAGATGACACCATCATTTACCGTCTAGTAAAATCATCTGAAGATCAAAACCAACTGCAGAACGATTCGAATAAGATATCTGTATGGTGTAAGAATTGGCAGTTGACTCTAAATAATGAGAAGTGTGAAGTCGTACACATGAGTATGAAAAGAAATCCGTTAAACTTTGTTTACATGATAAATCAATCAAATTTGAAGGCCGTAAACTCCACAAAATACCTAGGAATTACAATTACTTAAATTGGAAAGCACACGTACATAATGTCATGGAAAAGGCGAACCAGAGACTGCGTTTTATTGGCAGAACCCTTAAAAGATGCAACAGAACTACTAAAGAAACTGCATACACTACACTTGTCCGTCCTCTTATGGAATATTGCTGCCCAGTATGGGATCCTTATCAGGTAGGTTTGACGGAGGACATTGAAAGAGTCCAAAGAAGGGTAGTTTGTTTCATATTGTCACGTTACAGGGGAGACAGTGTTATGGAAATGACACAGGATCTGGGATGGGAATCATTACAACAACGGCGCTTATCGCTGCGGCGTGGTCTGCTTACGAAAATACAATCGCCAACATTCTTCTCTGAATGCAAAAATATATTGTTGACTCCCACTTACATAGGTAGAAATGATCATCAGAATAAAATACGAGAAATCAGAGCCCAAACAGAGAGATGCAGGTGTTCATTCTTCCCGCGCGCTATTCGAGAATGGAATGGGAGATAAAATAGTATAACGGTGGTTCGATGAACCCTACGCCAGGCACTTAAATGTGATTTGTATAGTACCCCATGTAGATGTAGATGTAAATGCTGCCACAAAGGCCAAATGAAAAGTCATGTTAGCTGAAAAAAGTGCACTTGTCAAAACATGCTATTATTGCCATACAAACTTCTAGCGATCATTGAGAAGAATGATCAAGAAGTCTACATCCTGAAGTATCAGTCTTCATCGTCCTATCCTTTTCCCATCCATTAGCCCCACTCCCTCTACTAGCCACTGACAATCCCTCTTTCTTCTTCAATTGAAACACTGAACTCACCACAGCCCCATAACCCATCATGGCAGCAGCAGTGAACCAAGCAAACAATGTGTGTCTGAATCCTTTGAAAAATGTTACAAATTAATAAAGTGAGATACTATATTCCTATTGGTAACAAATCTATCTAGTTCTCAGTGATTCTTTCTCAGCTCTTCATTTAAACTCCACAAGCTACCCCAATGGTGTGTTGTGCAAGTACCTTGTGTAGTCACTGATTTTCCTTTTCCAGTCACCTGTGGTTTGCAGGAAAAACAACAGCAAGTGAACCTCTACGTGGGCTCTAATCTAATTGTGTCCTCATTATCTTTTAGTGAGGTATACACAGGGGAAATAAATATATTGGTGGACTTGGTTCATGCAACATACTTTGATACAGAATGGCTCTCTCACAGTTCCTGCCACTGGAGTTGGCCACTCATCTAAATGACACTTTTGTGCTTGCTAAATGAATGTATAACCAAGTGCTCTAACCTTCTGTGTGTCTTCTCTGTTTCCTCTATTAAACCTGCCTGGTATGTACTGCACATTGATGACTAGTATTCAAATAATGGATAAATGAGTGTTTCATAAGCTACTTCCTTTGTCGGTGAACTATACTTTCTATGGATTCTTACAATTAATATCAGTCTGTCATCTGCTTTTCCCATGATTAGCTCCGAGTGTTTGATCCACTTCAAATGTTCTGCTTGTACACTGATACATGTTTTATTATAGCAATGTTTATGATAGCTATCCCTAAAGTCCCTAGACTTACAAACTACTTAAACTACCTTACACTTAGGACAACATACACACACACGCACACACACACACACACACACACACCAATATATTCCTGAGGGAGGACTTGAACTTCCAACAGGGAGCAGTGACTCTCACCACAGCAAGGGATCTTAGCGCACTCGGCCACTCCTGCGCAGCACTAAAGGATATTCCTTTACAAGTATCTGCATTATGATACAATTGTTTATGCTACCTATCCCTAAACCAAGTGATCATTCTGCATTTTACCAGGGTTTTCCAGTATAGTGACTTGTTTGTATATTACTGAATAACATGAGACAAGCCTCATGGAACTTACTTACTTGGTTAGTTATTTAAAGGGTGAGTCAGGAGAAAAGGTACATGCTTTGAGGGGTGACAGCATGGTGATTTTCAACAGAAAATTGCTAATAAACATATGCCATTTTCTTATCAATTTCTGAGTAGATTGATGAAAACAACTAGGAACAGGAAAAGTGTAGGTGACAGTAAATTAAGATGCAGTTACGTTATGGTTTGTTTAATTGTGTAAGTTTATGCATGAAAGATATTCACACAGTCCTCCATCAACTTCAATGCATTTTGCTGCTCTTGTAGACAGATGTTGTGTTGCCAATTGGAGCTCAGGTTTGCTTTCCTTTACTTGAGAACAAGCATATAAAATACAAGTGAGGAGTTCCTCTCTTATGTCCACCATGTGCATGTATACTTCGCGCTTCAGCCAGCCCCACAAAAAGTAATTCGATAGGGTAAGATCGGGTGACCTTGATGGCCAAGCAATTACTCCAAAGCGACCGATCCAACGACCTGCTCTGATCAGCAACACAACACCTGTGTACAAGAGCAGCAAAATGCATTGAAGTTGACAGTGAACTGTTTGAACATGTTCTGTGAGGAAGCTTACACAATTATACAAACCATTATTTATTGTCACCTGAAATTCTCTCCTTCCTAGTTGCTTCTATTGGTTTACCCAGAAACACTTTAGAAAAAGGCATATATTTATCAAAAGTTGTTTTGTTCAGGATCACCTCTCAGAGCATGTACCTTTCCTCCTGATTCACCCTGTATGTATTGAAAAAAGTAAGTTTCCTGTAATATTGGCTTGGGGCATGTCAGAAATTACTTTAACTTTGGAAGTTTCTTCTCCATTTAAATGACAAAGTGTCATTTATTTCATAGAAACTTCTCAAATCAGTCACACAGTTGGCCTGATATTCTATATGCTAATATTTTGTTCTTTAGATGACAGAACAAAACCATGTTGAATGCTTTCCAGGAATCAAGAATCATGGCAACTACATGGGGACCTATATAAAGTTTTCTGTGTCACATCACCAAACACAGTGATCTGGGTTTGACATGACTGTTTCTTTCAGAATCCATGTTGATCCCTACAGGGGACATTTTCGGTCTCCAGAAATATCATAATTTTTAAAGCAGTCAACAATCCACAGTGTTTACTAGGATGATCCTGTTTTGAGATGGTATACTTGTTGCCTTCCTCTGACCTTTGAACTGACTTATTAACCTAGTTATAGGGGTGGAGGGGGGAGGGTGGGCATTTAACACAGATTCCAAATCACGGTATAACCCAGCATTTTTAATGTCAACTACATTGTTAGAGGGGTAGAACTGAAAAGTGACAGAAATCATAGGTTTGATCAGGGAGAGAATAAGCACCCTTTTAATTCATAGCCTGGTACACTACCAAGCCAAATACAAAAACATAAAACACATTCCAAAACTGTAACAGACAGATCTCAGAGACACAAGCCTATATGTTTGCACTTCTGACTGATGACCTTTCTTGAAAATGATAATAACCTGTGTGTGTGTGTGTGATTTTTTTACCAGTCATTCTCTAGGACCTTTTGTATAATGCTGTTCAAAAGGAGGTAAGTTCTTTGCATACTCTGCACAGAATCAAATTAATATCCCATCACATTCAGTTGCTTTTCTATCCCTCCATCATTTACTTCTCAATACCTGCCATTTTATTGTTCTTGTGACAATTTACAGAAGAAACTATAGCTAGTGCTCTCTCTCTAAACTCTGTGTTAGAATTCAACAATATCATAAGGACAGTTCACAGCTCACTGCAAAGATGTAACAACAATTGCAACAGGCAGAAAAAAGACATAATCATACAACACTTAAGCTATCAGCCATGGCCTTTCTCAGAATATAGAACATTGACACAATTACACAACGGTAATCTCTGGCTGCAGAGTGCAGCAGCCAGAAATGACCGTTGCGTGACTGTGTTGTGTGCCTGTGTGATTGCATGAATTTTCTGTATCCCGAAGAAGGCCATGGCTAATAGCTTAAGTGTTGTATGTGTTTTTTATGTCCCTATCGCAGCTCATTGTTACATTTTTGCAGGGAGTTGTAAACTGTCATTTGATTGTTTATTTGATTTTACAGTATCATATCCCTCACTACTTTAAATTAAAAAAGTACAGCAAACTTATGAACATTAAAATTTAGGTACGAATATTATAGGCGAAAAATTCCTAGCAGGAAAAATTAA
Source organism: Locusta migratoria (assembly GCA_026315105.1). Lineage (NCBI taxonomy): Eukaryota > Metazoa > Arthropoda > Insecta > Orthoptera > Acrididae > Locusta > Locusta migratoria. Next base: position 8,423,632 of record CM048750.1, on the reverse strand, counting down.
ATATAAAAAATAGACTAAGATTACTCACCAGGCGAAGGAGCACAGGTGTGACAGCAGCACAAATAAATAGAACACACACACACACAAATGCTAGCTTTCGCAGCCTAGCTGCTTCATCAGGCAGAAGGGAAGGAGAGGGAAATGGAAATGATGAGGGTTTTAAGGAAGGGGGTAAGGAGCCATTCCAATCCCGGGACAGGAAAGACTTACTTTGGGGGAAGAAAAGGAAGGTGAATAAATACACACACACCCAAACATTGACACAGATGCAAACACACCTAGGCAGACATACTATGCCTAGGTGTATGTCTGCCTATAGTATGTTTGCCTAGGTGTGTTTGCGTCTGTGTAAATGTATGGGTGTGTGTGCATTTATTCACCTTCCTTTTCTTCCCCCAAGGTAAGTCTTTCCTGTCCCGGGATTGGAATGGCTCCTTACCCCCTTCCTTAAAACTCTCATCATTTCCTTTTCCTTCTCCTTCCCTTCTGCCTGATGAAGCAGCTAGGCTGCGAAAGCTAGCGTTTGTGTGTTTGTGTATGTTCTATTTATTTGTACTGCTGTCACACCTGTGCTCCTTCGCCTGGTGAGTAATCTTCATCTATTTTTTTTTTTTTTTTTTTTTTTTTTTTTTTTTTTTTTAAATTTAGGTAGTAATGCTGATCCTTGATTGACTGCAGCATTTTAATGAAATTTCTAAAAATAATTAACAAGATACACAAAAGCATATCCTGTAATTACCTTATGCTATTGCCTTTCCAGATACATGTGCCACCATTAAAACAGATGCATGTTTCAGGTTTCTTAAAATTTTGTGCTTCACATATACATTCTGCTACAACTTCCATATCAATTCCAACAAAGGCTGTTCTGTTGGCATCTACCAAGTGTGGTAACTCACCAATTCTCACAACATTTGAACAACTTTCTCTGCAATTATGGTTCTCCTGGAGACATTCATTAATGCCAACCATAAGAATTGTGATACCAGTGTCTCTTTCTATCTGTAAAATAATAAGCATACATTTTCCCATGATGGTCTTGTAGTATAAAAGAAATTTCTTGTTCAAAATTAAAGTGAATTAATCACATGCAAATGTCATACTTTATATACATTTTAATTTTCATAGCTATCTATTCAACACTTGTAAATAAATTTAATTGTGATCTCAAATTATTACATGGCACAGGATGCATATACCACTCAAAAAGCTGAAAAAAGGAAAAAAATGTAAGGTTTAAAAGTAACTGGTATTCTTTTACAAAGGCATAAAGTGAGGAGTTGCATATAAAGCTTTATTAAAATTATTTTTGTCACAGTGTCTAGAGATATCTTCACATTTAGGGTTTTAGTTCCTCATAATGTGTATTTCCTGCAGTGGTGACGCCAGAAGTGGGCCAGTGTCCACCCAAAATTTGCTTGGGTTCTCTCTGGCCCACCCAAATAAGACAGACAAATTTCATAATCAAAGTCAAACTTTATTTTATAAAAGTAAGTAACTACTGTAGTATACAGCTATAGGCATGTGGTAACCACTGAGTTTATTTGTTAAACAATTTTGTACTATTTTACAGTGAGATTATAATTAAAGCTGAACTTTTAGAACACTGTAAAAATGACACCACTGGTCAGAATGACAACGTATTGCAACAGAATATTATCAGAGAAGGGGGAAAATGTATGACACAAGAAATATAAATAGTATGAAAATTGATCAATAGATGGTGCTGTAGGTGTCATAATATGTAAATAATGATACTGGCAACAATCAGAGCAAAATGCCTCAGATGTTTGAAGGTGATGAAGTCCTGCCTCTAATTGACAGACCAGGGATTCTTCAGATACAACTTGGCAAGCGATCTGGAATGAGATAGGGAGCTATTAATATCAATGGGGACTACACTGGGAAGAAGATAGAGCCATCAGAGACTGCAAATAAGATGGGGTTAGATGCTTTAGCTGTTAGTGACATTAGAGCAAGGGGAGAGAAAGAGGACAAAGTTGGAGAATACAATATGTACCTATAAGGAGTCGAAGCAGGAAGAAGCACAGTGGGGTATAGGGCTTTACATCAGGAAATCAATCAAACCAGCCATAATTACAAGGTATGTAAATGAACAACTGATATCAATAGATTTGGCCATCTGCAGTAAGAAAATCAGTGTCAGTGTATTCACCTTGTGAAGGGACAGATCAAGATGAAATGGGCAGATTTTACGATGCACTCAGTGGTGTAATTGTTAGAGTAAAGGACAAGGACAGTGTTTTGTTCATGGGTGACTTCAATGCCAGGATATGAAATCAAACAAAAGGGTATGAAAATGTTATGGCTAAGTTTGGAGAGGTTATGGAGGCCAACAGGATGGAAAACATCTCTTGGATTTTGGTGCCATTATAGGCTTACTTATCACAAACTCCTTTTTTAAGCATAAGAACATCCACCTGTCATAGACTATATAATAAGAGATCAGGAAGTCAGGAAGGCAGTCAAGGACACATGTGTTTTCAGAGGGTTCTTTGATGATACTGATCATTATGTAAGCTGTACTGAAATTGGTTTTGTGAGTCCAAAAGTGCAGAAAGTCAGGTACATATGTAGAAGGATAAGAGTGGAGAAGCTGTTTAAAAATGGCTCCATACTAGAAATCAGGAAGACAGAGGAAGTTCTGTTGAAGAAAGAAAAAAGCCAAACAAATAATTGCAGGATCCAAGCAGAAATCGTGGGAAGACTTTGGAAATAAGTTAGAAACTTTGGCTCAAGCTGCAGGAAATCCATTCTGGAGTGTAATCTGCAGTCTACAAAAGGGAGGAAAGAAGGAATTAAAAACTGTTTTTGGGTAGATGGAGGGAATATTGTGAAGAGTTGTTCAATGTAGGTAAACATTCAATCAGGAGTGAGATTTTTAAGTAGAATGGAATGACCATTGAAACAGGATCACATCTGTGGAAATGGGGAGCATGGTAAAAAGAATGCAGTGCAATAAAGTGGCTGTTGCAGATGTTAATTAAGTCAGAACTCATCTAATACAGTGGAACACAGGCCTCAAATGGTTACACAGGATAACTGAAATGGTGTGGGACTCAGAACAGGTTCCATCCAATTGGATGAAAGCATTAATCATACCAATTTTTGGACATGGGAACAGGAAAGATTGTAACAACTACAGACGTATATTTTTAATTAGTGTTGTGGGCAAAATATTCTCAGGTATTGTTGAAAGGAGAGTGTGAATATTAGTAATGGACAAGTTTTATGAGTGGAACAGGGCATTGTATCAGAAAACACTTATGACTGTGTTCCTATTAGGCAGCTATTGTTAGTTCTACAAGATTATGGAATAGGAGGTAAACTTCTGCAGGCTATTAAAAGGCTGTACATAGACTGTCAGGCAGCAGTTAGAGTTGACAGTAAATGGTGTTCATAGTTCAGAGTAGTTTCAGGGGTAAGACAAGGCTGTAACCTGTCACCACTGTCATTCAAACTATTCATGACTAATATGTTGGAAACAGTAGACTGCCAGAGTTTGATTAAAATAGTCAAAAACAAAATAAGCAGTCTTGTGTATGCAGATGACTTAACTATGATGGCAGAATCGATTGAAAGGCTGCAATCTAATATTTCAGAACTCGATCAGTAATGTCTGTGGGAAAGAGATTTAAACAGACTGAGTGCCAAATAGAAGGAACGAAGTTGGAACAAGTGAACAGTTTCAAGTATCTAGGATGTATTTTGGCACAGGATGGCAACATAGTGAAATAACTTGAATCAAGGTGTAGTAAAGCTAATGCAGTGAGTGCTCAGCTAAGATCTACTCTCTTCTGCAAGAAGGAAGTCAGTATCAAGACTAAGTTAGTTGCTTACTCCTGTATCTATCGAGTAACTTTGTTTTATGAGAGTGAAAGCTGGGTGGATACAGGTTACCTTATTAATAAGACTAAGGTTTCAGGCATGAAAGTAGCAAGGATGATTTCAGGTACTAACAGATGTGGACAATGGCAGGAGGGTGTCCATGATGAAGAAATCAAAGAAAAACTGGGAATGAACACCATAATAAAGCAGTCAAGGGAAACAGACTGAGATAATGGGTCATGGGAGAAGCAAGGCTACCTAAGCGGCTTATTGGTTCAGCAGAGGATAATAGGAGTTGAGGTAGAACAAGGAGAAAGTAGGAGACCATGGAAGAATTTTATCAGAAGGACTATGCACCAGACTGAATGCTGAAAGACATAATCAGTCTCTAATGATGATGATGGTGATGATGGAAGTTGTCAATGAATGGCAAGGAGGATTTTGTGGACAGATGAAGTCCACGTTCATCTGACATATCTGTCAATACACAGAATTGTCCAATAAGGGCAACAGAAAATCCACACACAAATTAACCAGTACTGCTTCCATCCTGAAAGATCACTGTGTGGCGTGGGTTTACAGCATAACTTATCATAGGACCATATTTTTTCGAAGAGACAGGTGCTTCTGATCCTATTATGTGTCCCATTACTGGCAAGTGCTACAAGTTTCTTTTGCACAACCATGTCATTCCATCTCTCCAACAGTGTGGGTGTGTGGCTGGGATAATTTTTTATGCAAGATGGCACGCCTCTGCACACTGCAAATCCAGTTAAGAAACTGCTGTAGTACCAGTTTGAAGATGCTAGGATTATCAGCCACCATTTCCCTACAGCCTAATCTGTGTAACTTCTGGCTGTGGGGCTATCTGAATGATGTTGTGTTCAGTGAGAACTCAGCGGCATTGAATGCGTACATTGTGCAACACATTCTGAATGTGACCCTAGAAATGCTTCAATAAGTTGTAGAACATGCTGTTTCACGATTTTAACTTGTTGCAGAAACAGAGGACAGCATATTGAACATGTTTTGCACCAGTCATGTGGAAATTAAAAATCCAATTTGATTCTGAGTGACACTTTTATGTAGTTTTTGGTATCAGGACAATTACAAACTGATTTTTCCCATCCAATGTGATACGATCATGGCGTAATGGATAGGGTTACGTAACTAACAGTATTACACCTGTACACCCATGCAAACTAAGTACTAACGGGAACAGTTTAACATCTAACTTACACCTTAGGCATTGCTGTATGATGCATTTGTCATTTGTAGTCGACCACTATTAAATTATGATGTTTACAGTGCCATCTGTTAATCAGTTTTTACACTATTTCTTTTCTTTTCTTCTGACATACATTTTTCCCTCTTCTTCTTCTTCTTCTTCATCTTTATTTATTTATTCTCCAGTATTTAGAAAGTTTATCTTTAATTAAAATCAGCCTGTATATAAAAACAGTATAATACAACACAAGCAGATTTTATGTCAATGAAGTTGAGATGAACCACTTGACAAACGCACAAGCAAATGAAATAGTCGATCAATAAACTGCATGAACGGTTCTTCCACAGTTCTGTTTGGTGTTTTATAGTTTGCATTAACAGAAAATAATAAAAAATAATTGAGATCACAGTTGTCTGTTTCTATTTTTTCCTCCTCCTCTCTCTCTCTCATTTCTGTAATGAATTGTGAAGATTTTTTGTATTGACAGTGAACATAGTAACATGGCAAAATAGTTTAACATATCAGACATCCTCAGTCGGCATGTAAAAGCTGTTAAAATCAAATGAGGACATTACAATCTCTCAATCTGTAAGTGCAGAAACTGCAAATGTTAGTTTTCATGATCCAGAAAGTGAAGTAGAAGAAATTATGTTTGATGATAACAAAATGGAAGTAGAAAAAGTGTAAAAATATTTGGAAAGTAACTACAGTGAAACTGAAGGTAAAGATTTATTTTCTATTCCTAGCAGCAGCAGCGGCAGTATTGATCCATCTGCTTCAGTGTGTGATATATCTATGAAAGCTACTGATGGACAAAAACTACCTCTATAGAGGTATTTTCGTTTTAGCTTGTTTGGAGACAGAAAAAGAAATTTCCAGGCAAGTTGCTGCAAAATTAATCCATAGTTGGTATATAGTATTTTAAATGTGCTGCATCTTGTTTTGTCTGTCAATTTTTCCATAATGTTAACTCAAGCCATACAAAGTGAATTTCTTGGTTTTGTAAGTGATGATTTGACTAACTGAAAAAGAGCAGTACAGTCCAATTCCAGCTTTAAGCATCATAAGAACAGCTCAAGACACAAAAATACTGTAGTTGCTTGGGAATTTTTCAAAAATTTGAAAAGTAAGTTTGGAGAGAATGCATTAGTTTAAGCTGTGCTAGAGGAAACATACACTCTAGAAATTCAAGAAAAGCAGAGGAAACATGGAAACAAATGACGATGTACTGTGATACATAGTCGTTCAAGGAATAGCTCAAACAGGTCATAATGTATAGGAACATACTGCAAATTAAGTATTTATTTCAGAATTTTTGGAACTTATAGGGTGAAAAGGGAAAAATACACACAAATGATATACAAAATGAAATTCTTAGTAATATGAGCAATATTGTGCTAGCACATATCTCAGATGAAGAGAAAGAAGACAAGTTCATTGCTCTAATGGTTGACTAGTCAAAATTTTGCTGAAAAACTGAGCAATAGTCGACTGTCATTTGGGACTAGTTAGATGGTAGCATATACCAAAGGTTTCCGTCATTTCAACCTGCAAAACATTTTTATGCTTCTTATTTGATAATCTGCATTGAAAAGAAACTAGCAAACTGTGGAGTTATTAAATTACGTGTTGCGCAGACGTTATAACATTCTCGTTTCCTGGTTGGTGTTGGTACCATTGAAACTTTTAACTATTTGTCAGCCTCCATCTCATTACTCACAAGAATGTTTTAATATTTTAACTCTTCTGGGATGTGGAATGGTTTAACTAATAACAATTACCATTGTATTATAATGATCTTTATTTAGAATGATAAATATTACTCATCTCAAAATACAATCACGAAATTACTGCATGCCACAACGATAATAACTGAAACATTTTCTGTCCGGGCAACTGAAATGCAGTTATGAAATGGTCGGCAGGCATAACTTTAGCCACTGCCAAAATCGCATGTGACTCACTCAGCTGCCTGCAACTGACTGCCTACTGCCTAGTGATCAGCAACAATCCAACAAACAAATACAATGAAACACAAGCATTGTCATCCAGCAGTGATCACAGAATGCCACTGATAGCAACTGTTTGACTTTAGTCCTCCAAAGAGGTTACAATTTGCAATAATAAATATCTTGTATCCTTACATATCCCGAATGCGAAAAAGACATTTTACCGGGAAATTTAAGGAGACATGAAGTTTCAGTATTACATTGTACATCTTACAGGAGACCAATAGATATGAAAGACATAGAAGGAAAGAAATTTTTGAAAACATTACTAAATACATTATATACAAAAGAACATACACACACTATAGTTGACCTGAACAGAGTAATTGCATAATGCTCACTCAGTCCATTTAGAAAGATGAAACAAAAAATTCTGAAGTAAACCTTCATATATCAATATTCTGCAAATATTTTTAAGATTGCTGATCAATGAGTGCCACAAAAATTTTATTTTCTTGAAAACCTGTATGTAACTAATCTTTCACTTCATAAAGATTCCACATCATGCCTAATTCTCAGAAAAATTGTACACAAGATATTAGCATTTAGTAACTAAGCATAGCACACATTACTGGTAATGAAGATCATCAATGTTTATCCTAATTGAAAAACTGACTTTGTTTGACTAAAGAATAACTACTTCATGAAATGTAGACTAATTAATTACACAAAAGGATTGTGAGTCAATCTGGTTTCTCCATACTAAATTTCCTTAAAATTATTATATTAAGATCCACACAATGTCTCACATTGGATAGTAATGTCACATTGTTCCCAATCCACAAAAAATTGTTTTCGTGATGTAACAAGCCATAATATATGGTATGTAAAAGAGTTACAAATTGCAGACAAATAATAATAAGTTACTTTACAAATAATCATGAAAGAAAGAAAGAAGGAAGGAAAAAAGTAGGCATTTTCTACAAAGTGGCATTCAGTAGTTACAACAAAATAGTTGCAGAAATACACGTTTGAACATAATATCCAATTTATCTCATGTTGAATGTGTAGCACTTTCACTTCATATTAAATCACTAAATACAGGAATGCTCTGTTTTTATTTACCTAACACACTCACACACACACACACACACACACACACACACACACACACAATTACTTCACTTGCAAGCACTAAAGGATGTTGGTACTGTCACACGTGACTTTGTTTACAAACATAACAAGTAGGAATGATGTTGAAGCTGGCACCTGTGCAGATATTTCTAGCACTGTGATCATGTGCACCACTTGGTGGTTGGTTCAATGGTAAGAACTGGAATCCTAGTGCAGCTTCCGCAACTGGAGTGAATTATGTGGCAGAGTTGTGTGATGATGACTGCCGCACCATGCTGTGGTGAATGTTGTTGGATTGGATGGCATGGCATAGTAGATATCCTGTGAGGCACCTGCCTACAGGTCCATCACTCTGCCGTCAATCCCATGAGGAAAAAAAACCATGAGCAGTACATTAATCTGAGATGAACTAGGAGCCACTGCAGCACATCACACACAACCATATTTTCTTCCTATCTTTCATGCATACTTTAAAAGGTACACATGTATATAGTTCAAATGGAAAAACCACATATATACAAATAAAACATTGAAAGCTCACAGGGAGCATGCTCAACCTGTCCTTAAATCTACCTCACAGGGAAAATACTTGACCAGTCCAATATGTTCACTTATCATGTCACAATCCAGTTTTACATCCATTGCCTTCCCTCCTGCAATGGTATAAGTTAATGTTCTCTACAAGATGGAGTCCAAAATATTTCTCCTACCATTAAGTTTTTGCAGTTCTACTGAATTTGGGTGCACAATTTTATTAAACTTAAATGGTCCCACATAGTAATGTAGAAACTTTTTAATCTCATTCTTGACAACAGATCTGGCATTCGTTAAGGAAGTGTTGTAGGACCCTCTACTAATACTTATCTTAATAAATGATTTAGGAGAGAATCTGAGCAGCTCTCTTCGACTGTTCATGGATGATGTTGTCATTTATTGGTTAGTAAAGTCTCCAAAAGATCAAAAACCAACTGAAACATGAATACGATATCTGCATGGGGCAAAAATTGGCAACTGACAGTAAAGAATGAAGTCATCCATATGAGCATTAAAGTAAATCTGTTAAACTTCATTTAAAGTAAATCTGTTAAACTTTATTTACATGAAAAATCAGTCAAATCTACAGAGTGTAAATTCAACTAAATACCTAGTAATTACAGTTATGAATGACTTAAATTAGAAAGAATCCACAGAAAATATTGCAGGGAAGATGAACCAAAGGCTATGTTTCATTGGTAGAACACTTAGAAAACACAACAGTTCTACTAAGGAAACTGCCTACACTAGACTTGTGCATCCTATTTTGGAGTATTGGTGTGCATTGTGCAGTCTCTACCAATTGGGACTGTTGGTGGATATATAGAAAGTTCAGAGAAGGGAAGCTCATTTTTTATTGTCATGATATAGAGAAGAGAGTTTCATTGAAAAGTTGCATGAGTTGCGGTGAAATCATTAAAAGAAAGGTGTTATTCATTGTGGTGAGATTTATTTGTGAAATTTCTTTCACCAACTTTCTCTTTCAGATGCAAACATATTTTGTTAGCACCCACCTGCACAGGTAGACATAATCACCATAATAAAATAAGAGAAATTACATTGAAAATGGAAAGATTTAGGTATTCCTTTTTCCCCATGTGCTATTAGAGGATGGAATGGAAGAGAAATATCATAAAAGCAGTTCAATGAACACTCTGCCATGCCCTTCAAAGTGGTAGAGGTAGATGGAGATGCTGTCAATGACCTTATATATACAAGTTTTGAAACAATTTGAAATCCAAACATGTTGCTTTGGTTTCTGAAGTATCACAGGATCATGATTTGTCAAGTGGTAAGACAAATACAAATAGTGCAAACTGCCATCAACATCATGACAAGACATCATTGTACTTGATTAATCTCTTGAAAGCATTGGAAAACACTGCATGAGATGTTTCTTCAATGAGAGAATTTGCTGTTAATCAAGACACCATCACCATACATCTCTCATATATTTTATATCTACAAGATATAATAATGGAAAGTCCAGGTTGGAATTAATAATATAGCAAAGAAAGTTTACAACTCACCGCAAAGATGTGGCGATGAGCTGCAACAGGCACATACAAAAGACACATGCATACAACACTTTCAGCTATCAGCCATGGCCTTCTTCAGAAAACAGAACACTCACGCAATCACACAAGCACACAACACAGTCATACAACCATCACCTCCGACTCGGCAAGTGTTGTATGTGTGTGTCTTTTGTATCTGCCTGTCGCAGCTCGTCGCCTCATCTTTGTGGTGAGTTGTAAACTGTCTTTACTATATTATTATATGTACAAGATAAATGCAAGAGATCTTTTTCCAAAATGCCTTCATTCAAAACACATACACCTCTAAGACTGGTTATATTTTATGATGTTATGACAGAAACATCTGATAGTGGTCACTCAGAAGTTTTGTTTCTCAAATTAGTGATAATTTATCCTGTGTAAGAAACTTGAGGTCCTTTTCAACTATTGACTGGTGAAGAAATGATTATACTTTTTGACTGAAATGATCTTGCAAGTGATAACGCGTGCCATTAAGGATCGGGAAACAAAATGTATTGTTTCTTCTCTGCTTTTCCAATTCTGGTGGCTCTTTCCCCTCCCCCAGCATATTTACTCAGTTGCTGCTGTTTGTAATACAAAGTTTCTAACTTTAGCTTATAGTTAGACAGCTACTATGTCAAAACACATGGTTTGTTTTCCCCCCACATAAATCTTCACTTCCTACACAGATAATTGTCCTTTAAGGTGTAGTTAATTTACCGTATATTTCCACAGATAAGACGACCTTAAGATAAGACGAAGTACAAATTTTCATCAAAATTTTATAGTTTAAGCATATATCTGGCCTATAAGATGACCCCAATTACCCAAATGCATGCCACACTTTTTTACCAGTTTTCGGGATCTAAAAATATGCCTGTGAATTTGATTCAGAGGCAAAACTTCAGGACATTCCGAAAAATTCCATTAGAAGCCACCATAAGTAGCTTTTGTGATTGGTACACCAGGATTTCACCTTTTGTTGTAGTGTTTGTGGTCTGCTTTTGAACTTTCTTGCGTGTAGTGCTATGTTGTGTCCAATTGTGAAGCAGCATGTTTTGTTTATACCACAAAGTATTAGAAAAAGTAAGTAATTTCTTCCGCCGAGACGGCATTTAATCACGCCGATGCACATATTATGTGGGTGAAAACACAAGAAATTGCTCGTGAACAGAGGATGAAGGATTTTGAAGGAAGCCGCAATTGTTGGATATAGCCCTGAAATATTTTAACCCTGTCACTGCGCCGTACGTAAATATACTCTAATCGTTTCAGTGCGACTGGATATATTGAGAAATTATTTTTGACAAGGGACATTGTAAAATCAAGTTGCATTGTAAATAATTACAGTAAAACCTCATTTTTACATTATCGGTTTTTACGTTTTCCTGCCATTTACACCATTTTTTTGTCCATCCCATCAAGTTTCCTGTTTACAATGTTAATTCGCCCTCGTTTTTGCGTCAACATATTTACACTTTTCCTGCATTTTACACATTTCAAATGCATGTTCGTGAAGAAAAATGAAGTAATGTACATAAGTTGACACTAGCATATCTTTCCCTATAAAGTATAGCACTTAAAAATTATTCGCAGTTGAGTTTCTTGACACTTTGCATTTATTCATATATATATTTTGCATTTCGTAGTTGACTTATGACATGCTGATTTGTGGCGATGTAGTTCCTCTTTCCTCCAGCTTCTTTGCCAGAGCACCTGGCATGTACTCAGACAAACAGAATGGTTTGTTGACGAGAGAATAACACTGATTTGTGGTGGTGTAATGTCTCTTTCTGCTAGCTTCTTTGGCAGAGTAAAGAGTAAAGAGTTGTATTGTTTTTTGATACATATTTCTGATCAATAAAGTACGTTATCTGTCAAAGTTGGGTATCATAATACCACAACATCAGAGAAGCGATAATAGTGAGAGATGCCCATCCTATGCAAACTTCACAAAAATATGTTTGTACTTGAGAACGCGAATAAATTCTCTAATATCGTCATGTGAAACATCTAAAAGTATATAAAAGAATGGAACTTTATGAGTTTTACTATGTAAATCATTAATGCCGAAAAAGTCAGTAATTTTGAAGATGTGTTACATAGCCTGGTAGCGGCATGCAAACGATATCTATCAAAGCGGTTCAGATAATTTTGAAGATGTGTTACATAGCCCAGCAGTGGTGTCCTCGATTATAATGAACGAAAATATGTAAAAAATTTCTACTTCACATAAATTTACCAGTTCTGCCTGGCACTTAAAATAGCGGCGTCCTCGATTATAAGGAATGAAATTACGTCAAAAATTTCTACTTCTCATAAAATTACGTTTTGCCTGGCGCTTAAAATAGTAAAAATTTGGATAATCTTTATTGTATAATAAACTTCCTGGTGAGTATTTAGATGCCTATTATGTACATATATCACAAATAAACTACAAAAATGCAAGGCTGATCCAGTAAGCATATTTTACCATTTGAAACATTATTTCCTGCATTTTACACCATTTCACTGAAGTCCCTTGAGAAGCGTAAAAACAGCCTATGTTGCAATTTGTTATGCAAGTCATCATGTCAGCAAGTCATCATTTCAGATCACTCTACAAAACATTTCTTCATAGTAGGTACATTTGTGGTCAACCACTCATACTTCGCTGTAAAATACTTTACTAAAAAAGATTGTGTGCAAACAGTCCAGATTTTAATTACTCTGTGCACTGTTTGCATACAATATTACTAGTAATTATTTTACAATGATGTACCAGTGGTTGACCACAAATGTAGGTACCTCCTTTGAAAAAATGTTTGGTAGATTGATCTGAAATGATGACTTGCTCATTGAAACTGGTAATCAGTATTCAGGGTGTTTCAAAAAGAATATACATATTTCAAATGCATATATTTGTTAAATCCTCCATCAGTGATACAAATAATGCCACATTTATACTCAAATTTCTCCCATACTTGCATAAGAATGTCCTTCATCACTGATGTTAGAGTAGTATGGATCTGGTTCTTCAGGAAGAAGTCACACGGTGTTAAATCCAATGGCTGTGGAGCAGAGCTAAGACATGCCAAGTCCCCAGTTCCTTGACAACCAATGCAATGATTCAGTACAGTTTCATTCAGATATTCACACACTCGGTGACTCCAGTAAGGCAGTGCTCCATCTTGTTGAAAAATGAAGTTGTCTTGGTGCAGTCTTGGAATTGACCAGTTTTGTAACATAGTGAGTTACTGCTGGCCGTTAACCAAAGAAGAATGGGTCGGGATATTGCACAAAGCCCACTGACTATGAGTGAATCTCATACATCTACAATGACTACTTGCGGATGCTGTAGGTTCCAAATTTGAATGCTGTATTTGTGTGCTTGTGTAAAAGTGTAATCATAGTCAATAACATTGTCCATAACATGTGTAGACTGCTGTTGTTGTAGTTGTGATTCTTGTACCAATGACAAAGACTGTTTCTTCTTGTTGCTGGCTGTAGTTTAGCACGTTCCTTCGGAGCTTCTTTTTCTTTCTTGAAGTCCTTGTCTACCTCCTCACACCTAAATATTGCACCAATACTCACGCATATAACTGCTGCAAAAAAATCGTGCTCAGAGCCCCCATGCAAAACACCTATTTTCCAATAGATATGAGAACGTGCATCATAAATTTATTGTAATGTGTTAGATTAGCACTGAATTTTTAAAGGATTATTATTCATAGCCTATCCAAGAAACCCCAATTGTGACTTTACACTTTATCATTTTCACCACACTTTAGTCACAGATACAATTAAAGCAAGTGTGACTATATGCTGTAAAAACCTGCATATTTGGGCTACATATGGTTCTGATTTAGAAGTTTAGCTGGATGTTATTTTAGGGTCACACAGTAAATGTCTGCTTTCATGCCCCATCAACTATCTTAATTGTAGATATTATCTTTTAACTTTGATCACGTAGTTAAAAAACACTCTATGCTCAGGCTGTAGTTTATGAAATTAATAAGTAATATTACAAAAAAATATCTGTTTCATTAATAAAAAGGGTTTTATTCGAATGTTTGCAAATGATGTATGCAAAATCAGAGATTTAATTGAATAAGGTTTATTGAATCAAATTATTGGCAATGGTCAGATGAATTGTTAATCATAAATAGAATAAAATGGTTAAATATTGTTGAAACAAGATAGAATGGCTGGCCAGTACTTACCATTATGCTGTACCGCCGATAGTAACACAAAATGAAAAAACAGAGAAAAAGGGGACAAGCTTTCGGAACAGAGTTCCTTCGTCAGGTGGGAGAGAAGGGAAGAAGAAAGGATGGGTCGTGAACCACCTTTCCCTTCTGTTCCCATCCTTTCTTCTTCCCTTCTCTCCCACCTGACGAAGGAACTCTGTTCCGAAAGCTTGTCCCCTTTTTCATTTTGTGTTACTATCGGCGGTACAGCACAATGGTAAGTACTGGCCAGCCATTCTATCTCATTTCAACAATATTTCTCATCTCTGAGGAGAATTTTCATCATAAAATGGTTAAACATTGTCTGCAATAAAAACTTGGTAGCACTTTGCCACAACTTAGTAATCATAACTTTAAGAAACATTGAAAGTCTGTATATTTTGCGAGCAATCAACATGAAATTGTCAATAGTTCAAAATAGTTTAAGTTTCCCAAACACTTTTTCTACACTCGTAAGTTCTTGTGTGAAAACATAAACACATATCAGATGCACTTGCGTACACTTTTTCTTGCCAAATTCAGAGTCCCGAGAAGCCACCATTCGCTACACTAATCTTAACATATTGCCCAATCCAATCACTCCTATCATCCAGGAGGTTCCTTCTTCTACCAAGACTAGACACGGAGTTCTCTTTTCCATGCACCCCTTCACTCTTCCTCTCTCCCTAAACACACACTCCCCACCAGTTCTGTCCATGGCTGCTTCCTCATTGGCCAATTACCATCCCTTCCAACACTGTATACAACTTAACATGAGATATTTCTTTAAGTAAAAATGATCATCTGAAACCACTTACTCACTAATATAACATTATTTAAATACAAAAAATGACTTCACTAGTATTACACAAAGTCTGAAATAAATAAATAGACAAACAAGCTTTCATTAGCTTGATCACTCATGCCATATATTTACGTAAATTACTGGCAAATGGTACAATAAATTAAATATACAAGAGGTAAATCATGCTTGCATTTTCAGTGTTACTGAGGAGAATATGATGATCTGTTTATATTTCCATTATAAAGTTATATCAGTTGAAATCAATTATTGATGTAAATTCTCTACAGAGGTGATAAATTATTCTTCAAAAGATAGTATGTCTGCCTAGGTGTGTTTGCATCTGTGTAAATGTTTGGGTGTGTGTGTATTTATTCACCTTCCTTTTCTTTCCCCAAGGTAAATCTTTCCTCTCCCGGGATTGGAATGGCTCCTTACCCCCTCCCTTAAAACCCTGATCATTTCCTTTTCCCTCTCCTTCGCTTCTGTCTGAAGAAACAACTGGGTTGTGAAAGCTTGCATTTGTGTGTATTTATTTGTGCTACTGTCACTACCTGTGCTCCTCTGCCTGGTGAGTAATGTAGCTTGCATTTGTGTGTATTTATTTGTGCTACTGTCACTACCTGTGCTCCTCTGCCTGGTGAGTAATGTTCATCTATTTTTTATATATATTTTTCCTACTAGGAACTTTCGTCTATAAAAGTCATTAAATATTATAGAAGAGAAATTCCTAGCAGGAAAAATAAATAAATATATATAAATAAATGAAGATTACTTACCAGGTGAAGGAGCACAGGAAGTGATAGTAGCACAAATAAATTAATAAATTCACACACACACACACACACACACACACACACAAACACTAGCTTTTGCAGCCTAGCTGCTTCTTCAGGCAGAAGGGAAGGAGAGGGAAAAGGAAATGATGAAGGTTTTAAGGGTAAGGAGTCATTCCAATCCCGGGACAGGAAAGACTTACCTTGGGGGAAAAAAAGGAGGGTACACAAATACACACCCACCCACACATATACACAAACGCAAGCTTGCGTATGTGAATTTATTAATTTATTTGTGCTACTATCACTTCATGTGCTCCTTCGCCTGGTAAGTAAAAGTCATTACAAGTGTGACACTTTCGAGAAGATAGCTACAGACAATATTATAAGCTATCACCTAGACCATTCAGTTGAAATTACATGACACATTGAAAAGTTGGTTATTTTAAGCTTGCTTTCTCTGTATTTTGATGTATTCATAAACATTTGTAATTTTTGAGATATTGAAATTATTTTTTGAATCATGTATGTAATGATTCTGACATTGTAGATATTGTAATTGTTGACAGTAGATAATTTAATACAGTATTTTATTTTATTCTGAATTACTGGAGTGTGGAACTCACAGATGTCTTACAGACAGGCTTAGGAAATGCTTGGCTAACAGCCCTCATTAGTTTTGAGTATGAAGCACGGGCCTTTCCCCAATTTGGGCAAACCCCGAGCAACTGCTCAGTTTAACCCAACACCTGGCCTGTCTGGCAGCTGCCCCTACCTTTTCCTGCAGTCCACTGTTGGCCCTTTATCTTTCCACACAATAGTATTACTTTTACTAAGTGTGTGACTCTATGGACATTATTTCCGTGAAGTCACAATATAAATAATGAGATTGTAATTGATTGCAGATTTTTATGATACAAAATACTCTGATTTGTTCATTTAACATCAGTTTATTTAAGTGGAACATACCTAAATCATCCTTATGTAGCCATGAAGTACATTTCAACATAAAAAATTATGAGAATGTATGTACTTCTTTTTAAAAATCATTGGCTCTGCCAATATATTTTGATATTTATTTCATCCTTACATGATAGATAAGTAAAAGCTGACAAAGACTACTTACCTCTTGCCAGTGCATCTGAACAATCCCATTAAGTCTTATAGGCTGGTACACATAAGAACCAGGACCACAAATGGAAAAATGTATATCTGTGATGATATGCCTTTGACTTCTTGATTTTACACTAAAGATGCACAGGTTTACAGTCTTGATTTTGAAGATTTCAGCTAGTTTTTCTTGAAGTAAATCTCTCTTACTCCTGTTGCCCAGATTTGTCTGCATAACAAACAATTTGTTATTGTTATTGTAAGATAAAATTAAAGATAAACTTAATTGTGATGGGAGACTGGAATTTGGTAGTAGGACAAGGAAGGGAAGGGAAGATAGTAGGTGAATATGGTCTGGGCAAAAGGAATGAAAGAGGAAACCGCCTTGTTGAATTTTGCACAGAACATAATTTAGTTATAACAAACACCTGGTTTAAGAATCACAAAAGAAGGTTGTATACATGGAAGAGACCAGGAGACACAGGGAGATACCAAATAGATTTTATAATGGTAAGACATAGATTTCGGAACCAGGTTTTAAACTGTAAGACATACCCAGGGGCAAATATAGACTCTGACCACAGCTTGTTGGTTATGAACTGTAGGCTGAAACTGAAGAAACTACAAAAAGGTAGGAAAATAAGGAGATGGGACCTGGATAAATTGAGGGAACCTGAAGTCTTAAGAATTTCAGAGGGAGCTTTAGGCAACAATTGACAGAAACAGGGGGAAATAAAACAGTAGAAGAGGAATGGGTAGCATTGAGAGATGAAATAGTGAAGGCAGCAGGGACGAAATAGGTAGAAAGGCAAGACCTACAAAAAATCCTTGGATATCACAGGAAATACTAAATTTAATTGATGAAAGGAGAAAATATAAAAATGCAGTAAATGAAACAGGCAAAACAGAGTACAGACGACTAAGAAATGAGATTGACAGGAAGTGCAAAATGGCTAAGCAGGAGTGGCTAGAAGCCAAATGCAAATCTGTAGAAGAATGTATAAGAAGGGGAAAAGTAGATACCGCCTACAGAAAAATAAAAGAGACATTTGGGGACATGAAAAGCAACTCTATGAATATCAAGAACTCAGATGGGAAACCAGTTCTCAGCAAAGAAGGGAAAGCTCAAAGGTGGAAAGAGTACATAGAGCAGCTCTATAAAGGAAATGAACTTAGAGACGATGTTGTAGGAAGGGAAGAGGAAGTAGATCAAGATGAAATAGGAGGTACTATACTGAGAGATGAATTTGACAGAGCCCTGAAAGAACTAGGTCGGAAAAAGGCCCCAGGAGTAGATGACATACCTTCAGAGCTATTAAAGTCTCTGGGAGAGCCAGCCATGACAAAACTATTTGAACTTGTGTGTAGGATGTATGAGACAGGCAAAATACCCTCAGACTTTAAGAAAAATGTAATAATTCCCATTCCAAAGAAATCAGGCACAGACAGGTGTGAAAATTACAGAACCATCAGTTTGATAAGTCATGGTTGCAAAATTTTAACACGAATTATCTACAGGAGAATCGAAAAGCTGGTAGAAGCTGACCTCAGGGAAGATCAGTTTGGATTTGGGAGGCAATACTCACTTTACGTCTTATCTTAGAAGATAGATTAAGTAAAGGCAAATCTACAATTTTAGCTTTTGTAGGTTTGGAGAAAGCGTTTGACAATGTTGACTGGAATACACTCTTTCACACCCTTAAGTCAGCAGGGGTAAAATACAGGGAAGGAGAGTTATCTACAACTTGTACAAAAGCCAGACCGCAGTTATTACACTTGAAGGGCATGAAAGGGAAGCATCAGTTGGGAAGGGAGTAAGACAGGGTTGTAGCCTTTCTCCGATGTTATTCAATTTGTACATTGAGCAGGCGGTGAAGGAAAGCAAGGAAAAATTTGGATTAAAGTTCAGGGGGAAGAGATAAAAACATTGCATTTTGCTGATGACATTGTAATTCTGTCTGAGACAGCAAAGGACCTGGAAGAGCAGTTGAATGGAATGGACAGTGTGTCGAAGAGAGAGTATAAAATGAACATTAACAAGAGCAAAACAAAAATAATGGAATGCGGTCTTAGAAAATCAGGCGATGCTGAAGGAATTAGATTAGGTAATGAAACAATGAAGGTGATAGATGAGTTTTGTTACTTGGGTAGTAAAATAACATGCGATGGTCGCAGTACAGAGGATATAAAATGCAGAATGGCAATGGGAAGAAAATGATTTTTGAAAAAGAGAAATTTGCTAACATCGAATATTAATTTAAGTGTAAGGAAATCTTTTCTGAAGGCATTTGTGTGGAGTGTTGCCTTGTACGGGAGTGAAACATGGACGATAAGCAGTGCGGACAGGAAGAGAATAGAGGCTTTTGAAATGTGGTGTTACAGAAGAATGCTGAAGATTAGGTGGGTAGATCGCATAACTAATGAAGAGGTACTGAACAGAATTCGTGAGAAAAGGAATTTTTGGCATACCCTGACTAAAAGAAGGGATCGCTTGGTAGGACACATTCTTAGACATCGAGGAATCGTGAATTTAGCATTGGAGGGAAGTGTGTGGGGTAAAAATCACAGAGGGAGACCAAGAGACGTGTATAGTAAGCAGATTGAAGTGGATGTGGGTTGCCGTTCTTATGAGGAGATGAAAAGGCTTGCTCAGGATAGAGTAGGGTGGAGAGCTGCATCAAACCAGTCTCCGGACTGAAGACCATAACAACAACAACAAGATAAAATTTATAACATATTATAGGATTGTTAACTCAAAATGCTCATTACAGCAGTTGAAGTGAGACTAATAACGGTTTATCTACAAATGCTTGATTGGGAGTATCCAGTCACTTCTTTGATTTCCCAATAATTTATGATTGTGACAAGTAGTGGAATAGGATCTATTAAGGCTCTCCTATCAACAATGAATTTTAAATAGTAACAATTCTGTAAAATGACTTTTGAGTGAATTAAACAAATAATTGCCTTTGGTGACTGTATTAAGTATTGAAAAACAATAAAAAAAATATATGTTGGAAAAATTAGTGAAAAGAATGGGTACCATAGTTTTTCTTACTCAATTTTGTTTTGCTACTTTCCACTTTACATTAGCTTAGCTTCTATTTGACCATAATACTAATATACCATACTCCACAAATTTTTACAGGGCACACTAAATATCAGGAAGGTTCACTGTCAGTGGTAAGTCATTCTCTAATCAATTTGGAGTTCAAAAAAATCATGGATGTGATAGCAACAATATGACAGCATAAATACTAATCATATAGAGGAGGCATTGACTGTCAGACAGACATAATGAAAAAGGCTACTAGATATTCTTTGGCTCTTGAACTATGTCCTTCATCAGTCATAGATAACAAAAATCACAATTTTATTGGTTTTTGTGCTCCCATGGAAAGAAATTCAGCCCTTTTTAACTAACCAGCAACTACAACCAATTGTTCGAAACCTACCCTCTCACATCAAAGATACCAAACACTTCCTTCACAGACTCCCACCATCCTCACTCCTTTACCACTATAAGATGACAAGCAGGCCTAGAGTATAAGCAAGTCACAATTATGAAGAATTTGTACAAATGTTAAATATGTTAAATGTACTAATATTTTAACTTGTCTTTAATAATTAATGAAGAAGTTTCAATAATTATGTTTACATTTAAGAAATGGTTCGATCATTTGATTTGTTTAAAAATACATGTATTTAACGTAAACAAAAATTTTGCAGTAGTTGTCTGCAGTTACGATCTGTGGGATCGATATTTTGAAGGGTTTTTCCATTGGTCATGTGATTAATGGAGCTGGGTTTTCTTGGCCGGAACTCGCGGTCTTTTGGATGGAAGAGGTCGCCGAGGTAAGGTCGTTTTTTTTAGGCGGCAGGGCGCCACTCGGAACTTTTCTTACACGCGGAATCGCTTAAGTTACTTCATGCAAGAAATAAGATTTTTTGTGTTGTTAACAGTTCAACAAATCGCGTGACCAAACTTATAAACAATTTTACTATCCAAAACTGTGTAGCAAAAATCTCAGAACTATAATAAACATGAACATTGTGAAAAGTATTTGTGGTGTTGTGTTTTATTTCACTGAAACTCATAGGCCAATAAAACAATGGGCATAGAAGAAACGTGAACAACCGTCCCCTTAATAGGCGAGCCATTAATAGAGTATTCTTATTTCGGTTGTTCACGTGCCCTAAGTTGGGTTAGTGGCCATAAGCAAAACAAGCAGAAGCTACAACCTACTTGGCACGTTGCACCACCATGAACCTTACTTGTCACTGTTGATGCCACTTTGCTGCACACCAATATCTCACATGCCCATGGTCTCGCTGCTCTTATGCACTACCTATTTCAATGTCCTTCAGACACCAAGCCCAATACCTGATTCCTTATAACCCTTTCCAATTACATCCTAACAAACAATTACTTTTCCTTTGAAGGAAAAGTATACAATCAAATCTGTGTCACAGCCATGGGCACCCATATGGCACCCTCCTATACTAACCTATTTATGGGTCATCTAGATGAAACCTTCCTAGACTTCCCAAACCCCTGGTCTGGTTCAGGTTATTGATGGTATTTTTCTGATTTGGACTCAGGGCCAGGACATCCTCTCGCCATTCCTTCACAGCCTCAATTCCTTCCACCCATCAGTTTCACCTGGTCCTTCTCAATCTGGCAGGTCACCTTCCTGGATGTTCACTTCCACCTCACTGACGGCTCCATCCACATTAATTACAAACTGTACTTGCATTTTGACAGCTGCCATCCTTCCCACATTAAAAAAAAATCTCTCCCATACAGCCTTGGCACATCGAATTTGCAGTGATGAGAAGTCCCTTACCCAATATGCAGAAAGTCTCACAAAGGCCTTCCTGTCCTTACACCTCCTATTTCACTCTTAATATACATCTGCAGCGTTCTCTCTGTAGTCTCTCTTTCTCCTTTTCTGTCACCTCTCCCAATCCCCTAATCAAATGTTTCACTGCCTATGCCAGAGTCAATTTACTGTTGCCGCATTTCTATTTCATTCTCTTGCCACCTCTCTGTTCCAGCTACCACTTTTCCTTCCCTCCACCCTTCCTTACTCCTCTGACCCATTACTGTTTACAAAATCCATCAAGGTGGCTACAGTGCTGTGGCAATATAAATTAGCTAATATAATTAGCTACTTCTTAAGTAGCTCTGATAAACAGCAGTGCCCATCAACTTCATTATTGTGTGTCTACCTGTTGACTGCACTACCTGTCGTTTTAGTAGTAGCATGCAGATGGATGAACATTTATTAGGCACTCTAAAAAACAATAATAAACATTTAGACAATATTTATTTGTATTATCGATGTAGTTCTTCTCCATGGCTATTAATATTATAGATTTACAAAATTTTGTGAATACAGAAAAAAATTCAGGTTACCATGATTTTTTGTAAATTAAAAAAAAAAAAGTAGTTCTTTAGAATGCTGCATGGTTTAATATGATTTAAAGAAAAACACTTACTTTTGTAAGATTGTACATACCTTGTTGAAGATTTTTCTGATGAAATTTTCATCTGACAAACCTAATATTCTGATTGAACCAGAATTGGCAATAACATTATAGGAAATTTCTTTTACAATAACAGAGACATTTGCCAAGATGTCAAATTGACCATGTTGTTGATCAAATACATTGAACTGCAAGGTGTATCTGTTGAAAAGATAAAAGTATATATGTATATTTTTAAATATAATACACTTGGTTTTCAATTGCCTAGAAAAAAATAAAACAAGAGTAAACAAAACATTAAAATTTTGCACAGAATACTTACAGGTTGATGTAATTCTTAAGATGAATTTCAAGGAAAATTTGATTGAAAGGTAGTGCTTGTAATGAAACTGAGCAAATGCTGAAAATTATGTGCCAAAAGACAGTGAAAATGTTTTAGTTGAACAGTGTCTGAACTTTTCAGATAAAGTTTTTTCTTTCACTTTAAGACAGCCTTTACAGAACATTGCAAGTAAATTTTGTAACATTAGTTTACAAAAGAGGATTATTATTATTACTATTGAAAAATATAGAAAAACCAATTAAAATCACTTAAAAGGGGCACAGCAACTGGGCCTGATGTGGTACGTGTACGAAATATTGAGTAAAACAGCTTCTACCCAGGCTGTTAAATTCTTTTCGACTTAGATCATGTCCTATTTTCCATTCTTGAAATGCCTATTTAGGTGATATGTAGATTAAATGTATAAAGACTCTTTGCAATGATCCATTTTTAAGAATTAAGTGATCATAAGGATAAGGCTAGTAGGAACAACATATTTACATTATCTTTTCAATCATTATAGCGTACGGGAGACACAATTTTAAGTAACATTTCACAATTCACTGTCAAGTAATAGCATACATTACTCAATAAAAGCTATTATGAAAGTTATAATAATGGTGGAGAGGGGGGGGGGCAAAAAGTAATTATACAATAAGTGCATCTGAAAAAAAGGGAAAAATCAGAAAACCAATAGGGGTTCAAAGAGCAGCAAAACAAACCAAGTTAAAAAAGTGTAACCTGATTTCAAGTACGAAAAAGCAAGATTGAATACATACCTCGTCTACTGACAGCACCAGGAAGTAATGTGCACCTAACAGACAGCTGCATCTAACATTCCTATCTATCAGTGCCTTTACTCTCTACTAGGCATTGCGGAACGTTCTATACCCACCCTTGCCCTATACAGTTTCCTTCTACTCTATTCCATGCCGCTCCCTGTCATTGTTACAGTGCCATAGGGACCAGAAATGGGGGTTAAGTATGCACAAATTACATGATTGTGTGACTGTATGTATGCTCTCTTTCTGATGAAGGACATGGCCAAAAATTTTAAGTAGTATGAATATGATTGTCCTTTCTATATGCTTGTCTGCAGCTCATCTTTAAAGTGAGTTGCTACATATTCTCATATTACTGTCTTTATCATATATCTATGTATCCATCCTCTATACCTATGTTCTTCATTTATTCTCACAGTCTTTCTGTTTTAACTGAGTTGTTAGCATTTTTGTGTCTGTGAATACCATTACCACTTTCTGTTATACCCATGGGCATAGCCAGAGGGGGGAAGGGGGGTTTCTGTGGTTCAAACCCTTCCAGAAATGTGGACAAAGCTAACAAAAAATGGCATCATTCTGTGCCAGAAAAAGCTAGCTTTCATTTTTCCAAGCCTGGGAATCCATTACATATGCTCCATATGGTCCCAATTTCTGCTTGTGCAACTCCAATATTTGTTGGAGCCATAAAGTCATTGGTATGTTAGAATTAAGAGGTCCTTACCTGGGTAAAAATCATGATCCTGCAGCTAACATTTGTGCATGGAGAACTTGACCATCTTGTCTCACAGTGTATCGACAGTCATGGATTACTACTGGAATAATGAACACTTTACTTTTTTCCCAGGTATCTTCTTTCAATTAGTTTGCTCCTTGTAGAGAAGTGTGACTTACCTGCTTTCCAGTCAGTAGGAACAATTTCTTGCTCAAAGTACCCAGGGTAAATTATTATAAAGATAAGAACGAAATCAAGCAGAGATTCTGTATAAAATCACTATTCGTAATTACAGTGTCAGTCATATATTACAGTATCATGTAGCAATATTTCTTAATGTTCCTATTTAAACTAATCAAGATTCTTGTCTAATCAAAGTGTATCTGTACATGTAGTTTTGACACTGACAGCTTTCAAGTACCAAATAAATTTGATTTAGAGTGCATTTCTCTGAAATGCATCAGATTTAATTGAAAATAATATAGTGAGGACAGTTTACAACTCACCGCAAAGACGTGGTGACGAGCTGTGACAGGCACATACAAAAGACACACACATACAACACATTCAGCTATCAGCCATGGCCTTCTTCAGAAAATAGAACACTCATGCAATCACACAGGCACACAACACAGTCATACAACCATCACCTCCGACTGCCGCACTTCGAATCAAGCTCCGCAGCGAATCGGTAACGGGAGAGGAGGGGAGAGGGGATAGGAAGGTTACGTCACGGTGGTAAGGGTGGGTTGGATGGGAATAACGAGATGCAGCTTGGGAATGGAGTGGGGAGGCGGGTGAGGGGAGAAAATAAAACAAAATAAAGTTATATATATATATATATATATATATAAAATAGATGAAGAACACTTACCAGGCGAAGGGGCACAGGCAGTAATAGCAACAAATAAACACACAAGCACACACACACTCAAAAATGCTAGCTTTCGCAGCCTAGCTGCTTCATCAGGCAGAAGGGAAGGAGAGGGAAAAGGAAATGATGAGGAATTTAAGGAAGGGGGTAAGGAGCCATTCCAATCCCGGGACAGGAAAGACTTACCTTGGGGGAAAAAATGGAAGGTAAATAAATGCACATACACCCACACATTTACACATTTGAGTTCTACAGTATGTCTGCCTAAGTGTACTTGTGTCTGTGTAAATGTGTGGGTGTATGTGCATTTATTTACCTTCCATTTTTTCCCCCAAGGTAAGTCTTTCCTGTCCCGGGATTGGAATGGCTCCTTACCCCCTTCCTTAAATTCCTCATCATTTCCTTTTCCCTCTCCTTCCCTTCTGCCTGATGAAGCAGCTAGGCTGCGAAAGCTAGCATTTTTGAGTGTGTGTGTGTCTGTGTGTTTATTTGTTGCTATTACTGCCTGTGCCCCTTCGCCTGGTAAGTGTTCTTCATCTATTTTTTACGTATATTTTTTTCCTTTTAGGAATTTTTCCTCTATAATATATATATATATATATATAAAATTGGAAAGTCCAGGTTGGAATAAATAATATAGTGAGGACAGTTTACTACTCACCGCAAAGACGTGGCGACGAGCTGCGACAGGCACATACAAAAGACACACACATACAACACATTCAGCTATCGGCCATGGCCTTCTTCAGAAATAGAGCACTCACGCAATCACACAGGCACACAACACAGTCATACAACCATCACCTCCGACTGCCACACTTCGAATCACGCTCTGCAGCGAATCGGGGACGGGAGGGGAGGGGAGGGGGAGGGGATAGAAAGGTTACGTCACGGTGGTGGGGATGGGTTAGATGGGAATAACGAGATGCAACTTAGGAATGGAGTGGGGAGGCGGGTGAGGGGAGAAAATAAAATAAAATAAAGTAAAATAATTTAAAATAATTCATGTACACTGCAAGTGCACAAGACCACACACACACACACACACACACACACACACACACACACACATACATATACACACACACGATCACACATTCACACACCACTCAAATCAGGCGAGGTTTGGGATACAGAGGTAGGAACTGTAAGGTATGGAAAATATATATACATATACATACATACACACATACACACACACATATATATATATATGTGTGTGTGTATGTGTGTATGTATGTATATGTATATATATTTTCCATACCTTACAGTTCCTACCTCTGTATCCCCTCTGTATATATATATATATATATATATGTGTGTGTGTATGTGTGTATGTATGTATATGTATATATATTTTCCATACCTTACAGTTCCTACCTCTGTATCCCAAACCTCGCCTGATTTGAGTGGTGTGTGAATGTGTGATCGTGTGTGTGTATATGTATGTGTGTGTGTGTGTGTGTGTGTGTGTGTGTGTGTGTGTGTGTGGTCTTGTGCACTTGCAGTGTACATGAATTATTTTAAATTATTTTACTTTATTTTATTTTATTTTCTCCCCTCACCCGCCTCCCCACTCCATTCCTAAGTTGCATCACGTTATTCCCATCTAACCCATCCCCACCACCGTGACGTAACCTTTCTATCCCCTCCCCCTCCCCTCCCCTCCCGTCCCCGATTCGCTGCAGAGCGTGATTCGAAGTGTGGCAGTCGGAGGTGATGGTTGTATGACTGTGTTGTGTGCCTGTGTGATTGCGTGAGTGCTCTATTTCTGAAGAAGGCCATGGCCGATAGCTGAATGTGTTGTATGTGTGTGTCTTTTGTATGTGCCTGTCGCAGCTCGTCGCCACGTCTTTGCGGTGAGTAGTAAACTGTCCTCACTATATTATATATATATATATATATAGACGAAGATTACTCACCAGGCGAAGGAGCACAGGTGTAACAGCATCACAAATAAATAAATGAATACACACACACACACACACACAAACGCTAGCTTTCGCAGCCTAGCTGCTTCATCAGGCAGAAGGGAAGGAGAGGGAAAAGGAAATGATGAGGGTTTTAAGGAAGGGGGTAAGGGGCCATTCCAATCCCGGGACAGGAAAGACTTACCTTGGGGGAAAAAATGGAGGGTAAACAAATGCACACACACCCACACATTCGCACAGACACAAGTACACCTAGGCAGACATACTTTAGAAAGCAAAGAAGTTAAGAAGTTAGACAGAGATACCACCTGAGGTAGAGGCTCTGTCCAGAGAACCGATGCAAAGATGTTAAGATGGTGGGTGGGAATTCGAATTTAGCGGAGGTTAAGACCAGGTGGGCAATGGGAAGAGAGAATATGCTGAAGGGCTAGTTCCCATCTCCGGAGTTCTGAAGGATTGGTGTCAGTGGGAAGTATCCAGATAACCCGGACGGTGTAGCACTGTGCCAAGATGTGCTGGCCGTGCACCAAGGCATGTTTTGCCACAGAGTGATCCTCGTTACCAACAAACACTGTCTGCCTGTGTCCATTCATGCGAATGGACAGTTTGTTGCTGGTCATTCCCACATAGAATGCTTCACAGTGCAGGCATGTCAGTTGGTAGACCACGTGGGTACTATCGCAAGTGGCTCTGCCTTTGATCGTGTACTCCTTCCGGGTTACGGGACTGGAGTAACTGGTGGCTGCGGAATCGCAGCTATCCTCCTGATCTGGTTCAGAAGCAAATTACCAGAGCCACCTCCTCATCCCCCCAAATCCAGAACCTTCCACCGAAGAACCCCAGAAGCGCCCCTTTTGTCACTGGATACTTTCCGGGACTGGAGTGGACTCTGAATGTGGCTCTCCAGCAGGGATACGACTTCCTTAAATCCTGCCCCGAAATGAGATCCATCCTTAATGACATCCTTCCCACTCCGCCAAGAGTGTCTTTCCGCCACTCACCTAACCTTCGTAACCACCTAGTCCATCCCTATCAAATCCCCGAACCACCTTCCCTACCCTCTGGCTCCTACCCTTGTAACTGCCCCCATTGTAAAACCTGCCCTATGCACCCTCCCACCACCACTTACTCCAGTCCAGTAACCCTGAAGGTGTACACGATCAAGGGCAGAGTCACTTGCGATAGCACCCATGTGATTTACCAACTGACATGCCTGCACTGTGAATCGTTCTATGTGGGAATGACCAGCAACAAACTGTCCATTCGCATGAACGGTCACAGGCAGACAGTGTTTGTTGGTAATGAGGATCACCCTGTGGCTAAACATGCCTTGGTGCACGGCCAGCACATCTTGGCGCAGTGTTACACCGTCCGGGTTATCTGGATACTTCCCACCGACACCAATCCTTCAGAACTCCGGAGATGGGAACTTGCCCTACAGCTTATTCTCTCCTCCCGTTGCCCACCTGGTCTCAACCTCCGCTAAATTCGAATTCCCACCCACAATCTTAGCATCTTTGCCTTGGTTCTCTGGACAGAGCCTCTGCCTCAAGTGGCATCTCTGTCTAACTTCTAACTTCTTTGCTTTCTACAGTATGTCTGCCTAAGTGTACTTGCGTCTGTGTAAATGTGTGGGTGTGTGTGTATTTGTTTGCCCTCCTTTTTTCCCCCCAAGGTAAGTCTTTCCTGTCCCGGGATTGGAATGACTCCTTATCTGCTTCCTTAAAACCCTCATCATTTCCTTTTCCCTGTCCACAAACTGTCCATTCGCATGAACGGTCACAGGCAGACAGTGTTTGTTGGTAATGAGGATCACCCTGTGGCTAAACATGCCTTGGTGTACGGCCAGCACATCTTGGCACAGTGTTACACCGTCCGGGTTATCTGGATACTTCCCACCGACACCAACCTTTCAGAACTCCGTAGATGGGAACTAGCCCTTCAGCTTATTCTCTCCTCCCGTTGCCCACCTGGTCTCATCCTCTGCTAAATTCGAATTCCCACCCACCATCTTAGCATCTTTGCATTGGTTCTCTGGACAGAGCCTCTGCCTAAAGTGGCATCTCTGTCTAACTTCTAACTTCTTTGCTTTCTACAGTTCTGCAGTATGTCTGCCTAAGTGTACTTGTGTCTGTGTAAATGTGTGGGTGTGTGTGTATTTGTTTACCCTCCTTTTTTCCCCCCAAGGTAAGTCTTAAAACCCTCATCATTTCCTTTTCCCTCTCCTTCCCTTCTGCCTGACGAAGCAGCTAGGCTGCGAAAGCTTGTATGTGTGTTTGTGTGTAATTTTATTTTATTTTATTTGTTTCTATCGTCGGGCCGGTCCTTTTGGTAAGTCATCTCTTTTCTATTTTTTATATATATATAGAAAATGCATGCACACTGCAAGTACACAAGACCACACACACACACACACACACACACACACACACACACGTGTGTGTGTTTGTATGATTAATTCTCTGTAGTTCTCAGTTATTTCAGTCCCCCTCAGTTCTCGATCATGTATCATCATACTTTCTTTTGAATTATGTCCTTCACATACTGATTCATTTTCCCACATCCCCTCCAGTAATGTATAGTATTCATCTGTACACTTGGAGTTACCTTCACATTTATTAGTTTCCTCAATCCCGTACCTACAAGAAAATAATCAATTACACCCTTGGTTCTTCCATCCCAAATGTATTTGGTGATGACTTAATCTCTTCAGAAACCAACGTATGATGGAAATTCTTCACTGAAATGCTAAAATATTCTTCAAAAGAGATAGATTAGTTGGCCAGTAATTGCCTTAGTTCTGTACAGCTGATATTCACACAAAAAATGTAAATGGAGAAGAACATGAGAGATGACACTAGCTTTCATCAGGTAGGAGAGGAGGAAAGAATACAGGGACAGGAAACAGAATGGAAAGGTTATTCCTCACAATCTAGGAAACCAGCTGTTAGCTATTTTCATTCCATTCCTCTGTCACATACCTGAAATTTTTTCTCTTTTTCATCTTTCTCATCCATATCCAAGAGATCCAAATACTTGCTAGATCCTGGCAGATTAAAATTGTGTGCTGGAACCAGAATTTGAACCTGGGACCTTTGTCTTTCGTGGCCAAGCACTGTACTGTCTGAGCTATCCTGGGAAGCTTTAGGGTCTGGCCTCACACCTTTACTTCTGCCAGCACATCACCACCTGCTCACCTTGCAAGACTAGCAGTCATGGCAGAGAGCATATTATCAAGGGAACTAATAACATGTGGAGTCCCCCAAAGTTCTTTCTTAGGGCCCCTACTTTTTCTTGTATATATCAATGACCTTTCATAAGCAACATTACCAGATATCAAGTTTGTTTCATTTGCAAATGACACAAACCTTGCAACAAATAATAAATCAAATGTAGCCTTAGAAAGGTCGGCTAATGAAATTTTCATGGGCATTAATAAATGGTTCCTAGCCAATTATCTGTCGCCAAACATAGAAAAAATACACTATATGCAGCATAAGACTTGTAAAAGGTTTTCTACCAGTATTTGCCTAAAGTATGACAACAAAAAGATAGAAGTTGAAAATGTGAAATTCTTGGGATTACAGTTAGATAATAAATTTAACTGGGAGGAGCATACCACAGAACAGTGCCTAAACAAATCCCTGTTTGCTATGGGAATGTTGTCAGATATAGGAGATATAAAAATAAAAAGCTAGCATATGATGCATACTTTCACTCCATAAAGACATATAGGATTATTTTCTGGGGCAAGAAAGAACTCTATGACTCACAAATTTATTTTAATTAATCACTGTAATTAAAATTTCCATGAGTTGTGAAAAGTTGAAAATGTACTATCTCACCTTCCTGCTTCTATACCTTTCTTGATTTTAATCATTCCAGATTTCTCATCAAGTATAAATTTATCAGGTTGGTGTCCATGCCAAAAGAACCTTTTGTCAGGAAAGTCCCAGTCATCCGCATCATCAACAAAAACTCTGCCAATTTCAGTTTCTGAAGTATGTACCTATTATCATAAATGAAAAGAATATAATTATCTTATTCATTTTATTCTTTATACTATAACAAAAATGGTTTATCTTTTTACTTATTAAGTTATATAAATGAGAAGAGAATGCTGAATTAATGCTTCAATGGACTAAAGACCCTGTTGTAGTCTTAATTAGCAAAAGGTCAAATAAGTGTTCACTAATTACTTTGTGACAATAATGAATGAAAATTTTTAGATTGGACTATGATATATTTGACTGACATAAAATAGAGAAAATTAACACAAAATATTTATTTATATAGTTTTACTTCCTGGTAGGTTTTGTATTCTATTTATATATTTATATAAAAATCTCATTTCGGTTCTAAGAGATGGATAAATTATGAACTATATAACTGTTACATTTCAAGAAGTATATCCATTGGCCAGTATGAATATTCAAGGGAGAAACTCCCAGTACATCCAGAAAAAAAAAAAAAAAAAAAAAAAAAAAAAAAAAAAAAAAAAAAAAAAAAAAAAAAATGTGTATTAGTGATCCCAGCTTTCTCTCAAACCCCAAATTCCTTCTGGGTGACACTGAAAGTAAAGAAGGGTACTGAACATGAAGGAAATGGTATCATTCTGACCAGGAGGTAAAAGTTAATTACCAGTAATTGGTACACACAATGCTACTAGCTACCTTCAATTGAAGATGACAGAATCAATAAATAAAGCTGGACACAGAAGAAGAAGAGTGAATTGTAATTTGGGAAAGTGATATACATAATGTATGATAAACAATGGGAAGAGAATTAAACGCAAAAATCATGAAACTGCAATGAGGGTAGGAAAGATGAGAAAAAGAGGGTGGGGGCAGCTTTAGTTAATGTAAGTAAAACCACAGTGAGTCTGATCAGAATATCACCCCTTGTCGTTAAACTGCCAAGTGGATTTAATCCAGAGTTGGCAAGTGTTCCAATGTATGGAAGTTGCTTGCTAATGCATGCAGCCAATATATCTGAAAGTCCTCTTGCTTTATATTTATATTAATAGGGATACTAGAAGTTCAATAATACTTGTGTGTCTTTACTTTTATTTTTCACATACGACACTTTTGTGTTTTTGCTATACATTGAAAAATAATAGTACAAAGACCAACATACAACTACAGCACCTTCAAAAAAAAATGTTAAATTTTCAATGTGAGTAATAAATGTATTAATTCACCACCTACATGGGCTGTTGAGTGAAAAACAATATGCATATAAACAATATTGAATTGTACCAATGTTTTCAGACAATATCATTTCTTGAATGCACCACACACACACACACACACACACACACACACACACGTGTGTGTGTGTGTACTTTAATGCAGTAAGTAACAGTGCCCCAAGTACATCGAAGGGTTGTGTCAGAGTGAGCAGTCAACATGAAAAAGGCCTAACGAAGGGGAAAAGGATGACAGAGTAAAGTGAAGGTGCCAACTGATGGAGTGACATTAAAGGAATGGCATGGGCATCTGGGTGCTATGATTAAGCTCACTTAGTTTGAACAAAAACAGGTGCCTCAGCTACACATTAAAATACGAATTGTGGATTACTAGTGTGGAAGGAGGTATGAGGGTGGATTTGAAGAGGAAGGAGACCACAGATTAAACTATATAGATGCTGGAACTTGGTGTTTGTGTACACTTGTGTTTTTTTTTCCTTTATTTATTTATTTTTCAATTTAAATTGTACTTCATTTCCATCAAAATTATTTTATCTCTGGTCCATCTCATTACCTGTTCTATGCTGCTTCCCCTCATTCCACCCAAACCCTAACTCCTATTTGATTGTGTTTCACATGCTGACTTGCCCTGCCAGTACCAAGGTGAGATTAGGAGCATTTCACCCTACTTCTACCACTCCCTCAACAACTGTCAACATATTCCCTCTCCCCACATATTCAACTTCTGCCTCTTCCACATTGCTTTCATCCTCTCTGCAGACTGCAAACCCTCACGGACTTCATGCTGGTGCACCATGATAATAGAGCCACTCATGGGAATGTGTGTGTCAGTATACTGTATTTGTTCCCCATTATTTCCTAACATCTTATTAAAGCTTCACATGTATTATTCAAATAAATAACTCACATGTTTATTAAGTCATCATTATATAATAGCTTTATGGTACAAACTAAGTGACAAAAAGAAACAAAGAAGCAGCTTACCATATAATTATAAACAATTATTTCTTTATTTCCAGGAGCCATAGAGTTATCATTCTCATCACCTACTGTGATAGTTAAAGTTGATGTTCCTGACATTACAGGATTACCTGAGTCCTTTATGACTATAGGAATCAGATATTTCTTTTGAGATTCTCTGTCAAATGTCAACAGTGATGATACAACAGCTGATCCATTTCCATTAGCACCAGCTGTAAAAATATAACAATAAACTCAAATTTTGAATCCGATACATATTGTGTGCAGTTACAACAATAATGGAAATCAAAGAAGGAAATATATCTAAAATAGGGAAGGTAACATGAATATTGTTTTCTGTTGTTTGTTGCTGTGCTCCACCCATCAATCCACTTAAGGTTTGTGTTTCCCTTAGATTACATATTATGTGCAGTTAAATATGAATCATATACACTGATCCTGCAACAATGAAAAAAAATTAATTGAAAAGAAAGAAAACCACCACAAGAAAATAAGTCGAAAGCAAAGCCAAAAATACTTTATTGGGTGAATCTTTATTTCCAAATTCAAACATTTTGTAAGTAATATATGTCATTTACTTGTACACACTTTATACCAGTTAAATCATATAGATTTGTATGAAAGTACCTGTATATGAGTAAAATTGAATTTTAGAAACTTCTTTTGCACAGCAAAATTTTTCTTCTATAGTATGAAAAGCCTTGCTAATTTTGCATAATATATCTGATGGTTTTTAAAAGGAAGAATGTGCTTGTGGAAGAGTGTATCAGTTATTATTATGCATCATGTTTAGTCTTATAAGGAGTGGTTTGATCGGTTTTAAATTTTTTTTTTTTTTTTCTGTATATTTATGTATCATCATAGTAGGCAGTTTATTAACTCAAAACATAAATGATGTAGGTGGCATCACAGAATGTTGAGGTACATATCTTCAAACATTTAGGATTCCACAGTTCATGTAATTAATTAGTCTCTTCTGCTTTCCACTGTTAGATGATAAATCTACTAGTAAAATCCCTGGTTCTATACAGAATCATATTTCTTTCTGTAGTACTGTTTCACAGTCTGATTACCTTAAAAATGAGTTAACATGATAAATATCTGACTTAAGCAGTTAATCACGAATATAGCCCAATTTGCACTCCGTTTAAGACAAAAGCTACATTTTCATGCATCTCAATTTTTATGACATCATACGTCCTGAATTATATGTATAACCGTGATACACTTGTCCATGTAAATTTAATGTTGTACTACAGTCTAACGTACCAGACATGAGACTCGAGCAAACATTTGATCAGATGTTTAAAAGTCATTTAAAGGGCTACCAAACTCCATATATTAGCTTCACAGATGACAATGGTAAAGTAGGCCTAAGCATCAACCAGAATTGTGAAATAGTAAGAAAGTACTTTTAAAAATTATTTAACTGTGAAGAAGCAAACTGTAAGCTAGAATTTCTATACGTCAGTGAAAATACAG
The DNA here is from genome assembly GCA_026315105.1 of Locusta migratoria. Classification (NCBI taxonomy): domain Eukaryota; kingdom Metazoa; phylum Arthropoda; class Insecta; order Orthoptera; family Acrididae; genus Locusta; species Locusta migratoria. Next base: position 8,388,721 of record CM048750.1, on the reverse strand, counting down.
AAGCAGATCACCACTTACAGCTGAAGAAATTAAAAAAGCAATAAGTTCCCTGAAGAACAACAGAGCCAGTGGAGAAGATTCTACTGCAGCTGAACTTACAAAATGGTCTCAACTAAAAATTATAACCAACCTTCAGCTTGCTCATGTCCAAAGAAATGTGGAAAACTTAAAAGATACCAGAAGACTGGAAAGTGTCTCTTATCCATCCCTTGCACAAGAAAGGTGATAAGCAAAATGTAAATAACTACAGAGGTTTATCTCTGTTACCAGTGGATTATAAAATATTTTCAAAAATACTTCTAAACATGGACGAAGAAACACTTGATAGTAATTTGGGAGAGTATCAGAGAGAATTTCAACCTAAGTCCATAATCCATAACAGGAATTACAAAGTCCAAAGATATAGCTGTAATATTTATAGAGTTTGAAAAGGTTTTTGACTCAGTTGACAGGGAAACACCAAATAAAGTGACCTGAGAATTTGGTATCATATGTGAAATCAAAAGTAAAGTTTCAGGGTGAAATATTGAAGGCATTCAATATAAAAACAGGCGTAAGTTGGGTAATGCCCTGTCGCTTCTCGTCTTTAACTATGAAATACATAAAATAGCAAGAGAATGGAAACATAAAGTAAAGAACATGTTAAGGCCATAGCATTTCAACTATGGACCACTTCTATCAAAGTGTTACTTCTGTATCAACATCTTCAGGCGAGTCGCCTCTCGGTTGCCATACTTTACTTTGCCAGTCTTGTCTGTTGTATGTTCTTGTGCGGAGTAGTAATAAAGTCTTGTCAAGAAGTATTTGGTGCTTTACTGGGGCCACAAACTCTGTAAATCCCATAGTGGGGATCCCAACTGCATTATTCTACATTTTAGTCTGTGCTGGTTGTTGTTGTTTTATGGTGAGTTGTGGACTAATAGCCTCCTGCCACAATGACTTCCCCTGTGCGACCTACTCTGATCTACATTCTGGCTCCACCACCATCCACAAACTCACCTCTACATCAAGATTCGTTGAACACCTTCACTTCAATGCCTTTTCAACCGGCCTGGCAATATTTGCAGGGTCCTTTCGCCTCGAAACACCATAACAGTGTACGTGGCCTCGCAATGGACTTGGGCTTTGTTACATCGAACATTCTATACAGTGCTCTGGACTTGAACACTATCCATTCTTTGCAGTGCTATTTCATGTGTGCTCAACATCAGCCTGTGTCAAACATGAACAGTTCATTTTTAATGCTTTGAATTTGAATTTAAGGCCTGCAACTGTGACACCATGTGCTTCAGTGTATTGCTCTGTGGCATATGTGCCTGGTCAACAGTACTTCATTTCCATAAGACCTTCTCTGATCTGCTGCACCTTGTGCTCTTGTTAGTGGACATATTCTGGACTCATCCACAAATTTGGTCAACGGCTCGAGTTTCCGCATCTTTTCCTTCACATGCGGTTTCAGTGACTAGCAGTTCCGTTCCGTACTCTTTTGTGCAACTGCCAGTGCAGTTTCTCCATTGTGACAGTGCTTTGAATGCTCAAAACCTCTCGAGTGACTTTACTCGCGTGAACATTTTGACAAATTACAATATATATGATGTGCAGTCATGCTCGGCATCCCAAGACGCACCTGCCACACTGTGACCACAGCAACAACAGACAAATGTAGATGCCACAGAAGCTGGGACTCAGTCATAACATTCACCTCCATCTCCTCCATCTGTCCATCTGCCTAAGCTGCCACCATTTTCCTTCGATGCACCGATGACATGGTTCGCTTTTGTAGAACAAATCTTTGACCACTACTCTATCAATGGCACCACTCATTACCTATTCTTGATAACCTGCATGAGCATGTTTACCTCATCTGCGACCTAGTCATATCACCTCCTACCTCTCATCACTACTTCTTGGACAAGCGGACTTTCCTCGAGTGGGTTACCTGCACACCTGACAAGATCCATCACATCCGACACAAGGAACACCTTGGGGACAAGAAACCTTCACAGCTGTGGAGGTGCCTCTACCATCTGGTCAGCAAACATGCAATGCTAGACTCCACACTCATGGTGGTCCAGACCAGTAAGCTGTCACTCCCGGTTCACATGGCATTCACCTACAACATACTTGAGTCACCTAGTGAGCACATTCGCAACACGGCTCGAGTTCATGATGCATACCTTCAAGGGCACACCACAAGTTGCAATCACAGGCTAAACAATCGTCACCTCAACCTTGTCCACCTAGTAATGGCAACACTTTAGCCTCCTCTGCAGACTCTGACGACAGCCCGCCTCCACTCATCCGCTATCTGCAGGAACAGATTCTGCACTTACTGCACTGCTACTATCACAGCCATTTTGGAGATGCTGCAGGTAAGTGCTGTCCACCATGCCTTCACCCAAATGCAAAGCACAGGATGACTTAGGCACTGCATCCTGCTCTGATGACAATAGGTGCCTACACACGCTGCATTCCATATGTCAGCCCCTGCCTCTGGGTGGTCTCTACCTACGCAACTGCATTTCCGGCACTTGTTTCCTGACTGACACGAGTGCCGAAGTCGCACTGCTTCCATCATCCATTGTGACTGACACTCTACAACCTCACCAAGCAGTTCCTTAACCTCTCAACCCCTCTCAACTTCCGTGTGCCAGTTTGACCTCGTACTCTGTTCACCTGTCTTCCGAGTGTGTGTTAAGATGGAACTTTTTGTGACTGACATTACGGAACCTATAGTAGGCATGAATTTTGTGGCTCACCATAAACTTTCTCCCAATGTTGTGTGTCACACTGTCTTCCACCATACAGCCACTTCCTGTGTGATTCGTCAAGGTCTACCCCTCCCGTCGTGTGTGTAAAGACTATTCATGAGTGTTTGACAATGATTAACGAGTTTCACAAACTTTTGTCACATTGTGACGTGATTAAACTGTGCTGTGAAAGGGAAAACATTGTCTGTAAGTGCTCTGACACTATTAACCAGTCAGATTTACTTATGTCAAAGTGGTCTACTGAACATGAACAAGTGTTATGCCTCCAATGAGAGAGAGAGAGAACATTGTTTGCTGCCTCACCAATGCTGAATCTCAGCTGTCATCTACCAAGCAGCACCTTGTGTTTCTCCAAGTGTCTTCAAAGGACACTAATTTCAAGGTTTGTGCTTGTTTTGTCAGTGCAAACAGTGGCGTCACACCTGCACTAAAGTCTAACAGTGATTCTGACATTTTGGTGGCCCCTACTCACTCCTGCGTGGATGTGTAACTCTGTTGCCATGATGAACCTGTGTTCTCTCAATGTGGTGCACACATCCTGTGCTCTCACGCCTGCTCTGCACACCGTGCAGCCAACTTGAGAACTGGAACTTTAACTTCCCCAGCCTCAAGCCACCTTATCGTCATGTCACCGTGGTGAAATTGCTAGTAAAATAATTGATACTCATAGTATATGTGCTCCTACTCAAGCTCTCAAACCCTTCCTCTAGTGTTTTCATCAAATATCAAAGTGTTTCAAGGGCGCAATCTCCAGTCATTACACCTGCTGCTCGACTGCCGTCTTCCACGTCTGCGATGGTAGAGCCACCACTCATGTCGGTGGCTACTTGCAGAACTTCGTCCTCTCCCGGCCTGTCTGCTGCTGACTGGCTGCAATCTTGCCCTCGCGCACAGGTGACATCACCAACTACACCGGTGGCTGCCCTTGCTACTATCCAGCCTGCTGACCCGTCTGCTGCAACAGCTCGGCAGCCATCTTGCTCACAAGAAACAGCGGAAGCTGACACAACGTCACCACCACTTTGCGTCCTGTCGGCTGCCACAAAAACCGACAGTCTCACCACCCACACTGTGGCTCAGCTGTCACTGTCCCACGCAGCACCTCATGTCACAAAATGTGTATAAACATTATCTCCGCCATGCCCCCTGAAGATTTGTATGACCCCACTTTAGCCTCTGCCGCTCCCTCCTTTGCTACACTTTCACAACAGTTTGTTTCAGTTGTCATCAATGGTTCTGTTACAATTGTGACTGACAGATGACACTCCTGGCATTAGCAAACCATGCCATCTATGCACAAACAAGTTTGTCGTGATGGAGGCACAGAATTTGGAGCTGCTCAATTCCAGCATTATCGAACCTTCATCAAGCAATTGGTTTTCTCCCATCCACTTAGCTAAAAATGGTGACCGTTCTTGGTGTAAGTGTGGAGACTATCAAAAGCTCAACACCAAGACAATCATGGACAAGTATCCAATTCTGAATGTCAAAGATTTTACCCATGCACTCACAGGTGCGAAGCTTCTTTCTGTCATGGTCTACAAATGAGCATATAATCAAATTCCGATGGCTCCAGAGGGTGTTGAAAAAACCGCCATCACGACTCTGTCGTTTATATCATTACTGCTTCATACCTTTTGGACTAAAGAGTGCCACACAAACTTGGCTCAGCAATCGTCTTTACATTGAGTTGCTATGTATTCTCCGTTATTGACAACCAATCTGGATTATCCATTATGTTTAAAATATGGTCTCACATTCTGGGAATATTACCCTGCACATCTGGGTACTTTCAGAATAAAAAAAAAGTCATTAGGATCATTTCAGGAAGCGGGGCTAGGAAGTCCAGGAAACCAATTTTTAAAACACTTAAGGTACTACCACTACCATGCATTTACATTCTTGCCACTGGTGTATATTAAAAGAAACATAATTGGAAATTATAATAACATTAGAAAAAACTAGTGCTGACTTAATCACAATACTAGATTAAAAGATAACTTGCAAATTCTGCCCACCAATATAAGTCTGTATCGGAAAGGTACATATTGCATGGCAATAAAACCTTCAATACGTAGCCTACTTGTGAAAGAAAAAGAGAAGAGATTAGTGTGTTTGAATATTTGAACTACAATCATTTTAAAAAACTGTAACTTTTGTAAACTGTAAACTTCAACATAGTTCTATATAATTACTAGAACCTAAGTCCAATATCATCTGTAGATTGTACAATGTATGATCAAAACACTCAATCAGTTAATCAAATAACAGACTTCCTCAACTCAGATGATGTCCCTTTTCCCAAAAAGAAGAGAAAGGTAGTGAATTGGATAAAGGATCATAGTAGGTCAATTTCTGACAGTGAAGGAAAAAGAACTTTGAATACCTCATGTAGGATCAGCATAAACTTCAATGAAAGACAAGGTATATAGAAGAATTTGCTATTATTTTATTCAATGATTAAAAATGTGAAAGGTAAATGGCTTTCATGTTAGACAACTTCATAGAGAAGACAGACTGAAATATCCTACAGTGTCCCCTCCCCCCATCCCCTTCCATAAAAAGAAAAAGAAAATAGATCTGCCTCGAGCAAGGGGTTCAAATATTTATCAAAGTGACTGTGGTCATTATCTTTATTAATTAAGTTGTTTAAAAGTAACATTTATTTGTACTCCTTTGTCTCACAGCCTAAAAAAATTCACTTTTTTCTTGTCTCTCTTTTTTTCATTCTGAATCTCTGTTCTTGTGATTTCAATTAAATTAATTTATTAATTTCAATTTCATTTCTGCCATTCTATCATCTAATATTTTTGTCTATGTTTTTGCATTTAATTAACTGACTTTACCAACAGTGTTTGACAGAACATGAAAATAATATATTATAAAAAAATTTCATTTTGTTTATTATCCCTTCTATCATTCAAATCTTCATTACCAATATTTAGTATATAGTGTAACAATAATTTGGAATTTATGTTTCACATTATTATCATAAAATAAACATAAATCTTGTAATGAAAAATTCAATTTTAGCATAACCGCACCAATAACAAAAACAAATAACTAATTTTTGCAATCATGTAAATATTATAATGGATAAATAAAAATAATTAAAATCACACACACAACTATTCGCAATGGAAAAGAGACTCAAGAACAAAAAATGAGAGCTCATGAAATAGTTAATACATTGTTTACAATGACATGGCAAAGGACAGGAAAACAAATTCATTTTAATCAATTAACTGAATAGGAATAGTGATCAAAGTCATTTTGACAAAGATGTGTAAATAAAAAAAGTAGGAGAGACAAATTGTATTTCAACCAATAACCTCATTGTGGAGTTTAATAAAGCTACTTTACTGCAATAAAACTGTCTTTGTACCTTATCTGTTATTTTTGTATTATAACTATTATTAATTTTTACTGCCGAGGGGAATTCAATTGCAGAGTAATTAAGGAAAACAAAGTGTACATAAATATATGTAAGATCATATCAAAAATAATCACCACATGGGGTAATCACTTCTGTGCACAGCAATACTCCTCAGTTAACACTTACCAGTGTAATTCAACCTCTTGTACAAGGGCTGGCATCTCACCTCATCCATTACATTACACCACCTTATCTTCCATTTTATGGCTCTAGAAGCTCAAACAAAAGTCAGAATTTTTCTTTCGATCACAAAAGAGGGCCCACAAGGAAGAATGACTCAAGACTGTGATACGTTGGACCCTAACTTACACCACCATACATATTGTTTCAATAAGTTGAATATACAAATGGGGATCTCTCATGAATCTTGATATTACATTCATATTTTCTAGTCTTCAATATGCATAATTAATTGTTCCATCTATCTGGTGATTTTTTTAAATTGATAAGAAAGGTACAGGATAATTTGTAATACCACAGCTATTCATTTTATTGTATTTTTTTCTGCTCACCTTTATACTTCTTCAAAGTATCTCAAGTTTTATGAGAATAATAGGATTCTTCTAAATTGTTAATTGAACATACTTGCAAACAGAAAAAAGTATAAACTTACTGTGAATATTTTTGATGTGAAATGAGGATTTTATAACCTCATCTGCATCATCTGCCATTTGAAATGTAAAGGGTGGCCCATTTCCAACATGACTATCATCTTCATCACTTGCAAAAATTTCTAAAATGATTCCTGGAGAAGCATTTTCTTGTACAATAGGCTGATAATTGTGCTGCAATACAGGGGCATTGTCATTTACATCTTTGACGAGTACAATCAGAGTTGCAGTTGAAGTTTTTGGTGGAGATCCATCATCAATTGCCAATATTTGTACCTGTACAGTTAAGATGCAATTTTATTCAAGTTCAGGAAACATGATAAAAATATGCACAAAATATTATGTCTCTGGTTTTACCTCATGTCTAGGAATTGTTTCTCTATCAAGGTGACGTTGTAGATAAACTGTCCCTTGTTGGTCTATCCTGAAATGTTTTCTGGTATCAGAGGAGCGCTGAATCTGGTAAATAACTTTACTTTTCCCTCCTTTATCAGCATCTGTTGCCTTAAAGGTAGCTAAAGATGTATTAACTTCTGTATTCTCTCTAACAGAAACTTCAGATATCTTATTTTGGAATGTTGGCTGATTGTCATTTATATCTCGTAATTTTATCACAACCCATGAATATCTGGTATGATATTCCTCTGTATCATTATTAGTCTCCTTAAAAGAAACAAAGTGCTTATAGTAACTATAAAATTCTTATGTAAAGCCAAAGTTATGTACTCTAATACTGAATGGTAAAACTCAAGAGATAGAGAGAGAAGAGAATGACAAATTCTTTGCTAACTACATACCTTGTCAGTAACTTGTATTTTGAATCTAAAATAATTGTTATATTTTCCTTCTTCATAGTCTAATGGCTTAATGGCTTTTAATGCTGCACTTCCATCCTCATTGGGAATCAGTATGAATTTGTCAGAGCCAAAGCCACTATTCTCAACAACCTGAGAAATGATTCACTACCATGACTTTAATGTCTGGTGTCTATATCTGTATGTTATGACAAGTATGATAGAAAACACATGTAGTGATTAATACCTTGTATTGTAAAGAGCTTATTTCATCCTGGTCATGAACAGTAACAGTTAGAATTGTATCTTCTGGCACAGTTAATCCATTGGTTTCATCAACCTCAGTAATCCACTCTGCTTTTGTAAACTCTGGTGGCATGTCATTGACATCTTTGACTAATATAGAAACTGTACCTGTGCCTGTTGGAAAACAACCCCATTAAATATTGGCAGCCATTTTAAGAATGACAATCATATTAAATGAAATCTGTGTCATGTAAAATAAACAATTTCTGAATAATATAATATCCTTGAGAAGTTAAGCATCTACTCACTAATGGCAGCAGGATAAAACACATAAAAGATATGCAAAAGTGCAAGCTTTAGAGCCAGTGGTTCTTTGTTCTGGCAGAAAAGTAAAAGGAAAGAGGAATGAGAAAGAGGACTGACAAAGTAAGGGAAATGGTAAGAGACTGTTTTGTAAATCTTCCCATTTCCTAAGCCTCAACAGTCCTTTTTTTAACAATGGAAAATCTGTTAGGAATGTCAGTAAGGGAGGATAGATAACAAATCACCATAAAAAGGTTTGCTTAGCTGCTGACAAACATGAAAACAGATAATCACATTCACACAACTTAAATTTTTGGACATGGCCTTCATCAGAAAAAGAAACACACACATTCATGCAATCACTCAGACAACTATACAAACAACCATCATGTCTGGGCAGGCACTCCAACGACAACTGCTGGAGTGGCTATCATGTCTGGCCACTCCAGCAATTGTTGCTGCAGTGCCTGCCCAGACATGATGGTTGTGTGTATACAGTTGTCTGAGTGATTGCATGAATGTGTGTATTTATTTTCTTATGAAGGCCAGAAGGCCATGGCTGAAAATTTAAGTTGTGTGAATGTGATTATCTATTTTCGTGCCTGTCAGCAGCTCAGTGAACCTATCACCAGTCCTTTTCCTTCACCACTCTTTCATTCAACTCTTCTGCTGTAAGAAGAAGAAGAATTGGTTTCTAGAATTTGCATATCTCCATATCTTTCATGTGTGCTCCCTTCAGTTTTTTTTTTTATTTTATTTTATTTTTTATTTATTTTTTAATCTATACTATTACTTTTTTTCCCCATTAAATACTCAGGCGAACTGCCGGATGTCCGTAAACTTCTTGCCATGATACTATTACATTTAATTAAAAGCAACATGTGATATGTGTGAATGCAACGTGGAACTTTGATGACAACATAATCATGCAGGTGAATTCATTTTATTTATATATTTATTGCACACTATATTTTCTTGTGACTTGATTTCAAAACCATAAGACTCAATTTTCTGTTTTTGAAAGCTTTGAGGATTACTAAATTGTAGGTTTGAACATTTTACTTACAGATGAAAAGCCAAGGTCAGAATATATATAATATGAGCAAAAGGCACCAGCTAACCATAAAGATCACTGAACTGCAGACAGGCATGTAGAAAATAAAGTCACATTCACCAACTTGAATTTTTGCTCACACAGTCACTCAGGCACAACTCACACTTGTATGAGAGACATCTCTGGTCATTATGTGGCTGTTTGCGGCTCAGTAATCATCTTTATGGAAAGTTGCAACCAATCCTAATATCATTGACAATACTTTTAGATGACACATATATCATCTTAAATTAATTTTGTCCCTACACATGTGTTGCTTTGGTTTTATTAACCAAAATTATCAAAATTAACTTTTAATGAAAAGTCAAAGTTGAAATTCAGTTCAAAATAATGAGGATAGTTTACAACTCACTGCAAAGACTAATTTCTGTGTTATGTTTCTGGTTCTCTTTACTTGTTCTTATGCCTGCTTTATGTTTCACTTTACTCCTTAATTTGGTGTTTCAGAATTTAACAAGCAAATAAATAAACATGAAAATCTCCATGATCAGGCAGTGAGGTAGGAGGGAAGGAAGCTTATGGTTTAACATCCCATTGATAAATTGGTCATTAGAGACGTAGCTAACGTTCGGGGTTTTGGATAATGATGAGTAAGGAAATTGGCTGTGGCCTTTGAAAGGAACCATCCCGCTAATTGCCTGGAGTGCTCTAGGGAAATCAAGGAAAACCTAAATCTGGAAGGCCGGAGGTGGATTTGAACCACCGTCCTTTGTTAGTGCGAGTCCAGTGTCTTGCCAATGTGCCACCTCATTCAGTCGTTAGTTACGACCTGTATAGTATGCTCCTGGAAAGCACACAGTCGGTAGACACGAATTTTGAAAATCTCAGTAGCATTTAGTTAGCTGCTTGTATTTAAACTTAATTATGCACACAGATACAAACTAATAATTCTGTGTGGCTAAACGGCCTGCTGCAAGTCTTTCTACTGGACACCACTTTTGCGACTTGCATATTCCTAACCTGCCTCAGATATGCGACCAGGAGAAGAGGACCCGATGTTTAATGTGGAATCCGAACCAGGTAAATGGCGGGATGGTTCCTTTCAAAGGGCATGGCCAATTTCCTTACTCATCATTATTCAAAACTCCGAATGTTAGCTCCATCTTTAATGACCAAGCTATCGATGGGACGTTAAACCATAAGCTTCCTTCCCTCCAACCTCACTGCCTGGTCATGGAGATTTTTATGTTTATTTATTTACCGGTTAAATTCTGAAGAACCAAATTGAGAAGCAAGTCCCCATGGTCATGTAACGAGTCAGTACCCCAGAGTGTAATAAAAGAGTAGTAATAGATATAGCAGGCATAAGAACAAGTAAAAAGAACCAGACACATAACATAAGATCGAAAGTGAGTTGCAAACCATGTGGGATGATTACCTACATCCATATGGAATTATATTGGTGCAATGAGATGATGAGAACTGATGGAATGTAATTACATGTATTTGCACCCCAATGAATTGCAGGTTTCACAATAAGCTACATAACAGACTGTTTCACATTCATTTGAGCCTTACTAGAGATGGGAGTTCTGAATTTGCTCTCAAGGTGTTCCTTGTTAGTTGCTCATAAAATACTTGCTGCCCCACAGTAGAAAGAATCTGTTCCACAATCAATACTTACCTCCACCAAAATAAGCCGTTCTTCCCCTACAAAGGACTTAGGAATAATTTGACTAGAATTTTGAGTGGACTGATCGGATAAGTACAGTCCATAAGTAGGTATCATCAGCACTTCAATCATTACAGATACATAAACAATTACTTACTCTCCATCTTGGAAAACATAAGCTCATACAGACACTAATACTCCCCATAATTGACTATGGTAATGTTATTTTCCACGGACTTTAATACAAAAGCTCACACAGTCTGGAACTGGTAATGAGTACTTGTGTGTGACACACCCTTTTGCGACCATTTAACCCTTCAAACAAATATTTATTATGAGTACATGCAGATAAGAGTTAAACTACAATACTCTGAAACTTCTTGTCAGATTAAAACTGTGTGCTGCCTCAGGATTCGAAGTCAGGACATTTGCCTTTCATGGGGCAAGTATTCTATTGACTGTGCTACCCTGGCACACTTCGTGGCCCATCCTCAGAGCTTTATTTCTGCCAGTACCTCACCTCCTTCATACCAAACTTCCACAGAAGTCCTCTGTTTGCTGCATCATCTTCCTCACTGCAACTGTATTATAAATCTTCAACATTTACATTACTATATAAACAGCACAGCAGAAATTAACTATCTCAAGAAAATAAAAGCCCCTTATCATCAAATAACACTGTCATGTTCTCTAAATAATTTTCTTTATCAGTAAATTGGCGTTCAAATAGTCCTTCTCAAAACATTAAAATAAATAAAATAAAATCCATTACAAATTTTAAAAGACAGGTAAAGGTCCATCTTCTAACACAATAGTCATTTTTCACATATACTAGTCCGCAGCCTCGTATCATCGGTCCATACGCCCCTTCATCAGCAGAACTCTTCATTCATATTCTCTTTATTATCAACAGCTACTGACACATACATTTCAATTTTCTCTTTCTTTATCCTTTCTGCTTTGTACTAAATGTGGCTTCAAATGGCCTAAACTACTCTATATAATTGATTGTAAATGTACTTTGTTATTACTATTGATGTAATTCTGAATTTTTGGTAATATGTCTTTGGTATGTGATGTTCGCAGCCATATGTAAGATAGGGTCTTAAGGACCTAATCTGGTGAGACTAAATATGCTATATTGTAAATAACTAAATAACAAACACGTTGATTTCCAGGAAAAAATGTTATGTTTCACTTTTCATGAATTGAAATTAGAGGTTAGTACTAAGAGGTAAGTGGAAAAAAGTATAATATTATGCTGCTAATAAAAAAGATGAAAGAAAAAGTTGGGAAGAGAAGGACCCTTACCTTTCAATCCTCCTCCATCAACAGCCACAACCTGGATGGAGTATTCAGCAGTACGTTCACGATCTAGGCAGCATATGGCCGTCTTGATGAAACCAGTGTCAGGATCAATCTCAAATATTGGTTTTCCACTGTCTTCTGCAATGACATTCTTTTCAATAGTGTATGTTATCTTCGCATTAGTTCCTTCATCTGGATCATCATTATCAATGGCTGTCAAGTTGGCTACTATCTCCCCTGCAAATAAAAAAATATAGCTTTGCATAAATAGGCCTATTTTACAAAATTACAATGAGTACCAAAAACTAACAGGGAGAAAGATTTCAGTTGATAGTCTAGAATAAGAGCACATTTCTTTTATGTGTTTTGTGGAGTAAAGTTAACTAAAGTTAACACCGTGAGATGTGAAGATATCATAATTGCAAGTCTCAATGCCTATTTGTAAGAATTCAATGAGAGAGCAGCAAGCATGTATTGTATTTCATAGCAATGACATGAAGTAATTGACTCAAATCCCTAACTAAATAAAACTAGGCCTATGGAATGCACAATGTAAACAAAGTATATGGAACACCAGAACTTCACAAATGTTCAACTAAATAGTACTAGGCTACATGATACACAGTTAAAATGAAACATGATATACGATGATATAAGATAAATGTGATCATAGGCAGTCTTTTGAACCACAGCTTGAACTTGTCAGAAAACACGTAACTTCTCCTGACATCACACTTGTTGGCATAGCCCATCCTAAACTTCAAATGTTTGTACAGGTTATGGGACATAACTACGGGGTCATCAGTCCCTAACTTACAAACTAATTATGAACTAGCTATTACTAAGGATGGCACAAATATCCATGCCCAAGGGAGGATTCGAACCTCCAACCGTAGTGGCTGTGCAGACCGTGACTGGCGCGCCACAGACTGCTTGGCCACTGCAGCCGGCTCCTGAACTTCACTACAAGACATTAAGTCCTCATAATATTCATACCAAACTGTTATGAAAAAGTAGTAACATAAAAAGAGGATTGGTTGCAGCTCAGGGTAAAAATGATCACTGCACTGCATGCTGAAATGCAATAAAGATACTCACACAATTTATTTTTCAAACACAGCCTTTATCTGAATAGTTCACATTGGAACAACACACAAATGGGCACTGTCTCCAGATGCTACATTCCAAGCCAATTAACCGAGGACACAGTCATGTGTATGTGTATGTGTGTCGTGCCTGTCTAGTTGGATTTAAATGTGTGTGGGCTTTTATTCTGATAAAGGCTCTGGATGAAAAATAAGTTGTGTGAGAGTCATAGTCTTTCAGGAACATTCTTCAACTTACTGTAATTAAGTCACACTTCCTGGGCAATTAAAACCTGTGTGCAACACGAGGATTCGAATCCAGCACCTTTGCCTTTTTTTGGCGTTCCAAGTGTTCTACCATTAAGGTACTGCCAAAATTGATGTAGGTAGGCAACAAGGTAGGCTACAAGTGGAACTAATGATATGAGGTTGGGCCATGAGGTGTGCATGAATTCCACTTATCACTCTGCTGTAGAGTGAAAATTTCATTCTGAGTCAGTCATTTAGACACTGTGAAAAATGTGTGGACTATTACATGCCAATGTTTCCAGACTCCATGTATGACTTCAACAGCAAGAAATCTTAATGTAGGGATAAAGTACAACAAAAAGTACTGGTACCTCTGCAGAGCACTACACAGTGATTTTAAAATATAAATCTACATCATCATAACTAACCTGGAAAGAATTTCAAAAGTTTCAGTTCCAGCACTAAAAATAAACTAATTCTCTTTGTAACTCACACATTATCAACATACATTTTAAAAAGGGAATGGTTACTGGCTGATACTGCCCATATTATAGAGTTCAGGCTTTATTCTATTGTCGGTTAATTGCAAACTTAATTAAAAAAAACACCTAGTGTCATGCTATATGCTTTCTGATATGAGGGTACTGTGTCCAAAATGAATTGTCATTATTAATTTTATTAAACATGTATATATCATTGGAAATGTAACATACTGTCAATGTTTTGACTAAAGAAGCAGCACACACACACCATCCCTTTTTCCTATAGTGTTTCAAGGATATGGAAAGAATGAAGAAATTTTAAATTACATAGATTCCTGCATGGAAAATGGTGCTCAGGAAGTAAATTACGATATAACTTCCTTATACAGCACAGTACTAAGTTAAATGGGATTTGTCCTTTCCATAACATCTACATGCTTAAACATTTCTCAAAAAATGAAACAGATTTTTTTATCAGAGGCCTATTTTGTCAAGTAGATTAGAGATATAAATGGCTGTTATAGAACTGTAGACTGGAGGCTCCCCCATTGCCAAATAAAAACCAATAGGGACCTACTGATAGTACAGTAACTCAAACAGGGTAAATAGCTTTTCCTCTGGCACTTTATCCTTTATGGGAAGTTACTGGTTTCAATGTTTTAGAAGGTTAATCATCGCTCTCCACGTGCTTCACTATGGAGAATAATAAAAGCATGGCACAGCGGCTAATAATTGTAATTGGCTGTGGCACCAGGAAGAAATTTCTGTGACTGTCCCCAAGGGGCGAGCTGAGAAGATGGGAGATTAAATGGGAGATTAAAGTCTCAATGGACAAAAAAAAAAAAAAAAAAAAAAAAAAGGAACATCATAATTTGACAGCTTGTCACTTTGGTTAGGCCAGTAAAGAATGGTGTATGTGAGGTTATGCAATAACTTTTGTGGATTTTCGGTAATCATAGACTACTGTTGCTAATCAGAGTTAAGGAATTCAAAATGATAGTAAGTACAAGTATTGGAACTTAAATAATAGCAACACTCTTGTGGAGACACTATGCAATGGTATCTACTATTGTCGCTGATAGCACATGTTGTTGACATATCTACCTTACCTCCGAGCAAATGGAGTCGCCCATCCCACGTCACTGGCATGCACACAATCGAGTGAAACACAGTCACTTCTGAGCAACCAGTCTAATGTAATAGAGTAACTATGTTTTTGAAACAGGGGCAGCAGAGTTAGATCAAGATTGAATGTGCCAGAGGTTGTACAACACAACAGTGTCTTGAAAGTCTTCAAGAGCCCCAGTATGGTGATTCTAGTGTACAAATGTGATGGTGTTATCCTAACACATTACATTCCTCCATGGCAAACTATCACTGCACAGTATTACTGTTCATTTTTGGAGCATCACCTGTAACCAGTTCTGCGAAAGAAGTGGCAACAGTTTCTGCGCAAACCCACCCATCAGTTTGCATTACAATCCGTGGGCATATACAGCACAAGCTGCGGCTACTCAGCTCAATTGATGTGAATGGGAAGTACTGTACTGTCCACCATACTCCCCGGAGTTAAGTCCTTGTGACTTTGATTTGAATGTGATGCTGAAGGAACCATTTCATGGCATTTGCTTCAGACTTGTTCCGAGATTTGACAGGCAGTAGACTGTTCCATTCGCACCATCAACAAAACAGGCTCTGCTAATGATATACTATGAGTTCCACATCACTGGCAATGGGTTCTACACAGTGCTGGTGACTACTTTGAAGGACAGTAACAGGTGCAAAAACATGTAATGCATTTGTATTGGTTGTAAATAAATAACTGCCACTATTTAAGCTCCAACCCTCATATATTCATAATGATAGAAAAATTCTTTACTGTCAATGACTAACAGTGTGATAAATTTTATATGTACAAATAGGAAAATAGACATACAAATATGCTAAAACATTGACATTTATTTGACGAAGAAAATAATAAGCACATGAATAATACATTTACGGGTAGTTAGAAGACAATACATTCAGTGTACAGTACTAACTTTAAACAGAGCACCTGTAGGCCTAGTCTAGACAGGTTATTCCACCTGGCAGTTATATCAATATCTCATATGTTTATAAGTGAGACATCAAGTTGACAATAAAGCTGGACAAAAATAATGATAACTAATAGAAATAACCAGTTATTCATGAGTAGCTGTTATTGTAATAACTGCTCATCAGATACTGTCAGTTATCAAAATAATTGTGCATAATACCACATGTTCACAGAAGTGGGTACTACTAGAACATTTTGGCACAGTATCAACCAGAGTTACTGCTCAAATACTTGTCAGTTCTGAATTCCATGGAATTAATCATATCAGAATTATGGTTAATTGTTTAATTGATTATCCAACTGTTGGTGGAAATGTGTACTATGTTCGCGTGGAAAATTTTTATGTAACTACATAGAGTGACCATTCCTAAATCGTGGTACTATGATAACTGTAGACGCTGTAGGGAGTATTGAGAAGAGTAAAAATATCAGTGGCAGTTAATTTTCACTGGAAGTTATTGGGCTACCAATACTGTTAACTGTATCCTGGAAACCAATATGACGATACTACCATCAGTATTGAGTACTGAAGAGTATTTATTCATGGCAGTTAATATACACTTTGTTCATCATCCCACCACAGCAGTAGACTTGCAGGGGCTAATCTCCAGTGCTTCTGTTGTGTTCCCTGTCCGTAGTATTGTGTCGCGCTGCCTTCTGTCGACAGCAGTAGATTAGCTAGGGCTAATCTCCACTGCTTCTCTTGTGTTTCTGAGACCCCTCGCCCCCCCCCCCCCTCCCGCCACCCACCATTGTAATGTGTCATCCTGCATTCCATGGGGCATCAGCTGCCACAGACATTGGACTCAGGTGTTGCAGCAGCAGGCCAGGATCGAGCTGCCCCTGGACTGGCCAGTCACCCTCCCAGTGCTTCCAGCCGCCAACACTGCAGGTGCCAACTCACCTTGCTACCTCTTGCTGCTCGGGAGCCGCTGCTGGAGCTGCTGTAATCTTCAGCGCTTCCCCTATTCGCTGCCCTCGACGCTACACATCGAGATCATCACATACATCACCCTCTTCTCTTTTCTTCTCATCTTATAAATCCCTCTCTCTATCCTTCCCCAACACCAACTCAGCATGACCACTTCACCCTCTGCCTCCACTACCACCACCACCAGCATCATGTACACCATTCCATCTCTAGCACTGACTACCATAACATATTCTGCCTGTAGCGTGGGACAGATCTCGAACCCGGCCCCACGTAACCAGAGGATCAAGGAAGGACTGAGCTGTTTCTTATTCACTCTCACATAATTGATGGACATTTTACACAGAATTTATTTAGTCCGCAATACACAGATAATAAAATAGAATATACAGATTAAATTGGTTTAAAAAAATTTAAACAATCCATCGCCATAAGAGCAAATTTTGAGGTCAAGTTAATAATTCAACACCCAATCATTTAAACAACCAACACGCCTGATGGACTATCTTAAAATGTTCTAGCAATTCTAAAAAAAAAAAAAAAAAAAAAAAAAAAAAAAAAAAAAAAAAAAAAAAAAAAAAAAAAAAAAAAAAAAAAAACCAATGCCCGAAGGGCAACCCCAAAAAGGAAAAAAATGGTTAATATAAACCTTATACCTTAAGGGCTGGTGTTTAATATGTGACCCTCGAAACAAGAATCTTTGGTTAAACCTTGAATAATAGAGCCAAGATATAAAACAATAAATCTTCCCAAAAAATTTTCATATTCAAGCTAACTTGTAGCAGGCCCCAGACTTCCAGAAGATTTAAATTTAATACATGCCAGTACTTCGCGTCATTTTCCATGGCCTTCAGGCATCACTAAGTTAGTAACAGCAGCTTGTTTGCAAACCACGAGTTGCGAGTAGATGTACACAGCATAAGAGCAAAACATAACACTACAACAACTTGATCTGCAGGAGGAGGGATTGAGCCATCACTCTGTTCAACAATGGAATAATGTAGATAGAGAGGTAAAAATTGACACATATGCTTGGAATGACATGGGGTTTTATTAGAACAAAAAAAAAAAAAAAAAGTTCAAAAAATATTCATCTGATCAGAAAAGCAATAATTAGCATAACAAATTAAGACAAAGTAAAGACGATGTTCTTTACAGGAAATGCTCAATACGTTCACCATCATTCCTCAACAATAGCTGTAGTCGAGGAATAAAGCACTGTAAAGCATGTCCGAAGTTACTGTGAGCCACTGACATCAGATGTTGTCTTTCAGCATCCCTCGAGATGTCGGTCGATCACGATACACTTGAGACTTCAGGTAATCCCAAAGCCAATAATCACACGGACTGTGGTCTGGGGACCTGGGAGGCCAAGCATGACTAAAGTGGCAGCTGAGCACAAGATCATCACCAAACGACATGCGCAAGATATCTTTCATGCACCTAGCAAGATGAGGTGGAGCGCCAACCTGCATAAAAATCATATGTTCCAGCAGGTGCTTATCAGCCAGGCTGGGGATGATGCGATTCTGTAACATATCGGCGTACCTCTCACCTGTCAAGGTAGCAGTTACAAAACCAGAATCATGTACTTCCTTGAAGAAAAAAGGCCCAATAACAGTAGATGTGGTAAATCAAACCCATACTGTGACTTTCTTGTCATGCAATGGAGTTTCCCCGACAGTTCTAGGATTTTCGGTAGCCCAAATTCTGCAGTTGTGGGTGTTGACAGATCCTCGGAGCATGAAATGAGCTTTGTTGGTCCACAACACATTACCCAACAAATCATCATCTTCCACCATCTTTTGAAAAGCCCACACGACAAATGCCCTCCACTTCACTAAATTGCCAGGTCATGATGCCAATGTATTTTGTAAAGATAGCATCGGAGGGTACACCTAAGTGCCAACCAAAGAGTTTATGGAATGCCGGTGCGACGTGCGACTGCATGACTTCCCCATGTATAGACGAACCCGCTACAGTCTCAGTTTTCTCCTGAACTGTCTCAGCAGCATTACTCCTTGTGCTTGGTCAGCCACTACGGGGTCTATCATCTAAACAATCTGTGGCTTAGAACTTCAAAATCATTCTCACCACAACTGCATTTGTCAACGGACCTTTATCCATTCGAATCCCCTTCTTCTGGCAATAGGATCGTAACGCTGAATTAGCACATTCCCCATTCTGATAACACAGTTTCACTAAAAGCGCCTTTTCAGGTAACATCAACAATCAAAGTAGCTTGATCTGCACAATACATATATCGATCACTCTGAGGACTTGGAGAAAAGTTACACTTACACTTAAAAATGAAGATGCTGTTGTTATCTGAAGAAAATTTTGCAGTATCAAGCAGTTTTCAAATCTCACATAGAAACTTATTAGGAACTGTATACTTTCAGTTTCCTTAAAGAGAATATCTTACAGAGGAATGAATGAAGTTATCACACTGCATCTCCTTTCATGTTGTATTTCAAGATCATACACTCACGAAAGCACCATTAAGTTTACAATTTTAACTAGAACATTCTGTTAACTCATTAAGCACATTTATTTCATACACGTTGTACAGTAGCTTCGAAAATCGGGACTACATTTCCGGTAGAAATGGATAACCTGTATACAATACTTGTAATAATGTATTAGACACTATTAACACTTTGGATATCAGCTAAAATATACTCAGTAGTTAGTTTTTCTATGTTTATAGCACGATTAAGACGATATTCCTGCCATTACACAGTGTCATCAATTTTAATTATACCTAATACACGGTTCAGGTAATGTTCTCAGTTAAGGAGAAAATTGCAGAGGCACCCAACGAACCTATGAAAACTGCCAAATTTTGTAGATAAGAAAAGCAGAAATCGCAATTAGTTGCTTCTGCAACACACAGTGATAAATCACGTAACATACAAATGCTGCCAGCAGCAAATGAACTTATTAGTGAAATACTGAGTGAGCCTTGTGCTGTTACCAGGAATGGAGTGTTGGGGTATCAGAACAGTAAGAAGCGAATTTCTATTTTAATTTCATTTAATTTAATTTTCTATTATTATTAAAAAAGGAGAGAGAAAATTATGATTAATAATAACAATAATAGGCAATTATTAATTAATGTTGTGAAAAAAATTCATTGGTGGAACTAAAAGAAAAAAAAGTAGAAGAGCAGTATCTTTGCTTTTTAATTAGCAGTCAGTCTTGTTTTGAGTTCTCGAGCAGTTAGAAGTGATGAGCTGTCTCATTTTTTTCTTCTATGTAAACTTTCAGTTGAGATGTAAATGTTTTTACAAAAATACAAATCCTTTTCAAGAGTGAAAAGTTTCATCTTAGTTCATTACTTCGGCCTTAAAGTGAA
The DNA here is from genome assembly GCA_026315105.1 of Locusta migratoria. Classification (NCBI taxonomy): domain Eukaryota; kingdom Metazoa; phylum Arthropoda; class Insecta; order Orthoptera; family Acrididae; genus Locusta; species Locusta migratoria. The sequence goes on along the minus strand of CM048750.1, from coordinate 8,368,323 downwards.
CCACTTAATGACACTGAGATGTGATGAAGCAATCAACAATAAGAAGACATTATGAAAACTGTCGGTATTTTTACATGAGTTTATTCTACGGTTTCTCTGAAGTTTATTAATATTGACTGCAGTTCTTCTTTGCTAAGTTTCATTAACATTTAAAATATATATATATAATGATATTTCACAATATAAAAATGTTCCACAGCCTACTAACTAATTGAAGACCAGCGAAAAAATCCAACGTAAAAATAGCAATAAAATCATCGTGGGAAACACAGAAAAAGCTCTAGAAAACGGACATTCTGGTAGCAGTCAGACAGGCTGGAAAGTTAACCACATGAAAGCAAAGAAAGTACTCTTCTCTGACACAAAAAATCAAGTATGACTGCTAATCAAATAAATCCTTCTGCTGAGCACAAACAGTCGAATAAATCTGAACCCCAGAGTCCCATACTGAGTGGAAACTTCAAAATACCCATTCCTCAAATATCTGCTGTGTCAACAGCAAGAAGTTTCAATATTAGAAACAGGATAAAAAACATAGCAGATACAGGCAAAAAACAAGAAGACCTGTATGGAGAAAAAAAAGGCTTGGTTTCACCTGAGCACTGTTAAAAGGAGTACAAAACTGAAAACGTAATCAGTTTTTTTAAAGAAAACTTTCCCAGAGTACAATAATTTCGAGGTAGAAAAACTAGCTACAAAAGGCCTAAAAAGCAGTTTCAAAATTGGCGTTGACTTTCAACTAAAGGAGAAATAATGAACAATTCTATATGGCCTAAGAATGTGGTACTATGGCGTTTTTTATTCCAGAGGACGATCAATGCAGCAGTACAATAGGCTCTACTACAACAAGATTAGGTCAACAAAATGTACACTAAACTAACGTTCCCATAGTTTTAGCTAGTGTAAATGTTGAATGCCTGCGAACAAAACATGATAAGTTATCTGTATTTATAGAAGATGTATGGCCAGATGTGCTGTGTGTATGTGAGCACTGGCTTCACAAAGAAGAGGGTGAATACTATAGATGAATTGAATACCTAGAGATGGCAAGTTTATAGGAAAACTACCACCAAAGGAGGTGTAGCTGTGTATGCCAACAAAAATCTCAAGATGAAGAAAGTGGACCTGTCAAATCACTGCTCAGATGTGGATTTAGAATTGGCTGGCTTAGAGCTTGTATATATAAATACGTTTCAGTGTACCATTCACCAAATGGAAATTTTGATAATTTTGTCACAAACTTGGAGAGTTGTTTATCTCACCTAACACACTTCAAACCTAAAATTACACTCTGTGGTGATTTCAATGTATACATAGGTAAAAACAGTACAAAGGAAAGAACTTTCCTGAACTTAGTAAACAGTTATGGTCTCTTTATAGCAAATAGACTCCCAACAAGAGGTAATGCCTGCCTTGATACCATTATCACAAACTTAGATAGCTGGAATTATAAAGTAAATGTAGTTGATGCAATGATAGCAGACCACCGTGCATTAATCATGAAACTACAAATGAAGAGAGTGAGAAATCAGCAGACAAACACATGTCAGTCGAATTTTTTTTTAGCGAAGAATGGTGCCAAAAGAAAAACTAAATACCTTCAAAGCTTCACTATCTAGTATTAAGTGGCAACAGATAGTCACAGAAGAAACCAGTGATGCCTTAAATGCCCTTTTTCAGACACTGAAAACCAAGTTTGATGAGATGTTCCCATTGATACCAAAGAAAAAGTCACAAGACAAACAGAAAATAGCAAATCCAAAAATGTGGTATACACCTGAGCTAGCCAATCTAGAAAGCATTGTCCTAATTTTGAATGATCATTCCAAAACAGCCACAGATCTAAATAACAAACACTTGTTACACAACAAATACTTAAGAGGCTAAGAAACTGTACAGAAAAAAAATTGAGGAAGCTAAAAGTAAGAACAATGATAAATTCATAAGAGAAGCCTGTAATCCATGCAAAGCAGCCTGGACACTACTAAATGATCAAGGGTCAATCCATATGAAGTGGTACAGGGATGGTTGCTTGACCATTTTTAAAAATTTTAATTTTTTTATATGTGATTGCCCTATATTTGAGAAGTTCAAAACCGTTTTTTAAAGTCCTTTATCTTGCACCTTTACTGAATGGCGGCCATTTTTATTTGGCGGCGCGCGGCGATTTTTCAGTCTGGAGACATTAGCGAAAATTGGAATATCTCTGCACTGGGTTAAGTTACAACATTGCAATTGACATGATTATTTTTAGAAAAGTGTCCTTTACAAAATTGTCTATTACACAAAATACCCTAAATTCAAAAATAACCAGTCAAAATAACCTCCAAAATTTGGTATCCAAATTTTCAAAAATCCACTTTTTAGGCCCAAAAATAACAAACAAGGAGTGACTTATGAGAGTCTATTTTTTTCCTGTAGTTAGATATCATACAATACTAGCCTCATATAGAACAAGAACACTTACAAATGTTTCCTTAATTTTTTATGAATTTTTGAAATTTGAAAATTTTCATTTTTTGTAAAGTTTGAGGCTAGTTATCTCAGATGGGACTGAATATAAAAATATGATTTTTGCACAGTTTGTACACCTATATGATAGCAACATGCTGTAAAAATTTCAATATTGATATTTGAGTGTGAACAAAGATATGAATTTTTGAAAATGAGGAAATAATTCACATTACTATACAATTGATCTTATGGCTGTTACCTATTCATGTGTGATATTGGTGGAATATTAAAAGTTATTATTGAAGCAAGGTACTGAATTATATACAAAAAGTGGAAACATCACTGAAATTAACAATTACGGTATTTTGAAATACGAAATTTTAAAATAAATATTCTCAATTAACATCCTTCGAGATGCGACTATTCCTGAACCTGGAGATGAATGTTAAGAACACTTATTTCTTCTGACAGCTTCTGTGATATAGACTAATGCCCCCAGTTGCTGTAGTAAGTTCAAGCACTGAAAGTTTCCTTAAAACATTTTTCATTGGTATCCAAACTTTATCACTATTAGATTTCTTGAATGATGTTCTTGGTCCAGCAGGGTGGTAAAAATGCACAAAAACGTGCTGTGATCCACTTAAAGTTCATAAAAAGCCTATTACAAAAGGTTTGAGGGAAATAAAACTTGTACATTTGTCTTGGTTATGTGAGACTGAAACAGCTTCTGAAGTGAAACTTAATGTGATTCCTGGAAATTCTCTGTGCCCAAATTGTTACTCAAAACTATTTGTTGTGAATCCAGAACCAGAATCATGTAACCTTGATAATGACATTTATATTCCTAACAGTCCGTATGTGTTTGTTTCTATCATCAAAATGTCAAACTGATGATTGCGGGTGCAAAACTTAGTGATCTTAACTACAAAGAGTTACTAGATTTAATGATCTGTGACACTAACAGTTATGACTGCATGATGAGTTTGTGTAATAAATGCCTTGGTAAGGAAACTGTTCTGGAATTGTTTCACAAATATTATGAGGAAATGCCAGACAGTATTACCTTCAAACAGTGGGTCACAACTGACAGGACAGAAATGATAACAGTGGTTAAAGCTCAGGAAGAGTACTTGGAATCTTTAATTGATAACTTACAAAAACTCAAAAGTCATCACTATGTTTCTAAAATCCAAAGTCAGTTTTTGAAGAACAAAAAAGTACAACTTGATGAAACTGAATGCATAGTGCTAGCTGATTTTGCAGAAAATTTTACATTTGTTTTTCAGGATGCAATACAATGGTACCACTGGGTCAATGACCAGGCAACAGTGCATCCATTTATTCTCTACTTTAAAGATGACAAAGATGAAGTTTGCAGTTCTTCAATTTGCATTCTAAGTGACTACTTGTAGCACAAACTTTGGCTGTACATGTGTTTCAAAACTATGCAATAAATTACACAAAAGAAAACTTTCCCAAGGTTGAGAAGCTGATATACTTTTCAGATGGAAGTGGTAGTCAGTATAAGAACAAAAAGAATTTTTCAAATCTGTGCAACCACAAAGTGGACTTTGGGTTGGAGGCTGCATGGCACTTTTTTGCATCTTGCCATGGTAAAAATGCATGTGATGGAGTAGGAGGTACAACAAAATGTGAAGTAAGTAAAGCCAGCCTACAAAGACCAATCACAGACCAACTTCTCACAGTACAAGCAAGACATGTATGCCTTTTGCAAGGATAACATTAAAGGCATTACCTATTTTCTGATCAAGAAAGAAGAAGTGGTCTGCATATGAAAACAACACTTAAAACAACATTTGAAAACTGTACATCAATAAAAGGAACAAGGCATTTCCACAAATTTATTGCCATTACAGAAAACTTAGTTCAATGCTATGTAACATCAGAAATGGAAATTTATGAGGATCATTCTGTCAGTAAAATTACATCTCTCTCTTTAACGTTGAATGACATAGTAGCATGTGTGTATGATGGACAGTGGTGGCTTTCTGATGTTGAAACAATGAGTTTGGAAAACAATGATGTTTTTGTGCATTTTTACCACCCTGCTGGCCCAAGAACATCATTCAAGAAATCTAATTGTGACAAAGTTTGGATACCAATGAAAAATGTTTTAAGGAAACTTTCAGTGCTTGAACTTACTACAGCAACTGGGGGCATTAGTCTATATCACAGAAGCTGTCAGAAGAAATAAGTGTTCTTAACATTCACCTCCAGGTTCAGGAATAGTCACATCTCAAAGGATGTTAATTGAGAATATTTATTTTAAAATTTCGTATTTCAAAATACCATAAATGTTAATTTCAGTGATGTTTCCACTTTTTGTATATAATTCAGTACCTTGCTTCAATAATAACTGATTATATCCCACCAATATCACACATGAATAGGTAACAGCCATAAGATCAGTTGTATAGTAATGTGAATTATTTCCTCATTTTCAAAAATTCATATCTTTCTTCACGCTCAAATATCAATGTTGAAATTTTTACAGCATGTTGCTATCATATAGGTGTACAAACTGTGGAAAAATCATATTTTTATATTCAGTCCCATCTGAGATAACTAGCCTCAAACTTTACAAAAAATGAAAATTTTCAAATTTCAAAAATTCATAAAAAATTAAGGAAACATTTGTAAGTGTTCTTATTCTATATGAGGCTAGTAGTGTATGATATCTAACTATAGGAAAAAATAGACTCTCATAAGTCACTCCTTGTTTGTTATTTTTGGGCCTAAAAAGTGGATTTTTGAAAATTTGGATACCAAATTTTGGAGGTTATTTTGACTGGTTATTTTTGAATTTAGGGTATTTTGTGTAATAGACAATTTTGTAGAGGACACTTTTCTAAAAATAATCATGTCAATTGCAATGTTGTAACTTAACCCAGTGCAGAGATATTCCAATTTTCGCTAATGTCTCCAGACTGAAAAATCGCCGCGCGCCGCCAAATAAAAATGGCCGCCATTCAGTAAAGGTGCAAGATAAAGGACTTTAAAAAACGGTTTTGAACTTCTCAAATATAGGGCAACCACATATAAAAAAATTAAAATTTTTGAAAATGGTCAAGCAACCAACTTAATTTTTATTGTACCACTTCATTTGGATTGACACTCAAAGGAAAAAACCTACTTCTTCTTCAAGTACCTGCAGTTCTGATAACTTCAATGACAATTTTATTAAAGTTATAGAAGACACCATTATTGAAATCCCAAATACAGATGTGGATTTTGCTGTTTTCTTACTAAATAAAATCCAGACAAACTGGAAACCTGAAAGAAAGTACAGCCGAGTGATATAGTGAAAATGGTAAAAGCTTATAAGACTTCTAAAGAGTCCGGATATCTATGGGATGTCCTGAAGACAATTGTTGGTGTAATATCACAGCCATTAGCAACAGCCATAAACAACTGCCTATCTGTAGTAGTTTTCCCAGATTTTTTGAAACTCGGACGGACAGTGTCAATCTACAAAAAAAGGAGACCCAGAAAATGCGTCAAGCTTTAGACCAATATCAATCATTCCTGTACTAGCAAAAGTAATTGAAACTATCATGAAAAACCAGATCTTAAGCTGTTTTGAAGAAAATAATCTTTTCCATGATGCCCGGAAGGGGAAGTCTTGTATTACTGCTGCATTGGGCTTATTAACAAAAGTAAAGCACTCATTTGAGGAAAGGGAATTTGTGGCACTCACACTGTGTGATTTAAACAAAGCATTCAACTGTATCCCCCACAAGATTTTGCTCAAAAAATTGAAACACTATGGGGTGGGAGGTTCAATCCTAGCTACACTTCAATGTTACCTGGAAGATAGAAGACAAATTGTTTCAGTCCAAGAGGCAACATCCCAAAAACAAAAGGTGAAACACGGTGTGCCACAAATTTCCGTCATAGCCCTGCTCCTCTTCTCATTTTTGTAAATGATTTAAGCCAAATTGGTTGCACAATACAATTTTTAAATGTCACCACTCTCATTGCCAAGGAGAAATATTCAGCCCAAGCAGTACTGAAGTCTGATGAACTACTCAAAAATGCTAAAGAATGGTTCATCACCAATAAAATGAAAACAAAAGAGGAGAAACTCAGCATATGATATGCAGCCTCAGCAAAAACACACACTTGGACCATACAAAAACTGTAAAACTGTTAGGATTTACAATAGACTGTCACAAACTCTCATGGAATCAACCAAACTGAACAAGTATCCAAGAAACTTTCTCGTGTGATATACCTCCTAAGAAGATTAAAGAAAGTCATAACAGACCAGTATATGTAACTGTCTATCAAGCTTTGTTCCATAGCCACATTAAATATGGACATCTATAATGTGAAGTAGCATTTTGGCATTACTTAGATTAACAATACCGGTATGTCCTTAAAAGACATACACAATGCTGCAGACCACTGTGGGTGTCACTCAGCAGGCTGCAAGGATGTACTGCTGCTTCAAAAGAAGGCAATAGGAGTTATTACATCCAGCAGAAAATAGGAACACTGCAGACCATTATTTACAAAATTGGGAATGATGACTGTTTATAGTCATTATGTATTATAGTGCCTCAGGCATTTTAGGGAAAAACCTTGATACTAACAGCAAGAGGTGTGACATCCACTAACAAAACAAAGATGACATAAATTTACCATCCTGTCGACTATCCAAATCAGTTTCCCAGTAATTGCTGTTAGAATGTTCAACCACACTACCCATAGAACTGCAGACTCTTCCACTGGAGAAGTTCATGAAGCAAATGACAAACGCTCTTAAACAACATCCACTATAATTTCATTTCATTTGGGCCTGCAGCATAGTGTCTGTCTTTTAAGGACATATTGTTAATCTAAGTAATGCCAAAATGCTACTTCACTTTATAGATGTTAAAAACTGTATTATTATAGCAATAGGCCTATTTTGGCACTGTGGCCATCATCAGGCTAGTTCCATATGGCATCGTGGAGGTATAATTTATTACAATAACTGCATATAATTGCAATATATATGTTATTTAGATGGTAATTATATTACGTTTATTAGGTACAGTATTAATTCTTTACTGCTAATCTGTCAGTTTGACATATCCTCCAGCGATAATTATATGCAGTCATTGTAATAACTTACACCTCCACGATGCCATATGGAAATTGCCTGATGATGGCCACAGTGCCGAAATAGGCCTATTGCTATAATAATAAACAGTTTTTAAAATCTATAAAGTGAAGCAGCATTTTGGCATTACTTAGATTAACAACATCCACTATATTCAATCCAGGAGTTCTTTGAGAGTGAGGGAAGTGAATGGACTGAGTGATATGTATTTACATTATCCTATATATATATATATATATTGTTTAAATGAATGAAGTGAATAGAGTCGATAATAATTGCATTATAATGTATATATTGTAAATGAGATGTAATTCTGTAAAGTAATGTATTTATATTGTAATTCTGACGCAGTCTGTTCAGCCATGGCTGATGAACGACACAGACGTGGTAATAAATGATAATAATAAACGGTTAAATTGTACGACGAGCAGTTATTTATAACTAAAATTAACTAATAGAAAAAATAACGATTACCGTTATAGGTGATATCACAGAATTACCGTATGGATCACCTCTAGTTGACAAATAGACAATACGGTATAAGATAACCATTGTTGTCTCGCATATTCTTCGACAGTGTCGCCAACTGAAAATCGGTTATTCAGTTATTCTCAGCAACGGTCATACTCAAAATGCAAATATTATTTCAAATGTAGCCTACACAAATTATCCTACTGATGCACATAGGTAAAAGACTTATAAGATTACATTACTCATATTTCAACTTGCGAAGGTACAGATCACACACTTTTACTTGCCACCTGAGCGGAGATTGTTCGGAGCAGAGGCTCGTAACTGGTGTCAGAAGCAGTGTTGCCAAATCGTTTCCCACCACGTCCCTACATGATGTGTTAAAAATACCTACGTTCACCATGAAAGTCCCTATGGAACAAACAGATTTCGAAAAAAAAGTATTGGGTAGTAATATTTGTCTTTATTTACATTAATATACAACGAATTGTTACTTTTTTTTAAGAAAAAAAAAAAAAAAGGGTAGGCCTACTTTCATTCTGCAGCATCCCTGAGGAAAGTCCCTAGGTTTTGCGAATAGATCGGAAATCCGTCCCTACATCCCTACAGATTAGAAAAAAAAGTGTTAAGTCTCTGTGCGTAGGGACCTGTCACTACCATTGGCAACTAGTTAAAAGAAGCCTGCCTCTTTCTACCAGTGCAGCGAGCTTACGGCACATGGATTACATGTTATAAAAGAAACAACATGTAATGCTTTAAATCGTCACAGAAGGAACACGATCCGCGGCGGATTAGCCGTGCGCACTGGGGTACCGTTCGCCGTTAGCCGTCGGGGGTTCGAGTCCCCCCTCGAGCATCGGTGTTTATGTTATCCTTACGTTACTTTACCTTCGTTTAAGTAGTTTGTAAGCTACGGACTAATGACCACACAGTTGATTCCGATAGATTTACAAACATTTGAACATTTTTTGAAGGAACACGAAGTTCAGAATCACTTTAATGTTTGAGTAATCGAAAACAGGAACTTATGAAATATGAATATTTATATGGCCTTATTAAGCAGGTGTAACTACGCTTTTTGCCTCTTTTTACTGTCGCAGCACTACAACCCGAATTACATTTCTCACACCACTTTCAATGAAAGCCTTTTTTTCTAAAACGAGTCGTCGGGAGATGTGGAGTTATTTTAGCAAATAACAAGGTGAAAGACAATAATAAATACCACGTACGAATTAACAACACATTGACGATGGCTATGGTTCACAATCTGTTACATAGTTAAGGTTGATAGAGAGCATTAACATTCTGTAGACAGATGATGAACTTAGCGGACTTCCGCCGATGACAGAGGGCCATGTAAAAGTGATTCAATTACCAAGTGTGTTTTGTTAGCTTTGTATGTGAATCGTTTACATGTTTCTTAAGATTTCTTCATTTCAGCAATCTGCAGAGAATAATAACTGTTCCCCTCGATTTTTTTGCTCATTTACTTTCAATATCGCCTTTCTTCTTTGGTGTGGGAAAGCCAGTTTCAGCCCTCATTATTCAGTGCCCTATACCTTAACGTTACTGCATAAACACCAGGGACGACGCGTCCATGTGTTCACAGGTTGAGGAAAACCGGAAAATATCTCGTCGTGAAAAAAGTAAATAAATAAATCAAATAAAAAGCGTTTTTAAACTATCATTCTTCGTTTCGATCTTCTATCATATCATTTTATATGCATATTCAAAGTATATTTATCGCATGAAAAACGTTTTACATGACGAGACAGCAAGTATACGACTCGTAGCGCGGCCGCTTAATTTACGCGGCAGTGGCCACAGCGTCGCAATGCGCATATGCGACTGACGTTAAAGTTCTCTTCTGAACCGGCAACATCCGACCTTCATACTTGTTTTTATCGCGTTGAAGATTCATATTTGCCAAAATATCTCTTAACTATAAATTAAAGACGCATTAACTATAAAATCCTTCAGAAGATCTGTTCGTGAATTATAATGAAGTCACTACGTTTCACCGCTGCGCTATCGAAGGTGGTGGGTTCGTGACCGACTGCAAACAAGTTTTTAAAAACCCAATCTTCTTATTATCAGATACGGGAACAACAATGACTTTTGTATTGTTACTTTTCACATATACTTCGGTCGTTTAAGCAAATGTGTCGCGATTTTGAGGGTAAATATCATTTATACTCTTCGTTGTAACAAATATTTAAAGATGTGGGGGAGACCAGCCTTTGCGCATGTGTAAGTTTAGTAGGGGGTGCTGCTTACAGTGTCACGTGACCCGAAGGTAAATCCTCTCTACATCTTCATCGTAACAGATTCATTTTGTTACAGCCATTTAACAACGTAATCAGTTACTTACTGTGTTTTAGTGTCCACGTGCATATTAATATGTTATTAGTGTTTTTTATCAAAGAAAAATGAACAACGTTCAGTATCTTTTAGAAACAAATTTCTCAGCTTTAAGCTTGGAACAAAAGAGTGAAATATAGAAGCTTGGTAGGCCGACGTCTCAGCTGGAGTTGAAGCACGCGCGAGCAACCCTACGTAAGACATTCTGCAGACCTTGTAACGAAAATAAATGTAAAGGGGGGGGGGGGGCGGGTTCCGCCGGTGCCACTCAGAGGTGCGCCAAATTATGTCTGCCGTGCAGAGGGGCGAGGGGGGGGGGGGGCGTCGCCACAATCAAAATCCGGCGGGTGACTTAACAACTGCGCGAAGCGGTCAGTGGAATCAGTATTGGCGCTCAGAATGGCGCTCTGACTGCTCAGAGATATAGAGGCGAGATCCTTCGACCTCTTGTTGTGCCCTACTCTGGTTCCATAGGAAATAGGTTCTTTCGGCTGGACGATAACGCTCGTCCCCACAGAGCTAATTGGTGGGTTTGAAGCTGCGGGTATTGGTTGAATGGAGTGGCCATCTTTTTCACCGGGCGTAAACTCGATTCAGCATGTTTGGGGTGCACTTGGCAGACGCATTGCAGCCAGACCAGTATCCTAACAACAGTTGTGGAGCTTGATATTACCCTCATGGAAGAAGGATCAAATATCCGTCAGGATCTGATTGATAACCTCGTACTCTCCATGCCACGCAGGCGATATCTGTACTGGCCGTCCGAGATGATCACACACCATAGTGAAAAGAGACTACCCCCATTATTGAAACTGAGGATACCGGAGACTATGCGCAAAACACACCAACGTGTGTTTGTGACATTGCAGTATTGAGGTGGTGGAAAATAATATGTGAAGTAATAGACAGTGCTACTGGTGCAGTGAATACCTAACTTGTATAATTAGAATGACCTGTGGTTAATTAAAGCTCCCGTAATTAGGAACAGCAAGAGACAGAATGTTCTAGATTGTGAACTTGTAACGAATTGCGTCAGTTTAGATGGGATTTTCGACTATGTGTATGTAAGAGTAGTAAGGACATTGTTTATGATTACATACAAACTATTTTGCCAGCACTGAACATTAATTTATACCGACGTTCACGTAATGAACATTCTAGAAAGTTCGATATCTCAATCTTCAATATAAGAGACAGTTCTGTCAAACAAACTGTGAATACAGGTTCCTGACGAACTATTGAGTATGTTAGGACATATAAAATGCGTTAGTCGTGTCGATAAAAGTAAATAACGAACTTTTGTTAATGAGTGGCAAAGTTACTTATGTAAATAGCTTTGTAATTACAAAGAGTTAAAATATCTGTTAAGCTATTTTTATAATGCTCACTGTCTTATACTTATGGGAATGTTATTATAGATCTTCGTTCCTTCAATAATTAATTCTAGTAAATTTATTTGTCAATATTGTTGTTTTGGACAAACGATATATTTCTCAAAGAAAACGTGTAAAAAGATTCATTTCTTTAATTCCAGTTTTGTCAATTTCATTTGATGAATGTATTTTGTTATGATTCAACAAATTGTAACTAAATATATTTAATTGTATCCAACAAAGAGCTGCCATTATAATTGTTAACAAAAGAATATAAAGAGCTCATGCAATGTCGCAAATAGACCAGTTTTTGAGTTGATGTTTGTGCAATAAAGTCTGTGTCGGTATATTGTTTGTGGTTGGCTAACGCGGTAGTTCCGAGAGACGGCATAGCGGAAAGTTGTAATGTATTTTGTGAAATAAATGTCACGAAAATGGAATATCATCACGGGTTTTCATTCGAAAGTGCTTCCACCCAGGAAGATCCCTGTTTTGTAATGCAATGCAAGCTGAACCCCCTCAGTCATCGTTGCAATGTAAAAGCTGAGTGAGTTATATATCAAGCACATAGCCCCATAGTAATAAGTACCATTAAAAGGGCAACGAGAATATCCTTATCACTATTATAGCAGCGCCATGGTGCCTCGCTCTATGTAAACGCCATGTAAAACTCAAATATCGGACTGTATCACAAACAAATTATCATTGTAACCAATATCTGAATAAAATACGCTAGCATATGTATATTGTGTATGATAACTCACCTGATCTCCTATCTCTTTTGGGCAGTGTATCATTCTGGAAACATTCCCTAGGCTTTGACTAAACATGTTTCCACCATATCCTTTCTTCCAGGAGCGCTACTCTTGCAAGGTTAGCAGGAGAACGCCTGGGAAGTGTGAAGTTTGGATAGAAGAATGCGAGGTACTGGCGGAAGTAAGACTGTGAGAACGAGTGGTGAATCCTGAACAGCTCAGTTGGTGGAGCGCTTGCCCACAAGAGGCAAAGGCTCGAGATTCGAATCCCAGTCCGGCACAGAGTTTTAATCCTTACCCATCAGGAAGTTTTAACTAGAATATCGTTTAAATATGTGTAGATTGACAATAACTGCACTCAGCAGGTATGTAAATTTGACGGGTTTCTTTCATTTAGTGAAAGTTTCACATTTCCATTTTGTTTCACTCTCCTTCTGTACCAAATAAAACTGAAGCATCTTTTTTTACGGATGTTGGGTGTAATACAAATACGACTTCAAAATATGGAAAAATTTCGACCGTTTCAAGGCATTGAAATAAGTCCAATGGCAAAGTCGAAAATTTGTGCTGGATCGGAAATCGAACCCGGATTTCCTGGTTGACATTAACTATAATAATTTTACGAATTCGAAATATTTTAATATTTAGACCGTTTTAAAGCAGTGAAATAAATCCATTGGTAAGTTAAAAATTTGTGCAGGACTGGGATTCGAACCCGGAGCAAGGTGTTCTAATGGGCAGGGGGCATTAACCATCGTAGTGTACTACAAGTTGAGAATCTGGGTTGGAAGGGAAGCGTGCCTCGATAACGTAATTGGTTAATGCGTCCGTTGGCGCGAAGAGTTAAATTCAGTTTCGAATCCCGGTCCAGCACAAATTTTCAACTTTGTCGTTGGTTTATTTCAATGTCCTGAAACTATCGAAATGTTTAAATATTTCGAATTCGTAAAATTACCTCCTGTTAACGTCAATATTTTCTTTCGGAAATGTCTGAAAGGAACAGACACATATCAATGATTATGATGGGGATGTTTGTCCGTCTATTCAACTACAAATAAGAGGTGACTTTTTTGTTACTAGACGCGTTTCGTTTTATTGATAGTAAAACATCTTCAGTGGTCTGTAATTATAATACTTACAATTTGTTTTGATATATGGATCGAAAACAGGTCGTTAGCAAAACATGTAAAGTACTGTTAGTTTATTTACGGAAATTTTTTGTCCTGGTTTGCACCTTACATCGTGTAGTGCCGATTTGTTTCCTACAGTACCGTAGATTCTCCATTTCGAACCACTAATATTCTCCTAATCTCCACTTTCACTGCACTGTTCATATTGACGTTTTTCACACGTCAGGTGTATTTGTTTATAAAATTATGTTAAAGAGTATTTATTTTTGATGTGATATGTAGTGATGAAATTATAAATTTGTGTGATGAGTGTTTATTGGGAGGGGTGACAGATTGAATAGTCGTTTGAGTGGTATGTAGAGTGAGATGGAAGATAAGAGTGAGGGGCACGAGGTTTTGATTTTGCAGAGATGTATGTGAAGTGAAGGGGTAATTTGATATTAGGTGTGGAGTGATGAATCATGGGATGTGGAGTGAGGTGTGGGAGAAGATTGAGAGAGTCAGGGGCAAGTTGTGGGGGTTTTGTGATTTTTTTTCTATTATTTTATACAATGTTTGGTTTCCAATATTTATTTGTTCGTTGAGTAATTGTTTATTGTGAGACTACATGACCCGATGAACTTCGTATCACTTACCTCTTAATATAAACCATATTAATTTAAATTGTATTATATAGAAGTTAAAGAGTAAATAGCTTTTCCAGAGAGTAATTATTGTTCGATATTTCGCTTTATATACTTACAATTAAGAAAATATCTTGAATTACACACTTTCTAAAGTATCTTATCCGGTACGTCAGCGCTCGAGCTAACTCCACACGAGATTTCATCACAATAGATTAATATGGCTTATGTAACGAAATCTACCCAAATCGGTTCAGCCGTTCTCGAGTTTTAGCGATGGTAACGAACAGCAATTCATTTATATCTTTGACAGTTCATACACGGGTTCAGATCGTGTTAAGCAAACTTTACTCTTTCAAAGTATATTTCTCACCGCACCCAATACAACTACCAAGCCATTATTTTACATGTTTTAAATTTAAATTTTTCTCACAATTTTTCCATATTTTATCACCGCTTAAACCTTCCCTGAACTTCCACGAATGTGACATGAACATTACCCTGGACATGAGTGCGTGATCCGCCTGCTATCGAGCCGATACGTAGACTATCTGATGATGCCTTTATAAAGCTACTGGGTCTAACATACATATGATTTAAATTAATATGGTTTCTATTCAGAGGTAGGTGATACGAAATTCACCGGGCCATCTAGTCGACCTGGCAATGTTTCGCATTTGTTACTATGTATGTACTCTTGCTCTGAACGTCAGATGTGCAAATTTTTATCGCAATCATATGAATGTTATTGATATACCAAAGAAAAGAGCTCTTTCAGTTTTACACAAATTTTCCTACTTTCTGTCCAACTATTCGAAACTTTTACTTCACTCAAACCTTCCTCTCACTTTGAACGTCGAATGTGCAAAATTTTATCGGAATCAGATGAATGGTATTGATATTTCATAGAAAATGTCTTTCTATTTTTTCGAAATTTCCCTATTTTCCGGGTCACTTTCCCAAATTTTTAGAACGTCAAATGATCAAAATTTTATCGCAATCAGATGAATGGTTCTGAACTTATAGTATTATGTACATTTAGAAAGACATTGAGAAATGAACTTGGTTCGAATTTTGCGACTTTCCTTTTTAACTGTCCTTTTTTTTTTTTTTTTACTGACACCTTTTCCAAGAACATAATGAACAAAAAAAGAAATATATATATATATATATATATATATATATATATATATATATATATATATATATGTGTATATATTACCCCTCTCCGTCGTGCAAATAGTCAATTATAGTGTTGAATTCAATCAAAAACACATTGAAAACCGCACTTTAAGTTTTTCTCAAATTTTCCATTTTTCCGGTAGATTTTCCAAAAAAAATTATTTCGTACAAACCTTGTCCTGTCAAAATCGCTTTCGGTTTTTCCTACATTTTCCTACTTTCCGGGCGACTTTTCCAAATTTTTATTTGATGCGAACCTTCCTCTTGCTTTCAACATGAACTGTACAAAATTTTCTCGCAGTTGGACGAACTGTATTGATAGCTCACTGGAAAAAGCCTTTTCAGTTTTTCCGGATTTTCCTCTTTCCATGACAACTTTTTCGTATTTTCCCACCGTTTAAACCTTCCCTGAACTTACACGAATATTTCAAGACTAAAATTAGCCAAATCGGTTCAGCCGTTCTCGAGTTTTAGCGAGACTACAGCAATTCATTTTTATATATATAGATAATTCTTTGTGTATTTGGAGATTTTCTTGGAAAGAGAGGAGGCTGTCTCTACTGATCTGTATGATTTCCATATATTTTCTATGGTACTGGAACTGTGGTGTTCTTGTTTAAAGTGGTCTGCAAATGTTGAGGGGTTTATACCATACTTCCATGCTCTGATGTGTTCATTGCATCAAATGTCAAGTATTTTGCTAGTCATCCTAGTGTATATATTACCACAGTCCCTGCAGATGAGCTGATAGTTACCAGATTCTTGGCATTTGTCTGTTTTTTATTTCAATTTAGGAGTGTGTTTTTGAATTAGATTGTTTGTTTTGAAGGCAATATTTTTGCCTTGTTTCCTGAATACATTACCTGTTCTGTATTAAGTTTCTTATGGGAGGTGAGAGTGTGCCATTTTTACTGAATGTGCAGTATGACTGTGTTTGTGTATTTTTTTTTTTTTTTTTTTTGGGTTCTTTCTTCAACTGTGTCTTTATTTTCCGGTTTAGTTTGTCTACAAGAGTTTCTTCACAGCCATTTAAGTGCTATTTGTTTTAGCCAACTCTTTTTGGTAATTATCAATGTTTAGGGGAATCGTATTGTCTGTTTAGCATGTACCTGATGCAGCTTGTTTTTAACTCTGCAGGTTGTTGGAAGTATCATGTAAGATGATGTTCGAAATGGTGGGTTTTCTAGATATGTCAAACGTGTGTTTGTGATTTACTTTGGTTATTGTAACGTCTAGAAAATCATGTGTGTCTTTTTTTTTCTTCTTCTACTGTAAACTTTATGCTTTTGTCAATAGTATTTATATCTTTATGTAGTTGTTTATTCTGGTTTAGGTTCGTCGACCAAACATAGAGTACTGGCCATTAAAATTGCTGCACCAAGAGGAAATGCAGATGGTTAACGGGTATTCATTGGACAAATATATTATACTAGAACTGCCATGTGATTATATTTTCACGAAATTTGGGTGCATAGATCATGAGAAATCAGTACCCAGAACAAGCACCTCTGGCCGTAATAAATGCCTTGATACGCCAGGGCATTGAGTCAAACAGAGCTTAGATGGCGTGTATAGGTACAGATGCCCATGCAGCTTCAACACGATACCAGAGATCATCAAGAGTAGTGACTGGCGTATTGTGACGAACCAGTTGCTCGGCCACCATTGAACATACGTTTTCAGTTGGTGAGAGATCTGGAGAATGTGCTGGCCAGGGCAGCAGTCGAACATTTTCCGTATCCAAAAAGGCCCATAGAGGACCTGCAACATGCGATCGTGCATTATCCTGCTGAAATGTAGGATTTCGCAGAGCTAGTATGAAGGGTAGAGACACGTGTCGTAATACATTTGAATTGTAACGGCCGTCGATGCGAACAAGAGGTGAACGAGACGTGTAACCAATGGCACCTCATACCATCACGCTAAGTGATGCGCCAGATGACGAATACATGCTTCCAGTGTGGATTCACCGCGATGTCGCCAAACATGGATGCGACATCATGATGCTGCAAACAGAACCTGGATTCATCAGAAAAAAAAAAGTTTTGCCATTCGTGCATTACAGTTCGTCGTTGCATACACCATCGCAGGGTAACTGCAGCCATGGCCTCCGAGTTGATAGTCCATGCTGTTCCAATGTGCGTTTACCGCTATGTCAGCAATACGGATGCGACCATCACGATGCTGTAAACAGAACCTGGATTCATCCGAAAAAATGACGTTTTGCCATTCGTGCACACAGGTTCGTCGTTGCGTGGACCATCGCAGACGCTCCTGTCTATGATGCAGCGTCAAACGTAACCGCAGCCATGGTCTCCGAGCTGATAGCCCCTGCTGCTGCAAACGTTGTCGAACTGTTCGTGCAGCTGGTTGTAGTCTTGCAAACGTCCCCATCAGTTGACTCGGGGAACGAGACGTGGCTGCACGATCCGTTACAGCCATGCGGATAAGATGCCTGTCATTTCGACTGCTAGTGATACGAGGCGGTTGGGATCCAGATCGGCGTTCCGTATTGCCCTCCTGAACCCAACGATTCCATATTCTGCTAACAGTCATTGGATTGCGACCAACGCGAGCAGCAATGTCGCGATACGAAAAACCGCAATTGCGATAGGCTACTATCCGACCATTACCAAAGTTGGAAACGTGATGGTACGCATTTCTCCTCCTTACACGAGGCATCACAAAAGACGTTTCACCAGGCAATGCAAGTCAACTGCCGTTTGTGTATGAGAAATCGGTTGGAAACTTTCCTCATGTCAGGCCGTTGTAGTTGTCGCCACCAGCGCCAACCTTGTGTGAACGCTCTGAAAAGCTAATCATTTGCACATCACAGTCTGTTTTTCAGTCGTAGCACGTCATCTTCGTGGTGAAGTAATTTTAATGGCCAGTGAGTGTATTGTATCATTTACGTATAATACTACTGCAGATAGTTGGTTGATGGTGGAGGAGAGCTCACCGGCGGAGGAGTTCTCGGTGACGGAGCCCCAGTAGAGCGTCTGCGGGAAGGCCGGCGGGTTGTCGTTGACGTCGGTGACGGCGACGTGGACGTCGGCGTAGCCCACGAGGCCCTGGCCAGCCTCGTCCTGCGCGAACGCCGTGAAGCGCCAGTGAGGACGGCCGTCGGGCGGGTCGCGGTCCAGCGCCTGGCACAACACCAAAGGTCAGCTCTGCGGCTTTCTTAAAACTGCATTTTAAAAGCCCCAGAAGGGGCAGGCTGGCAGCAGCTAACATGCTGCTCTTCATCCGAGAGCATACAAACATGGTAACAGGAGACTGAAAATAATAAAACAGGTGTCAAATATGAAGAATTCAAAAATGGACACGATGAGATGAGTGGGTGGAATGACAATGACTGTGAAACAGAATGACAAAATGTACATATTCAGAACTTAAAACAACCACGGTGGATAAAACATTCATGTTTGAAGAAACGGACCGATGACAAGGCGAAGACACACATTTAAAAACACATGGCAACAATATGTTCTGCCTGTGCGGAGGTTGCTGATGTTTTAAAAACACACGTACTCTCAAAGCACTAAGTCACTGCACACTTAAAATCACTGACACAGAATTAAAATCACTGAGTAGGCCCCGCAGTGGAGAGGGAATGGGAAGGAAAGTGACCGGTCGCGGTGGCCGAGGGGACTGAGGCGCTCCAGTCACCGTCTGCACGGCCACTGCGGTCGGGGGTTCGAATCCCCCCTCGAGCATGGATATTTGTGCCGTCCTTAGTATTAGTTAGTTAATAAATAGTTTGAAAGTTTAGGGACTGTTAACCCCGTAGTTAAGTCCCATAAGCTATACAAACATTTGAATTTTTTGAAGGAAAGTGCGGTGGGTACGAAAGGGGGGAGGGGGCGGAGTGGGGAGGGGAAGGGATGGAAGGACTCCAAGGGAGTGGGGGGGGATCCAAGCGGAGGAAGGGAAAAGGATGGGTGGAAGGGGACGCGGCACTAGTCTACGAGGAAGGCTAAGTTTGATAGGAGGGGTACATGTCAGGACGGAGGGCGTCATCCGGGAGAGGAAGCTGATGGAAGTTAGCCTCAAATAGGATGCAGAGAGTATGGAGGTGGAGAGAGGGAGGAACATGCTGGTAAAGGAGTGGCAGAGGCCCGGGATTCTGCAGGATAAGAGAGACCAGTGGGAGCTTCAAATGTCCAAATGTTTGTAAATCTATCGGACAAAACTGCGTGGTCATCAGTCTGTAGCTTACAAACTTCTGAAACCTAGGTAAACTAACCTAAGGACAACACACTCACCCATGCCCCACGGAGGGCTCGAACCTCCACGCAGCGAGACACTTTAGACCGCTCGGCTACTCCACCGCGGCAGTGGGAGCTCTGCGGTCTTACACATACATATTAAAATAGCTCATGATTAATTATGATGAGAGACGAAACACAGACCAGCTCACAAGGACGAAGAAACCAAAATATCTGTAGAGAGCAGTATATATATATGGTGGTCCACTCATAGTGACCGGGCCAAATATCTCACGAAATAAACATCAAACAAAAAAAAACTACAAAGTACAAAACTTTTCTACCTTGAAGGGGGTAAACAGATGGCGTTACGGTTGGACCGCTAAATGGCGCTGCCATAGGTCAAACGGATATCAACAGCATTTTTTAAAAATAGGTAGGACAATTTTTATTACATGTTCGTCTTGTACGTAAATAAATATCAATGTTTTATTTGGAACACTTTTTTCGCTTTCTGATAGATGGCTCTGTAAATAGTCACAAACGTATAAGTACGTGGTATCGCCTAACATTTCGCCAGTGCGGACGGTATTTGCTTCGTGTTAAAATGAACCGTTTACCAATTGCAGAAAAGGTCGATATTATATTTATGTGTGGCTATTGTGATCAAAATGCCCAACGGGCCTGTGGTATGTATGTTGATCGTTATCCTGGAAGACATCATCCAAGTCGAACCTTTAGTCGGATAGTTACGTTATTTAAAGAGGCAGAAAGTGTTCAGCCACAAGTGAAATGTTAACCACGACTTGCAACAAATGATGATGCCCAAATAAGACAGCTCAGATACATTGCAGTTATTTTCCGTCACGAGCAAATCCCAACAATCGCTTAAGCTGCCGACTAGTGGGCAAATTGAAAAGCGCCTCGGCGGCCATTATGGTGGCAAACTTACGCGCGAACTTTAAATGTGCGTGAGCCTCTTCTCATTAGAGTGTGTATTCATTCGAGTTAAGTCGCGAAAATTATGTCTCATTTAAATATATAACTACAAAACAGCTTCAGACTCTTTGAGTATACAGCAACTATCGGTTGTGTGTAAATTTATTATACATATGCTGTCGAAATCGATCAACAGCGTTTCTTCTTCCTAACTTAACCGAATTATAAC
This sequence comes from Locusta migratoria, assembly GCA_026315105.1. Lineage (NCBI taxonomy): Eukaryota > Metazoa > Arthropoda > Insecta > Orthoptera > Acrididae > Locusta > Locusta migratoria. The sequence goes on along the minus strand of CM048750.1, from coordinate 8,347,470 downwards.
ATTTACTTTTTTAGCGTTATAAGTGCAGCACATGAACGGAATTTCTCGTCAGACACGTTTTTTGGCACTTTCTCAGTATATTCTACGATGGTGAAACTTTTGTACAAACATTAATTTAGGAAGAGTTTCACAACACTTTTTGTTTTAGTGCTTGCTGTATTCTCCAATATTTAGATATTTTACAGCATCAAAAAATCAAACAGGGCTGTCTGATACAGCTGATGTTAAAAATCGACTGTGAAAATGAAGTTTAGCATCAGATACATAACTGTAAAATAGCGTTTTATCTTGTGAATACCGCAACCAGCCACTACCAAATTCTTTTAAAATCACGAACTATGCCATGAATTATTCTTAACTAACTACATCTAACATTAACATTAGGGTATCTAGCACGAATGTGAGCTTTTTTAATGCTGTAAGTCAAATACCTTACATAGCGTGAATTGCTTAAAAGTCAAAAACTATCGTCATAGGGTTCAACTTCACAATGTGCATCCAGTGTGACTATCCAATCGTGTATGGAACTATACACTGTTCTGCAAAACCCTTTCAGTTGCTATACCTATATGTAAAGCAGATGACCTTTAAATTCTGTGTTACAAGTTGATAATATTCATTTCATAAACAATAAATTTGAAATGCTATGAGGCGAATGCTGTTTTGAACTTCCCGTCCAGCAGTACTGCCTAAAATAGCTCGTTTTTGAGAGCTACAAGTATTATAAAAGCCTGTTATTTATTTCATTCAATCCTGTATTGTCTTGACTAACAGACTGTTAAGCAAGATGACTATCTCTGAACACAAGTAGTAGGGTTAAATTTATTCCTGATAAATATAAATGGGGAGACACTATTCGCTCTTTTTATTCCTTTTTAAATCGGTTTATGCAGCCAAACGCTGAGCAGCTCTTCATAATCGCGTTTCATGTTTACTGCAATAGTCAAACGGAACAGACGTGACCACAACACTCCTATTTATCTGACGTTTGCCACTATCATGGCGGCCGGCCGAAGATTCAAATTATCCCGCGACCGCAGCGCCGTTAGGGAGTCTAGTTATTTTTACAACATCTTTGGTCATGAGAAGAGGAACTCAATGAGCTTGTCATCCAGTGACACCACTATGTACTTGCCTGAGACACTCGCGACCCGAGGAAGCTCAGGATTTAACGTCCAGTGCTCGCTTGATCTGAGCGTACGTCAATGTAATTATTTATTCAGGTGAGAAAGACTGTAATAGTTTAGAACTTAGCCACAGGCAGCACGAAGAAGGGTCACTGGCTGCCGACCGCTGCCCCAGATTATGGTCAGTTAATTGACCGATTCCGGTTGAGAAGTAAAAGAAACTCCATGATATATATATTGCTCCATAGGAGCTGTTGAACAGCCGACCAGGAGAGTCGGAGCACTCCAAGGCGCCTTGCTGCGGAGTGTACGTCTGTAACCCGTCAGAGGTTCGAGTCCTCTCTCGGGAAAGTGTGTGTGTGTGTATGTGTGTTTTATCCTTAGCATAAGTTTAACTAGTTCGTAACTCTAGGAAGTGATGACCACTGCAGTTGGGTCCAATAGCTTTACAAACATTTGTTTTCAGCTGTTGAACATCGCCTGCTAATGGTACCATTAATTCGCGCTGTGTTTACCCTGAGAAGAAAGACGTCCCCGGTGCTGGGGTCGATGCGGAAGTTTCCGGCCTGCGGGTTGTCCGGGTTGACACCAGGGCCGGTGATGGAGTAGACCACTTCCTGAGGCCGCTCCGTGTCGCCGTCAACCGCCTTCACCTGCAAACAAAAGGATACATCCACGTTACGGCATACGTTGCTACTTACGTGAGGAAATGCATACTGTAAACCATCAGCTGTTTATTATTTTTCCAAACTTCTACCGGTTTCGGTTATAAACCATCTTCACGGAAGGGAACTAGACAGACTGATTAAACAGGTGCATTATATGCCTCCTTATGCATACTGGCCTGCATGTCACACAATAAAAATAAATAAGACGCCACTAGGCATCAAGTCTTGGTTAAAAACATAAAAGCAATGCCAGGCTGTGTGATGGTGAACCAAGGTCTATTACAAGAGAACCTAACACAACTCTAGATTCTCTTGTAATAGACCTTGGTTCACCATCACACAGCCTGGCATTGCTTTTATGTTTTTAACCAAGACTTGATGCCTAGTGGCGTCTTATTTATTTTTATTGCGTGACATGCAGGCCAGTATGCATAAGGAGGCATATAATACACCTGTTTAATCAGTCTGTCAGTCTTCCGTGAAGATAGTTTATAACCGAAACCGTTAGAAGTTTGGAAAAATAATAAACAGCTGATGGTTTACAGCATGCATTTCCTCAAATATTTTACGGCTGTTGAACCTCATCTCAATAAAAATGTGTTGCTACTTATATTACGAAAATTTTGCGATAACTCTTATAGCAATTCCAGTTTACTCGTGGAACATGGTGTAAAAACATCAAGGCAGCTATGAACTCGCCCAAAACTTACATAATTACTACTCAAAATGCTTGTGTAGCAAATCACAGAACTTATTGGCTTGTGGAGAAGGCACATGAGAAACATGAAAGTCAATTTAGCTCGACAGTTGAGCTGCACAGGTTTTTGTACTATTGGCGGATCTTCTAGTTTTCTCACCTTATACCGAAGGTGTCTGTAGTATTTAACTCTTCTCTTTATACAATTTTATGTATGGTGTCTGTTTTCTCTTAAGATATCCGCAATAACAGACTATATGCGTAGAGTAGTATACAGGGTGTTTCCTTAACAGCGTGCAAAAATTTGGCAGAACAATGATACTGCACTGAATAATTTGAGATAGGGACCTGGGTAATATGATTTAACATACACATGCTCTTGTTAGACATTTTAGTTTCGAGAAACTGATTGTCAATCTTAAAAATATTTCTTATACCTTTTCATTGTTAGTTTAGATGTCCATTGTTGAAAGCAACAGTAACAGACCTGATACAAACAATGCCCTTGTTATGAATTGTATCTCCAGAAATTCTTTTGAAAAAATTCATAGATTCTTCCACGTCAATGATAATGATGGCATTAAAGAAGAAGGTAAAGTTCATACGATTATTCCACTAACTTAATATCAAAGTAACAAATTTCAACATCTCATAGAGCCACTACGATCAACCTTCTCCTTAGTTGAAGCTATGGAATCTTTTATGGCCACCACTTTATGAAACAGTTTATAAAGGACAAGCTAATTCAAATAGTGATGTTTTATTTTGTATGATAAACCTTTATATTTGTAACTCCTATTATTCGATGTCGCATTTTATTAATGTAATGCATTAGAGTTACTTGTCAGTTCATATGTTTTTACCATGTATCCTTAACATAATGAATAATGTGTACTTGAAATAATAATCATCTGAATATTATTTTTCTTTATTTATTCACTTATTAAATGATAATCCTAAAAAATTCAACATCTTAAGTGAGATAAAATGTAGAAAAAATTCTACCCCTTACTGCCCACTGTATAAAATACGTTACAAAATACAAATTTAAGGCCACGATAAAAAAAATATTATTAAGACTTTAATTATCTTCATAGGTAGTGGATCTGAAGTTTTATCAAAATCTAAATAAATAGGATATATATTATTATTTTGGGATGTAATGGGTTAAGGAAATAATAGCAATAGAATCACAGTACTGTGCCCTTTTTATTTACATTAGCTATCATACGAGGCATGAAAGTTTCAATTGAAAAGGGGGTCATGGAGGAATTTTATTAGGGCGGTTATGCTTCAGACTGAATGCTGATAGGCATAAGCAGTCTCTGATGATAATGACTAACTACTTTAACTGCAAATATGAGCGTACCGTTTTCACCATATCCTACAAATGGGCTTAAACGTATACTGATATTTACGGGAATAAGCCATGGAAGAAAAGACTTTTGATGATGTATTTTAATCTTCTTTAAATTCTTTTATTTTTTTTCGTTTACGTGCGTATTTTAGGTATCAAAGATGTAATGGGAACTGTAAGATAAGTATCTTTGTATATGTACTCTTTGGAGAGCACTTCTGAATTCTCTGATTGTTAATTACTGTTAGCACAAATGTTGGTTAGATGTGGAAGAGAGAGGTGCATGTAAGGATATACAGATGAGCAACCGTCACGTCACAAAAATGTGTGATTTGATTAATCTAAATGCACAAGTGTGTTATTTGTGTGAGATCATTCACCACAAGATTAATTACTGATTATTAATAGGTCTGTACAAGAGAATATCCAACCTTATAATGGAAGAATCCATTTTAAACTCACGGCCGTCGACCTCAATACAAGCATGAGATGGGCGAACAAGATTTTCACGCACCCTGAGAAATATTCCCGGTGTATTTCGTATCACATCACGAGCAGCTACAATTCTGACAACTAATTCCATCTCCAAATGCACTGGGATCTCATACAGAAGTGACTTTACATATCCCTACAGGAAATAATCAGAGGGAGTTATATCAGGTGACCTCGCCGGCCGTGGAATAGAATCTGTCCTCCCAAGTAAACAAAACATGCATCATGGCTTCCTACTAACAAAGCACGCCCTCCTTGTTTCTCACAGGGAATAAATTGTAGATATAAATAAACAACACAGTACATGTAAACTTCTATACCAGTTATTTGTAAATAAGCTGGAAACAGTAAAGCGAGACAAAGCGGTAATGTCATTAAGCCAGCTTCTGCGACCGTACTTTCTCAGGCTCATATTGTTTAGTGGAGGATTCCCCTCTTACAGAAACACCCTGTATATTTATTGAAGGACACACGACAATTTCAGTGTCCGACCCCTTGCGGTTATACGGGTACAGTTGTGAACAGGTGAGTCCTTAGGAGTGAAAGGCTATACACACATTGATGGAAGTTTCCGGCGCCCCCTATCGTGCAAAGCAATGCATTGAAGCTGTGATCCAGCTAACAGGGTCAGTGTGACAACTCGAGTCATTGAAACATGGAGTGCAAAATAGAGCAACGCGTTAACATGAAGTTTTGTTTCAAATTAGGCAAAACGGCGACGGCGACCCATGGGATATTAGTGCAAGCGTATGGTGTTTAAGCAGTGAGTGGTTTTAAACGCTTTAGAGACAGAAAGGAAGGTGTCCAAAATGAACCACGTAGGTGTTGACCGTCCACATTCACAGTACCAGGCAACATGGAACGAGTGCGATGGATGCTTGCGGATGATTGGCACGTGAAGTTCAGAACTGAAAGAACACTCAGCCAAATCCATTCACGCAACTCTCAGAAATTCTCGAGAACATCGACTTTGAAGTTTAGTAAGTAGACGTAAGTATCAGTGATAACACTGGCAGCGTATGTACCTGTAGCTCAGTGGTAGCTTTCTGACTCCACGAACATATAGTCGGTGGTTCGAATCGCGCTATGAAAAATATTTTTTCTTTGTTTTCGAAATCAGTTGTAAAACATTTTGGGATCTATAATTCCACGTATTGTGTCAGTTTTTGTTTATGTGTATGTAGACGAGCTGAACACCTTGTCGTCACGTACAACGCTGGTGGAGTACGTCAGCTGCTTGGAAAGCCTTTAGTAGCTACCGAGATTTCGTCACGTACAACGGTGGTGGAGTAGGTGAGCTGCTTGGAAAGCCTTTAGTAGCTATCGAGATGACTTTCCAAACCAGCTTCGTAGCTCTGCACGGACTGAAAAAGACTACCGTCGTCAACTAACGGTGATGCCAATACTGTAAACAATCCTTATTTGTAACATTTCTAAAATACACAAAATTACGAATAAAGAAAAATACATGAATTTTTCGTAAAAATTACCATTAGATGTTAAAATTGTGTAAGTATTCAAACACAAGGAAGAAAATCACTGGAGGATTCGAACCACCGAAGCTAAGGTTTTAAAGCCAGAGCGCTACCATCTGGGCTACACTGATATATGCTGCAAGTGCTTTATTTATTGGTACTTAACGTGTAGTTACGGAACTTCAAAGTCGATTTTCTCGACATGTTTTGAGAATGCGTCGAATGGCTTTGGTTGATTGTTATTGTTCTGATCTTCAAGTACCACGAATATAAAAAAATTATAAAATCCGATACCCATGTGGTCTTCTTGGAAGAGTGATAGCAGACGAGTTAAAGATCTCAACGGTTGAGGAAATCCAACAACGCGCGATTCCAGTGCTTCGAGTGATTCCACATGGAGCGTTTGCTGAAGGTTTCCAACAGCTGTACAACCGATAGAAGAAGTGTATTGTAGCCAATAGCGATTACTTTGAAGGGCAGTAAGGGTATTTTGTTTGTAACTCTTACTTCCTGTAGTTATTGAGAGCATTCACCGAACTTTTCAAATGCACCTTGTAGAACGTCCATGAAGTATTCGATCGAAATTCACATGTCAGATCCTCTCCTTGTAAGTTTCTAAACTTTTGCATTTTGTAATTTCCCACGAATACTCTTGAAAACGGTTTCATGGCAGAAATCATGACTGTGTTATAAAAATTTACCAAGAACTTTAATGGGAAAAGTTGCCTTATACCTCAAGAACAGGTGATACGTAAATATCAAATGAACAATGCCCAGAGACCTAGTTTGTCTCGACATCTATTAAAGATATTAAACGTAATTACACGTATTGAATTAAAATTTATGTATTTATTATTATTTTTTTTTTTGATAGAAAAATTTATTTATTCCACAACTTCTTTTACACATACAATTGCTCAGGTATTACAATAAAAATATATAATTTATGTACTTTAGATGTGCATTCACATTTTACCATTTACAAAACTTTTTGCAACTATTTATTACACTTCATATTGTTATTGAAAGGAAACATATTCTGTTGACGATAGAAAATTTCATTTTTAGAGTGGAATATATCTATTACTAAATTTAAATTCTTCATGTAATTCAGTGCATACAGAGAGCTGTCTTATCGAGACGTCATTGAACAGTACATCGTAGGAAGTTAGCAGAGAGATTCTTGTAGTTTCTTCTTTTCAAAAGGTTTTGGTGCTGGATGTTGAGATACAGGTGCAAATCTTCCTTGCTTTTTAACACCTTCCGTCATAATGTAGTATATTGCTTGTCCTTTAATCCACTTGACAGCCTTTCTTCTCATGGCTGGGTAAGGCACGTCACTAGGATTTAGAAGCTCTGCAGGGCTTATGGTATGTGGAGTTATTTGGGTTTTTTATGCTAAAATTTGCGTAATGATTTGCCAGATTTAATGTACATCAGCACACACCAATCGATGCTATTCATTGTCGACTAATTTGCAAGTGGAACAGTTCGGTGATTCTGTAAGGTGATTGCGGAGTAACTTAGAGTTTGTAGCTATTTTCCTATTGACGACCTTGTACCATGAAGCTCTGATGTTGGTTGGTAGAAAACGGCTACTGATATTTTTCCAAATTGCCCTCCAGTTGTAAGCAGGATATTTCTGTTCAACAACGTTTCTATGTCTTGTCTGACTAGACGCGCTGGCCGACGGCGCCCGGCATTCCATTAGGTCACCGAGGCTCAGTAGGTATGCTGACTGAATGGACGGCCTTTAAGGCACGCCCCCCTCCACTACGTAAATGAGGCCGAGTTGAAATGTATGCAGTGAAGCAGGCGTGCCTTAAGACTATCTCTGCAGTCACTGTATCAACTAAGCCTCGGTGGCCTAATGGTGTTAAGCGGACCATAAGCATGATGGATGATAGCCATGACAAGATCACGAAAGCCCTTTTTGTGACATTGCGTCGGGCTAGCATGCTTCCCCCTACAGACGCCGAAAGGATAAGCTATACTTTGAAGTACATCTGAGATTTATTCCTGCAAGTCAGCTACACGGACATCAGTATTATAGAAGACCTTTAATAACACGAGACTTACAACAAGAGTGGGAAAAGACGGAAAACCAAACAATATCTATCTCAAGTATCCTGCCACTACCTGGACAAAGGTGTGGGCTAATATTAGCTTAAAAATGTTCACTTCCGACTTAGCAGCCGCATGGTAAACGACTCCGTCGCCACCAGTGACAGACTTCACGCCATTGGGAAGAATGACACGGACCTGTGCCTCCAGTGTGGACACTTCAATTCACCGCTTCACTTTGCGGTGGTCATGTACAGAACTGGCGGTGGGTCAGGAACCGACCAGCACTGTTGGGAAGGACCACCCAAGACAACATCAAGACAGACATCCTTCTGTGGCCAGACACCCCATCACGAAAAACAATACCGTTATGTGGCTATTAGGTAATTATGTTTACTACGTGGTTCACATCAGAGGAGAAGACGACTTCTGCAGCTTTATGAGCTACATGCACATATCATATTGGACCATAAAAAGCAACAGCAAAAACTATTTGGAAACATGTTAGATATAGTCTTTGGAAAAACACGGAATAGGATAATCACATAGGCAGATTACTGCATGATATAACGAAATTAGTTTCTATTCGTGAAGAAAGTGTTTTATTTGTTTTTGCTTTAATTTACTACAGCGCAGTAGTACCACTCATAGAATTTTTTTTGAAAATATTAATAAGAACCTGATATAATTTATTGTCAGTATTTTAATGTTTTAATCTTTATTTTAATATCAGAAAGATAACTGCAATTATTTTATTTTAGAAATTGACAAGGAAATGTGTGGCTAAATATAATTTTATATTTTTTGGCTTAATTGATCTATGTAGTATTTTCAATGGCTCTGGCAAAGGGGCGGAGCCTCCGCTATTTGAGAGCAGTAAACCTTGTGTTGCTCCAGCCAGCAGTGACGCACTGGAAGGCTCCACGTTTCCTGCCAGCTCCACAACATCAATGGCTATAACATCGTTTTATTTCTCTTAGTTAATTTAATTTAAGGTCGACAGTAATGTATATTGCTGAAAGTCCTCTAAATGTAACTGATATATTTCAGAGCTATATTTCCTGAAGATGGTCTAAGAGGAGACCGAAACTAGTCGGAATTTTTTTTTTTTTTTTTTTTTTTTTTTTTTTTTTTTTTTTTTTTTTTTTGCACTCTAGACTGTTCTTTATATACAGGGTGTTTCACTAAGTGTGTTTGCCTCTGTAACTTATAAAATAATAGGTGACGGGAAATTTTAATGCGGTAGGTCAACACAAGAAATGTTACACTTTCTGCGGAGCTATGAACATAGTTTATTGTATCATTTTCCAAAGAGTTACAGCACAAAGATATAATTTTTTAAATGGAACAATAGTTTTTTCTATCGTGCATTGGATTCGTTGAAACCAGCTGCGTCCAAATCAATTTAAACTACATTCCTATCACTGTTAGTTTAGGAGCTACAACCCATCAAAATTTCAGGGGCAGATACCACAAACGCTGCGCATAATGCAATGCGCCTTCTAAATGTGGTGTGGCCGAGTTGTAATGTCGCCGGTGTCACGGAGCGAGAAGCTTCCTCGATGCGCTGTTATACTGCCGACTGTCGCCGCACACAGCCGTATACCCGACAGTTGGAGCTAGACAAACAACCGGGGCTCAATATACCACAGTTACTGACATTGGATGACGATGGCATACACGAAAAACGAGTACGTTGACATGTTGCTGATGCTCGGCGAGTGCAGACACGATGCCACTGAAGCAGCCACGGCGTATGCCCGTGAGATATCTTAGGCGAAGAGCCGTGGCAGCCATTACGTTATTACGTGTCGAACAACGACTTCGGGAAACAGGCAGCTTGGTAATGCGCCGCAGTAACAGACGAAGACCTGCAAGAAGTGAGGAGATGGAGGTGTTTGTTTTTGTTTGACGATCCTCATGTCAGCTTACGAGCCGTTGCTGGTGTCAGTCTCACATCCGTGTGGCACATAGTACATGGCCACAGGTTTCACCCGTACCGCTTGTCACTGACCCAGGAGCTGCATGGGAACGATTTCCGTGTAAGAGTGACATTCTGTGAGTGGGCCTTGCGTAATTTCACGCTGGAGTCTTTACAAAGTGTTATGTTCTCTGATGAGACAATGTTCACAAATTATGGTGCATAATATGCACTACTGGGCCACAGACATTCTTCAGTGGGTACAACCTGTCGACCGTCAACGTAGGTGGTCTATTAACGTGTGGTGTGGAATCCTTGGGGATGAAATCATCGGTCCACACTACTTCCCAGGTACACTAACAAGTGAGTTATATCGCGCTTTTATAGCCGACAGTTTGGGTGGTCTCCTTGAACATGTGTGTCTACCCACGAGAGTCCATATGTAGATGCAGCACGATGGTCACCCAGCCCATTCTGTGCGTGCTGTTGCGGAAGAACTAAACAACGGGTTTGCAGGAAGATGGTTGGTGCGCCGTGGTCTTCATTCATGGCCCGCAAGGTCGCCCGATTTAACACCAGTAGATTTCTTTTTGTGGGGATATCTAAAGGACCGTGTTTATGTCACTGAGCCCACATCCCCAGATGATCTAAAACGGCGCATCGAGGACGCATGTCGCTCCGTCACACCGGCGATGTTACATCTCGTCCGCAGATCCTTTCGACGGCGCTTTGCATTATGCATTGAGGAACATGGACACACATTTGAAGATCTCATGTAAATCAATTTCCTACCGCCATAACATCCATCACCCACCACACAGCTATGTATTATGTGCAGCGTGTGGTATCTGCCCCTGAAACTTTGAAGGATTGTAGCTCCCAAACTAACAGTGATAGGAATGTAGTTTCAATTGATTTGGACGCAGCTGGTTTAAACGAATCCAATACACGATAGAAAAAAACTATTGTTCCATTTAAAAAATTATATCTTTGTGCTGTAACTCTTTGGAAAATGATACAATAAACTATGTTCATAGCTCCGCAGAAAGTGTAACATTTCTTGTGTTGACCTACCGCATTAAAATTTCCCGTCACCTATTATTTTATAAGTTACAGAGGCAAACACACTTAGTGAAACACCCTGTATAGATGTAATGTTTTTGCTTTGCATTATTTGCTCAACGGCGTTACATTCATTTCAAAGAAACAAGGTTTGGTTTTGTGGTTTTTAATGGTTTTTGAGCTTTATTCCTAAAAAAAAAAAAAAAAAAAAAAAAAAAAAAAAAAAAAAAAAAAAGTGGATATGGACATATGACGTCTGCCACATAAGCAGGAGATCCCTGGTCGAATGCCGCCTGCACCATGAATTTTAATTCAATGCCTCTAATTCTGTTTAATATATGTAATAGATATCGAGACAAAATATCTTTCTTGGCATTGCTCATTTGATGTTTATTAACTAAAACAGTCACATTAAAAAGTTTTCAGTAGGTATCGTGTACAAAGTTTCAGACGACACTAATGTAGGCTTGCAGGCAGACGTGCAGGCAGTGCGGTACCGTGAGAATCCTGCGCGGCAGATGGGTGTTGTCCTCCTCCTGCACGGTGGCGCGGTACACGGGCTGCTCGAACGCCGGCGCCAGGTCGTTGGCGTCGCGCACGCGCACCAGCAGCGTCGCCTGCCCCACCACGCGCCCGTCCGCCGACGCCGCCGCCACCACCAGCTCGTACTGCAACACACATGCTTCTCTGCAGGCTCTCTGAGCGTGCACATCATCTGCCACTTGCTGCCTCAAAGTTACAGTAGCTTCACTTCATTTAAAACTTACCGGCTCATAGGCATTTGATTGTGTGAACCACAACATCCTTTTAACTAAATTAGAGTTCTTTTGGTGTCATGTGCAATGCTGCAAAATGGTTCAAGTAATACGTCACTAACACGAAACAAAGGGCATCATTGCAACGGACTCAGTGAATTAAGCCATCAATCATTATCAGAATGGTAACAAAAAAAAAATGTGGTATCCCACAAGGATCAATTTTAGGGCCTTCGTTATTTCTTGTGTAAATTAATGATCTCTCATCAGCTACAATGCCAGAATCAGAGTTCGTTTTGCTAGCAAATGGTACAAGTATTGGTGTAAATAGCATGTCAAGCATTGTTCTAGAGAGGTCTGCTAATGATATTTTTATGTACATTAATAACTGGCCAACTCCTACTACATTGACGAAGTTTTGAATAGAACCAAATGATGTATGTATCTGTATTCATCCTATATCCTTATATCCTATTAGTATTATTATATCAGCTACTAATATATATTGACCACCTAAAAACCTAAAATATCTCTGGAACAACAATTATACAACAACTTACACCGGTATCAATGTAAGGCAGAGGCATATGAATGTGAATAACTTGGTACATTCTAAACCGAAAGCATATGTGTGTTTCAAAACAATCTTATGTTTTTTTAACTATACCCCCTATATTATTTCATAGGTAATTTAGAGCATGACAAATCAAATAAACTCTGGCGTTTATTGCATCGCAATATGCCAAATAAACCCGAGATATTGCGATGTGAAGTTGACGCTTGAAATATGCGAAACGCTTGGCTAGCGCACGTTCTGAGCAGCGGGGGACTTTCTCCCCTGTCACAGGACGTGCGCTATCCGCGCGTTTCGCGTATTTCAAGCGTCAACTTCGCATCGCAATACTCAATGTATTTGGCGTATTTCGAAGTAATCAAAGCAATTGTTAATGTGACTTCTATTTTATAGATTCCTGATGAAATAATATAGGGTTGGAAAATAAGTTTCCCATGTCGACTGTGGGCAGAGTTGTGTATGAAAGGAAAAAAAAAAAAATTGAATGTGACATAAAGATAAGACATATCTTTATTTTTCTACATAATTTCCAAGTACATTACGAAATTTGTCAAACCACTTTATAAGCATCAAAAAAACCGCTGAGGAAAACATCAGGGTCCTGCGTACGGAAGATGCGTTGAACGATGATGGAGTGGAAACATCCGAAAATAGTTCAAAAGCACCCCGCTGGCAGGTAAAGCGCTACTCACCGTCCTTTGGAACGGCCAAGGAGTTTTGTTGTCGGTCGTTTTGGAGGATGCAACCATGAATGCTGTGCGGTACTGTGCCACTCTGTCGAAATTGAAAGGGGTGATTCGGAAAAAGCGGCCTGACCTTCTCAGATCTGGCGTTCTGCCGTTGGATGAAAATGCGATACCGCCGTGGTGGAGCGGCCGAGCTCATTGAGGCGGTTCCCCGTCCAGGGTTCGAACCCCCCAGTCGGGCATGGATGTTTGTGTTGTTTTTCAAATCAAATGTTTGTTAAACTTATGGGACTTAACTACGGGGTCATCAGTCCCTAAACTTACACACTACTTATGAACTACTTAAGAACTAGGACGGCACAAATATCCATGCCCGAGGGGGCATTCGAACCCCACACCGTGGTGGCCGTGCTGACCGTGACTGGAGCGCCTCAGTCACCTCGGCCACCGCGGCGGGCGTGTTGTTTTTAGTTTAAGTTAGTTCATAAGTAGTTTGTAAGTTTAGGGACATGGCCCCACAGTTAAGTCCCATAAGCTTTACAAACATTTGAACAAAATGCGATAGCCGGCCGCGGTGGCCGAGGGGACTGAGGCGCTCCAGTCACGGTCTGCACGGCCACTACGGTCGGGGGTTCGAATCCCCCCTCGGGAATGGATATTTGTGCCGTCCTTAGTGTTAGCTAGTTCATAAGTAGTTTGTAAGTTTAGCGACTGATGACCCCGTAGTTAAGTCCCATAAGCTTAATGCCGTGGCGCGCCCCGCAGAACCACGACGTGGCGCCGCAGCGCAGCCCTGCGCGCGCCAACTCAAAAGACGCACACGCCGCGCACCGATAAGTCGGCAGCGGCGGACGGTTCGAACCGCGCGCCACGACCCAGTCCCGGCTCCTTCCGGCAGGCGGCGCTGCACCGCCCCACGTCTCCAGGTCCGCTCACCGCGCAGACGCGAGGGACCTCTTCGCACCTCGCACGAAGACAGTATGACTGTCTCAGCGGCCAAACAGCGGTCGCGACATGCAAATAGCGGCGCAAGGACACTAGCCGCCGCGGCCTTAAGTATCCGCACCACGGCTAAGACCGGCGTCTTCTGTCACCGCGGACCAAGAGGGAGCACCGCCGCCGCCGCAGCCGGACCGTCACAGAAGTCACGTCTCCGCTACGCCTGGCCACCGACAGCCGGAATCTGCCGCTGCCGCTTCCTGCCGAGGTCCCGAAGCAGAGGACACCGAACTTCGAGGAACCTCTACTTTGTACAAGAGTCAGAAATAATTATCAGGAAGACTATTTAATCTATCCAAAGAAGTTTTTTTTTTTTTTTTTTTTTTTTTTTTTTTTTTTTTTTTTTTTTTTTGGTAATTGAAATATTATTTTTCATTGTACTGTGCACGTTAAGCAGAGAATATATTCTGAACTATAAAGAGATACATATCATCTCGTGTTTCTGTTGTACATAACACTTAACAAACATTTGAACATTTTTTTTGAAAATGCGATACCACACTCGCCGATGGCAACGTAAAACCATATTGCAACTCTTGGTTAGGAGCACCTACAACGTCCGCGAATTTGAAGGTTGTAAAGAGATATGACAATTATCTCAATGTACTTGGAAATTATGCAGAAAAATGAATATAGGTCTTATCTTTAATGTGTCATTCTACCTTTTTCGTTTGATATGCAACTCTGAACACAGTCGACAGAGGAAACCTATTTTCCCACTTCTCCTCATATTTAATTTTCTTCCTTACAAGTATCTAAGATCTGCGCAGCTATTCACGTCTGGTGAGAGTTGCAGTAGAGGAAATGAATCAAAATGGGATAAAATACTTTGACTAGAAGTATTTGATGTAAGGTTTTGCTCTCATGAATAATAAATTTCAATGAGTATTACTTAGCGACATATCATCATGTGCGAGAGTGAAACCATCAAAGCTGATGCATACTTCATGGATGCTCATTAGCTTTCTTTCAAAGGGTACTATGACCCAGTAATAAAATGGTGTTGCTATTAATCGATTAAAAATAATATTGCATTGAAAACTCTTTACCAGCTGGAAATTACTATGATTCAGTAGTAAAAAGGTATTATTAAGTTAGTGATTACTTGCCTGTAAGGAGTCAAGGTTTTCTGACTTCCTTCCATGACAATTTCATGTAAAGAATCACATTCTACTCTTCATTCTGATTCATTTGACACCTCATACGTCACATTTGTATTGGTCATGAGTGTAATGAGTAATTACACATGAATTTGTTAATTAGGTTTAATGTTTAACGAGAGAAATCTGCACGCAGACAAGCGACACTTGGCAACGATGGTGAGTCAGCAGGTGGAAAGAGGGGACCCGTGGATAACACACACAAGCCTTTTAAACAGCAGGTGGGCCGCGTCTAAAGAGCTTTTAGGCGGACGAAGGAGTGAAAGGAAGGAGGGGGAGGTTGGGCCGCATAACTTTACGAGAGCGACACGTTCTAGAGCAAAACAAAAACTTTACGGAACGGCCTAAACTGTATGTAACACGCACTGTTATTGGTGAATGCTGGTGGAAGGCGTGTTGTTACGATGATGCTGATTGGCTGCTGAGGACAGGTACGTGGTAAGAGAGATTTGGTAGCTGCTGCTGAAGTAAATTGTCGACCGACACTTAGGCGTCTTCTCCTGCCTTGTGTAGGCGAAGGCGAAGGGAACACGTGCTCTGTGAATTTGAAAGCGCCTTGCTGTGGTTACGCCTGATTGTGTGTACAGCGGAGTTTGCGGTACCAAGTGTTGAGTAACATGTAACTACGGTACAAACACACAGCAGTGGACATTTTGCCAGTTTATAATTGTGATATTTAACGTCTGCGGACAATTTTGAGTGGCATTTTCTGGTAGGCTAATTTGCTGAATTAGTGTACCCAGCCAATATTAGTTTGACTTGCGAAAAATAGCGAGCCTTGGCTTCACCAAGTGCAATAGGAAGTTTTTGGCTGATTTATCCCAGCCATCGATTTAATCAGCTAGGTTTCTACAGGTCAGAGACGCAGCTGCTGTCAGCATCGAGGCAGCATACGGTATTTGTGCGCATACATGACGCGAGCAAACGACGATATTTGAGTAGTGTAGGTTCCGTGCAACGTCACAGACACCACTACAATATCATTCCTGACATTACGGAGACATCCTCTCGTCTGCCGTTTCAGCTTATTAACGAAAGAGTTACACGTAATTGCAACACTTCATGCATTCTTATATATATATATATATATATATACAGTGATATTATTTATGGCAGAACCTAATCTTGATTTATTTCTTCTGATAACTTATTAAATTTATTTGATTATTTCATAATTCTATTTGCATTTCAAGTTTAATTGTTTTAAATAATAAATTACATTTTTACCTCTCATTAATTATTTAATTTTTTATTTAGTGAGAAACTGCCAATGCCAAATTCCCGTACCCAGTGAGATCACTTAGCAATAATTATTCATATTTTTCAACTTACAGGAGTGGTAGTTCGGATCTTTTGGAGTATGGTTAAGGACCAATTATCTGTCTTGAACTGAAATGAGCACTACCTTCTGATGTCTAAGCCCAGGGGTCATATTTGTTCCACCTGCAGAGCCAAACATTTAAGGGTACAAAAAATTACAGTTCAGTCCTTGCGCGAATTACAAGGTGGAATAAGTCGTCTGTCCAATTGAAGAGACGGAACGTGACGAGGAGAGCTTTAGACCAAAATTTGAACATGTGACAAAGTAACTGCAGCAGTACAGCACAAACGCTGTAAAGTCACTTAATTAAGAAGTCACCATGAGGTGGAAACATGGCTTCATTGTTTGGTGTTTCGGTCGACGCATAATCAGAAATCAAAAGGGCCGTAGGTACACTTATACCTGCGACACGTTTGATGTCTGATTAAGGGCCACAAAAAAGGTGTCACGACAAAGCCAATTTTCCACGTATGGCTGACTTGTTAATTAAGCGATTTTTACGAAACCCTGTCATTCCGTGTGAAACTTCTACCGTAGTAGCTGAACGTCACTAAACGCAGGTTTGCTATTGAACGTGCTGTTACTGCAGCCGCTTGTGACCACGACCCCACGAGCAAGACTTTGCGATCACCCCCCTCCCCCTCTCCCCAGGTGGTCGCGATCAACAGGTAGAAAAACACTGATTTAAAGTAAGTCATAGAAGAAATTCAGAGGCGGCCGGCTAGGTATGATACTGGTACAGTAGAAGTCCCATAGTCCGGCGTCCAATAGTCCGGAACGTCCCATAGGAAGGCAACAGGATCCAAGGTGCCGCTACTGCTGCAGTTACGCTGACGTCACCGACAGACTTTTGACTAGAGTTGTGGCGATTCGTGACTGAGTCGTTGATTTGAACGAATACAAAAAAGAATCGTAAGAATCGAATCGTGATCAGGGCGAATCGTCGTTCAAGAGAATCGTCTGTCTCGTGACGATTCCAAGTTCCAACGATTCATGATTCGAAAGCAAGTGGAGTATCGTGCCGAATGATTACGAAAGCTAGAAAGTGTGTGAACAAAGGAAGCGCAGAACGAAGAACGTGAGCCGTTAATTATTAGCCTATTCACGAATTACAGATGACAGAAACGAAACGCAGTGAAATAGACAACTGCCAATACATACGTCGTTTATACAGTTTATATGTTATGTATTTAAACGAGCAATTCTTCCACATTTATATTTCGCGTATCCTTGGAAATGACTCTAACGATTTGGATTATATTTTGTGTTTAGAGAGGTTTAGCTTTTTGAGTTCATCTACATAGTTGTAGATTTTGTAAAAACTCAATTTTACAAAAATATTCTTTTGATACAAAAACACGATTTTAAATGTTTTTAACGCCATCTCAAAAATCTTTTTTACTACTTAGGTTTTTATGTTCATCTTTTCCGATAGAAACCGATTTTACAAAAAGAAACATTTTAATAAACGCGAATTTCTTGTATGTCGAAAGGAATTTAATATTTAGAGACGGATTTTTATTTTAAATGTTTATTTATATAGACGTGTTTTCTTAAACTAATTGATTTTAAATAATAAGTATTTCATAACGATTAGATATGTGTTAATTACCATAAATTTAATGGCATTCTGTAAGATTCATCCCGTCACAAATCAGAAAGAATCGTGAACGAATCGTAGGAACAGATTCACAAGATCAGATTACAACATTCATTACACAGACATATATTGCCATTTATGAGTAAGATGTAGAACGCAAGAATCGATTCCTAAAAAACAATCTTCTTGTCAAACTCAACTGTTCACATGAGGCGATCCCCCGGTTGGCCGGTCACAACAATGTTCCGCAGACGCCATTTTTGGGATCGGAAACATTCAGACCTTGCTCAGTAGATCTCGGCTATTACTGTACTGTACAGAAGTGCCTTTCATTGTTTGGATTGCCAGCATTTTTCGCGATTTAACGGTGGTGACTGCCATATCATAGTGATCTGTGGAAGTGTTATTAACGTTTAAGCAGTGAGAATGTTTTCGAAAGCCAAACCTTCTTCAAGCTCTAAATCAGCAGTGAAGTGTAAGCACGCAGCTCTGACCATCAACCAGAAACTGGAAATCAATAAACGTATGGAGAAATGTGAGAACAGAAATATTTTGATAACTGAATTTAATATCGATTCGTCAACTATTTATGACAGAAGCAGAAGTATGAACTAATGAAATATGCTTCTCAATCGGTAGCAACTGAAAAATTGGCTTCCAAGAAACTTAAGGAAAAAAAAAATTAGAAAATGCAAGACTCAGATAGGTTATTGTACAAATTCTTCAGTGCACTGCCACAGCTGTTTTCGATGTATGGCTTAGCCTGTATCAGCAGTAACAGGTACCAGTAATCCGGCACCGGGTCGGATTTTACTGAAAGTTTGATCAGCGTGTTACAGAAATGTTTCGGGAACTCAAATGGGATTCGCTGGAGGAAAGGCGGCGTTCTTTTCCGAGAAACACTTGAAATTTAGAGGGCTGGAAGCGCACTGCAGAGCGATTCTACTGCCGCAAACTTACATTTCGCGTAAAGACAATAGAGAACAGAGAGATTAGGGCTTGTCCAGATGCAAATAAGTATTCGTGTTTTCCTCATCGGAGGTGCCCCCCCTCCCCTTGGCCAATGACAGTCTCCCTCCAAATTGCGACCAACCCTCCCTCCTCTCGCACCCACACAAACACACGAGATATTACGTCCTGTTTTGCCATTTAGTATTGAAATTAAATATATTTTATTTCATAAATTGTTTTATATAGCCCCCACAGGCTGGTAAAATGTGCTAATTTTTCACCCCCTCCCTCTCCCTAGAAATTTCAATGACGCAGTTTTCGTCATGACCCCCTCACTGTGGGCACCTCTGTTCCTCATTATATGTGGGAGTAGAATAGAAAAGTAAGTAGTTTTGGTACTGGTACCCTGCGCCACGCTTCTTTGGGTGGATTGTGGAGTATGTAGATGTAGAACTTATCCGACGTTTCCGTACCCTCCACCACCCACGTATGAAGGCTTTCAGATGTAAATGCAGAACCGGCAGACCTCAGACATGCCGTTCCCCGCCTGTAGTTATCTCTCCACGTGACCCAACGCAACCGACAGCTTGCGTACGAGTTCCATACACCACATTCTGCCCCCCCTCCTAACCCAGCGGGCTGGATGGCTGGCGTGTCAGATAGCGGCTGACGCCCAAACATCCCAAACATCTCGGCGTCGATATTGCGGCCGTGTGTCCGGTCGAGACCGCATCTGCGAGGGAGATGGCCGCTCTGAGTAAAGGCCATTAGAATTGTAGATCGCGCCACCGATTTGGACGCCGCCAGCACCCATCCCTCTACAGCCAGCGGCGCGCTGGGATACACAATTTGCATTTTACGAGGGAAAAGAGCAGATTAATTTGAATGGCGGTTGCTGCGCGGCGCGCCGGGGCAGGGGTTAGCAGGATTTGGGCCAGAGAGAGGGCCATCTGTCCGCATTCTATTGTCACTGTCCTCCCTAAGGCCCTCGCAATGGCGGGGCAATTTTGCATTTAGTGGAAAACTTTTTTTTTCTTATTTTACTTCGTGGGGGTACGTGCTTTCCACCAGACAAATTGTTCCTGTTACGTAAACGACAAACTGATATTATGGCGTAGATCTTCGCCGGATTTTGTTTGAAATTTACGAATGTTACATTTGAAAGAGCACTCAAAGACCTAAGTAAAAAGAAGGCCACTGGATCATGCGACATTCCCTCAGAGCTACTGATTTTTGTGGAAGAGTCAGTCATGATAAATATGTAGCATCTGATGTGTAAGATACATAAGACAGGCGAAATACCCAAACATTTCGAGAAGTAATAATCCCTATACCAAAGAAACCCGTCGCATACAGGGGTGAAAATGACAGACCCACCAGTTTATTAAGTCATGCTACCAAAAATTTTAACAAGAATTATTTACAGAAGAATGGAAAGGCTGGTAGGAGCCGAACTCGGGGAAGATCGGATTTAGAAGAAATGCAGGAACACGGGAGGCAATACTCACCTTACGACTAACCTTATAAGATACGGTAAAGAAAGGCAAAACTACATTTCTAGTTCTTCTAGGTTTGGAGAATGCTTTTGACAACGTTGATTCGAATACACTCTTTCAAATTCTGGAATAAGCGGGGGTTAAATATTTTCAACGAGTGGTTAGTTACAACTTGTACGAAAACAAGGAAGCAATTACTGGAGTCGAAGAGCATGAAAGGAAATCATTGTTTGAGTAAGACACGGTTGTAGCCTTTCCCCGATGCAATTTAATCTGTACACTGAGCAAGCTGTGAATGAAAGCAAGGAGAAATTTGGAGAAGGCATTAAATAAAGTTCAAGGTGAAGATATACAAGCTTTGCGTTTTGCTGATGACATTGTAATTATATCAAATGTTCAATTCTTTGTATATCTATCGGACTCAGTTGCGTGGTTATTACTCCGTAGCTTACAAACAAACTAAGGTAAATTAACCAAAGGACAACACAAACACCCATGCCCGAAGGGGAACTCGAACCCCCGACGGCGAACGGCAGCGCGCACCGCAGCACGGCGACCCAGTGCGCACGGCTAATCCGCCTCGGCAATTATATCGGAGACAGCAAACACCTGAAGAGCAATTTACAGCAATGGAGCGTATAAGATGAACATTAACAAGAACAAAATAAGGACAATGGAATATAGTGTGAAAAAATCTGGCGATACTGAAGGAGTTGATTAGGTAACTAAACAATAAAGGTGGTATATGAGTTTTGTTATTTTGGCTGTAAAATAACATACAATGTTCGTAGTTCAGAGGACAGAAAATACGGAATGGCAATGGGAAGAAAAGCGTTTCTGAAAAAGATAAATTAGCTAACATCGAATATTAATTTAAAAGTTAGGAAGTGTGCCCTGAAGGCATTTGAGTGGAGCGTTGCGTTATCGGTAGTGAAACGTTGACGACAATTAGTTCAGACATGAAGTGGGTAGAAGCTTTTGAGATGTTGTTCTACAGAATGCCGGCTGCGGTGGCCGAGGTGACTGAGGCGCTCCAGTCACGGTCAGCACGGCCACTACGGTTGGGGGTTCGAATCCCCCCTCGGGCATGGATATTTGTGCCGTCCTAGTTAGTAAGTAGTTCATAAGTAGTTTGTAAGTTTAGGGACTGATGACCCCGTAGTTAAGTCCCATAAACTTAACAAACATTTGAACATTTTTTTTTCTACAGAATAATACTGAAGATTAGGTAGGTAGATATCGTAACTAATGAGGAAGCACTGAACAGAATTGGGGATAAAAGGAATTTTTGGAGTACCTTGACTAAAAGAAATGTTCGATTGGTATGACATATTCTTAGAAAGCAAGGAATCGTGAATTTAGCTATAGAGGGATGTGTGTGGGGTACAAAATCGCTGAAGGAGACCAAGAGAGGAATACAGTAAGCAGGTAGTCCTTACGAGGAGATGAAGAGGTTTATTCCAGGATAGTGTGGAGAGCTGCATGATACCAGTCTCTGGAGGGAAGATCTCAACAACAACATCAACACCATTACTAACATGTAGCATGAAATATCGGAAGTTTCGTACGTGGTGTGTTGCGATAGGTTTTGGTCTAGTGACAATGGGATGCAGTTTGCCGAAAGATGTTAAGTTACGGCTCTCCTTTCGTGACCTTATTTCAGATAATTATGTTGCTAAAAAACCTTGTGTTTAGAATACCCAATTTCTTTCTTATTTCATCCAAACATGTTTTGATAAAGTTTCATTTTCGTTGGTGGATTTCCTCATGTAAATGGAAACCAACTAAAACCTTTCTGGCAACTTAAAATTTTTGAGTCAAAAGGGCTATTTGTATCTATAACAAAATATTTGGGTAATTTTATGAAATGGCTTAGGTTTTAATGATGAAATTAGTTCATTATGAGCTGAATTTGTGACTTTGCTAATGTCTCAATTCCCAGTGATTTTATCAACGTTGTTGTTATGCTATGGCCGAGCGAAATGGCAGCGTAGTTTAGGACGTCACGTTATGGACTGCTTCAAATTCCCGTAACTGTTTATCGGTGGCCTACTGAGGTACCATCTAAAATAATAATTGATTATTATTCAAAAGAACAATTATAGTTAGCAGCTACAATAATTTCTTGGTGATTATTAATAACCTTTTGTAGGTCACACACTCTCTACCGTATTTTTATGTGGGTGTCATATAAAACTATCACAGTGGTTAATAATTGTCACCTGAAAGTTTTCTTTACTGTCAGTTTCAAAAACGGTTTTTTATTTGTTTGTCATTTTTAATAAAATTTTTGTAATCACAAATAACAACTATCTCCGATGAAACTTCCTGGCAGATTAAAACTGTGTGCCGGAACCGGGACTCGAACCTGGGACCTTTGCCTATCGCGGGCAAGCGCACTATCGACTGTGCTATCCCGACACGACTCACGATGCTGCCTCTCAACTTTACTTCTGCCAGTACCTCGCCTCCTACTTTCCAAACTTCACAGAAGCTCTCCTGCGAACCATGCAAGACTAGCACTCCTGGAAGAGGAGGATATGGTGGAGACATGGCTTAGCCACAGCCTAAAGGATGTTTCCAGAATGAATCTTTCACACATCTTTGGCACACAGTTTTAATCTGCCAGGAAGTTTCATATCAGAGCACACTCCGCTGCACAGTGAAAGATTCATTCTGGAAACATCCCTTAGGCTGTGTCTAAGCCATGTCTCCACAGTCGGTAGTGCGCCTGCCCGCGATAGGCAAAGGTCCTAGGTTCGAGTCCCGGTTCCGGCAAACAGTTTTAATCTGCCAGGAAGTTTCATATCAGCGCACATTCCGCTTCAGAGGTGAGAGATTCATTCTGGAACTATATCTAATATCAGCCCTTCCTTAATAAGCAGCTGATGGTTTTAAGATGCATTATATAAAGCACAAAAATTTAAAAAAATTACAAACACGACTGTACAAATGCTGGTTCATTAAAATCAAGTGGGACATTAAATGTTTTAAATATTTTATCAAACGTAGTAATATAAGCCTCTTGGGTACTCCAAAGCTTTGCCACACAAAAATGAGTGAAACTAGTTTTGTATTGTGTGACGTTAGTAACGGAAAATAATATACAATTTTATTATATAATCTGTCGTACTTTCAGAAAGAAGGGTTACTTATTGCTGAATTAATAAACTGCAATAGCACTTTAAAGTACCAAGTGTCTCTGAAGTGTGATATGTCTGTAGTTAACTGGCAATTTCGTCGTCTGTCGCGCACGAACTTTGTCAGCTGAGCGTTTTTGAAAGTTTCTCAAGGCATGATTTACATATGCAATAAAATATAATTTGCATATAGATGACTCATCACGGGATGCGCATGAATATTGCCGGCACAGCGCGGACTGAGCGCGGCTAATTACAGGACCTATTTACCAGCGCAGCCTAATTTTTCCCGTAATTTCTTCCCGCCTGTTCAAATGACGCGAAAGCGTGACGACAGGTGCTGTCAGCGACAGTATAAGTGCGACGGACAGCTCAGGGGGAGGCACAACACTTTCTGTTGTGTCAGCGGAGTGCCATCCTATAGTCAGATGCGTCAAATAGTGGGTTAGTTTCTGCGAGAAAGGCTAAAGTAGGGCGACCAGGTTTACGAAATCAAAATAGGGGACACAAATTAGAAGTTCACATTAAGCGACATTTTGTGAAGTCAGTATCAGTAAAGTAGATTTGAGTTGAAATTTTTTATCTAAACTACAGCTACATACCTTTTGTGTAAGTCTCGTACTTAATAAAGCGTAAAAATCTGTTGCATTACTAATTGTGTAAATATTTATTTTTTCTGTCACATGCAAACACATAATGTAAATTTTATATAATGGCATCTTTCATTAGGACTGAAAGCTATTATTCATACCATACTTATTTCTAATTCTCTGCATTATATTTTTCTGAAGAATGCATGCCATTTTGGAGATGATAATTTGAAATACAGTTTAGTGAAAATTAAAAATTTTAGTATTGAAAGTGTTAACGATATAATTATAGGTAAGACTCTTGTTTAGAATGCTTCATATGTTGTTTTCATCAGTCCATAAAGCAATGGCGTGCACTGTGCAAAGGTAATTCTGAGCTGCAAACATTGCAACATTTATCACGACGTGAAATAAGTTGAAAGAGATGTTTCTGTTGTTATTGTTGTTGTTGGTTTTTAGGGGAATAAACAGCTAGGTCATCAGTCCCCTGTTCCTAGCTAAGTGTCAAGAGCGTAAAAAAATAAAATAAAGCACCGAAAATAAAGCCTCAGAACATTTGTTTCTCATCAAGAATTTCTAATTTCGTACTTTGCGATATATTTGAATGTTAATGTATTTTATCGATCTAATTAGGCTTGACAACGGCTAAATTCAGAGATGTAATGTTCCACAGTCAAGGATAACGCAAAATTTCCATTAACACACAATCTCAGACACCAGAGAAACGCATTTTCATACTCAAAGATATTACAAAATTCCAAATGGCAAGAAATACCCCAGAGACCAAAGAGAAATACTATTTCATAATCAGAGACACTAGAAAATCCAGAGTATAAAACATTGTATTAACATCAGTGATCTCTATACAAACTGGATGTATAACTCTGGTGTCTGAGAATAGAACTCAGCGTGCCTGTACATTCATATGTTTTGCAGGCGATTTCGCATTGCCCGCAATGTTTAAATTGGGCAAACGAGTTTTCATCAGTTATTATGTGACAAAGAATTGCTTGCTTACCTCTTCATTTGGAATTTAATTCAATATTCGATGTTGTAGGCTGATATGGGAGCGGAACCGAAACATATTTTCTTCTCTTTTTCTTGAAATGCTTCTTAGCAGCCATGTTTGAATTTGGCAAGAAACCAAATATGAATATCTATGACAGCTGAAGTTCAACATCCAGAGTGTATAGAGATCAATGATTAACATTGACATTCAAAGATATCACATATTTCGAAATTAATCATCTCAGAGAAGCTAGATCATTACCAAAGATATAATGAAATATAAGATCCTTGTAAACACATAGCATCATAACAGCTGTCAAATAATAAAATCATTACATTAAAAATTATTACAAAACGACTTTCTAAGAAAGGTACCTGTAAAAATCATACAGAGGTACAAACACTGTGTGTGTGTTACCAACAAATAGAATGCAAGTAATAAATTTAAAACTCTATAATGTACTCCATATTTATTTCGAAAAAAATATTTTCACAAAATTTATTTCAACTACTGCAGACCACTTGACAATGCCAAATACGGCAAAACAGCTGTAGTGTATAAATGAATAAAGCTAATAAGCATCAGTAAAGGATATCAGACTTATTAAAAATGTCATATTACGATATTTTCACTGCTGCAGGCCAATTAATGAAAAAAATTAATGAAGACATGTTTCGGAGGACTGTGCCACCATCATCTGGTCATATACATTTTATAAGCTGGTCATCTTATTTAAGAAGTGGAGGTAAAATAATAAGTGCTATTTTTTAAATAAGGTGATCAGCTTATAAAATGTATATGACAGATGATGGTGGCACAGTCCTCCGAAATCGGTCGTCATTTAATAAATTATTAATTCGCGATCTTGGCGTTTCATTTGAAGAATATAAGATATATTTAATGAAGAAGTTTAGTGTTAAATAGCTAGGCCCTGTGTGTGGCCTACATCAATTTATGTTTGTTAGTAACTGAATCCTTCGTAAGGCAGGTTTGAAACTGCACTGCTGAGTCCGAAACTAGTCACCAAGCACTGCGATGGAGTCCAATTGTAGAATAACAGTTGCATTAAATTGGTTTTTATTGAACCTTGACCAGGTTTCGCCAAAAGTAATTTTGCCTTCTTCAGAAGGTATCGAACACTTGAAATTATATAAAGTTTGTTATAAAATAGAACATTTAGCCGAATGATGTAGTCAAAGCGCAGCTTTTACTCCGTGTCAACAGAGTCCTGTGTGTGTGTGTGTGTGTGTGTGTGTGTGTGTGTGTCATTGTTCCACAATTTTTAAATGTTGACAGGTACAATTTAATCTATTTATATTTTATCTGCTAATTTGGAGTGGAAGCTGCGCTTTGACTAGAGCATTTGGCTCTATGTTCTGTAAGAACGTTAATGTGATTTCACGTGTCCGACACCTTCTGAAGAAAGCACAATTAATTTTGCCGAAACCTAGTCAAGATTTAATGAAAACCAATTTAATGCAACTGGTTGACTTTTATTTTTCTACAGTTTGGTACTATTCTAGCATTTTTGAAGTGCAGCCGCATTAAAAAGTTTTTACTTTCATCAAGGTTAAAGTAAATAGCATTATAAGTTAGCCCACGTTTTGTCGTACCCTATCAAATGAGAGAGGAAAGGGGAGGTTGTAGGTCAGTCATGATTTTTGAGAGGCAATGAGTGACTACAGAAAGACAAGTATCAGTCATCTACTGGAGATGCGGATTTCGGGACTCGAGAGGATACTTATTCTGGAGACTTTGGGGACTCATAGGTAAATGGAAATGTATTTATTGCATCCCATCTACTTATACTACTACACTTAAGCTAATCGTTTAGAAAAGACAAGATTACATCCGTTTCCACAACAGAAGTCAGTGTTAACGTTCGCTAGGGAAGAGCCTGATACAGCTACGCTTTCTGACAGCATCCCATGGAAGATGCACTCCATGCGGAAAACAGACTGTCGTGGAGCTTACCAGAGGCTGGTGGCGAACGACACGGATCCGGCGCCCAACTAGTCTGACACAGGACTTCCTGTTCCATCGAAAAACCTGAAGTTTTAAAGGCCAGTGTGGGAGCACGATTTTCCCCACTTTCTAGTAACTGCTATGTTCACCCAATCTAATTTGTGGCTTGCCATTTCCCCGAGTCTTCTAGCGAACCACGTCTCAGTCCTGTCCTCTCTGTCATTCCCTGGTTGGGATTTTGACTTATTTTTGCACTAACAAACTCCAAACTTGGTAGCAAAATTGTTCAGCTGAAAGGCAAACGTCACGGTGCTATCCACTATGGTCAGCAAAAATAATGTCTTACGTCCTCTCCAGAGTGAGGAGGTGCTAACTAGCAGTTTTCCTCCTTTACCCTCCCCTCTCGTGAAACCACTGACGTTGCTGTTCCCAGGGACTGGTATCAATTTTGTTACGTACATTAAGACATGCCTGTTGGCAGCGAAGTACTAATGTAACATCTTACAACAGAGTCTATGACGCTGTATGAAGTCACCTTGCTATTCTCCGAAAGAAAACCATCTGCTCTGGGACTGTGATTGAGGACATCTGCAGTTCACAAGGAGATCTCTTTACCGCCTATATCCCGTAAACTATGTGGGTCCATTTAGCCTATTATCTGCGTTGGTCTCTATTTCTCAGATTGGACTTCGTCCCTTTGCCTTCAGACAGCCTCTCAGCAATGTCAACAGACGCCAAATTTAACCGACAGGAAGAAAGATGCTGTGATACGGAAATGATTAGCTTTTCAGAGCATTCACACTAGGTTGGCGCCGGTGGCGACACCTATATCGTGCTGATACACAAACAGCAGTTGACCGACGTTGTCTGGTGAAACGTTGTTGTGGTGCCTAGTGTAAGGAGGAGAAATGAGTACCATCACGTTTTCAGCTTGGATAAAGGTCGGATTGTAGCCTATCGCGATTGCGGTTGTCGTTCGCGACATTGCTGCTGGCGTTGGTCGCGATCCAATGACTGTTAGCAGAATATGGAATCGGTGTGTTCAGGAGGGCAATACGGTACGCCGTGCTGGATACCAACGGCCTCGTATCACTATCAGTCGAGATGACAGGCGTCTTATCCGCATGGCTATAACGGGTAGTGCAGCCACGTCTCGATTCCTGAGTCAACAGATGGGGACGTTTGCAAGACAAAAACCATCTGCATGAACAGTTAGACGACGTTTGCAGCAGCATGGACTATCAGCTCGGAGACGATGGCTGCGGTTACTATTGACGCTGCATCACAGGCAGGAGCGCCTGCGATGGTGTACGCAACTACGAACCTGGCTGCACGAATGGCAAAACGTCATGTTTTGCGGATGAATCCAGGTTCTGTTTACTGCATCGTGATGGTCGCATACGTGTTTGGCGACGTCGCGATGAACGCACATTGGAAGCGTGTATTCGTCATCGCCATACTGGCGTCTCACCCGGCGTGATGGTATGTGCTGCCATTGGTTACAAGTCTCGGTCACCTCTTGTTCGCATCAACGGAAGTTTGAACAGTGGCCGTTACATTTCAGATGTGTTACGACCCGTGGCTCTACCCTTCATTCGATCCCTGCGAAACCCTACATTTCAGCAGGATAATGCACGACCGCGTGTTACTGGATACGGAAAATGTTCGACTGCTGCCCTGGCCAGCACATTATACAGATCTCACACCAATTGAAAACGTCTGGTCAATGGTGGCCGAGCAAGTGGCTCGTCACAATAAGGCAGTCAGTACTCTTGATGAACTGTGGTATCGTGTTGAAGTTGCATGGGCATCTGTACCTGTACACGCCATGCATGCTCTGTTTGAGTCAATGCCCAGGCGTATCAGGATATATTCGCACAAATTGAGTGAAAATGTAATCACGTGTCACTTCTAGTATAATATGTCTGTCCAATGAGTACCCGTTTATCATCTGCATTTCTTCTTGGCGTAGCAATTTTAAAGGCCAGTAGTGTGGTTGTGTAGTGGCTTCAGGTGCTCACGATATGATCCAGCTAGCTACTTGCCGGTGGGTGGCGCGAGGTGTGAGGAACGGAGGCAGCGGCGGTTCACTTACCCTGCTGCGGGTTTCGAAGTCTAGCGGCCTGGCCACCCGCACGTCGCCCGTCTCCGGGTCCACCGAGAAGGCGCCGCCCACGTTTCCCGCCACGATGCCATAGCGGGCGTCCGGGTCTGCAACACCCGCACACAAGCACGTGTCACTGCCAGCTGTGTTTTGGTACTTACTGTAGGCTGCCACGACTCAGTCGGCGAAGAAGCTGCTGCCTGTGTAGGGAAACATTGGAAACTGGAACCCTATAATGGACTGCACGTTCTGCCATCATACGCCACGTACGTGCAAGTTCTCAACGTGATTCGGGGACAGAAATTTTTAGGAGGCGGCTTACACATACTGGTGGCAACTTTCATACAAGAGTAACTTTCAGATAATTGAATGTAGATAAAGTAATGAGATCTACATCTGCCTAAATACTCTAAAAGCCACTATATTATCTGTGGTGGAAGGTTCTTAGGATCTATGAAAGTATTAAAAACTTAAATACGTGGTATTTTTGTTCCACAATATTATTTATTTACTTGTTATTAGCAGCTTTCGGCTTCTTAGCCATCGTCAGATAACTTCGTACTAAACAGATAGTCCACATGTAACATTGAGGTTGCATATACAAAGATGGTTTTTCAAAGATATGTGAACTGCAAATTAATTATGTCTATGAATCGATACTACATAAAAAACGTACTCCTAAAACAAATGGATTTTAAATGAACATATCTTGGGGTTACAATGGTATTAAAATATTAAAACTGGTTAATTGTGTAAGAAAGTATTGTCAGCAGGTGATGGTAGAAACAAAATTTGGGTTTGTTACGAATAAGTATCAGTACCACAGAACGTGCATAATAATAATAATAATAAGAACAAACACAATAGGGGTCAGAATGGGTACATATTACATCATTTAAGGTTACAAATATTATAAATATCCAAGTCAGCAATGGATGATGGTAAAAGCAAACTGTAAGTTATGACAAGGAGGAGAAAGGTATATGGAGTATTGATATGAAATACATATGACAAAATTATTTATACACAGTGAGAACAATATGCATATTAGTAACTTGAGATGATTTTAGTAAAGGTGAATTATAGAATTGTGTCTGGTCATTCAGCACTAGATCAGGATTCTTGGACTGGTGTTTGTTAATGGCAAGAATTTCCAACAATGTGAGTTTTCTGCCCTTTTTCCCTTTATGGAGAACACCACATTCAGTATCTCTCATAGTATTTTCCTTCACTGTAAACCAACCTATGAAGCACATGTACCCGGATTTTACTGGTTTGGCGTTTAATTTATGCTTCCGTTGGCGGGCATTCCACATCATATCTTCGGATCGTCACATGTGAAACTAACTTGATTTTGTTAACCATAACGTGGTTAATATTGTACAAGGAAGTCTTGTTTGTTGCCTAACAAAATTATATTCATAGAATTGTTCATAAACATAGGCCTTTCTATATAAATTTCTATCAAAGTTCACACCTTAGTACGTTTTAATGCAGTTCCTACACCGATACTTAATGCCTGTTAAGTGTTATATGATCAATGTCCCGATATGACAGTCCTATCGATAATTTCACATACGTCCGTTCATTCACTCAGATATAAATATAAATGAAGTATACACTCGTAAGTTTTGTGGAATGCCCGAATGTATTCACAAATATTTAATGATGCAATGAGAATGAATGAAAATGCCCTTTAACTCTGTAAATAATTTCCGTCCTGGTCCGTAATCACAGTTCCCGTAATTAATTGAAACAAATTCGTCTGCACCACACATACACGTTCAACCGATATGATTTCGATATATTTCAGACTGATCACGAACTATTACGCGACGTTAAATCTCGCGTATAACTTTTAATAATTGTATTAAATGACTAACTCGATACACGGTTTTAGCTCCGTTATATCAAACACGAGATAACTAAATTATCATGAGAGAAGTAACTTTAACAACTCCGAAATTTTCTTGTTATATGGCTACACGGAGAAAATACTCTTGATCATATTCGCCTTCCATGCTGATACCCCCGTAATTACTGTGACCTAAACTTAATATTCATAATAATTTTAAATTTTGAAATCCCTGTAACGACAATATTAAAAATATCGATTAAAATATAAACGAGGGATTATAAATCCCAAGACAGAGAGGAAAAATGACTGCTCATATACCTTCATATGAACCCTAATTTCTCTTATATTATCAGACCTTACGTGAAATTTAAGTCGGCGACAGTAGAATCTCTCTACATCACCTTCAAATGCCGGCTCTCTAAATTCCGTCTATAGTTTTTCTCGAAAGAAACATCGTCTCTCTACTCGCGGTGGGCATTTTCATTTGAGTTCCAAAAACATCTCTGTAACACTAGTGTGGTGATCAAACCTTCCAGTAACAAATCGAGCCGCCCACTAATTGCTTCCATATTTTCCATTATATCTATCTTATAGAAATCCCAAAAACATTAGCAGTACTCTAGAATAACTCGAACTAGTGTTCTACACACGATTTATATCACAGATGGACCTCAGCGTCCCAACGTTCCCCTCGTTAAACCGAAGACGAGAATCCATCTTCTCCACAGCTGTCCTTACAAGTTCATTGGATTTCATATCGGTATTCGAACGTTGTGGGATTGCTTTTCTTGCTCGTGTACATCACCTTACGTTTTCTAGGTTCAGAGATAACTACCGTTCATCACACCGACTAGACATTTTGTCTAGTCATCTTGCATCATGCTACACTCACACTCGCCGTTGTAACCTTCCTATGCGCCACAGCATCATCAGTAAACAGCCGCAAATCGCTCTGTCTGCTAGATCATTTATGTAGACAGAAAATAATAACGGTCCTATCACACATTCCCGCTGGAGCACACCTGCTGACACCCTCGTCTGTGATTAACACACGCCGCCGAGGACAACACACTGGGCTGTATTGTATATGATTCACTGGAGCTCGTCTCCTCCCTTGAAAGTTGTTTTGCACATTGTAAGTAGGAAAGCACAAGCTCCTGTTTGAGAACCTATTCCTGCCCATATTCAGACCTGCTGGGCAGGAATAATTCTTTATCAGCGTAATCTCGCTATTCGTTAGAAGCAGTTAGACTTGTAATTGGTTTAAACTTAGTCGTACGGTAATGTAAACTCGATTTTCAGTATATATGGAGAAAGAAAGACCTTTGTGAATTTTTATCCATTTGCCTAAATGGTAGTAGATTTCCATAACCCAGCTGCAGGTGTGCAAAATTTCAGGCAGTTCACTTCACGCCTTCGTAATCTGCGCACTTAAATTTCAATCTGCGCGAAAATTAAATTGGTTCTGCAAATACGATTTGTTCCGCTTGACATCAAGTATCGACTCATGAGCTTTCACCTCGTTGCAGTGGATCAAATGATGAGCCTATTCGTGACTAACGGCATATACTGTTTTTCATTCATGACTGTAAAAAGAATGAAAATTGTTTAAGCCGGTAAATATTGCATCATCTTCAATCTATGCTGCTTACCAATTTAAAGAAGGTGTAAACCTATTAACACTAATGTTGTTTTAGTAAGAACGTTAAAAGAAGTATAGCAAAGTTGAGTTGGTAAAATGATCATCTTGTGAAGCAGCAGATCATCTTATTTCACGCATGCTAAGACATACTGGAGAGGAATTCCGCCTGATGTAAGAAATATATTTTTTATCACCCAAACAAGTTTCGACTCTTATTGTGCCACCTACTGTCAGTTTTTGTCTATAATTTCTGAAAGTGTTTTGCATATTAGAGTATCTTGGATTATATAGACATTCGGCTAAATTGTTTACATTTGTGAATTAAGTAGAATTTTTAGGCCTACATTTATTTACATACCTACATCCTTAGGAGAACCAGTTATGAAGAAATTGTTTCACCTGGTATGAAAGATGTATGAGACAGGGGAAATGCCCTACGACTTCAAGGAGAATATAGTAATTCCAATTCCAAACAAAAAAAGTGCAGACAAATGTGAAAATTACAGAACTATCAGATTAATAACTCCTAGTTGCAAAATACTAACACTAATTATCTAGAGACGAATGAAAAAACATGTGGAATCCAATCTTGGAGAAGATCAGTTTGGTTATAGGAGAAATGTAGGAACACGCGAGGTAATATTCACATTACGACTTATCTTAGAAGATAGGCTAAGGAAGCGTTCTAGATGTCCACTGAAAGGCGGAACGTTGTTCTGAAACTTCTATGGCGCTTACAAAAAGGGAAGAAGGATTTCCATCATAGATTGGAGCAACATTTTGTGGTACTCATGGTGTTTGTGCTAAATAGAGGCACTAGTGTTCTATCACAATTAAACAATAGAAAAAATCACAACTTCTATTTTCTAATTCTGAAAAAGCTGATACAGTATCTGGTGTTCATAAGTTATTGTGTGTTCTCTTAATGACATCAGGAGTAACTTCTTTGATGAAGCGCGAGTTTAAAATGATCTTTGGCGTTATTTTTATCATGGTTTCTGCAACGAGCTTAAATTTCATAGAATGGCTGACACACGAGTTACACCGCTCTTTGCGGTAACTTCTGTAAACTCGGCCGCCATATTGTTGGTAGTCAGTACACTCGACAAGAGTCTATCACATGTTGTTGTTGAGCTTGAAGTGTTGTATTTAGTTTATATTGTATTTAGTGTGTACTGCCTATACAATTTTTTGCTGATATGCCTAAAGTGTGTTCCATGAGTAAATACACAAATTGAAGTAATGAAAGAAAAGTATTTCGTGCAAGAACATTAAATATTTTGCCTTGTTTGAGCTCAGACTATTTAGAGTTAGACTAAATTCCTGACTAATGGCATTTAGCTGCCCCAAGAGTGAAGTTTCTGATGACCTATTCTGCAATTCCCTCGAAGTACACACCATAAAAATAATAATAATAAATAAATAAATAAATAAAAAATGCTCAGTTTTCTACCTAGTGCTGTTGTGTTTTTCAGATATTTGTTCTTATGTTGCTTCTGTGGTTAATGAAACCGCACTTTTCAGTGTCTACACCTTTTTAAAAATATTTTTATTTGTAGCCAACAATAACTGATCGAGCATCGTTGACATGTAACTAGTGCAAAGTGTGGAAGCAGTAGTAACAGCCAGAATTTTTCACTTGTATATGTCTGTGTTCTTTACAACAAATATGTACTTATTTCAGCGTGGCAACAACGAACGTTATTAATGATATGTTATTTCGGCGTGGAATGCTTTTGTGGCAGCAGATCCAAGCGCATTTTTATTGCATTATTCTGTTATCACTTTCGTCTTTGTACTCAAATTTCACATACCAAACGTTACTTGTTTCAGTATGACAGCAAGTTATTAACGACACCATATTTCGACGTGAAATGCTTTTGTGGCAGGAAGGCGCAATTTTAACTGCAGTATTTTCTTGTCATTTCGTCCACCGAAGTTCACAATCAAACACTTGGACAGCAATTTTACAAGTTTTTAGACTTAATGCGCTTAGTAAACACAACATAAATGTGTACTAGAATTTATGAAAGCAGTTGTTACACACATTAACAACAAATGCAAATTCGTGGTCATGATTGCTTGTCGTAAAAATAACTGTCCACTGTATGTTTCGCGGCTCGTTTAGACCATGTACTTGCATTAAAATCAAATATTTTCATAGTGGCACTGTCGTTGTTATTGCAAACCTCAGCTAACTGTTATACTTCAAACTGGAACTGTATTGCTGACAGGTTCTTCATATTTCATTACAGCATTTTTGGAGAATATTTTACCAAGTCCCGTCAATTCGCAGCTCCGATAAAGTGTGACGGAACTTGATGCACATCCATATTCAATAGTCAGTCTCTATTTCAAACGTGTAAACAGGTAAAATTCTCTAGTGGGTGTGGCGTACCAGCTGTCAGCCGATACCGCAGATAACATGGCGGACATCAGTTCAATTTGCTCAAACATGGCGGACCTATCGCCACTCTATGAAATTTAAGCTCGTTGGGTTTCTGTGCGATTTTTAGGTTGCCATGTCAATAAACACATATTATTCTATGTGATTTTTATGTCGAGTGCAGTCTTAAATAAAAGTGTTCTTGTTCGGCTATAAAGTATGCTTCATTTACGTGTAGTATAGTTACGTCTAGAAGTATCCATAACCGCTTTTTTCAATTTGGTACTTTCTACATTTAAAACGGAATAGTTTCTCAGACTCTTTTAGTACCTGTAACACACGCCAATAACCAAGACTATGTTGCCCGAATTGTCTTTTTTATGTGAAAGATTTACATAAGAAACGAGCAGGAATTCACTAGCTACTAAGATCAAATACATATTACTACAACTAAACAGTATTAACTTAGGAAACAGAGGTATTATTTGTCTATGGGTGTGTCCTATACTTCAGTTTCTCATGTACAAAATTAAATAGTTGTAGAATGAATCCGAATATAAATTCTATATCGTCGAACTGGACGAAATAATTTGGGCGACGTCTCTTTTTTCTCATTCCAATTAAAAGTTTGGATAAAAACTCGCCGTCACTATTTGAATATATTACTCCTGCCACCTTGAAAACGTATTCTCGCTAACCGCCAGAAATTTTCGGTTAAATTATCACGAGTTTGATCTCTATATTCCGTATTCGTAGAACGGGTCTTTCACGATATTCAGAGAATCGAACTTAATATGTTTTTAACTGGGGATTGTACAGCCGGCCCTTTGGAAAGATCGTAATCACAGGGAGTGATGTTCGGCGGATGTTGCAAAATCTACAGCAGTGGTGTGGCATTGTGCATGACACTATGAACATCCACCATACCTACATGACATGAGTTCCTGTGATCGCGATCAGTTTGACAGAGTGAAAGGTCCACTCTGAGGCAATTGGTATAAAACCGCGGATGACATCGGAGCCGTGGGACTGTTAATAAGGGAAATTCACATATACAGACGCGCAGATGTATACGACGCCTACCGGAGATTCGGCAAAAGGTTATAAATATCAGTGGCGAATATACTAAAGGAGTGTAGCTATATCTCTGTGAAAGTGATTTCAGAGAAAAGTGGTAGTTTTCATTACCTTTTAGCCAGTCCTTGTATATGGTGACCACTAATATCACATGACCTATATACACACGCACAGTTACATACATGGACAACTGAAGAAGAAAAGAAAATGTTTAGCATGGCTGTGTATTCAAACTGGATATAATCTACGTTTTAGCACAAAGAAGCCTGTTTGCTCGTGGGAAGTTATAATGACTGTAATGTTTTACTGTAAAACAGGAAAAATGTCGCAGTTGATTGCAAATTTGGATACCTTGTTACCTGATTACACGATGTTATGGCGTTTTTATGACGCGCGTCGTAAGAATTTTACGCTTATTCGTGTACTTACATATTACGATGTAGTAAACTCGTGTTGGATAGATGATCATTAAACTGAAATATACTTGCTGCTGGTTTTAAAAGTCCTTGGATTTAAGACTCGAGCCAGGTTCGAGGTTGACGCAGAAGTGGTTTCATAGCCCATACGAAACGAAGTGAGTTACAGTAGTAACACCGCAAGCAGTCGATGGAACTAATAACCGTCCCCTTGAAATGGTGGCATCTCACACTTCAGAGCAAATCACGAAGGTTTATCGACGTATTTCGTGTCGGGTAATGTTGGAGCCTTACACCCCTGCTGAGACGCTGCAATTCCATTCGGAAGACGGTATTACATTCAGTGTGTTTATTTAGTGACTGATTTAATATATTTGTATTTCATTACTTTATAGTATAAGGATACGCACACGAAGAGAGTGGTTTATCTTTGTAAACTTACAATCATCCTAATCATCTTTAATATCACGTAATCGAAAATGTTCAAATGTTTGTAAATCTATCGGACCAGACTGCGTGGTCATCAGTCCGTAGCTTACAAACTACTTAAACCTATGTAAACTAACCTAAGGACAACACACACACCCATGCCCCAGGGAGGACTCGAACCTCCACGGCGAGCCACCGCGCGCCCCGTAGCAAGACTCTTTAGAACGCTCGGCTACTCCACCGCGGCTTCATGTAATCTACTGTAAATACTTGCGCTTATAATACTAACGACCATCTGTCCTTCACACTATGAGCACTATAATGTCTCTACCGTAACTACAGTAGTGCACAAAATTAATCATCATCATCATATTATTGTTAGAGACTGATTATGCCTTTCAGCGTTCAGTCTGGAGCATAGTACCTCTAATAAAATTCCTCCATGATCCCATATTCAATGCTAATATTGCTGCCTCGTCTGATGTTAAGCCTTTTACTTCAAAATAATTCTTCGCCGAATCTAAGTACTTTCTCCTTGGTGTACCACGATTCCTCTTACCATCTACTGTCCAATTCATGAGCCTCTTAGGTACCCTTGCTTCTCCCATGCGTGTAACATAATCCATCAATCTCAGCCTTTTCGCTGCAACTGTTTCATATATGATGTTCATTCCCAGTTTTCTTTCATTTTTTGATTTCCTCATTGTGGACACCCTCCTGCCATTGTTCCCGTCTGTTAGTCTGTTAGTAGTATGCTACTTGCATACCTGTAACATCAACCCAGCTTTCACTCCCGTACAACAAAGTTGGTCGATAGATACAATGGTCCACAGCTAACTTAGTATGAGTGGCCAAGTTAGTGGTCCTGACAGCTGGGATACAGTTACTTTGGAATAACGTTGGGCATCTCAGACATATTCTGAGTTGTGGCCACCTTTGTGCTCAGACGGCTAAGACTACCAAATCCACCGGTTAGTCTCAGTAGGGCACTGGGCAAGTAAGGCTAGCTACTTGCTTCCCAGGAACTTCGATATGTTGCTAGCAACAGTCATAGAACAACTGGAGAAAAATTAATTTGCCCTGTTAATATTTGTGTTGTTTTGTAGAGTAAAAGTCAATCAGCAAGTAATGTCTGAGTAGTTTCTTGAAAGAGAACGCATGTTGAGCACACGGGTTTTGTCAAACTATTAGCAGTATCAGCTGAATTACGTCACTGTTACATGTCGTTTCTTAAATGGTGTGTACTGACGGTTCCTACTTGATTTATTATTGTGTTTCGTGATGCATATCAGTTAAAATAAAATTTATTATTTGTTAAAGTATGTCTGCATTGGAATGTATTGATGACGATGAAAATTAAATCCACAAACCTGAAGAAACTATCACAATGTCACGTCGTAACAGCGCTCAGGTTCAAATTCGAAAAGCCTGCCGTCATTGAAACGCAACAGTAAGCAGTGAAACCGTGTTTATTACCAACACCATTGCGAAAAACTGTAATCCTGATCGGAGACTGCAGCTATTTATACAAACATAAAATAGGTGATTTATTTTCGTTAAAAAGAAATGCAACCAGCTAATTTTATGGATGTTTTTTTATTCCATGACTGGTTTGAAAAAGACCTTTTCAACCCGTTACAAGAAACATTGGATGTTCTTATACTAAAAAACTTAATCAAATCCAGCTTTGTATCACACATAGCTCATTATGAACTCCCCATTGGTAATATCAATGACCATCTTTCGATACTTTATATTGCTGATGAAGCACTACAGATGTGTCTCCTTGAAGAAACTAAAATTACCCCACAAAATTTCTAATGAAGAAACAGTCAGCACCTAACTTTTTCTTTCAAAACTTCCCAGAGATTCTAGCACCTAGACAGTAAAACAGATCCGCCCATTCCCATTCATAGGTCATGCTCTATTAGAAATGTCCTGTTGTTGTTCAGTCTGTTTATATTAGCATAGCCAAATTAGTCATTGTCTAACCACTCTGTAAAGATTTCGTCCTTTCACCTTTTATTTTTTATATTTGTTAATGTATCTCACTTGTTTCATTGCTAATTTAACTATATACTAGCAAAATTTAATATAATGTGTATAATATAACTTTAATCCCTTACATACCTCTAATGCATACACAATGTCTCAAACCAAAGAACTTTAATTAGTGAAGTGTGGCATCTACCATAGCCATCCTGTTTTCATCACATCAAATGTTTATATTTATGAATTTCTTACGCAGTGCTTTTTCTAAGTGTAGCAAAATTTTTGTCGTCTGCGAAAAATGTCAGTGCCCAATGCACAACATGGTTATGATTATACCCACAATAAAAACACAGGAAGTACACGAAATATAAGAACCTAACGTTTAATTCAGTTTTATTCTGTTCTCGATTACTAAAGTTCAGTTATGTCACCACAACCACCATCACAGCGTAAACCTACACTTAACGAAAAATAATAAATGTTTCTGTAATGTATCCATTGAAGATGAGCCTGCAGTGGCTTGAAAACTAATTATATAATAAAAGACATCCATAAATCAATTCATTGCATTTCTTTTAATCAAAATAAACCGCCAGTTTACGCTACAGCTGCAGTTCGTATCCAAGTATCGTAAGATACTTCCGGGAAACTTCCATAATAAAATACTGTCTCTTATTTAACTTGAAGCACTGCGTCATATTTATCTTTTTTCTGAGCCTATTTGTTAATTTAATACTGTTATAATGACTGAAAATGAAGATTCCTTTCCTCAGGGGCTTCTAATTTGATATGATAATATTTGAAATATATTTTTTTTAAAGACCCGGTAGTTCATTTATGTCGAAGCCAGTTACAAAAGAAATAGTTTATGCCTGATTTTATCATGGAATTGACGTTACGGATTAGATTTTAGGTAAAGTTCCTTTCACTAAGTAGCTGATAAATTATTCTTCCACATACATTTAGCGATCTATTGAAAGTCAAATATATATTATCAATAGCCACTTTCCACAATAATCACAGATGCGATGAAGGGTTCTAGTTATTGAATGTGATTAAAACAATTTAAAATCTCACTCGTTTCTATATTCGTCAAAATTACACAGTTTACAATGAATGCACTTACAGAGAGCTAAACTTACAGAGAGAGAGAGAGTAACCCAACTGCGGGTATTATTTATGCTTATGTTCTGACTAAAGATTACCGTAATTTAAAATGTTTTGAGTATCTTATTATATGGCCTTAATTACTGTGATTTACACTGATGGTAATTAATTTGTTTAAATTTGAGAAAAATACGTAATTTCTGCCTCGTAAAAATAATGAAATATTTACAAATGACGTAAAATAGCGATCCTAATCCTACGACCACAATTTAGTGTTTCAATGTTTAACCAGGAAAACTCCTCATCGGAAGTATAGCGTTTAATAGTCGACAGAGGCCGAGTTTGAAAACAGGAACTGAACCGTTGTAGTTGTGTGGTCATTGTGTTGAACTGGGAAGTCGGAGACTTGTGTTCTAATCTCCCTATTATAATTTTTTGAAAATTATTAACTACCCATTCAGTCACTGATATGTCTGCTCTTTTCCTGTATTCTTGGCAGTTGCTTGACTGTACATTGGTGATTGGTTATAACACATTACTCAGGCGGTAAGAATAGTTTGAATTTTAATGAACGGTGAGACCAGGTGACATGCCCCATAGAACTCTCACAGAGATGAAAACACAAATAAATAATTTGGGAACTATGTTACAACATAGGTGCTGAAAAGTCATAATCTCCAAAACGGAACGCAAGTGTCTTAACATGTGGTACTTGTGTGTAACAAATTATGAGTTCTTTCAATTACATGTAGCTGTTGCAAACAGACGTTACACCATCACACAGACGCATAGCTGAA
Source organism: Locusta migratoria (assembly GCA_026315105.1). Lineage (NCBI taxonomy): Eukaryota > Metazoa > Arthropoda > Insecta > Orthoptera > Acrididae > Locusta > Locusta migratoria. The sequence continues at coordinate 8,306,553 of CM048750.1, read as the reverse complement.
CACAGCGAACACACACGTTAATGAACGATCCGATAGTTCATAATTTTGTAAAATAATAATATTAACAAATGTGGACGCGCATTTTCCGCTTCGCAGTCCAGTACATCATCACACCGCCTCGCCTCTTGCAATAGGCTCGATGTGGCATAGCTGTTCCTAGTTGGTTTCCTTTTCGACAGTTCCGTACACCTTCTTCCTATTTTGATGTTTGATTTGTGCGCAGGTTGTAATGGGATATCCATTGGACCACCTTAGCACTATATCTGAGAGAGACTGCGGTGGCAAGCTTCCCTTTTAAGACCTAGAGGCCGCGCTCAGACAGTGCGGGAAGAAAGCTGCTCAGAGTGAGAAATTTCAGGTTTAAAGTCACTATGAACCGAATTTACTGTAGTTGTAACTTGTAAATAACATATTCGTAATGCACAGTGCCGTCAAATAGAATGTAGCCTGATAAGCCTGGCTTTAAAAAAAAACTATACAAATAACTAGACGCCATATTTTAAGGAAAAAAGAGCACACCGATGTAAGTAAAACTGGGGAAACTAAAATGTCTTCATATAAATCATTTTTCATCACATTCAGAACTTATTTAGCATGCTATGATTCCGTTCATTTGTAGCGGTTTGTAAAGGTTTTAGATGCCTTTATACCATGCCACTCTTATCACTATATCATGAATTTTATCGGCTCGTTGTTGTAAAAAAAAAAAAAAAAAAAAAAAAAAAAAAAAAAAAAAAAAAAAAAAAAAACTTACGATCTTTACTCAGTTTGAGTGTAACTGTCAAAAATACCACGAATTCAATTCTATCTTTGAAACGCTCCAAAGATATAATCAGCACCGATAACACAATGGAGGTAAGAGTAATACGGAGGGGTTCCTAAAGAGACAACGTTTCATGTTAAATCTGTCTGGATGTTTTAACCTTGTGTACATAACGCCATCTCCAGTTATTCCAACCTCGTTGACGTATTTGTTCGCTCCGTTACAGCGTATTTGGTCTCTAGGCGATTAGCGAATGAATAAGGCGATTGCTGTAGAATCTATAAAATCATTGGAGCTGGAAGCTCACTTTCAGTTCTTCCCAAATTCTGATATATTTTCCGGTAGACTTTCCAAAAATTTTCTTTCGTACAAACCTTGTCGTGACAGTTACGAAAAGAACAAAGAATAGATCTGCCAAATCGGTGAAGCCATTCTCAAGTGATGCGCTTTCATACATGCGGCAATTCATTTTTATTAATATAGTTTAAGTACGTATCAAAAGCGCTATAGGTGATTAAATTTGTCACCTAAGGTAAAATTCACAGCAACGGAAAGACACGTAATTATTGCAGTTTATTAGTAAATAAACGTTCCATATGTGGTTAAATTATGGGCCATTGTGTAAAACATGGAGTTAATACGTGAAATTACTAATTGGGGACTCTCGCTAATTGCCTGCGTGTGAATAATTATCCAGGCCCCAGTTGTTACAAATTGCGCCGTTGACAGGATTGTTTACGCGTGCTCACTGTAAACAAATTAGTCCCCATCGTCCTCCTCTCATATATAATTAGTCGTTACACGTCAGTTGATAATAGATAATTTAAAATAATTGAGGACATTCTTCTTACGTCGAGTATATAATTCAGCTCATACTTACAATTATAACCACTATAAACTGTAACAGAGTTTGTGACGCTTTTTGGAAGCATCAATCATGGGTCTCCAAACAAGCAAAATCTCTGTCATAGTACGAAAATGGGTTTCAAATATTTCAAAATGTTGATGCTATATATGGTCTACATACGAATTAATTTTGTATTTGATTATATGGGCACGAAAAGTTTGGATCTCAACTGCAATTAACAGAGAATACATAGTTTAAGAGGAAATTAGGTCTTCAGGATTAATTTTATTATTATTATTATTATTATTATTATTTGCAATCTGAATACATATTTCCAGTATCTATACTAGATTACATTAAATTACTAAGCATTGTTTACCATTCCTCTCTGTTTGTCCAAAAAGCTTCTGGAATGTTGTTCTTCCTAATTGCTGCTTGAACTCTCTGTATCCATGTATTTTGTGGTCATATCTTTTTTCTTCTTCCATTTGGTGTCCATTCGATTATACATTTTGGAAGCCTTTCTTGCTCCATTCTCTTGACATGTCATTACCATTTTAGTTGTTTGTGTTCGATTTCTTCACTGATTACTGCATTTTCTCTTCTTGATATTCTTGCTGAACATCTGCAGAAATCGATTTCTGTTACTAATAATTTTACTTTCAGTCCATACTCCTGAACGATAAGTTATAATACTCCTAATTGCTGTATTAAATATCCACATTTTTATCAATTGTTATGTATTTGTCCCAGAGAATTCCATTTAATAAAGGAATTGATTTGTTTCCTGCATTTATTCTAGTATTAATTTCTTTGTCTTGTTTCCCATCATTTGTAATTTTCTAAGCATGTGTATTCCTTAGTAGCTGTTATTTTCTCCATCCCTTCCTCTAATACTAAGTCTTCTTTTCTTCCACCAATTACCACATACTTTGTTTTATTCATAAAGTTTGCATTTAATCCTGATTTTTATATTCTTGAATTGGGTTCCAGGTCATATACTCTGTATCTTCAGATTCTTGGGCTACAATGAGTTGCTCATCTGAAAATTATAATGAATATATTTTCTGTCATTTGTTAGTATTTCCATGGTTTGACATACTCCTATGTATATTTTATACAATGTAGGTGACATGCAACATCTTTGATGTAATTCTTTAGTGACTTGGAATCCAGGTGATAAATATTTACCAATTTTTATTTTTGAATTGCTTTTATCATTGTTGGATTTATTACTATTAAAAGTAAAGGTTTCCATAAATTGTGTAATGGACACTATCATAAGCTTTAAATATAGCTATGAACACGAAATGTCTAGGTTGTTTTCAAACTTTTTTTTTTCAATTATTTGTTGTAGGCAAAATATATGATATCTTGTTGATCTTCCAGCTCGAAAAGCTGCTTGTTCTTCTGCCTCCTTTTCCTTGTATCCTTGTTCTAAGAAATATTTAATCTACTAAAGGTATTTGTCACTGTTATTCCTCTATAATTTTTACATTCATCTTTCCTTCCTTTCTTATGTATCTTTGATTTCAGTTACCATTTTGTTGTCCAAACTTCTGAACCATATGTTATAATACTCCAAATTATAGCATGAAAGCTACCCAAAATTTATAAACAGATGTCCAGTTGTGCTTGTGCTGTCAGAGCCACGACAAATATAGCACATTAACAATTATGACATTGAAATTATATAACATCTCAGCAGCTTCCAGATGAAATAATTAGAAGTTCAGTTGATCTTGTTGTCTACATAGGAGGATTCCCCATGGGAAAAGGTCCAGATTTTAAACATAAAATAATGTTTGAGAAATAACCACGAAAAATATGATTTTATTACACTTTAACTTCGATGCACAATGTAAACACTTTGACATAACTCTGCCACGTTGGCTCACAGATTTACAAGTATACAGTCTTCACCTTCTGAAGTATTTTGGAAATTGTATTTACTAACGCTGCATGTCAACAGAACTGTGTAAAAATGTCAATATATCCTACTTTCCAGTCATTTGGTGCATCTTCTTCATTTAAACATCTTTCTAAAAGACATCTTAATAATTCATCCGATTTCTCTGTTCCAAATTTTAATAATTCTGTGGGAATACCTTCAATGTCTGTAGCCCTTTCATTCTTTAAAGACTTTTTTTGCATCTTTTACTATTTCTGTTTCCAAATGGATGTCATTCCCTGTTTGTTAATTTATTATTTCATTATAATCACGGTTTTCCAAGTATTAATCTTTGTTTTCTCTCAATAGATTTTAAAAATACCTTTCCCAACAAGAGTCATGGGTAATATCTTAAATTTGTGTTTTTTTAATAATTGCTTCTTAAATTTTAATTCTTTTCCTTACTTCTGTGTGTCTTTTACACCCAGCATAGTATTCTATTACTTGACATACTTTTTCCCAGGCTTTGTTCTTTGCTTCTGTAACCTTTTTCAGGCTTTTAGCTTCTTGTATATTTAGTTCTATTTTATCTTGAACATTGCCAGTATTTAACATTTTAAATATTTTTCTTTCTTTAATTTCACTTTCTTTTTAATTTCTTCATCCCAGTATATAATGAACAATCTGAATACTTTTTTCCTATTTCTCCTAATACTTTTTTGGCAGATTCATGCAGTTGATTTGTGATATATTGACAATGACCTTTTGTAGTTGAAAACTATGTTCATATTAATTTTAATCTAGTCTCTCATAATATAACAATACTGTGCTTTCGTACTCAAAACTATTTAAATGCAGAATTGCGTAACCTATTAAACGTAAGGAAGCAGTTATCCAATTAGTCTTAGCACCATAAATCTTCTGTAGCACCGCATTTCATTACTTCAAACAGGATTTCCAAACATGACATGGAATTGATGTCAGAGTTCTGTGTCAGTATCTTTTCTGTACTTTACTATTGCCATCGTTATTCTTTAAAATAGTGTATGCCCATCATATTTTCGAATACTTTCTTTAAATATGTAAATGCCAGAAATGTAGATTTCCTTTAACGTATTCTATAAGTTGATTCTTAAGGCCAATATTTGTTCTTAGGTTCCTACATTGTTCCGAAAATTAAATTGGCGTTCTGTAATATTCAACCGGTCGACTCCTGCAGTATTTTGAATTAAAATAGTCTTCCAAGGTTCACAGTAATTCTGTTGCACTGATTCCTATTCCACGTGTTTTGTTTCGACTTAGGTCTTTCAGTGTACATCTGGTACCGTATCTCGCTTTTCATTTACATATAATTTCTACTTCTCCAATATTATAGTCAAGTTTGTTTCCTTTCACTTCTAAGCCTTCCTCTCTGTCTTCGATACTGATCAGTGAAGGGTGGGGAATGGTTCTCACCAGTTTGGCTAAAACATAGGTAAACTTGGCTTTTTTCGCATCAAGAAACGATGTTCAGAATGATCAGTGTGCTGTTATTGTGACCTTTAATGCAAAGACTGATGCAGCTCTCTTACACTGCTCTATCCTGGCAATCTCTGTTTAACAACGGCAATACACATCCATTTGAACCTGTTTACTATACTTATGTACTTGTCTCTTGTGCACCTTCTCCGATTTTTACTCCCTTCCTTACTCAACATTTCCCTCCACAACTAAATTGATAATATCTGTGTCCTACCAATCGACCCCTTAGTTTAGTTTCAAGATATTGCACAAATTCCTTTTCTTCCCAATTCTCTACAGTACCTTCTTACCTGTTGCATGATTAATCCATCTAATCTTCAGCATTATTCAGTAGCATAAAATTTCAGAGCTGTCTTCTTGTCTGGACTGTTTATCAGCCGCGGAAAAGAGTTCCCAATATTTAAAGGAATATTCGATGTCGACAAATTTTCTTCCGATAGCCAATTTGCATTTTTTTTAAATCTTGCTTTCCTCATCATAAATTATTTTACAACCCAAATAACAAAATTCGACTGTTACTGTACTGCTATGTGTCAGCTTCTGATCTGGTTCCTATAGCATTACCTAATTTTATTAACCTTATTTCATCTTATACCTTTCTTTCTAGACCCTGACTATTACGTGTAAGTATTGTTACAGATCTTTTGTCTTGGGTAGAATTACAATGTCGTCAGAAAACCGTAAGTCTTTTAGTTGGTCTCTCTGATCTTCAATTCCATTTCGCCGGCCGCGGTGGCCGAGGGGACTGAGGTGCGCCAGTCACGGTCTGCACGGCCACTACGATCGGGAGTTCGAATCCCCCCTCGGGCATGGATATTTGTGCCGTCCTTAGTATTAGCTAGCTCATAAGTAGTTTGTAAGTTTAGGGACTGATGACCCCGTAGTTAAGTCCCATAAGCTCTACAAACGTTTGAAACGTTTTTTCAATTCCATTTCCAAATTTCTCCTTGCATTTCTTCACAGTTTGCTCATTTCACAAGTGGAATAACATTGGATAGTATGCAATCTTGTCTTATTCACTTCCAAACCACTGCATGTCTTTCATGCCTATCAACTGTTGTAATTGATGTCTAATTTCTCTACTAGTTGTATACGAATTTTCGTTCCTTATTTTTTACTACTGTTATATTCAAAATTTTAAAGGGTCTATTTCAGTCAACTTCTTCAAAAGCTTTCTCAAATCTAGGAAAGATTGAGATAAGTCATTAGGTGTTCCTTATTTCTCCCAAATTCAAACTGACCTACACCAAGGTCAGATTCTATTAATCTTCCAAATGTTATGTAAATTAATAGAGTTAGTATTTGCAATTATGACTTATGAAATTGATTACCTTACATTAACAATGTTTCCATAGATCATGAGTATGGAATTTGGTAAAAAAAATTAATTTCGTTTAATTTTTTAATTATGTTTGTAACATTTCGCATTTATATGTAAAATTCGTCTTCTGATTAGAAGTAGTTGTCATTTCGAAATTCTTTCAGTTTATTTTTAAATGCTGGTTGGCTATCTGACAGACATTAGACATTATTTGGTAAGTTACCAAACACTTTTGTGGCAGTATAATTAACCCTCTTCTGTGACAAAGGTAAATTTAACCTTCAATAGTGTAGATCATTATATATATATATATATATATATATATATATATATCAACTGGTGCAGTTCTATTTACATCGGAAACGAACAAACAAACACACACACACACACACACACACACACACACACACACACACACACAGAGAGAGAGAGAGAGAGAGAGAGAGACATTGAAGTGCTAAAATAAAAAAAAGACAATGAAATAAATGACTGAAACAAAACAACCTGAAGTCACCAAACAGCACCAGATATAGGCCAGCACCTACCAAAAATTGTAAGTAATAACATGAAAATATCATAAGCTATACTCAGATTACTCGCCAGAACTGTTTATAGCTTAAAATACCTAAAACGATATATTGTAAAATACAGGGTAATCAAAAAGTCAGTATAAATTTGAAAACTTAATACATCACGGAATAATGTAGATAGGTAAAAATTGACATGCTTGGAATGACATGGGATTTTATTAGATCTCCACAGATGGCGCTTCATCTGATCAGAAAAGCAATAGTTAGCATAACAAATTAAGACCAGGAAAAGATGATGTTCTTTACAGGAAATGCTCAATATATTGACCATCATTCCTGAACAATAGCTGTAGTCGAGGAATAATGTTGTGAACAGCACTGTAAAGCATGTCCGGAGTTATGGTGAGGCATTGGCGTCGGATGTTGTCTTTCAGCATCCCTAGGGATGTCGGTCGATCACGATACACTTGCGACTTCAGGTAACCCCAGAGCCAATAATCGCACGGACTGAGGTCTGGGGACCTGGGAGGCCAAGCATGACGAAAGTGGCGGCTGAGCACACGATCATCACCAAACGACGCGCGCAAGAGATCTTGCAATATGGGGTGGAGCGCCAGCCTGCATAAAAATCGTACGTTCCAGCAGGTGTTTATCAGCCAGGCTGGGGATGACGCGATTCTGTAACATATCGGCGTACCTCTCACCTGTCACGGTAGCAGTTACAAAACCAGAATAACGAAGTTCCTCGAAGAAAAAAGGCCCGATAACGGTAGATGTGGTTCTAATAAAACCCCATGTCATTCCAAGCATGTGTGTCAATTTTTACCTATCTACACTATTCTGTGATTAACTCTGTTTTCATATCTATACTGACTTTTTGATCACCCAGTATAATTTCGAATATATTACAGGTCACGGAAGATGCCTTACAAATAAAGGCGAAATGTAAATGGCAAAATAAAACTTTTATTATTCAGTTGCATAGACGGATTACATAAATATCTACATAGTAATAATTTGTTTAAGCTGTTTACGACTATGCATTTACGTGATCCATACAATTACAGCGACCGCCCTGTTGGTTTGAAGCTCAAGTGCGAATAATTTCATAAAGACTGGAACAAAATTGTGGATTTGTATGTAACACGTACACAAAGACACACAGACACTTTGCTTTCTATACAAAGACGACCGGAGATGGAACGATTTCAAAGCTTTGTACAGCACTTGATCTTTATCCCACGGACAATAGGAAAATTGTACACCCCGTCCCAGTGCTGCATAAATAAGATGAGTTGGAGGCGTTGTCAGGATAGAAGGCAGAGCGGTGAAGGCTTGTGGGCGCCCTAGGAAAGGGTGGCTGACTGGCAAATAAAAGATAGAATTGAAGTTAATAATTGGTATATTCTGAAATACGGGATACATGGACTCGCCCTGGGGACGGATGCAATGAATGAATGCCAGTCTAAGCGGATTAGAAAACGGAAAAGGTAACGGTTACGGTAATGGTTATAGTTCACACAGTTGGTGGCTGATTCCGAACAGCCGCTAGGCGGGAGCGGACGGCATGCGGCCGTTCGCCCCGCACAGACGCTGAGCCTCTGGAGTGTGTCTGTTCTGTACGAGAACTCAAACTAAAGAGAGCGAAGGAACTGATTCTCGCACCTCTGCGTCCTGCAGCAGTAGCACACATGATCAAACGTGGGCGTCTGCTATTGTCTTGACGGTAGCATGGAAACGTCAGTAGTTTCAGCACGGACGCCAGAAGGGTGGCGAGATTTTAGAATCAGCATTCAATACTGGTTCTGGCCGGCTCTGTCCTGCAAGGTGGACAGGCTTGGTCACGTTGTCAAGGCGTATGTCGCAGTGGATGAACACTTGTAAAACTTAGGCGAAGTTTTGAAATACATTTTTTGAATTATTTCCCTAACCTGTTTTAGACTGGTTGGTCATCCTGTACAGCTTTTTCAGTGTAGCTCTGGCTCAACGAAGAACAGAACCACACGGCATCGTCCTACACGCGCCGTATTTTCATGCTGTTTCCGGAAGTTGATGATTGTGCGGCACACGTGACGACCGACAGAGGATCGCGGCGAGGGTAATGGGGCGGAGAGGGAGAAAGCCAGGCTGGCCATTAGCGGGCTGGCAGCCGAGCGCTGGGGGGTGGACCGCTGCCAGACGCCCAGGGGGGCTACAACCTACCCCCACACCGCCAGCACTCGAGGTAAAGAGAGTCCATCTGTAAGGTTGACACTACTGGTGGCAAGTAGGAGCCAGGTGGGAAGCAGGTAGTCAACATGACCTGTACTCCGTTCACCAAAACCAGAGACGGACTGGAAACCTACGCGCGTGACCAGGGGTGGACAAAACGGGGCCGTTCGCTCAATGTCGCCGCATCCGTTTCAGATGTAGAGCGTTTGTGTGTGTTATGAGGAGTGATATTAGAGGTTGACTACAAATTTCATCTTAAAGGACCAGTTGCTCAATAGCAGCATAAGTATTAAGCTTTCATATTAGAACAGTAAATGATAGGTATTGTTATAAAACAGCTGCATCTATGGGTGTTGGTCGTACCTCAGTTTATCATATGGTAATTGAATACAAGGCTACACACTCTTTGTAGAGACAGAAGATTAAAAAAAGTGTTATGACTTTCACAGAAATGTAATACCAACGAAAGTACATGATCTCTCTCTCTCTCTCCCTCTTTTTTTTTTTTTTTTTTTTTTTTTTTTTGTCATAGTTCTTATCGTCGTAAACGAAAATGCAGATTTGAGCAGCTTTCAAAGATTTTATGAATTATTAAAAGAAATGAATTTTGAATATCTGTCACGTTTAATATCACTGCTATATAGCAAAACACACAACCGCTTTACACCTGATACGGAGATTTTTAATTCCAAATTATTAACTTATCCACCAACAGTCGTAAAGTTTATATTCTTTTATTTAACGATCAGTTTCGGTATTTCATTAATACCATCTTCAGACCCTATACAAATTAAGTTGGAAATCAGTGTGATATGCATAACATCATGCTCTACGTATGTCATACAAAATATAAAGAAGAATTAATGTAATACCGAAACCAGTCATTAAATAAAACAACATAAACTCTACGTCTGTTGGTGGATAAGTAATAATTTGGAATTAAAACTCGACCAACAGCCGCAGTCCGTATTCCATTACAACATGGAACCACATAGATAGATAGGGGAAAGGATTGTACCTTATGACATTTTTTACATTTAATTTTTTGTGCTATAATTTTTTTACAAGATTTTTGAATATTTACCCAACCACAGGCACCAATTTTAGGTAATGTTGAACTATCAGCAATTTAGGCGAGCTCCAATATTTACACAATTACTCACTATTAAAGAATTTAGTGGGACTTGTCCCAAGGTACAGCCTATGGTTTCACCTTGGGACTGTGGTGGTTTTACCTTGGGACACGGTGATGTATTTCAGTTTCTTAGTTTTATGAATGAAATAATCGTATTGCAATTCAGTAGTACATGTTTGTTAGTCAAATCCACAGTCACACCGAAGTTCCATTGCGTAGCCCTTACTATATGAATAAGAAGTTTTTCCTCTTGCTCTGTGGCGAAGACTTTTTGTGTAGCACTGCTAGCTTCATATTTTAAATGAGTTTGACCATAAAATTTGTGTCTTTGGATGTGGCTAGGAAAAGTACTTTTCGATACTCCATATACTGCAGCTGCTTCTCGGATAGATAGTTCCTGCGTAATAACGTCATTGGCAGCTGCCTCCATGCATTCCGCATCTCGTTTTTCTATTTTCCTTCCCACTTCTACCAATCTAAAAAGGTAAACGAACTTGAGTAAAACTGTAGACGAAATGTTTGGTTGTACCTTGGGACATGTACCAAGGTGCAACCAGAGAAGTGTCTCAAGTTAAAACCAAATACAAAATAACAGAAAACAATATCCTAACCTATGTACACATTTATATCTTTATAACTTATGGTATTAATAGCTTACTTAAACAATGCCCTAAAACACTGTATTTAAGAAATATCAATAATGGTGGTTAGCTTTCATTTATATCTTCTAAAGATAGTGGCTAAATTTTACTTTCAGACACAAAAACTTGTAAAACTCCTCCACAGATGTGAAACATCATCCAGATACGACATGGTCTCCTATTTCCTCTGAAAATAGACCTGACGACTTAACTTCGTAGTTTTTAGAGTTGCCACTAGAGTGCACTGCCTTTATTAAAAAGTGTCTCAAGGTAAAACCGTCCCAAGGTACAACCCTTTCCCCTACACAGGTAGCGACTTTGAGCGAGCGCCCCGTTTTTGTGCAGCCCTGGTCATGCTTCGCGGTCTGTTTACAGTCTGTCTCTCGTTTCCGTGAACTGAGTACAGACCAGGCCGGACACAGAAGCTCGCTGGGCGGCCCTTGGCACGCAGACCAACCCTTCGCGCCAAATGGCACTCTTGCCCCATCACGCCGCCATGTTGGCAGACTGAAATGCACAGTCGTCACATAGACGGCAAAACTGTCGCATATGGAACACGAGATCCCCTTGCGTACAGTAGGTTTCATGTTGTGCAGTATTAGGAAATTTAAAAAAAAATGGAGATAGATTGTAAGGTAATAGCAGCATGGTCCCGTTTGGAGGTGGTTTGCCATTGCCTTCCTCCGATCTTATAACTGACTTACCCAACCAGTTATGGGGCGATCTACAGTTAAATATGGATTCCCAACCACTCGATATTTTTTTACAATATTAAATGTTCAAATGTTTGTGAAGCTTATGAAACTTAGCGGTAGGGTCATCAGTCCCCAAACTTACAAACTACTTGTGAACTAACTTATACTAAAGACAACAAAAACATCCGTGCCAGAGGGGGGGGGATTCGAACCCCCGACAGGGTACGGCCTCGCACATCTGAGTACAGCGCCTCAATGCGCTCGGCCAGTCCGCCGCGGTTCGCAACATCAGCAGAGCTGAAAGAAGCGGAGAGTGACAGATAGAAAACTAGGACCTGACCGGGACCGAACCTTCGGATACACAGTGCTTTTTTTTCTCTTTCTACAATCTACAATATGTGTCTGCAATTTATTTCACAATGAACATAAATGAAATTAAAATTCCTTATCTTCTGGCCATCTGTCTTGATTCCAGTGTGGTTCTTTTGCTCAACGACTGTTTTGATTAGCATCAAATTCTCAGCAATCAGACGTAAATATTTAGTTTATTCAGATCGAGATTTCGATCACCGTGTGATCATTATCAGTGCTTAAAACAAACAGTTAAAACAAATTAAATGAACGTAACCTCCAACATGGAAGTCGAAAAGTTTTATATGTTTTAAATGTTGGTTTTAAGCATTGATAGTTAATGAGACGATACCAACAAGAGGAAAATTTCACAAAATACACTTGTCCATAACTGATAAATGCAGGGTGTGCAATTTCATCGACACCTTACAACACAGATTTGTCTGTGGAGAAAATAAACTTATATGGGAACGGAACAGCACAGCAACACATTTCTCTCACCTCGGTACTGAAACCTGACGGAAGTTGATACCCAATAAACAAGAAAAACACATGGACCTGGTTAGTAGGCCATAACGAGTGCACAAGACGAGGCCTCATACTCAGGCTATGGAGTGTGTCTCGCCAAGAGAGCTATTGTTTACAAAAAGAATAAAAATGAAATAAAATAAAAAAGTAGGTAGAGTGCTTGCCCGCGAAAGACAAAGGCCCTAGGTTCGAATCCCGGTTCTGGTACACAATTTTAATCTGCTAGGAATTTAGATTGACGTTTGTACTTATATGGAGAATATAGAGGTTCCTAATTGCAAACCTCGTAAAGTTCTTGACCAAATGTTTCGAAATTTTGATAAAACGTTGCACTGGAATACACGGGTTTTTATATTCCTAATTTTTAAATGCATGTCTTATATCCAAATGTATTTTATAATTGGGGAACGTTTTTACAAGCAGTTAGAAATGCATATAGGTTATATGTCATATATTAAAGAAATAATTCTAGAAAAACGTACGTGTATTAGAATGAAGCATTTTAACGAAATTTCAAAGAAATCTGTCTAATTTTTTAGTGTAACGGTTTTGAAACCGATCATTTACGTTTTAATTTATATGGGTCGTCTACCCCTGAATTAATATACAGTTGAAATAGTTTAAAAGTGTTTTTAAACAGTCACTGTAGTCTTTTGTTTTGTGGTTGCAATACGTATTGTGGTATAATTCTCTTTTTGTCAATTGTCTGACACTAAACCTTGAAAAAATGTACTGTATGCACTTTAGAACTTGTAAAAGGACTCCAGTCAGTAAATACTTAAAATGTAACGGCTGGCAGATAGCAGAGGTCGATTTGGGATTGAGGCTTGATAATAAATTTAATTTGGAGGTGCATACTACAGAAGTACTGAAGCCCATAAACAAATGTTATCAGACATAGGTGATTTAAAAATAAAACAGTTTGTGTACTACGCTTACTTTGATTCTGTAATGTCATGTGTAATTATTTTGTAGGATAATTCGACAAACCAAGCTGAGCGTTTGTGATGCAAAAAACATGCAATACGATTATTTGTGGTGCGAATTTACGAACGTCTTGCAGAGGACTATTTAAGTAACTGAGGTTTCTAACTGCTGCTTATCAATATTAATAACAAGTAATTAAATCTGTACTTCGGTTTACGTATTGATACCTTGATTCTTATAAGCTCCTCTGGGGGTGCGGGGACTAGAATTGACTTACACTTTCTTCTTGTCTGCCCAGTTTAGGTGTTCACGTATTAATACGATCATTCCTATAAGCTCCCCTAGGGGTATGGGGGCTGAAGCTTGCTTTCCGTGAGACGACACTCAAAGAAACATTTTAGTGACTGTTAAAAAAGGAAAAAAAAGTATTCTTTTCATTCTCCACCCCGAGGAGTGGAGCGGGTTGTTTGAGATCCGGCCCATACAGAGTAGCGGTTTTGTTCAGTCAATTATTTTTTCCATTGATTTAATGATTTTTATGGTAAATAAATGGCGAGCAGTAAATTATGTTTTATTAATTCTGATATATAGGGGTCATGCCAAGAGTGAATAAGCCCTTGAAAATTATTTGATGTCTTTATTGCCCATAATTTTCTCTTTATAATGTCTGTGAAATAATATCGTGGGACCGAGGATTTCGCTGTTTGGTCCGAATGATACATCCGCACTCAACCAACCAACTCGATACAATGTTCTTTCAACAGTAACTGAAAAGACAGCATTGCCACACTAGTGAAAATACGATACTGAATTACTGCTTTTCGCTATAAGACACCTGTCACAGAAGTTTATGTATTTGTGAAAAGCATTGTGTTTCCTATAGCAGTGTGACAGCTGTATCGTGACGCGGAGTTCCTTCCTGCAGTATTTTTCTGGAGTAACAGGTGTCGCGAGCGGCGGAAATTCTTTCGCGTGTCCCTGGGCGCGCGCCCTTGTATTTCGCCGTCTGGACAATGCTCCGGCGTGACAATAACAGTAAAGTACCCGGCGCGGCGATATAGCGAGGCGGGGCATTCCATAACTCTGCGTCTTTCGCAATAGCGGGGGCGGCGCCGTGGAATATACTGCTGGCGGGGGCAGCGGGTCTGGAGAATTGCAGCGCTGCAGGCGGGAGATGCACGACGCGCCGAGTGCAGCCAAGTGCGACGCCGAGGCACCGACACGTGGCAAAAAACAGCGACACAGCCGGCCACCATCCGGGGCGGGCAAGGCTCGTATTTTGCTGTCAAACTAGGGGACTCGGCACTGATTCGCAACTGCTAAATGTTCACGGGAACTGGATATACACTGGTCAAAACAATTAGGGGATCACTTGAGATATCTAGGTTCTGAAGTATTGTCACCGGCAGAATTAACTAAAATGCTGAATTAAAAATCACAATTTTGAGTATTTTGAAAGTAGCCTGATTTTAAAGATAAGCAAGATCTCGGGCAGTTGAGGTCTGCAAATGTAAGTTAAACGCTCACTGCTGCTAGTCTAAATTACTTTATGAGTGTCCACAGTATTTGCGCAGCGGAAATTTATCTAACTGCTCACTCCTTAATGGAGCAGTCAACATTTTAACACACACAAAATCAACATAAAAAATAAATGAATAGATAATTAAACATGGGACGGGGAGCATGAAATCATAAAGCAGAGGTTTGATACTTTAAAATCATAATCTATTCCATAAAATAACAAGCAGATAAATGTGGGGAGACCAAATTAAGCACACACCTTGTACAAAAGTGAATTAAATCGTATAATTACCGCCTGTAATAAAATTATTTTTGCCCTCTATGAATATGGAGGTAATGTGGGAGGAAATTTACAAACACATAATGGGTAGCTGAAAGCACACTCATTCATTCACAGACAAGCACATAAAGCTAGGCGGTACAATATTCTGCTAGACACATGAAAGCAGAGGCAAAACTAAGCATCGGCAGCGTCTTGACGAGATGGCAGGCGTCTTGATCACAAATTTTTAAATATACTGGGTACTAAACGAAACTCATATGTGGGGAGGCACCAGCTCACTATTCTTAAGTAGCATGTTGTGTGCGACCACACCGAATTTCATAGCATTTACAAACAGAGATCAATTTAGAATAAGCGAGTAAAGCACACGTGAGAATTCATATAGAAGAAAACTAATATTCACAAAAGCATGGATGAAGGCCAAAGTACCGACTCTTACGAAAGCACGTGGTGCAATTGCTAGTACAAGACAGGAAAGACGGAATCAAATCAGAAAATCTGAGAAATATGTAGCATACTGAAACGATACGAAAAATATGTAGCATACTGAAACGATACGAAAACGTTAGTTAAAAACACGAATGAAATTCGGACATACTAGGTTTACACAATGGCTGAAGCCCACACTCATGTATTCTAACTTGAGCAAAACCGGACACATAATCATAACTGGAATGACAATCCAAATAATAAATTTATATTGAATTTACTAGTGTTCAGTAAATTGAGCAACACTTCGCCTCTCATAGCGAAAGAATTGTCAAAAGAACTATCACTGAAAAACCAAGACCGTCTGATCACAAATAAACAGTGCTAACAGCATGCTTTTCCATCAGCATGATTTGGCGGAGTACTTTCTTCCATCAGTCGTCGCAGCCAGAATGAAGAGTGTAGCTGTAACGCCACGGAAAAAGCTCACCCCGCCCTACACCGGATGTAGAGCGCGCTAAAAGCGACGAAGAGTGCGTTCAGAGACTAGTGTTTACCAACCCTTGCTACCTGGCCAAGACAATTCCCTCTACATCCGCTCCCAGAGAGGTCTCCTGTCACCTCTTTTGTCCAAGATTAGGTTGATACGACACTAAGAACAGGGCCACCTTGCCACCTTGCCAGGTAAGCTTGTCTCTGGCCATCCACAAGACGCTAGCGTAGACGACAAATGAAGCCATGCGTTCTTAACTACAGCAAAACGAAGCCTAGAGCACGAGGCGGCGACTGTAAGCCATTGAGCGGCGTCACTGAAGATTAAGAGAACACGTTCACATGAACACACAAGTTCAATCACAAGGCTGAAAACATTTATAAATATAGGGCAAACATAAATAAACATTGATAAAAATAATAAAATAATTAACACACAGATAGATAACATTAATTGTGCAGAGCCGGCCGCAGTGGCCGAGCGGTCTGCGGTGTGACAGTCATGGTTTGCATGGCCGCTGCGGTGGGGGGTTCGAATCCCCCCCCCCCCTTGGGCATGGATATTTGTGCCGTCCTTAGTATTAGCTAGTTCATAAGTAGTTTGTAAGTTTAGGGACTGATGACTCCGTAGTTAAGTCCCATACCCTCTACAAACATTTGATATTTTTGAATGGTGCAGAAACCCTTTAGGTTACAGAATAAATGAAAATGGAACACGACCACACATTCAGTGGACGTGTTTCAATTTTAACAATGGAAACCCCGATTTGAAATGTCAATAATGGAATATAAGTTCACCGTAAGGAGGCTCGCTGAACTGCCGACAGGCACGAAAACAGGTAATCACATCCACACAGCACAGGTTGGTGACGGCTGACGCCACTGGGGCGTGTGGGCCGCCTCGCCTCCCGGACGGCGCACGCCTGTGTGACGTCACGAACTCTCACCTGACCGAGTAGAGGCTCAGAGGCTCGTTAAAGGGAACACTTCGGCCAGTCTGCTGTCACTGAGGCTGGTTCGTCTGTGAGTTGAATAATTGTCAACTGATTTTATCCAGCTCTTCGAATAGTCATCTTCATTACACAACCATTTGGATATTTTTCAATTTAAAAGGTAAGTTATCTCATAAGACCAATTTCCCAGGGACATATCGAACATTTTACAGAGGTTCCGTGGGTCTGGGCTTTTTGACGAAATTGGTGAGGGGTGAAAACACCTCTGGCTACGTCCGCGACTTGTATCTCCTATAGTATTCTGTTTGTTTGTTCCTGTAAATTTAGGTAAGTTATGTATATATTGTCAATACGTTTTCATTCTTGTGGATATTCATTGAAGTTTTGAAATGTAGGTTTGTTTTGAATACAGCCTTATATACATAAGTAGAAGTGATTTTCTTTCAGTTACTGATTTTTTCTTCATGTATTTACAGCTGTTTTTATTCATAACTATTTTCCTGTATAATAAGTAGATTTTTTAGATCGATTATTACTTGTCCCCAACTTTCCGAAACTCACGTGTCTAATTTTGAACGGGAAATAAAAATAAAAATAAAAGTTAGTAACATTCCAAAAAAGATCAGAAATAAAGTATACCGTTAAAAATACGAATTCAAACTGGAAAACAACAATTTGCGATATACTATAGATAGAGGTTCGTTGCTGGTTGTTTGTTATGCGGGTTTGCGTACCATAACGCTACTATCTATCCAGGCGACCTGCGTACGCCACTGTGGCGTGACGTCACAATCATATTGATATCGTGGTATGTAATTATTTTTCTTGGTATATATCGTATTGTTGGCCACGTTAGATTCCATTTACGTCAGAAAAGAAGTCAGGCCCAAGTGAAAATAAATCACCAATCAATCGTCCCGAACGTGTTAAATTTTCGGCCATGGCCTTCGTCAGAAAAAGAAACACATACGTTCACGCAATCACACAGACAACTATACACACACAACTATCATGTCCGGCCACTCCAGCAACACGAGCTAGTCTGTAAGTCAGGTGGCGAGTGGATGGAGGGTAAAGGCTCTGATAGGCGGGAATTTGATTTACGGCAATGACTACAGCGAAGGGAAAGGGTGGAAAGGGTAAACGGGAAGTGTAGAGGTGTTTAAGGGAAAGTGGGGGGATTTGAAACGATAAAAAAAGGAAAAATAAAAATAGGAAAACAGGAAAATGATAGAAAAAATAAGAAAACAGGAAAAATATACAAAAAATATGGAATAAAATAAAATAAAAATAAAAATATATTAATTAATGGGATATTTCAAGGGGCAACACACAGTTGCAGGGAAGACATGAACTGGAGAGATGTAAGATAATGAGTGGTGTAGGAAGAGGAGGGGTGGGGGGGATGTTACGTATAGGGTGTAGGGATGGGAAGTCGGAAGTTATCTTAGGGTGAGGCCAGGATGGTTGCGGGACCGTAGAATGCGTTGAAGGGACAACTCGTACCTGCGCAGTTCAGATGAGCTGGTGGTGGAGGGGAGGATAGAGAAGCAGCCATTGAAATCCTGAGCACTGTGTTCAGCCGCATGCTGTGCCACAGGGTGGTCCAACTGATTTTTCGCCACAGTTTGGCAGTGGCCATTCATCCTGACGGACAGCTGGTTCGTCGTTACATCAATATAAAACGCTGTGCAATGTTTGCAGCAGATATGGTGTATCACATGGTTGCTTTCGCAGGTGGCCCGACTTCTGATGGAGTAGGATAAGCTAGTGTCGGGACTGGAATAGGAAGTGTTGCAGGTTTTGCATCAGTCTTCCACAGGGGTACGATCTCTTTGGTAACGGGTTGCGGTTGGGAGTGTCATAGGGATGGACTAGGATATTGTGGAGGTTGGGTGGGCGACGGAACACGGCTTTACGGGGGGTCGGAAGGATGTTGGGTAGGATGTCCCAAAGCACTGACGTAGGATGTGATTTAGTTGGTCCAGTCCGGGGTAGTACTGAGTGACAAGAAGGCCACTCCATTGTGACTGGTTACTGAGGTTGGAGAGAGGATTGATGGTGTGTGGGGATATGGCACGGGAAATCTGTTTACAGTCTATGTGAGGCCTTCAGCATAAGGGGTAAGGGACTTCTCATGACTGCAAATTCCCGCCTATCATAGTTTTTACCAGCCATCATGCATGGCGGTCTTTCCACCCCCACCTTTACCCAGCATCCTCCCCCGTCCACTCCCCGTCCACTCTCAGTCTAGACGCTTGTGGCGCTGGAGTGGCCGGATATGGTGGTTGTGCGTGTATAGTTGTCTGAGTGATTGCGTGATTGTCTGTGTTTCGTTTTATGACGAGGACCATGGCCAAAAATTTCAGTTGTGTGTATGCGATTAACTATTTTCGTGCCTGTAGTAGCTCAGCGAGCCTCTTTACAATTCTGTGAATGTTCCACGAGTTTATTTCAATTCGTGAACCGGTTTTCGGCTTACAAGTCCTACTTCAGACATTACTGTTTGTCTGAAAGGAGTTACAATGATATGATACAGACTTGAAAGATATTCTACTCGTTACACTTATATACAAGCACATAACAATTAACATTTTTGGTTCTACTGTGGTGGTACAATTAAAATGTTCCAATAAAACAATCATTAATAAATATACAGAAGGGGGAACCAAGAATGAACTTTATTTTAACTTCGAAAATTGATGTGTAAAACATTTTAAACAATTAACCATTCCAATGAACAATGAACCTCTAAGCCACCATAACCCAATGGATACGGCGATTGCACGGACTGTCTTAAAGCAGGTACAGTTCTATATCCATTATGACGTGGTGGCTTAGTAGTTATAGCGCTTGCCTAGTAAGCAGGAGGTGCCGGGTTCGATTCCCGTGCCTCTCTTTCAGTTCAATAACTACAATACTAACCAGTTTGTCACATAACCAACACCTTTACAATTTTTCTTTTTATAACTGATGAAAGGGAAAGGAGTCTAAATAGTAGAGACGTGCTGTACATTTAATCTGCTGTCGTCAAACACGTTCCCAGAAAAATATTCGACAGGTTAGAGATGTTGACCCTTACACAGAAAATGAATAAATACAATTTACATTTATTTCTACCTAAATCAACGAGCGCTGCAAACAGAATGCCCACAGTGTGGAACTGGAGTCCATCAGCGCACGGTAAGTTAATATCCGGGTGCCGTATCACAGGAAATTCTCCATCCAGCGGAAGAATAAACTGCCTCCATTTCCACTCGTCAGATTACCGCGGCCGCGGAAACAGCTCTGCGCAGATGCCTTTCCAAATCCTCTTTGCCACTCGAGCAGCACGCATTATACGCCTTAATGCCTCGACATTGGATCCAAAAAGCGGAAAATGTAGTGCGTTAGGGCGTAATGTGCGAGAGGGCTTGGAAATCGCTCAGTCATTCAACCAACACGCGACGCCCTCTTTTATGATTTTTGCCTTTTAGCACATTTGTAGCAATTGTGAAACGTACTAAAATACTCATCCAAATCCTTTACCGCAGTACTTGGAAAAATCTTCATATTTATCCAGATATTTTGTTTATTCTGAATTATTGTCTACCTTTTATCTATTCGTATAAATAACTGGCAGTTTTTCAAGATTTTCTCTAGATATGCCTCCTCCTCCAGTTTTGTTGGACTAAACGAGGTAGCAATGTTAAAATTATCATACCGTGTCGGTTTGGGATTTCGACTATTTCAACATACCACTTGCAGTTTACTTAAATATATACCGTTAAGCAAGTAAGTAAGTCAGGGAAAAATTTTGGAATTATACTTCAGTTTGTTGGAAGTCATTACGTTCTCTGATCATGACTGTGGGAATGTGGATAGACAAAGTAACAACTGCTAGGTGTCAGAGGCGTTGAATTACATCAATGGGGCAAGGTTAAAAATTTGTGCCGGACTAGAATTTCAACCCGAGTCTCCCGTTAGCAGGCGACTGCGCTGCCCTTTGCGCCGCCAGGTAACAGCCGTCACTGCGACTGCAATCACTACTCTAGCACGCCTCCAACCACACCCAGATACTCATCTTATTGACATGCTACTGACATAGCGGACCCTTGCACATTAGCCACCTGCCCGACACAACAACGGGATGGCCTTCGACACGGCTAATCAGTTCGGCTCTAATTTTCCAGGTTGCTTGTGTACAACCTGAAACGAAGGACTCAAAGATTTTTGGCTTAAAATTTCATCGAGTTTGAGAAAATCACCACTAATGGTCAGGAAGAGCAATCGACTCAAAATTGTCAGCTCAGATTTTTTTCTGGCGACGTTATCGCATGCGTGTAACGCATCAAAATTAATTAGGAAACAGAGAAATATTTATAAATGTAAACTAATTTTGTTTCCGCCGACTCTTCGGAACAGTGTGGCTGTCGAAAGTTTGCGTTCATTTGAAGTTCGTGGGCCGCGAGGATATGTGTTCCAAATGTTTATGTGACAAGTACAATCCGGAGAAAAGTGAGGACACGCTTCAATATCAAATATTTTACAGCTGCGTATTAGCCGTGCGCATTGGGGGGCTGTGCTACGGTGCGCGTGGCTGTTCACCGTCGAGGGCTCGAGTCTCCCCCGCCCCCCCCTGGGCATGGCTGTTTTTGTTGTCCTTAGGTTAGTATACCTTAGTTTAAGTAGTTTGTAAGCTACGGACTGATGACCCAGCAGTTGAGTCAGATAGATTTACAAATATTTGAACATTTGATTCTTTTATTCAAATATTTGATAAGCTATGGGACCAAACTGTGCAGCGGTCATCAGTCGGCAGAATTACAAACTGCTTAAACTGACTTCTGGTAAGGACATCACACACACACACACACACACACATACCAATACCTGAGGAGGACTCAAACCTCCGACGGCGAGCAGCCGTGCGCTCCGCAGCAAGGCGCGTTAGAGCACTCGGCCAGTACTGGGTGGCTACACGAAATAATGAGTGAAGAGCCATTCTAAAGTGACTAGGAAATACATTTTAGCCTACTTGTTATACCGGAAATGTTTGCAGAACTGTGGAAGGAAACTGCAGTATCGCTCCCTATACTAACAAACAAGTTAACTTATGCTAAGGACAACAGACAAACTGTCCGGTGGATGACTGGAACCTCCGAAGCAAGGCGCCTTTGCGAGCACGGCCACTCCCGCGCACCTTTCTTTATTTCGCTACTTTGTTGTCAAACGTTTGTAAACAGGGGCGAATCCAAGACGGCGTGCTCGGGTATGGTTAGTGAGTGGGGGGGGGGGGGGGCGGGTGAAAGAATTCCCATCATCTGCTAAACTCTGGCTAAGTAGAAAGAATCTGATACCGGCCACCCCTTTTTACCCCACGTACAATCAAACAAAAGTCTCACTTACAATGTAAGTTTTCACGGCCGGCGTGAACTTCACTTAAAACTTCCGGGCTCATAAGCCGTGGTCGATTTGTAAAACTTTCCCCTAACGTTTCCTCTTCGGCTGCGGAAGACATCTTCAGAGGTAGAGTGGCACACTGCGACGAGAACTTGGAGCGCCGTATATATAGGCGATGCAGATGGCACCACAAGACATCACGTGACGTCGGCTACATCACTATCTCTGGAAGTTTTAAATGAAAAAGTCTCACAGTTTTGAAAAATTTCTGCTGTGTGTGTGGGCGGGGGGGGGGGAGGGGCGGAGTTTCGACCCTTCGCCCTCCCTTGGATCCGCCTATGTTTGTAAAACTACTTAAACTACGTTACACTAAGGACAAGAGGAACATCCATGACCGAGGGAGGACTCGAACCTCTGTCTGGGCAATACTTACCTTTGTGCTGTATCGCCGATATTCACATAAAGAAAAAAAAAAAGGACGAAAAAACAGGTCAAGAGTTCGGGACAGGGTTCCTTCATAAGGCAGGAGAGAAGGGAAGACAAAAGGAATGGGAACAGTAGGGGAAGGATTGTCAATCCTCAAACATCATCCTCATAAGCTAGGTCGTGATTTACTTGCCCCTTCTGTTACAATTCCTTTTTTCTTCCCTTCTTTCATACTTGATGAAAGAACACTGTTCCGAAAGCTTGTCCTATTTTTCATCCTTTTTCTTTCTTTGTGTGAGTATCGGCATTACAGCCAATCTATCTCTTTTGAAAAATAATTAATTGATTTATTGACCTTGTTAACTCTTCTATCCCTATCAATTGTATCTATTGATCCAGTAAATTTTGAATCGATTGCTCGTCTTAACCTTTTGGGGTAATTTTATCAAAAAATGGGGGAGGGGGCGGCATAAGCCAAAATGTCTTAGAGCACTTCGTTTTGGGCTGTACACAAACGACCTGCCAAATTTGAGTTGAATCGGTTGGCCGTGTCTGAGGAAATAATGTACAAATGTTTTTAAACTTATTGGGGCAAACTGCTGTCGTCATCAGTCCCAAGACTTACAAACTACTTAAAGTAACCTGAGGACAAACACACACACAAACCTACACAGACACACACACACACACACACACACACACACACACACACACACACACACACACACACACACGCTCACACACACACACACCCACCCACCCACACACACACACACACACACACACCTAGGCCCCATGGAGCACTCGAACCTCCGACGGCGAGTAACCGCGCGGTCCTCAGCAAGGCGCCTTACAACGCTCAGCCACTCCACCGTGGCTGTCTGAGGCCTTTCCGCTGTAAGTGGTCCTTGCCTGCCAAACCGTTGCCGGCCGCTGATTTTACTGATTCGTAGTCTTATAAAACAATATGCTCATTAAAATTTTCTTAGGGTCCAAGACGTCAAATACTCCCTCCAGGGGGCTCACGATTCTTTCGTGAGTACGTGCGTGGCGAGTACGGAGCCCCGAGCTGATGCAGTCTTTCTTCCTTCTTTCCTCCCTGGACTGCATTTTCTTTCCCCCTCCCCTCCTTTCCTATCCTCACTCCTTCCAGTCCCCACCGGGGGACCGATACCGTCAGTAGTTTAGTCCCCCTATCCCAAACAAACAACTCAACTTAAAATATTTCCGCACTTGCTCTCTGTGTATCAGCCGCCGAGTATGCCGCCCCAGTGTGGAATGCTTTAGCACATCTTAAACAGGTTAACAATGCGGTTAACGATACCGCCAGGATAATCTCGGGATGTCTGAAGCCAACGACAGTACAAAAACTGTATCCGATTGTTCGAATAGTCCCACCCAAAGGCTACCGCTGCAGACAGCGAGAGAACAAAGCAGGAAAGTGATCACCTGCACCCGTTATATGGTCAACAGGCAGCAAGACGTCGCTTAAAATCCCGCAAGAGTTTCCTTTGTAGTACTCGGCCACTGGAGGGAGCACCAGAGACTTTTCGTCTTGATAGTTGGAGAAGCTCACTGCCCGCAGACATGTCACCAAGGGAAGAATTAGCTCCTGGCGTAGACTTACCGTATCCTGTACGGACATCCCTCAACCGTTTAAGAGTGGGCGTCACTCAATGCAAGACCAACCCCTGCAGAAATGGGGGAAACTTCCTGCGAACGCGGATAACTCTTGTCTTGTGAATGTGGAGCAAGAACCAAGCCACTTACTTACATGCCGTCTCCTGGACAACCCACGCACAAAGCAAGATGTTTATGAAGGAAACGACAGTGCTATCACAGCTGCGTTTTTTCTTTCTTTTTCTGACATATACTCTTAGGTTCTACTACATTGTTCATCCCAACTTCGCAGCGACTTGTCCCCTCTTGGCTACGGTAAATTTCGTGCTGCAGCAGTAACTACTGCAGGTTATTGACAACTGCAGCTGGTACATTAGGCGAGTACAGTGTGGCCGCACTTGCCTCCTACAGTGGCAGAGGGTGCGGCGGACAGAGGCAGTTGGCTGTGGCGGTGTTTATGAGCTGCAGCCAGCGGCTACCCTGCCGCACAGAGCCGTAAACACATCAGCTGCCGGCCATGAATATGCATTCACGAGCGCCGCTGCCACGCCAACGTGTGTCCACTCCGATTAACGCCTAGATCCATTTCACCGACGCGATACACTAGGCAATCATTTCTCCCGCAAATATTTTTATTTCAGCTTCACAAAGCGCACTGCGAAAGACTTGAAAAAACTCTAGCAATCAGGCAAGGTCAAGCGTTTCACTTTTTACAACATTTCTCACTTTTTTAAAAAATATTTTCCCAGAGATACTTGTTACTACGCTCAAAAACATGAATTTCTTTCCTTGGGCCCCGGTAGAGTATCAGAACGGTCTAAGGCGCCTCGCTGCGGAGCGCGCGGTTTCTCGCCGTCGGAGGTTCGAGTCCTATCCGGGGCATGAGTGTGTGTTTTTTCCTTAGGTTAGTTTACCTAGGTTTAAGTAGTATGTAAGCTACGGACTGATGACCACGCAGTTTGGTCCGATATAATTACAAACATTTGCCTTAAGGAAAGATTCCTTAAGATTTTGCTCAACTCGGAAAGATGAGGAGGTCAAAGTTCTAGGAGAGATAATTAAAGCAAATATACTAGAAAAAAATATACTACGAATAGAATCGAGACATGATGCACAACGCGTATTCAATAATGAATACTACTCTATAAAGACAAGACATTGTTTAACAATTTCACAAAAAAATTCTGAAAGTTCTTCATAGAGGAAATATTGTTAACGAATAGTTAAAGTACAATATACTTCAACGTATTACAAGATAGTCTAATGAAAATTCTGATTTACGTAAGATATATATTTGTTAAACATGTATGGTACAGAAATAAATGCTGCGGCTCAATAGCCGTACTCACTAAAGCGCCTAGCTGCGGTGCGCGCTGCCGTTCGCTGTCGGAGATTGGAGTCCTCCCTCGGGCATGGGTGTTTGTGTGGTCCTTAGCATAAGTTACTTTAACTTGGTGTAAGCAGTTTGGAAGCCTAGTGACCACTGTAGTCAAGTCCCTTAGGTGTACAAACATTTTTATTTGAACAGAAATAAATATTTACATTTGCATATAAAGTGGAAACAGAGCGAGCAAAAATCTTTGACAGATTTACTACAGACATTTAAACGATACAGTACTTTAATAAATTTGGACATCAACTATATTTTTCCTAATAAGTGTAATATATTTAAATACGTGTTACATGTGAAGGGGAAAGTATTTTAGGAAATATCTCGAAAAGTTTTTGACCCTATAATTTGAAATAAAAGTGACCAGAAGGGAGATAGAAAGTAACATTTAGAGTTCTTTTGAAACTCGATGACAACAAATGAGAAGCGCAAGGTGGCTTGAAGTCAAGGAATGAGGGAGAGGGGGAATGAGATTGACAGCAGGAAACAAAAAGCAAAATCAATCGGTTGTAAGACTATGGGACTTCTCCAGGGTTATCAGTCCATAATGTTAAAAACTACCTAAAGACAACATACACACACACACACACACACACACACACACACACACACACACACACACACACACAAAAACACCAATGCCCGAAGGAGGACTGGAACCTCCGACGGGGAGTAACCTGGCGCTCCGCAGCGAGTCGCCTTACAACGCTTTTTGTGTGCCTCCTTTCGTCCCTACAGTCCCTCCTTCCGCTCGCCAGTATCAGTCTTCTCAGCCTGACTTCGATGCTATTCGTTCATGTTGAGATGAAATTGTTTTTCAAAGAAAGATAAATAAAAGCAAAATGTCTTCCTTTTCTCGATCTGCCCAGATGAATGCTGCACTCAACTCAAGTGACAACTTCAGAGTTTGCTTTCACGAGGGTTTGTTTACGAGGTGCTCGCACACTCCGTTCTTGATCGAGCTATGTTCAAAATGTTCAAATGTTTGTTAAACTTATGGGACTTAACTACGGGGTCATCAGTCCCTAAACTTACAAACTACTTACGAACTAGGACGGCACAAATATCCCTGCCCGAGGGGGGATTCGAACCCCCGACCGTAGTGGCCGTGCTGACCATGACTGAAGCGCCTCAGTCACCTCGGCCACTGCGGCCGGCGATCGAGCTATGCTTTGTTTTCCCGGAGATCGGAATTCTTTTTTACTTATATTATTTATTTTTTGTGATCTCTTAACTCTGCGCTTGTCACGAGCCTGACGTAAAAGTACAAGACTTGCAAGTATTAGAAAGCTTTCGTCACAGCACATGAAAATGATGTCGTTACTCTTTCTGGCGACTGTAGTCCGAAAATAAATTTGAAAATATGAAATAAGACGAGCTATTCTGTGCGGGGGCAGGGGGGTTCCCTCATGAAATGAAGGATGGGGGTTCCTTACGAAATGAAAGCACTTGTAATACTGATTCTGTTTAAAAAACTACATTAAAAAAGTTACGATCAAATTTTTCCAAAAATGTCGCTATTTGATTATTGCAATGTGTGCAGTTGCGGCTCAATTCATTCTTTATGTTTCACACTAGATTAATTCCAGCTGCTTCGCATGCGTAGACTGGATGGTCTGCATTGGTTGTTTCTACTGTTAAATATAAAATTTCATAGATTTAGCTTTAAAAATGCTTTCCTAATCAGGTATTTTCCTATACCATGCCACCACTGATGGCAGAATTCAGAACACCCCGAAACACATTTAAAAAAATTCTAACCATGGTTCTGAATCCAAATTTTCGCATTTCTAGCATCAAAATATAGTAGCACCCTTAAAAGATTTTTCCATATTTCACCCACTTAATGGTTAGATTTGTAAAAATATCGAATTACGTGTTTTTAAAATATCAATCAAAAATCTAAATCCGAAGTTTTGTATTTCTTGCTTCAAAATTGCCCTAATAGCAATGTATTTTCAAAAAACCGTTCATCCACCATTTCAACCCCTTAGGGATGGCAACATCGAAAACTCTGTGATTCCTCCAGTGTAAGATAAACAATGTGTACAAATTTCAAGTTTCTATCGTCTGTAGAATCAGTTTTCAGCGCCGTTTTATGTCTTTTAGAAACGGATCGAGAACTCTAAATTTCTTTCTTTCGCTTTGGCATCTTTCTTGGTAGTATTACTTTTCAAACTGCAATATGCACTTATTGTTCTTTATTCGTAAGCTTGTTGCAGAAAGCAACTGAAGAATGTGCATCACGTTTCGCTTTATATATCCTCTTTGCTATTATAGTGTCAAAAGTCGTCGCTGGTCTTCAGTCCGAATTTTATATACGCTGACGACTTTCAACAACTGTTATCTTCTACTCTCTTATAGCTAACGACACAGAACTGCTATGGTGTACAACGGAAGACTTTGTACTACAACAACGCAGAGAGATCGTTCGTCTCCTTTCTGTAATTTTTGCTGAAGAGCAAAATATTGACACCCACACGTAGAATATTATATAAGTCGGTAATTTTCAACTCCTCTATCTTCCACCCCCTTATCGTTATCAACCCTCTACCAGCGTACTGGACAATGAGAGAGTGAACCTACTACCACATACAAACAGTATTCGTTTGCGATGTGTAGTTTTGGCTGCAGAGTGAAATATAAGCTCAAACACATCAATTTTTAATTATATTAACTCGTTGGTGACGGCTGACGCCACTGGAACGCGAGGGCCGCCTCGTCTCCCGACGCCTGTGTGACGTCACCGAACTGTCACGTGACCGAGTAGAGGGTCATAGGCTCATTAAAGGGAACACTCCGGACAGGCCCTGAGTAGACAGTCTGCTGTCACTGTGACTGGTTCGTCTGTGAGTTGAATAATTGTCAAATGATTTTATCCAGCTCTTCGAGTAGTCATCTTCATTACTCCATCATTTGGATATTTTTCGTTCTATTAGGTAAGTTGTCTCATAAGACCATTTTCCAAGGGACATATCGAAGATTTTTGTTTTTCACAGGTACCCTGGGTCTGGGCTTCTTGACGAAACTGGGGAAAATGTTCAAATGTTTGTTAAGCTTGTGGGACTTAACTACGGGGTCATCAGTCCCTAAACTTAAAAAATACGTATGAACTACTTACGAACTAGGACGGCACAAATATCCATGCCCGAGGGGGTTTCGAACCCCCGACCGTAGTGGCCGTGCTGACCGTGACTGGAGCGCCTCAGTCACCTCGGCCACCGCGGCCGGCTAAACTGGGGAGGGATGGAAACTCCGCTGTCTACGTCCTGCTCTCTTCGAGGTACGTACAAAGCGCAGTGTCGGTTCTTGTCCGTGTATTCATTTTACGGATGTTTCCCAAAGTCGAATCAATGAGTTCTTCGGACTCAGTCTGCCATAGACGTAAAAAGTTGTGAAAAAACGTATTCCTTTCATTAGGAGACAAATGGTCAGTAATGGGATTACTTCACAATTACTATTTTTTCATGTATTTTCAATTGTTGTATATATATTTTTCTCTTTAATAATTAGCTTCAACAGATCGATAATTACTTCTTCCCCAATTTTCTGAAATACTTGTGTGTAAGTTAGAATGGGAAATATCACCTGAAAATTAAAAATAAAAATTAGTAACACTACAAAATAGATCAGAATATGAAATATACCGTTCAAAATATGAATTCAAACTAGAAAACAAGAATTTGCGATATAGATACAGTTTTATAATCTTGTATGCGTCAGGAGCCTCAGTCATATGATTTTTTTTTAAAAAGGAGCTGACCGCCATTTGAGTGAATTTTTTTGTTTTGCTTTTGTTTATTGTCACAACGTGATTTCGGCCTTAGGCCATTTTCAAGTGCTATTATAAAAGTTGTCAGGTGGCGGAAACCCGTCTGACAACTATTATCACATGACTTGAAAATGGCCTAAGCCCGAAACCAGGTTGTGAAAAAAAAGAAATAAATAAATAAATAAATAAATAAATAAAAATAAAAAATAAATAAAAGAAAAAATAAAGACCTAAGTCAAATGGCGGTCAGCTCTTAAGGAAAAAAAGTGCACGTTCGTTGCTGGTTGTTTGTTATGTGGGTTTGCCTACCATAACGCCACTATCTATGCTAGCGGCCTGCGTACGCCACTGTGGCGTGACGTCAAAATTACACTGCTATCGCGGCATCAATTTTTTTTCCTAATGTATATGGTGTTGTTGGCCACGTAAGGTTCAATTTACGTCACAAAAGTAGTCAGGCCCAAGTGAAAATAAATCAGCAGTCAATCGTCCCGAACGTGTTAAGATAATAAGATTTTTGAAACGTTGGCAAATTTTTTCTTATAGCGCTTAAATTTTATTAGAATATGTTACAGCAGAAGGCGCTCGGCCATTCCACCGCGGCACGAAAAGCAAATAATAAGTTCAGAAAAAGTTGGAGCCAAAATGTCCGGATGTAGTTGTCGCGCGAGCAATACGAAATTCTTATAATACTGCGTGAATATATGAGTCTGTTCTGACTCCGGGTTTTCATTTAAGTTGGAGAACGCCAGCAGCGGCGCCTGAAATTGCAGCCGGTGCTTCGCCTCTCAGAAGGTTTCTCTCTCCCTCCCACACACACACACACACACACACAGACAGACACCAGTATAGCTGTCAGCTGGCTGTTACCGGCCGTATTGCCAAGAGCTCCAGCACGGCGGCAGCGGCACATTCGTTAGCCCCACAGCCGCCCAGCACTGAGCAAGCAGCCTGGCGCAATTACGATAATTAGGTCGACTTCTCACGCGGGCGCGACGAGTGGCCGAGACATTTGCGCCCCCCCAGACAGCGGGACAGCGGCTGCCGCCTGCCACCTCTCCCGGACTTCAATGCCGGCGACCAGACTCGCACCGGGCGCAGCAGGGAAGGAAGGAGAGCAAGAAAGAGAGAGAGAGAGAGAGAGAGAGAGTAATAAAAACAGAGAGAGAGAGCGGCGCTTCGCAGACGGCGGCACACAATAGCTGGCTGGCTGGCGCCGGTCTTCGCCAAGTTTCCGGGACGTGACGACTCGTTCATTACGGCGCCAGAAATCCGTGGCGCTGAAAAACAACGGCGGTCGCCTCACTTTATGGAGCGCCAGAGGTGGTGTCCGTTAGGAAGCGCGGAAGCCGGCCGTAAGTACCAGGGCTGCTCGCCGGTGTGAACTTGAATCAAGACGCCTTAAAAGGAGGCCGCATGCGCATCGGATCATAGAATTTTTTTTAGATATTTACGTTACTTGAAGTTCATAATAGAAATAACAATCAGCCAAAGCCATTCGACGCAACTCTCAAAAATTCTCGACAAAATCGACTTCGAAATTTTGCAAGCACACCTAAGTACTAATAGTTAAAACAATTTAGCGTCTTATAAAACGCATCTTTAAAACCATCGGCTGTTTATTAAAAACCTTATAAATCATCCAGTTTCGGCCAATAGACCACCTTCGTAGATAAAAAGGTGTTAAAGCTGGGTGGTAAAATGCATCAAATAAACTGCATCTAGTTGACTCAAACAGGAGTCAGTATAACTGAAAATATTAAAAATACAGTGGCCATCTTAGATAAAACCTATCAGTCACCACAACATAAAAGGTAAGAACAGACTGTGTCGAGTTGCTCATTCACCTAAAACAAACCTATTGATTTATTTTTCTTTAAAGACAACAAACGTGGACTATATTTGTGTGGTAGTTAATGAATTCACACAACACTTGATAATTTTATATTTATTATCATAACCACGCTTCAGCCTTAGGCCATTCTCAAGTGATAAGTAGATAAATGAATAATGTCAAAACATTGCATTTGTCCCATTATTATTATCATTTCCATTCTTGTTACATCACTGCAACTCGAAGGCCGATATTTGATCACGTCAGTAAAATAGATTTAGGCGTATCTGTAAACAACACAGCGGACAAATCATTTGGATTTAAAAATCAGATTTTCGTCTTCCACAAATCGCGTCATTTTTAACCTGACACGAGGCGCGTAACAGGGACATGACTCTAGTTGCAAGAATACGGGGGTGTACGCCAGACTGCCGTCCCATTTCTGATTCTCGGGCATAATCACGGCGGTGCTGCCACCGTCGCGAGATCTCTACATCTACCTCTACATCTACATACATATTCCGCAATCCACCATAAGGTGCGTGGCGGAGTGTTCACTGTACCACAAATATGCATTTCCTTTCCTATTCCACTCACAAATAGAAAAAAAAAGAATGCTTATATGCCTCCCTACGACCCTAATTTCCCTTATCTTGTTTTTGTGATCACTACGTGAAATGTAAGTAAGTGGCAGCAAGATCGTACTACAGTCAGCTTCAAATGCCGGTCTTCTAAATTTCCGTGACACTCGCGCATTGGTCGAACCTACCAGTAACAAACCTAGCTGCTCGCCTTTGAACTGCTTCCATGTATTCCTTTAAACTGATCTGTTGCAGGTCCCAAAACCCTGAGCAATACTCAAGACGTGGCCGTACAAGCGTTTTATACACGGTCTCCATTACATATAAAGTATATCTTCCGAAAATTCTTCCAAAGCCATTAGGATATATCGAGTAATAACTACCTGCAGTGTCCTTTCCCTCTGACCGTGTTCCCGCACATGCAAGGTCGGCTTTGTTAAATTTGGATTTGGCGTGTTGTTATTTACGGGGTGGCCGTATGCACTTTCTGTCGCCACCCCATGCCCCTCGGAAGGAAATGTGTACCCCACATGTCTGCGTATAGTGTTATATGTATGTGAAAGTGTAAAGTTTTATAAAGTGTTTGCGAATCGTGTAACTGAGACGGGATTTGAGCACCTGCCCGGTATTCAACTAGGAGGGTGTGGAAAACCGCCTAAAAACCACATCCTACTGGCCCTTCGTTAATCTGCCAGGCCTTCCCGTCTCAGAAAGCGGTGCGTTACTGCCACACGGTTAACTGAGCAGGTCAATAACTACCTGAAGTATTTGTATCAAAACCAGTATCTATGCAGCTACTGCTGACTGTGCTAAGAAGTTCAAATGTCTAATATATAACATCAGTTTACTTTCGAAAGCTTTTGGAAAACTGCGTTTTATTGGTTTTGAATGTTTGAACACTGACCTCCTGATCCTATTAGCATGAAGAAAATTGAAGAGAGTCAGTCAGAAATATCCCTTTTTAAAATTAAAAGAAAGAGTGACAAGCTAGTTAGGTTTTAGAATTCCTTGATGTTTTCCCGATGGGATTTTTGTGAAATATGGTTCTCGGGAGAGTCGGACGTTGCTATGAAAACTGCATAAAACAGGATATATCAACAGTCTGGTAACACTTTCAATGATTTATTTGACAAAAACGAAAGATCGTGCAGATATCATACACGCGTCATTTTGAAGAGAAACCCTGAAAGTAGTAGCTTTTTTTTTTTCATGTATGCCGCCACAGAGTAGTTTGGTAATTTGCCGATAGTCAGCGCTAGTCGCAAACGTGGCGATTTCAGGTGCGGATCGAGATTTCTAAGTGTTAGAGTTCGTCAGAAACAAGTGTGCTACAACTGTTCAACGGATGTTTAGAACCGAGAGCGGTAAGAAGCCAACAACGAGGGTGGCCATATACCACTGGAACAACAAATTCGTTACGGTGGGTTGCTTGTGCCCGGCAAAGAGAAGCGGACGTCCCAGTGCGAGTGAAGTGAATGTGGAGTGCGTACGAAAGTCATTCACAAGTAGCCGAAAGAAATCGGTGCGTCGTGCATCCCGTGAACTCGAAATGGCTCAAATGACAGTGTGGGTAGTCGTGCGACAGAAGCTGTCTATGAAACGATTCAAATTGGAGCTGTTCCGTACCGGTGCGAGGCGCCACAAGGGCGCAGCAGCGACCGGACGCTGTGGCTGCAGGTAAGGGCGGCCGCTACCTGCTGCTGCCCGGCCCTCGCACAATGAAACGGCCGGCACTGGGCCGGCGGGGGGACTCGGCCGGTGACCCTCAACCTGTTCGGACGCATGTGTTTCTGTCCAAGAATGTAGCGATTCTCACAAATACAGTCCACATTTACCAGACATGTACTTTTATTTCTAAACGCCTTTCCTTTGCAACGAATGATTGCATTCGACTGGATTTTGGAAAGAGCGAGGCAGCGCAGAATGTTCGCGCGTTTTGCAGCTGCTCACAGGAGCTACTGGAGAAGCTCAATGACTACGACAGAGACAAGCCTTTTGAGTTTTGTTCGCTATTGCAATAACTGAATCAGACGATGGCATTGTTGATCGCTTAATTGTTAGCGACGAAATCACATTTCACACTAATGGGAAACAGGCATAATTGTCGAAACTGGGGTAAAAAGGTAAATGTCGGAAACTGTAGGGGACATTTTCTTCACCGAGACCACTGTCCTTGGATATTCCTACCTGGACATGCTGCAGCCTATTGGGTGTGTTTCCCAGTACACCACTGTGCCATGAGTGTTGCCTGTCGACAGGGGACGCTCTATGTCCCGTATACTACCTGAACTCTCCTTGTTAGCTGTAGCGGTATTCATGGGGTGTGTGTGCACATGCATACCACACTCAAAGTCTGGTGGGAATCGCTCAAATGTTGCGACTAACGATAATGTTGCAGGGAGCACTACGTCCGTACTGTGTGGGTCTATTTAGAATTTGGCGGGAGCTGTCATAAGGTAATCCGTGCAGTTGTGGTGACCATTGTGTCCCGTTGACGTTGTGGTAAACAGCTGCGTAATAGGCAAAATTGGGCCACTTCGAATTCCGGTGGGGCAAAAATTTTCAACTTCCACCACTGATATAATTCAGTGCCTCCGGCAAGTAATGTAGTAAATTCCTTTGTGTTTATGTACCGTGACGTCTGAGCCGTGATCGGAAGGAAAACAGCAGCAGTATGTGGTGATAAGAAGCGTGTGTGACAATGGGTGGGTCGAATTGAGCTGGCCAAGTGCCGCCAGACGCTAACTGGTAGTGATTGCTTGCAGTCGGATCAAAAAACCTGAGTGGTCACAAAGCAAGATCACCTCCCCTAAGGTCTAACAGAGAAGCCCCTCACACAAGGAGTATCTCCATGTAGGCTGTCCTCCCTTGTGTATTATTCTGGATGTTTCAGTTTTAAATATACTGCAGCCAAACAGACATTCCGTAATGTAATCGAAACATGTTAACAAATACGGTGATCGCTTGGAAAGCCAAAGAAATGTATGATTTTCAGTCCGAAATATGTATAAGAAATAATGTCATGTCAACATTAATTCTTTATTTGGTAAAAATATCACTGATAATCCTATAAATACACTACTGACCATTAAACTTGCAACATCAAGAAGAAATGCAAATGATAAACCGGTATTCATTGGACAAATACATTATACTAGAACTGACATGAGATTACATTTTCACGCAATTTGGATGCATAGATCCTGAGAAATCAGTACCCAGAACAACCACCGCTGGCCGTAATAACGGCCTTGATACGCCTTTCCATTGAGTCAAACAGAGCTTGTTTGGCGTGTACATGTACAGATGTCCATGCAGCTTCAACACGATATCACAGTTCATCAGGACTAGTTCAAAAAATGTTCCAATGTTTGTACTGCTTACGGGACTTAACTACGGGGCCATCAGTCCCTAGACTTACAAACTAGGTAACACTAAGGACGGCACAAATATCCATGCCCGAGAGGGGATTCGAACCCCCGACCGTAGTGGCCGTGCAGATCGTGACTGACGCGCCTCAGTCCCCTCGGCCACCGCGGCCGGCACAGGTGTAGTGACTGGCGTATTGTGATGAGCCAGTTGCTCGGCCACCATTGACCAGACGTTTTCAACTCGTGATAGATCTGTAGAATGTGCTGGCCAGGGCAGCAGTCGAACATTTTCCGTATTCAGAAAGGCCGGTACGGGACCCGAAACATGCTGTCGTGCATTATCCCGCTGAAATATAGAGTTTCGCAGGGATCGAATGGAGGGCAGAGCCACGGGTCGGATCTGAAATGTAACGGCCACAGTTCAAAGTGCCGCCGATGCGAACAAGAAGTGACCGAGACGTGGCACCTCATACCATCATGCCGAGTGGTACGCCAGTGTGGCGATGACGAATATACGCTTCCAATGTGCGTTGACCGCGATGTCGCCAAACACGGATGCGGCCATCATGATGCTGTAAACAGAACCTGGATTCACCCGAAAAAATGACGTTTTGCCATTCGTGCGTGCAGGTTTATCGTTGCGTACACCATCGAAGGCGCTCCTGTCTTTGATGCAGCGTCGAGGGTAACCGCAGCTATAGTCTCCGAGGTGATAGTCCATGCTGCTGCAAACTTCGTCTAGCTGTTCGTGCAGATGGTTGTTGACTCATGGATCGAGACGTGGCACCACGAACAGTTACAGCCATGCGGATAAGATGACTGTCATCTCGACTGCTGGTGATACGAAGCCGTTGGGAACCATCACGGCGTTCCGTATGGCCGCTTGAACCCAGCGATTCCATATTCTGCTAATAGTCATTGGATCGTGACCAACGCGAGCAGCAAGTCGCGATACGATAAACCGCAATCGCGATAGGCTACAATCCGACCTTTATCAGTGTCGGAAACGTGATGGTACGCATTTCTCCTCCTTACACGAGGAATCACAACAACGTTTCACCAGGCAGCGCCTGTCAACTGCTGTTTGTGTATGAGAAATCGTTTGGAAACTTTCCTCATGTCAGCACGTTGTAGGTGTCGCCACCGGCGCCAACCTCGTGTGAATGCTCTGAAAAGCTAATCATTTACATATCACAGCATCTTCTCCCTGTCGGTTAAATTTCGCCTTACACCTTACACCTTCATGGTGTAGCAATGTTAATGGCCAGGAGAGTATTTCATTTTGTTTTATCTTCTCCAAATGTTTCACTTTATCAAAATGCTTGCTACAACGGACGTCGACATAAAAAAAAGTACATCGTTCTCGTGAAAAGAAATGTGCCAAATACGGAGTTCCGTAACTCGAGTGTTTACGCAACAACCTAAGCGAGTATTTCACAAAACTACAGCTATCTCTTGGAACTGCGAGATGAGAGAAAAATACGAGGTCGTTCACATCTGTTTACCTGCCGCAAGAAACCCATTTCCTTAATGCAGGCAACGGCGGGCTGCCAGGTATTTTATTTGTTCGCATGTTTCTGCCTACGAACACAGCACATATGGAAACGAAAGCGGTCGAGGGAACTGCAGAAAAAGCTCTGGGCGGAAATCCAACATATTTTCCGTATATTGCCTTACAAAGACGCATGACGTAATTCTACTAAATCAATATCTTCAACACTGAGGGCCTGGTGCAAAGTTCGTGACATTTCAAGGTAGAAAACACAGTAGAATCACTGTCAGTAGCTGAGACCGCGAACGCACGTTAGAAGGAATCATGAAGTGGAAATCATTTTCCCTATAGCAAAAATAAGATAGAATGAACTTCCCATCGTAACTTTTCGTTGAAAAAAATTAGTGATACACCTTTAGTTATTTAGCTGAGAAGTCCATTGTTTGTTCGAGAAATCGTTTTAACGTTCGTCACACGAAGATTGGAATGTTTCTAAGTGCCGCAGCCCACATATGTTAGGGAAAAAGTGTGCACTTTTGTACGTAACTATTTATAACAAAACTGAGAAGATATTCTGTTACGGAAAAATTAGAATCTCTGATAATAAAGTTCTGAGATTACTCCTGTAACATTAGATGTACTATTAACTACAGTTAACGAATTAAAAAAAATTGTTGGTTTTTGAGATGCATATAACTTTTTGAAAATCACAAATGCCTTCAGAACTGATGAGGACGTAACGCTGTGATTTATTATTTATTTCTAAGTGAAGAGAGTCCGCATCTCTTAAGTGTCTTCCGGAGCGTCCATTAAGAGATTTCCTCGGCTCCACTAGCAGCACAGATTTATGTATTCCCCGCCGTTCGCCATTGTCCGGCAGGGTCTTAGCGGTCGTAAGCGGTTTGCTGTGCGAAACCTAGAATTACCCTAATGGATGGCGCGGCCCCTCGAAACGGCCTGCCTGCAACAGCACAGCTCTCCCTTCCATGCAACTCCCGAAACAGAGTGCATCCAGAACAGTGTGTATCCGCAATGCCACAAGACAACAGTCGTGCTATAATCTATAGTACTGATTGAGTGTTTAAGATGCGCTCCGTTTCGGATTAAAAGGAAACGTACCAGCAGTTGAGAGGCCGCATGTTAGGGTTCATACCCGTAGGTAGGAGCGCACACGCGCCTGACTCGGGAGAAAACAGACTCCTGTTACAATAAAACGATTATCACGGCACACGCCAGAAACAGCTGATAGTTTCAACACACCAGTACAGAAAAGTAACGCAATTCTCACCCTTAGACAGCAGAGAAAATATTTGTCTGCGTTCCATACTGAAACGTATTACTACTTTGGGTTTGTGAGACATTTCAATTGCCGATATTTTGTCAATAAAAAGTGTTTCATCAAAAGACTATTATTTACGTAACTATGTAGCCTTTATATTTGGCGGGTGTAACAAATAACACTCGAATGGAGTAATGCGTCTTCATTTATTTCGTGAACTGACTGATACACAAAAATAAGACAAGACTAAGGCTGATTCAGTTACTGACTGAATTGGCGAGATGTGCCTCAGTTTATATCTTTTCCTTTCTACAATATATCTCATTAGTGACACATAGTCATTAATATGATACAATTAGAACTGCACGAACAGCCCAAGTAAATTTTGTGCAATGCAATTATTGAGCAAAGTAATAAGTTTCTGCATTGCAGACGTTCATATCTCATCAGAAATTTAATTACGTATAAATCAAATTATTGAAATATGGTTTAATTGATTGCTAAGGATATACTTCCTAGTTATTGTATTTTTTATACAGTTACCACGGATCGGATAAAATAGATCGTTCCAGCCAATCGGAAATAAATATTTTAATACCTTTAAAACTGTAAATTAATTGGATTCATTGAAATATTTGGTTATTTACGGATAATTATGCAAATTACAACAATGTCTAACCCATATATTTCTAGAACTTTCCAGCATGACAAATTCTATTTCTTAATAATTACACGGTTTTTCTACAGTACACACTTTCAGGCAGATATGTTAAAGTGTTTTTTATCGCCTGATGTATGTACGATATTTAAACAAACACAAGAAGCCAGATACATGTTATATGCTAGGTCATGCTATAAAAATATTGCTGTAAGAAAATGGACAGTAAAAGAGGTAAACGGTGTCGGATGAATGAACAAAGATGCGGTATCGGGTTATAGAATAGAAGATGGAATGGGATACTACAGTAGTCAAGTTCGGACAGTAGGAGACGAGGTACTGGCGGAAGTAAAGTTGGGAGGCGGGATCGTGAGTCGTATCGGGATAGCTCAGTCGGTAGAGCGCTTACCCGCGAAAGAGAAAGGTCTCAGGTTCGAGTCCCGGTTCTGGCGCTCAGTTTTAATCTGCCAAGAAGTTTCGTATTTGTATTTTATTATTTCGTCGATCAATTGGAGTAGTACTTCCGTTATCCAAGTTACCTTCTTGGAACGTATGTTTGTCTGTCCATCATCACTGATTGTCGTTTTCAGATATGTCAAGTAGTTTTCAGGTGAACTGACAACTCTGGCTGGTATGCTCTACGCAGTATCCACTTCGTCAGTGTACTTCAAACACACGTCATAAATCGTCAGTTCTTTATTACCCCGTTTCGATCCCCTCTGATTCTCCCAGATGTTCCGTAATATTAGGACTACGTATGACGTATGTCAGTGTTACGACAGATCTCAGAAGCTAAACAGTAATATTCGTTAACTATGCTGTTCTGTTCCTTCTATTTGTCTATTTTTTCCCTAAAATCACCATTTGGGAGAGATGTCATTCAGCACTCCAATTACAATATGGACTAAGTTATTATGCACGTCGCTACGGTGGTATTCTGCTGACAACAAAATCGTTAGTGGACGGTGCCATATGTCGTTTACACACGTTGTTAAAACTGACCGTCGTTTTTCGATACCTTGGGCCAACACCAAGTTACTTTATTTTCTGCTGAAAACTCTCCTGTGTCGCCTCCACCTCATCCGCGAAGAGCAAACAAGTTGGAGGAATTTAACGATAACAGACCTCTCCAATTACATTTCGTCCGGGGCGGCTACTCGGTGGCCCTGATTCGCTGTCACAGCTTGTTGGCGGGTTGGAGATTGAGTCTGACCACCTAGCAAGCCCACTGATTGGATTTGCCCCCCTTGGCGCAGATTTCGCTGAGCGCCATCTGTATTACGTACCTGAAGCCCGTTTTTATTTTCTGGTGACGTTTAGATAAGAACACATGAAAAATGTTGACTTTTTCACATTTTTGTGACGCGATGTTGTTCCTCATTTGGTTGCAACACAGCGTGGGAACACCACTCCCAGATTACGTGTAATGGGCTACAAAT
The DNA here is from genome assembly GCA_026315105.1 of Locusta migratoria. NCBI lineage: Eukaryota > Metazoa > Arthropoda > Insecta > Orthoptera > Acrididae > Locusta > Locusta migratoria. The sequence goes on along the minus strand of CM048750.1, from coordinate 8,266,270 downwards.
GATAATGTAGGAAAGGAAATTACCGATCAGGATTTAAAGAAAAAGAATTGTGTACGACACGCCTCGGTTAATGGGAGAAGGAAGGAGATTCTAAAGCTCGTAGAGAATTTAGTTGCAGATGCAACACAAGCTACACTTGGACTAGGAAGGACCACAAATGTGCTCAAAGAAAACAATTTAGAATATCTCATTGTAGTGAAAATTGTGTCAAACCCAAAAACAGAACGCGCATGTGTCACTTTCTGCATCAAGTTGTCTTAAGGTATCTGCAAGCTCAAAGCCACTGATGTTTGTTCGCTCTGTTAGCAGCCTATCAATTAAGATTACTGCTTAGTGCTACCCTGGGTGTCATAATTTTTTTATTTTGTAAGACTATACGCAGTACACTTTGCAGGGTAAAAGTATTCTTCTGAGATTTAAGCCTTGGCTGTCGTATCAGCAGAAAAGGTGACAGACACGTGGTGAAAATTGAAGTAATATTTTTAATTGGAACGTATCGGGTTTTCCTGCTTATTCGGAATTATTTGCTGCACTCGCATTCGTGAGTACACCGGTTCAACCGACCTCCAACCATCCAGATTTGGGTTTTCCGTGACTTTCCTTAATCGCGGATTCCGCCATGTTTCTTTCTCCATCATAAACAAAACCAATCAAAATTAATGTTCAGTCCCTAATAACCACTGATCTGCTGCAAACTGGGGAAACTATTAGCTGTTTCACAAATTATAATGAAAAATTATTATAAACAATATCCCAATGCTTGGAATAGGCAACAAAGCGTAACAAAACGTTTCATTTAACAGGGTTCCTTACTGGTATAACAGTTAGTTGGTACTCATTAGCAGAACTCTCAAGTTTACGTTGCCAGTTGTAATGTCCTTCCAATTTTTACCGAAATCGACGATTGAAAAGTTTTGTGGTACCACTAATATAGACGCATCATGTAACAATAGGTGTCTGTGTATACACTCGTAACAAAGAATAATTATTTTAATGTGTGTTATTATCTTTGTACAATTAAAATATATAAATGTATGTAATGTTAAAAAGTAATCTTGTTGTAGCTTGTTGTGTCTTATTGTATCTGGTTGTGTCTTGTCTCTTATCGTGACGAGATTGTTCTTCATGAAAATGAAGGAAACATTGTAATGAAGTCTGTAAATGTGTTTGAACTTTTTTAAAGTCTTAAAATATAAGTATTAAATGAAATAAGTGCACGAACTTTAATTAGTTAGAAATATCCTGATCATTTATATGAAATGCTAAATGGCGCCATTAGCATTTGCTTCAACAAGAACAAGATTGTATCAACCGCCGCCATTACGTGGTAAATATAGAATTCCTAACTGATAAAGCAAGGAAGGGTGGAAAATAAGGTTTCAGAAAAAACATAATAATTTTCTATTTCAGCTCTGCAAAACCAAACTGGACTTATATAAAAATTACGTCAATTTCTTTTGTAATGTATGGTAAAATGTGCTACCTTACAAAGATCTATAAATTACGAAGTCCATTGTTATTCAGAGTTACTGTTATTATAATTCTGAGTGAGAAGTGAACAATATTTCATTAAATAATTTCCTGATAGCCATATCTTAAAAAGTTAAAAGACAGTTTTCATTTAGCTTCAGTGAATTCAGACTTTGCGATTTTACTTGAAGTTGGATATTCAATTAAGGTTTCGATGACATACGTAACTGAGAATAATATTCAGAATTTTAATATAAAGGATAGGTTCCACATTGATTTCATTTGCAATTAAATATTATTTTTATAGCATTTTATCTAGGACTATTTTGTAAGAATACTCGCACCAGTTGAAGACCTTCAACTAAAATTTAATCTGAATAATCACGTCCCTGACAAGGTTTATGATGTTTCATCCATTTACTGAGCTAGCTGGCAAACTAAATAAATAATATAAAATATAATGGCAATATTTTAAAATATATCCTTATAAAACTGGCCACTTTTAATATATATATTCAACATTTTTTAGAGTATTCTTACACAGTTCATCGTAATTCAGAATCGCCATTGAAACTTCCTGGCAGATTAAAATTGTATGCTGGAACCTGGATTCGAACCTGGGACTTTTGTCTTTCTGAGGCAAGCGCTCTAAGGTCTGAACCATCCGTCCTAGAACTGTACTTCTGCCAGCAGCTCGCCTCAAACTTTCCAAAGTTGTGAGGACGGACCGTGAAGCGTACCGCGATAGCCCAGGCGGTAGAGCGCTTCTCTGCGAAAGACAAAGGTCCCAGTTTCGAATCCCGGTTCCGGCACACAATTTTAATCAAATGTTCAAATGTTTGTAGAGCTTAAGGGACTTAACTGCGGGGTCATCAGCCCCTAAACTTACAAACTACATTAAAGATATTATATTAACTCTGAAGCAATGAATTAAAATTTGTGATGTGACTGGGAATCGAAATCGCATCTCCTAGCTTACTAGGCAGACGTCTTACCGCTAGACCACCGCATCACTAGCAATTAAGGCGCCTCGGAATAGTCTAAACACGATTTCCTTCACAAACTTTAATTCAGCTTCTGTGTTCCATAGAACATTGCCACTACTGCCAAGGCTCTCCATGCAGCGGGATAGCACCTCGGCAATGGACATATTGGAACATTCCTGTTTAAGATGATATAAATATCAATGTAAATACAAATACACAATCCCTGAGACGGATTTTCGTCTCGAATATGTCAAAGACATTGTTGTTATATGTCTTTGACATATTCGAGACGATAATCCGTCTCAGGGATTATTTACTTATGAACTAGCTTATACTAAAGACGGCACAAACATCCATGCCCGAGGGGGGATTCGAACCTCCGACCGCAGCGGCCGTGCAGACCGTGACTAGCACGCCGCAAACCGCTCGGCCACTATGACGGCACAATTTAAATCTGCCAGGAAGTTTGATATCAGTGCACACTCCGCTGCAGAGTGAATGTTTTATTATGGAGAATCGCCATTATTTGTGATACCATGTTGAATGTAACAATTCTACGCTGTAAAATCCGTATTTGTGTATCAGTCGTCCTGAAATTTGGCTGCAGATTCATGACTAACAGATTCCAGGACAGAAGAAAACTCATTTCTAATATTTCGCATAGTTATTTGCAGAATTAATTTTTCAAAATGTTATCATAAAGTACTCAAGAAAGGTTCGAATCCTTTTGTTAAATTTAACACGATAAGAGAAACACTGAAGCTGACTGCGCTCAAATATTCAAACTTATTTCATTCATTACTCGAAAATAATGAGTCACAGTGACTTCCAACGCCTTTACACATATACGAAATAAAGGAAAGAAGTTTATCTCTTATTACGTTTTCTGTATTCATGTGGTCCGACTTCATCATCTGCAACGACGTTTTAGTTCATTTTAACTAATAACTGTACTTGAAACACAAATGCCATATAGAGTCAATACAAAATCACGGAATGAAAGAACGAAATTATATCACGGTGCAACAAACAGTTCAGGAAATATGATATCATAATTGAAGCGATGCGTCAAAGCCGTGCTTTTGTTTGAAATGAGCGCAAATTGCATATTATTCCTGACCTCAGGCAGGACTTTATACTGGTCTGTAAATAAAACTCACTGCAATGAAAGGCCACCGATTATACAAAAAATAACTACATCACTAAACAATTACATGATCGACTTTCGTACTGTCTCCTTCCTATTATAAAAATGTATTTCCTGTAATACGTAAAACAATTACAATTGAATACTGTTTCCTATCTCACATTTGCTGTACAGTTAATCCCGGTAACTTAACACTGTCAATTTCTTCTATCTCCTTGTCGTAAAATTTTAGGCATATAATGGCAGGAAACCTCTTACATGTTTTAAACTGCATATATTATGTATTATATATATTATGTATTTTCAAGGATTAGTAATAGAGAATTGGCTAGGCCCTATTTATTAAAGTCCATAAAAATTTCATTGACTTACCGTTCTAAGGATATACTTAATTCACTGAAATATTCGTGTCATAAGCAAACAAACTTACCAACCTGTAATATTACTGACAAAAGATCGTAAAATACACAAGACAGAGTAAGGGCCCTACGATGGAACTTTGGGGGACATCGCATGTTATTTGTTCTGCCTAATGGCTTAATACGTCTCTTTCCTATTGACATCCTTTGTTTTCTATCTGAGATATAAGATTTGAACTATTTTTTCAGCATTTCCTGTTGCACCACAATTTTATAATTTACTTAAAAGATTATTGTGAATTATATAGTCAAAAGCGTTTGACAAATCACAAAATACGAATTAAATAAATAACGAATTAAATAAATTTTCACTGTATGTGTAGACAGCCTTCTCAATAATAGAACCCTTGTAGAAATCGGAATTGTGACACGGAAAATGTTTCAATTGTAGTCAGATGGTTAAGACGGCGACTGTGTACTATATTTTCTAAAATTTTTTAGAATGTGGGCAAAAGTGAAAGTGAACGGAAGCTTGATGTTACTTCTTTATCTCCTGTTTTACACAAAGGCTTAACTTCAGCGTATTTCAACCATTCAGGAACTGTCTCACTGATAAAAGGCTGGTTACAGAAATAACTTGAAATGTCACTCAACTCAGAGGCACACTGATTAATCAGCTTTGTTGTTATATTATCATAGACACTGGATTTATGGGCAACATACTTCCAATAGTGTTGTGAGGGTCGTAATCATGTTATTTACAATAGGTTAAAAGAAAACAGTCATTATTTGCAGGGTTTCAGATTTATTAACAGCCTGTTTTAGGGAATTATTGTCCTTCTCCATGTATCTGTACACAGTACACAGTAATATAGAAGTACAAATTTTACAGAAGAATTGGAAGTAAAATCACAGAATCGGCGGGGCCAGAGGTATAGTGTACATAAAGCTTTCTTGAAAAGTGTCAAAATATGAAATATTAATACGCTATACTGCTGTATTCTGATTAATTGTTGTTATTGTGGTCTTTAGTCAGCAGACTGGTTTGATGCAGCCCTCCACACTACCCTGTCCTGTGCAAGCCTCTTTATCTAAGACTATGAACGACAACCTATATCCTTTTGAATCTGCTCACTATTTTCGTCCGTCGGTCCCCCTCTACGATTTTTACCCCACACACTTACTTGTAATGCTAAGTTTACGATTCCTTTATGCCTCAGAACGTGTCACACCAACCTTTCCCTTCTCTTAGAATATGCCATAATCGCCTATTCTCTCCAATTCTGTTCAGCACCTCCTCATTAGTGACGTGATCTGCCCATTTTATCTTTATCGTTCGTCTGTAGCTCCACATTTCAAAAGCATCTATCATATTTTTGTCTGAACTGCTTATCATACACGTTTCACTCCCATACAATGCTAAATCTCGCGACAAATGCTTTCAGAAAGAACATCCTAACATTTGAATTGATTTTTTTAATTTTTGATTTGAACAATTTTTTCTTTTTCAGAAACGCTTTTTTCCCATACCTATTCTGCATCTTTCCTTTTAGCCTTACGGGAGTATATTTCCTTGAGACAGAAAAGATTCTTTGCATGCATCAGCACGGCTTTAGAACGCGAAACTCGGTTTGCCCTTTTCTCTCATGACATATTGCGAGCGATGGATAAAGGGAAACAGGCAGACAGCATATTTCTCGATTTGCGAAAGGCGTTTGAGACGGTGCCGCACTGTAAACTGCTAACCAAGGTACGAGTTGTGGCAGAGGCACCAAAATAAGATTACTTATCAGAACCCAAAACGTTGTTCTCGACGACGAGTGTTCATCAGAGACTAGGGAATCGTCTGGAGTCCACCGGGGAAGTGTAATAGGATCGTTATTATCTAGAAGTTTACAAATAAAAACCTCTTTACTCCATTATGGGCCGCATGATACAGCAACCAATAAAATTGTTTAGCAATGAAAAGTTTATAAATGATGTAACGGACAGCGTGAGTTGCAATGTGCGGCTGTTTGCTGATGATGCTGTGGTCTACAGTAAGGTGAAGTCATTGAATGACTGGTAGTATGTAGGATGACCTGGACCAAATTGGTGGGTAGTGCGAGAATGCAAGGCAGTTCTAAATGTAGAAAATACAGGTTGGTGCAGATTAGTAGGAGAAACAATTCCATAATGTTCGAATTCAGCTGCTTGACAGAGTTGCGTCAATTAAATTTCTAGTCGTAACGCTGCACAGCGATATGAAATAGATCAACCATATGAGGACAGTCGTGGGGAAGGCGGATGGTCGACATGGGTCAGTTGGGAGAATTTTGGGAAGATGTGGTTCGTCTGTACAGGAAACCGCATATTAAAATGCTCGTGTTGCTCAAGTGTTTGCGATACCCACTACATCGGTTTAAAGGAAGACATAGAAGCAATTCATAGGTGGGCGGTTAGGTTTGTTACCGGTAGATCAGTGGGCATATATTTTGCTGAAAAGCTTTGGTAACTTAAATGGGAGTCGTCGGAAGGAAGACGACGTCATTTTGAGAAACACTGCTGAATAAATTTAGAAGACCGAAATTTAGGCGGATTGCAGAACGATTCTACTGCAACCAAGTTACATTTGGCTTAAAAGCCACAAAGATGAGATCAGAGAGATTAGGGCTCGTACGGATGCATACAGGCATTCGTTTTGCCCTCGTTCTATGTGGCAGTGGAACAGGAAAGCAAGTTACTAGTACTGGTACTGAGTGCCCTCCGCCACACACCTTTCGGTGGATCGTGGAGTATGTCTGTAGAAGTAGAAAAATATAAAAGGAAAATCTAAATTTGGGTAGCTTTGAAACCTTTTTCTCCTGAACGCAAAAGCGTTTCAATTTTTGTAACCACTGCTCGACGTCGCTCGGTGCTGCAGTTATACAAGTGAACTTTATATCTCGACAACAAACTACTCTGAAAAAGGGAAGTAACGTTCTAAATAATGTTTCCAGTACGTTCCGCTCCAAGGGCTTTACGGACGGAATGCTCGAGGTTAAACTACTGCTAGTGGCAATGTAAGCTGCTTAGCAGCGCAAAATTTTTTTCTTCCCGTTGCATGCAGCTCTCAGAGGAGGATTATCTACGGATGCAAAACAACTGCCCCGCTACCGTCGAATAGCGTTCTGTTCCACTGCCGCTACAGTTTGGCCGCGGTCCAACCTTAGAATGGCCCACCAGCACTTCATATCGATGACCCGAAATGATTGTTTTGCAAGCAATCCAGCACACAGTACGTATCATTTGGCAGCGCTGAGATTCTGCCAAATGGCCCCTTAGCACGACTTTGAGGTGTGTAATTACGAAAGTTAAGCTCGAACTGACAAGTGAGTACTAAATAATGTTGTTCTTGGGATTTATAAATTTCAAAACTGTTATATTTCATTGTCGAGAATGCTACACTAATACCTCGTGAGAAATTAGGCACTTAATATGTAAGTAATCTTATTTTGGTGCCTCTGCCACAACTCGTACCTTGGTTAGCAGTTTACAGTGCGGCACCGTCTCAAACGCCTTTCGAAAATTGAGAAATATGCTGTCTGCCTGTTTCCCTTTACCCATAGCTCGCAATATGCCATGAGAGAAAATGGCAAACCGAGTTTCGCGTTCTAAAGCCGTGCTGATGCATGCAAAGAATCTTTTCCGTCTCAAGGAAATTTACTCCCGCAAGACTAAAAGGAAAGATGCAGAATAGGTATGGGAAAAAAGCGTTTCTGAAAAAGAAAAAATTGTTCAAATAAAAAATAAAAAAATCAATTCAAATGTTAGGAAGTTCTTTCTGAAAACATTTGTCGCGAGATTTAGCATTGTATGGGAGTGAAACGTTTATGATAAGCAGTTCAGACAAAAATATGATAGATGCTTTCGAAATGTGGAGCTACAGACGAACGATAAGTGGGTAGATCACGTCACTAATGAGGGTGCTGAACAGAATTGGAGAGAATAGGCGATTCTGGCATATTCTATGAGAAGGGAAAGGTTGGTGGAACACGTTCTGAGGCATATGTAATTGTATACCGAAGAAAGTAATACGTAGATATTACGGCTTCAATTAGACTGTGTTTTGACACGGAAATTTTCAACACTCAAGAAGAAAATTTACAAGGGTAAATACTTTCCGAAGAGCAACATTTTTTTTGTTTTAATTCTACCACCGAGTTGCATTATGCTTTTATTAACAAGGCTTCATCGATTAGTTTTCTGTAATATTACATTACTTTTTTCCTTTCTCACATATTATTGTAGATTTTAAAAATAGTTATTTTTTAATTATAAAATGGAGAGCTACTTACAGTAAAGGATATAATTCATTATTTGAAAACCATACATTTTTTCGTAATGAGGAAAAACGGTTAAAGGCACTACTTTTTCATGTTATCATGGTAAGATTTCAGCTAGTATTTCTGTTATTGCTTTCGTAAATGTTGCTAACTTTACCATTCTTTGTTTTCCCTTGTTTATTTGTGTTTGGTTGACTGCTCTGAAAATTAGAATTAATTGTCCGGCAAAGGGTTCATCGAACCACTTTCGTGGATTATTATTTCGTTTCAATCCCTAACGTCTCGTGGGATAAACGAACACAAAAATCTTTATGTGCGATCTCTTATTTTAACTCAGTTATACTTTGCCTCTGTCTAGGTTGACGTAAAAAAAAAAATGTTTTCCCATTCGGAAAAGAAAATTAAAGATTGAAAGTTCTTGAAAGAATCTCGTTGCAACGAACGATGCTTTCATTATAATAATTCCTCGTGTCCATAAATTCTCTTTCCTGTTTGGCCTTAATACAAAACAAACTACTTCTTCGCATTTCTTGTTGTTGCTGTCCTCCGTATATCTTATCTCGTAAGGATGGCATACTGGACAACTACAGTCTTGGAGACAAGCTTCTTAGTGTTTTGGCCTTGAACAGTGCCAATACAAGTGCTGTGGAAAATGTTCATGAATATCTTTTAGCACTCATGCACATGACCTCACACTTTCTATTATATAGGTACAATAACCACTTTTCACTATACAGTAAATGGTATCATTATCAGAAAACAATATATGATTGCTGCTAAATTCTTTGTGTTTGTGTAAGTGTATGTGTGAAGCAAGAAGAATTGTCGTATTAAGTAGGAGGATTTGTATTGGAGTAAATGGTTGAATTCCTATAGGTGGCCATTTTATCTTCTTATATGATTTTGTTATTGGTTTTTATGTGTTTTTAGAGCTGTTTATACATTGTATATATATTCTTATTCTCAACATATTTTATATTATTCTGGTGTTTATAATTGTTCTTTAGAATACTACAAATATATGAATATTGAGAAGGACATTTTACTATTGAAGATGCAGTATATGGGGAAACATTCTTAGTAGCGACAGGATTCGGTTGTTTAAATATAATTATTGGTTCAATATTTTTATTAATATAAATTTAAATTTAAAATTGAAAGTAATAAATAGCTACATTAACCAAAAGTATTCACTTCTATTGATCGTATAACCGCGGCTGCTAGCACGAAATATGCCAATACTTAATCAATTACTAATTCCAAAATAACTTGATAATTAAATTTAATTACTACAAATAATAAAACATTTATGTGTGTGTGTGTGTGTTTGTGTGTGTGTGTGTGTGTGTGTGTTTGTGTGTATACTTACGAGAGGAATAGGATTTGCGATCATTTTTTGGGATATTTGCTTATTATATAATCAATTAGTGAACATTAACTGATGGTATACCATTGATTATATAATAACCAACATTCCGACCACACATTTCATCCCTCTCTCTCTCTCAATACTGATTTCATCATCTCTTTTCCTCAAATAGGGCAGTATTTTTAATCATGTGATCTCTTTGCAACGTCATACGACATAGTTGTTATTGCACAGATCCATCTTGGTTTTCTCTTTAAATGGCCGGCTTTGTAGAATAATTTTACAGAAACATACCTCATAAATTAGCTGGTAAATATTTGACACCGGCATGCGAAATTTTAATAAAATATTCAAGGTTTACTAAAATTATTACATAAGTTTTAAACTTATTTATTCTACATCCGGCGCTCTCGTCTGTCTTTACGTCTGAGGTAGTTATTTAGGTTCCCCCATCTCTCCTTCCCTTCTCTCTGTACACCTTCTCCTTAATTCTCTCTCTGTCCATCTCTTCCCCCCCCTCCCCCTCTATCTCGCTGTTCACCTCCTCAACTACACTCTCTCTGTTCTTCTCCTCGTAACCCCCTTACTGCTCACCTCCACTTTCCTCTTTCTCTACCAGTCACCTCCTCCTCTCTCTGCAGAACTCCTGCTCCAGTCCGAAAGAACAGCTCCGGCCGCGGTAGCCGAGGGAACTGCGGCGCGCCAGTCACGGTCTGCACGGCCACTACGGTCGGGGGTTCGAATCCCCCCTCGGACATGGATATTTGTGCCGTCCTTACTGTACGTTAGTTCGTAAGTAGTTTGTAAGTTTAGGGACTGATGACCCCGTAATTAAGTCCCATAAGCTATACAAACATTTGAACATTTGGAAAGAACAGGAGCCGAGTGCTGCCGGCATGGTTGCTCAGCGCACGCCCCCTGTAATAATGAGTCAGTTATGAGAGGATCTACATAGGACAAAACGAACCAACGTCCGCAAGGGACAGATCAAACCGGAGGAAAAGAAGAAGAAGGGGAAAAAGTGGCTATGGCGACCGCTGGCCCTAAGCAGGTGACCTGGGTTCCATTCCCGGCCCGGCTCACGTTTTCACTTGTCACTGTTGTTTAATTTGAATGCCCCAATGCAACTACTACTAATTATTTCCTTCCTAATCCTTCTTCCTTCCCCTCCTCAATAAACAATCTGCAAATTCATTTTTATTTAGTAGATGAATATAAATATTTACCCTTCGAAAGCCGCTGAATTACTCATTACTATAGTACTATTAATTGGTCACATATAGAGGATTTCTTTTAATGGCAGTACAGTGGGCTGATTTTTTTGTTTTTAATTTTATATATTGGTTTAATTAATGTTCTTTTGATGGTGTCATTAGTAGCTGCCACGTGGGAGTGGCCGTGCGCTATAAATAGCCTTGCTGCGTCTCCCCCCGCCGGAGGTTAGAGTCCTCCCTCGAGCGTGGGTGTATGTGTGTCGTCCTTAGCTTAAGTGTAACTAGTTCGTAAGTCTAGGGACTGGTGACCTTTTCAGTTTGGTTCCATAGCTTTACAAACATTTGAACATTTTGTACAGAATTACCGAGTATGGGAATATTCACTCCAGTCACTATGCATGTAGGTCCCCTTGTGGTGTTACCCCACATTGTTCCCTATTTTATTTCGGGATTTATTCCATTACATTTTCATTTCTTTTCGCCTGGCCTGCCTTCTGCAGTCCAGACAGTTTTGTTTCGGATAGCTGGCCGCACACGGAAGCGAGCCGAGATGGTTCATATCGGCCGCGCCGGCCGCTGTGGCCGAGGGGATTGAGGCGCTCCAGTCACGGTCCGCACGGCCACTACGGTCGGGGGTTCGAATCCCCCCTTGGGCATGGATATTTGTGCCGTCCTTAGTTGTAAGTAGTTCATAAGTAGTTTGTAAGTTTAGGGACTGATGACCCCGTAGTTAAGTCCCATAGACTTTACAAACATTTGAACATTTTTTTTTCGGCCGTGACATACTGTATGGTGCAGGCAGTACTGTACCGTGGGAAGCATTCGTTCGCTGCGGCAATCAGGGCGGTTCTTCCCGGCCGCTGTCGAGGCGGGAACCATGTGCTTTTCATTTCATTATTTTGCCGATAATATTTTCTGAGACATAACTCCAACCTACCGAAGGATAACGATCGTGTCTTATTAGATTAATTACAATTTCAGATTCATCTAAAAGTGCAGCTTTACCATAAACTAAAAGTTATAGAAAATGATTTCTTATTGACTGATACAAATCAGCCAATCGGGTGAAAGCTTCTAATATCTAGGCGCCAAATCAGAGCGTGGGCTCTGTACCCAGTCTGCGACAGGGCGCAGAACGGTCAACACGTATGTGAAAGGCTAGGGCCACAAAGTGTATAATTAGGCGTAATTAACCGCCAGATAAAGTGATATTAATGAGAAGTATCTGCTCTACAGTGACGAGCAGTCCGTGTGGAGGTTTGGTGCTGATATTGTGTGAATTAGACGAGCTACGGCTCCGAGGATAGTCTGCAAAGGAAAAGAAGTTAATATTGTCATTGCGACACAGTTGATAAATTTAATAATTAACAGATTCAATATTGAGAAGGTTCTCAAAAGATTTAATTACCGAGATATTTCAGAAGTTTGTAAATCTGGTTCCAACGTAGTTAATGAAGTTAATAAACAAAATTGTTCAGAAAGGCCGCTTTCATTTCAAGTAGGCGGAAATATTTTCTCCAGCAACACACGACGAGATTGACATTCCGTCAGAGACCACGGCCGGCGGAGGAAACATCCAATGGGACTTAATCGAGTCTGTACAATCAGGTAAGCAAGCCTGAACGGTGTTTGAACGAGGTAGGAGGAGAGGACCCACACCGCAGAGAGAGAGAGAGAGAGAGAGAGAGAGAGAGAGAGAGAGAGAGAGAGAGAGAGAGAGAGAATGTGTCTGCGTGTAACCCCACTCGGCAAATTAATTCCGAGCTACGGCGGCACTTTCCCGTAGATGGCATCCCGCAAAAACTGTACTGACATTTCATAATTGCCCAGTGAGTAACCGTTACACCCCGCAGTGAAAATAGGAGAAAATTGAAAAACAAAATTGTGAAGATTATGGTATGGTTCATCGAAATAGGTAAAAAACAGCAAATAAACTAGCGATCTTGGCTGAAATAAGTGTATTTTGTATACATTTATTTTCTGACTGATTATAACTGATATAAATTTATAATGGAAGTATAAATATTCTCCTTGGCTAAAACTGAAAATGCAAGCAGCGTGATTTACCTCTTGTGTATTTAATTTAGTGTTTCAATTTATTGTACATTTTGCCAGTAATTTAGGTAAATATTGCGTGTAATGAGCGGTCAAGCTAATGAAAGCTGGTTTGTCTATTTATTGATTTAAGACTTTACGTAATACTAGTTTTTTGGATTTAAATAATGTTGCATTAGTAAGGAAGTGGTTTCAAATGGTCATAATTTACTTATAGAAATATTTAGTTTTAAGAGGTATACGATTTTGGAACGAATGGCGATCGACCAATAAGGAAGTGGCCTAAGGACAGAACTGGTGGGGAGTGTGTGCGCGGAGAAGGAACTGCATGTCTAGTCTTGGCAGACGGAGAACCCTCCTGGATAACAGGAGTGATTGCATCGGGCAAAATGATGAGATCTGCGCAGCACACGGTCGCTTCTCGGGGCACTGAAGTTCGCGACAACAAGTGTACGCCAGTGTAGCTGACATGTGTTTATGTTTTTACACGAGAACATACGAGTGTAGAAATGGTGTTCCGGATACTTAAACTATTTGTTGAAAATTTCCATGTTGAGTGTTCACGGAATAGAGTTGTGTTTCTTAAAGTTATGATTACTTAGTTGGGTGAAAGTGCTAGCAATTTCTTATAGAAGACAATGCAACTGTTTAACCATTTTATTCTGTTTTTGAGTAATAATTTATCTTACCACTCCCAATAAGAAACCAAATTTGATTGAATAAAACTTATTCAGCTAAATCTCTGACTTTCCGTACATCATTTGCAAACGTTTTAATAATACCATTTTTATTAATGAACCATTTATTTTATGTAATATTACTTGTTTGTTTTGTAAACTACAGCCTATGTAGAGAGTGATTTTAACTAAAGATCACAGTAAAAGATAATACCTGCAACCAAGGTAGTTGCTGGGGAATGAAAGCATACATGTACGGTTCCACCCTAAGATAACATGGAGCCAAACGTCTAAATCAGATCGGTACATATCTCAATACACAGGTTCTTACAGGGTATAGTCATATTTGGTTTAATATTAGCTGTGATAAATGCGGTGCAGGAGAAAGCGTAAAATTTGGAACTCTTACGCTAATTACATTCCGTGTTACAACGTGTTGAAAATGGAAAGTTTAATTAGAACCACCTATTATTATAAGGTGATGAGCACGAGTAGGAAAAAGGAGCCGAGGTGCTTTGACACAGTCACGTCGAATAAATACGTGGCAGTAACGTTGGAGAGCAATATGGAATGGAACGAACATAAAAGAAAAAAATTGTGGAAGATGGATGGTCGACGGATTCATTGGGAGAATTTAAGGAATACGTAGTTTATCTGTAAAGGAGAAAATGTATTGAACAATAGTGCCACCTAATATTGAGTAGGGTAGGCGCGACGTTATTTCCGATAAAAACGTACGAGGAAACGAACGGAGGCATCTAACCAGTCTTTTTCCCCCCTATTTGTTTGGGAACGGCATTTTGCTGTTGCAATGGTCTTCAGTCCGGAGACTGGTTTGATGCAGCTCTCCAACCTACTCCATCATGACCAAGCCTCTTCATCGGCTCATAAGAACGGCAACCCACATCCATTTGAATCTGTACTATATGCGTCTCTTGGTCTCCCTCTGCGAATTTTACCCCACACAATTCCCTCCAATGCTAAATTTGGGATACCTCGATGTCTAAGAATGTGTCCTACCAAGCGATCCCTTCTTTTAGTCAATGTATGCCAGAAATTCCTCTACTCGTCAATTCCGTTCAGTACCTCTTCCTTAGTTACGCCATCTTGCAAAAGCCTCTATTCTCTTCCTGTCTAAACTATTTATCGTCCAAGTTTCACTCCCGTAAAAGGCAACACTCCACACAAATGCCTTCAGAAAAATCTGCCTTATACTTTCAAAATGTTCAAATGTCTGTAAATGTATCGGACCAAACTGCGTGGTCATCAGTCCGTAGCTTACGAACTACCTGAACCTAGGTAAACTAACCTAAGGACAAACACACACACCCATGCCCCAGCGAGGACTTGAACCTCCACAGCGAGCAACCGCGCGCTCCGCACTGAGGCGCTTTACACCGCTCGGCTACTCCAGCGCGGCCCTTATCCTTTAATTAATATTCGATGTTAGCAAGTTTCTGGTTTTCAAAAACGCTTTTCTTCCCATTGCCATTCTGCATTTTATATCCTCTGTACTGCGACCGTCATATATTATTTTATTATCCAAGTAACAAAACTCATTTACTACCTTTATTGTTTCGTTACCTAATCTAATTCCTTCACCATCGCTCGATATTCTAGGACTACATTCCATTATCTTTGTTTTGCTCTTGTTAATGTTCATTATATACGCTCTCTTCAACACACTGTTCATTCCTTTCAACTGCTCTTCTAGGTCCTTTGAGAATGACAAAGGAATGGAAAAGACCCTTCAGCACGTACCTTTCGTTGACGTTCTGAGTGTGTATGTAGTTCTGATAGATAGTCCCCGAAATTAAGTAGCCGAGCGGTCTGGAGCGCCACGTTGCAGATCGCACAGCATCCCGCGTTGGAGGTTAGAATCCTCCCTCGGGCATGGATGTTTGTGTTGCCTTAAGTATAAGTTCGTAAGTTTAGGGATTGATGACCCAGCAGTTAAGTCCCATAAGCTTAACAAACATTTGAACATTCAGTAGTTCCCGCATTGACATTTCGAAATAATCGGAAATACTGCAGTAGTCATTGCGAACCCGTAGTGTCAGCATTCAGACGTAAGAGCGCTAAGCCGAAGAATGAGTTGTAAGGCAAGGGTGAAACAGGTTATTACGGTAAAAGGAGCCCCTTTGGAAAAGAAGTTCCCTTTACAAGAGGCGGTGCTTTCTTTTCCCCCTGCCCGATAAATTGGTTGCTTGACCAAGGAATTCAGCTGGCTTTAGCAGAAAGTCTGCTTCGTACAGAAAAAGAGAAATGGAGCTACTCCCATAGAGGCTTTCTTCGGCCATAATTGTGTCAGCACTTTGGCTCAGAAAGCCGTTCTGCGGCCACAAACAAGCCGCCATTACGGGGAAGTAAGGGCAGGAAAGAGCCCGACAGTTCGTCCGCCTCAAACGTGGTTAATTTCTTATATGGATCAGTTAGCGTAGGCCGGAGAGGACGTCTTTGTCAGCTATACAAGACGTGGGCCAATGTGCATTGTGAGGCAGAGACCACTTCACGATAATACTGGGCCTAGCACGTGACTGGAAATCATTCGCATACTGGGTAATGGCGAAATTACTGCCTACGTGGCTCTGTAGACGTAACTTCTCCGATTATCAATATTAAAATGGCGGTTAAAGAGCAATTTACACCTTTAGAAAGTCAATCTTTCGTGATTACAATAATTGAATCGATCGGAGCTGAATGATGTAAAGTCCAAATGTGCATATTTGGGGGTTCTTCAATATCGAGCGTTGTTTGGGCAAGAAGCGTCAAATATTGAAAAGAATTACGTCGCCGTTCGCTTCTACGTTAAACTGGTGCTGCATGTAATGTGTACGAACCAGAAACGCGTTAAGTTACGGGCTTATTACTTTACAGATCTATGCCGCGGAAGCCCATGTAGCAGACTGTGATGAAATTTTGAAAAATGATGGCCATGTTGCTTTGAGAAGACTGGTATATCCACAGAAACTGTAGGGCTCCCAAGAGACAAGAACCAGGCGTTTTCGCACCTAAAATTTAAGCAATTCAAGTACGAGAGCAACAATATTGGAGAGGTTGAAGCGTCCGTTCACTCCTACTCTCCTGTTAAAAAGATTTTCTCTGGGGAAGACAAGGTCGTTGCCTTATCTTACGCACCATGCCGTGTGGAAATGCGTACAAAGACAAGATTCCAAAAAACTTAAAAAAGATGCAAAAATTTCAGAAATAGTAAAATAGTGCCACAGGACGCCATGGAATTTCACGATGTTATTCTAAAATGGCCAAAAAAGAGTACTTCGTGTGAATCTCACCATTCCTAACAATTTCAGTGTGTCTTTGTTTACTCATTTATTTAAATTGGATTCGATCATACTAATAATACTTTTCATAACTAACACTTGTTCATTAATATACATTTTAAAGACTTCAGATCAATATACTTTATTAAATTTATTAATCATTACAGGTATCAAATTCACTAATAATCGCGGAACTGAAAAGCGTTAAGTCCACTTTCTAAAGACAAAAATAAATATGAATTGCACGTTCATCTTGTATTTTCACCAACAAACTTTACATTGTGAGACATTTTGTAGATAAAAGCAGTAATATATATATATATATATATATATATATATATATATATATATATATATATATATATATATATATATATATATATATATTTGGTTCTGGAACATTTATACAGTTATTTGCTTCTTCTGAAAAGTTGTGAAAATGGACTTAATGCCATTTAGCTCCGGCCGTTTCAATTACTGCACTAGAAACCTCTAAAAGCGGCAGATATGAAATATAAACCGAAGGGATATTAATAAAATCATGTGATTGATCTCCTTGCAGCCGTATCTTCTTAGTATGTACTTTCACATCAGCGTCTAACTAAAAAGGGGTTGTATTTGTCTTTTGTCAGATGGCCTCTTGCGCCTCTTTATATTGTATTTTTCTAAAGTGAAGTTGTACTCAAGTTTGATTAAACGGCCATTTATTGTACCTGCTTGGGTGTGTTGTTCTTAGGTTAGTTAATGTAGTTTGTAAGAGACTGATGCTAAACGTTTTTTGGTACCATAGAATTACAAACATTTGAACATTTTGTTGAACATAAAATAACTAAAAAGCTCTTCCTAGTACATGTTACAAGTTTAAAAGTATAATAAAATAAAAACTCTGTATCGCCCACGAAGCTGAAAATTTCTGATTTTAATTCGGTATTTTGCTGTCTCAAATGGCGTTTACTAAGAGCGAGGCATCACTGGGCCACCTTAATAGTTAAAAAGTCATTCTCATTGCCCTCTAATACGGTGTGTGATCACCTCGGACGGCCGACACCTGCAGTATGGCGATCAGCTCTTGAGGGTTATGCGGCACATCACTCATGAAATATGCCTTTAGGTCACGTTGTTCAAGACCCAAGACCTATTTTGACTGGTGATGTGCTTACAACTTGCCTTTATGATGTTGGTTCATCTGAAACATGTCTTACCATGCCTGGACAAGTAAGATTTGATAATGACGCTTTAACGAGTCGAAACTAGTTATCCATGTAAAATCAATAAACGATCTATGACAAATAAAGATCACATAAGAGATTCATAACCATTACATTAAATATCGCTTCCTATAAAACTACCTGAAAAAGATGTAAGGTAATTATAAGAAATACGTCTGTTACAAAAATTCGTCTGGACATATCATGCAGTAAATGGAGGTCAAAAACTGGTATAAATGTGTGTCCATACGTCAGTGTGTTTCAGCCTTACACAAATGCACCAATTAACTATCAGGAAGGTAGAAGGTTTATTGAGGAAACGCCATTCAACGACGGTTCGGAAAGCTACAGGCACCAGCACCTGCAACTAGACATCCTCTCCAGAAACTTGGACGTTCTGTAGCGTCGGTAGATGACTTTTCTTATCGTGTAATTGCGTACTTCTGAAACACACTGACGTATGGAAAACACATACACCTCCGTCTTCATCCATTTACTGCCGGAAGTAAGCGCAGGGCGATATTTTGTGAGAGACATTTTTTATTGCAGGCATGTGTGGAATCACGCTTCCCTGCCCGAGTGCGCGAATTTCGCTTCAGACAGTTTAGACATGGTGTCCCATACATCCTGACCACCCAACGTATCTATGGAACAAGAACAGAGATTGTAAAACGACTTTCACCGGTATCAATGTAAGGCAGGGGCTCATGAATGTAGACTACTGGCCATTAAAATTGCTACACCA
Source organism: Locusta migratoria (assembly GCA_026315105.1). Taxonomy (NCBI): domain Eukaryota; kingdom Metazoa; phylum Arthropoda; class Insecta; order Orthoptera; family Acrididae; genus Locusta; species Locusta migratoria. The sequence continues at coordinate 8,247,455 of CM048750.1, read as the reverse complement.
GGAAGAAATGCAGATGATAAAAGGGTAGTCATTGGACAAATATATTATACTAGAAGTGACATTTGATTACATTTTCACGCAATTTGGGTTCATAGATCCTGAGAAATCAGTACCCTGACCAACCACCTCTGGCCGTAATAACGGCTTTGATACGGCTGGGCATTGAGTCAAACAGAGCTTGGATGGCGTTTACAGGTACAGATGCCCATGTAGCTCCAACACGATACCACAATTCATCAAGAGTAGTGACTGACGCAGTGTGACGAGCAAATTGCTCGGCCACCATTGACCAGACGTTTTCAACTGGTGAGAGATCTGGAGAATGTGCTGGCCAGGGCAGCAGTAGAACATTTTCAGTATCCAGAAAGGCCCATACAGGACGTGCAACATGCGGTCGTGCATTATGCTGTTGAAATGTAGGATTTCGCAGGGATCGAATGAAGGGTAGAGCCACGGGTCGTAACACATCTGAAATGTAACGGCCACTGTTCAAAGTGCCGTCGATGCTAACAAGAGGTGACCGAGACGTGTAACCAATGGCACCCCATATCATCACGCTGGGTGATACGCAATTATGGCGATGACGAATACAGGACTCCAATATGCGTTCACCGCGATGTCGCCAAACACGGATTAGACCATCGTGATGATGTAAACAGAACCTCCATTCACCCGAAAAAATGACATTTTGCTATTCGTGCACCCAGGTTGGTCGTTGCGTACACCATCGCAGGCGCTCCTGTCTGTGATGCAGCGTCAAGGGTAACCGCAGCCATGATCTCCGAGTTGATAGTCCATGCTGTTCAAACGTCGTCGAACTGTTCGTCCAGATAGTTGTCGTCTTGCAAACGTCCCCACCTGTTGACTCAAGGATCGAGACGTGGCTACACGATCCGTTACAGCCAAGCGGATAAGATGCCTGTCATCTGGACTGCTGGTGATACGAGGCCGTTGGGATTCAGCACGGCGTTCCGTATTGCCCTCCTGAATTCATTGATCCCATACTCTGATAACAATCATTGGATCGCGACCAACGCGAGCAGCAATGTCGCGATACGATAAACCGCAATCGCGATAGGCTACAAAGTCGGAAACGTGATGGTACGCATTTCTGCTCCTTACACGAGGCATCACAACAACGTTTCACCAGGCAACGCCGGTCAACTGCTGTTTGTGTATGAGAAATTGGTTGGAAACTTTCCTCATGTCAGCACGTTGTAGGTGTCACCACAGGCGCCAACCTTGTGTGAATGATCTGAAAGCTAATCATATGCATATCGCACCATCTTCTGCCTGTCGATTAAATTTTGCGTATGTAGAACGTCATCTTCGTGGTGTAGCTATTTTAATGAGTGGGAGTATATTTTATCAGCAACTAGCTGCCCGGGTATTTACTTATTTATTCTTGCTATTTTTCAGGTGTACAGTCATTTGTATAATCTCTGTACGTATGTAAAATCTCTTGGGGATACAATTAGTAGTAAAGAAGTAATAGATTAAAACTTGGTGCGTGATGGGGCGGTTTTCCATGAACGTTACTGTTTATCTGCTCATATCTCATGAATTATGTGTCATACTGTGATACAATTTAGAAGTTACGCTCAACTATATGCGTGTATACTGTCTGTAAAATTTCCTGTCGTTACATTTGTAGTGTAGAAATTAAAAATTGTAACGCCATACCGAGAGCCGTAGTTTTACTCCATAAACAGCGGAAAAGTAGTAAGCGAGAAACTTTTTTCCTTTCATCATTTATGGTTGCCAGCGAGAAAAAGTTTAATAAAGGTTTGAAATTATGTTTAAAGTTTGTTGAAAGTCGCTAAGTACTGTCATTCTCATACAGTGTATTTCGAAAGTCTCGCCGCATTATATGGCATTTTTTGGGTTTTTTTTTTCGGTTATGACGTAATACCATTCGAACCATGTGCCGTATGTGATTTTTAACCATGCAGCAAAATGTGTTTCAAATGTTTGTATAGCTTATGGGACTTAACTACAGGGTCATCAGTTCCTAAACTTACAAACTGCTTATGAACTGGCTAATCCTAATTACGGCACAAATATCCATGCCCGAGGGGGGATTCGAACCGCCGACCGTAGTGGCCGTGCAGACTATGACTGGAGCGCCTCAATCCCCTCGGCCACCGCGGCCGGCAATGCAGCAATTGTTACCTCACGGTAAGGAATGTGTTTACCAAACTTGGTTGAAATCGATCCAATGGTTTAGGAGGAAATGAGCAGCATTGTCGCAAAATGCAGAAGTTTTTCTCGCATCTGATTGTTTATGACGTCATATCTCGTGAACTGTATGTCGTATGTGATCCTTACACTTACAGCGACCGTCCTCATGGATTGAAGCTTAAGTGTACAAAATTTCGTAAAGATTGGAACAAAACTGTAGATTTGTATACAACACGTACAAATATACGGACACTCTGCTTTATGTATTAGATCTGTAGCACGACAAATCACATAAATGTAAATAAATATTCCTTGGAATCAAGAGTTGGTATTTTACGCACGTCAATGTTTCTAGTGTGTACAGCTACCGCGGTAGCCAGTTCAACCGCTAGGCCAGTAGGTGCTTGTACGTCGTATCGGCCGCTTCAGACCGGCAAGCAACCTGGGAGTTTGTGTGTGTGTGTGTGAATGGGGGACGGGAGAGGGTGCAATCGACGGGAGAGCACTGAGCGGACGTGCCCAGCGCCCGGTCGGTGCCAGCACTGTTAGCTAAGCTGTCCACGTGGCCAGCGGCAACCCTCGCGCGGCTAACGCGCTTAGCTCGCTCACCTCGGGCGCTCGCTGAAAACCGCGGCGCCGCGCCGCACCGCACAGTGGCCAAAACCCCAAGAGGGCGTTTAATTCACACAAAACTCATCACACGGGGGTTTCTGAGGTCGCTGATTACATATTTAATGGTAAAAATTGACTAAACAAAATGGCGGAGCTAATATTGCAACGTGACCCACGAAAGTTCATAATATTTCATCAATAACAGTGTGTATATAATATTTAGACACTAATAATTAATACACTGCCAACGTGATTTGTTTATTATAACAAAATAACAGCATATTTGTCGAAAATATATCGGAAAAAGTTTCTGCGATACCACACACATTGGAATTCAATAATACAATGAAACAGTCTTCAAAGTCGGTGACAGATCATGGCAAATCATAGTCAGCCTGAGAATTACCACTAACAGTAGGTGCCGGAAATGAAATGGGTGTACTAAGCGATTCGTTGTTTGTTGTAAAGTGGGACTGAACGGTTGAAATTTCTAGGTGTTCAGATAGACAGTAAGCTGTCGTGGAAAGCTCACTTTCAGGATCTTGTTCCAAAACTAAATTCTGCTATATTTACAATTAGAACAATATCGGAAATAAGTCTACTACGCTTACTTTCACTCTTTTATGACGTACGGCGTTATTTTTTGGGGTAACTCGACTGAAACAAAAAGGATAATTTTGGCTCAGAAACGGGCGGTTCGAATGTCGACCCCTTTCCAGCAGTCTACGAATTTTGACACTGGCGTCCCTATACGTTTCTTCTTTAATGTTTGTTGTTAATAATATCAGCTTCTTTCCACGAGTTAATAGCTTTCACTCGGTGAATACTAGACAGAAGTCGAATCTACATTTGCATCACACCACCTTGACACTAGTGCAGAAAGGTGTGTAGTATTCTGCAGCATCCATTTTCAATAAGCTGCCACAAGAACGAAAGAATCGTAGCACTAACCCACACGCTTTCAAATCTAAATTGAAGAGTTACCTCATGGCTCACTCCTTTTATTCTGTCGAGGAACTCTTAGAAAACTGAAACAATTAAGCAGATTGATTTTTTATTGATTTTATCACTTTGTCTTAAGATTTTCGTGTGTATAGGACCACTTAAAAATGTTCTATTACCATTCTCGTGTTAAACTTCATGTATTAACTTGTTCCATGACCATGGAGTCTTATTCTTCAGTTAGGTTCTGCGGAACAGAAAACCATATTATTATTATTATTATAAAATATGCCCTCAGTCCTTTTAATCTTTTCCCACCTTGTTATCAATTTACCAACGATTGAGGGAAGAGAGACTTTCATATCGTCCGGTATCTGTAACGGTCGACCAATTTTCTCGGGAATTTGTTCCTCCAGAAAAGTCATTAATGCAGGTAGACCATCATTCACCCGATGTTTAACAATGCTGAATATTTCTTGCCGAGTGAATTTCACGTACTGACCATCCGAAATTGTATACGAATATTAGAATATCATTAGTAAGACATTAAGTGTACACAAACGCTCAGTTGTCGTAAGCGTGTGGCACGGGAAACATATAGTTCCGTAGCTGACCGCGCCGTGCGCTTCATCGACCATTTGTGCTACGAAATGTCGGCCGCAGGGGGACTTATTAATATTCATTATATAAGAGAAACAGTTGTTTTGGCAGCTGATTCTTGTCAATTCCATTCAATCTATAGTCTGAGAGTTGAAGGAATGAACAAATTTTAGCGTTTTAACGTCCCGTCGACAGCGTGGTCATTAGAGTCGGAGATAGCGCTCGAATTTTTGGGTAAGGATGGGGGAAGTAAATTGGCCGTGCCCTTTGAAAGGAACCATCCCGGCATTTGCCTGGAGTGATTTATGGAAATAACGAAAAAACCTAAATCTGGATGGCCGGAAGTGGGTTTGAACCAACATTCTTCCGAATACGAGTCCAGTGTGTTACCACTGCGCCACCTCGCTTGATTGGGAGTTGAAATTCAGCGGTATATGCTACTTTTGCTCTAGTTGAAAATGCAAGTTGGCAAAGCATACTTGTTTTTCACAGGCATAGCAAATATATAAATAGGATAATCATAAAATTTATAGCGATTTAGTGTACAAACATTTTGTACACACCTGTTACAACAGTTTCCATCTCGTAGAACTGAAGTTCTTCACTCCACTACCAAAATATTGACTCACAAACCGAGAGTAAATGTGGCTTGCTTTCACAGCGCCACGTGTGCTCTCGACGAAGGTCACTTTTGAACTGACGTAACTCGGAGGGTACCGAAGGTGACGAGCTCTCCTTCTCGAATGAGATGCCCCAATCCTTCCCATACCCAACCCACCCATCAAAATTTCACTTTCGGGGTTTTAGCCGCGTTTCGGGTACTCCGTCTTACTGTGCGCCCGTGCCAAACTCCGCTGCCCTCCCTCCCTCCCTCCCTCCGTTCTCCGCCACTCCCCTGTTCTCTGTCCGCTGTTGTGCTGATTGCCCCAGGGCTCACTGTCAAGCAGCGGCATCGTAAAGCCCGTTTTACACGATCCACTTTGTGGTGAACATTGACTACTCCGGCCGCGGTGGAGTAGCCGAGGGGTGTAAAGCGTCTCGCTGCGGAGCGCGCGATTGCTCGCCGTGGAAGTTCGAGTCCTCCCTGGAGCATGGGTGTGTGTTGTCCTTAGGTTAGTTTACCTAGGTTTAAGTAGTTTGTAACCTACGGACTGGTGCCCACGCATTGACTACTACAAGTGCGTGCGCTTTTCGTTCCTTCGCTTAAACCAGCAGCTAACCCCATCGCGAGTGTGTCTGTGACGTCATTGATATACAGGATGGTCGGAAATTCCCGTTACAAACATCTAGGACTTATAGACGGCAGTGTATAGCATTTTGAATAGGAACCCATGTCCGGAAACGTATCGTGTCCCTTCCACGACGGTTTCAGTTCAGATGTGTAGCTCGTCAACGTCCGCTTAGGGACAGACAAACGTCTCAGAGTTTCCTGCCCTGGAATGCAACAATGCCTACTTAGTCTTCCTACGACACGTATTGGACCCGTTCTTGGAAGATGTGCCACTGAATGTTGCAACAGGGTGACACATCTCGGTGTCTGCATGAATCAATATTGTAATGAATTATGTGTAGTTGATCCATACTGAAAATTACTAAAAATTATACTACGTGGAGATCAATAAATTAGCTTTGTTAGTGCGCAATGGTGAGCTCTGTAGCGTACGGCAGGAACAGAAATCTAGAAAATTTTGCAATCTTACTGCAACAACAACAAAACATAAGGGCAAAATACTCGTGAGCTAACAACCTAGGCAGTGAAGAAATGGTGAAAAGTTCTGTACCTGACAGTGTTGGCCCTGTTCTCAAAGGACAATAGTTAAAAAATGAACATTTATCGATTATGCCCAAAAAATTCAATAGTCACATTACGTGTAATATTTGTATTCAACGTTTTGTATACGTTTGTCCAAAATACGTTAATGTAAATCACTATTAAAGCGAAAGTAACCATCAATGCCATGTAGCAGAACAATGGTGTAGCACGTTCTGACAGTAGCAAATAAAAATATTACGCAAAATCTTTTCTCGTCAACTTCTGGGGAATGTCTGTACAAAATTAGCTGTTCTCACACTTGAGCAGATATGAAACAAACCAATAGTCCTGATAGCACGTATTGATGAAGATTAATAACAAAAGAATTGTAAGCATAAAAAAGATATACTTTTGTTTTAATTATGGAAGAATGACACCTAGGTTCACAGAAATGAACATTCTTCACTCCATATCGTTTATGAAACCGATTTCCTACCATGCACTCAATTATAGCCAAGTTAAATTACCTACAGTAGCAAGTCTGCTGTCAATCAAAAATAAATCAATGAAACTAAATAAGTCTACGTTAAACAAAATTTCAAGATTAGTAGTAAGCCAATTCGACACAGGTAACATAAACCATAAAAACCAAGAATGTGCGTATTATTGCGAAGTCGTGCAAAGCGGCAATTTCTAAAAGGGAAATGCGACCCTAGCCACACGAAAGGTATAATTATAAATGTCAAGTAATTGGCGTTAATTACTTATTTTATTATGTTATTTATATTTTTTTCATACTGAAAGGATCATAGTAACTAACAATGTGCCTAACAAAGGTGCGTTAATAATGTTCACAAATCAACTGACGGATTGCCAAAATTCATACTGGAAAGAAAAGAAAAATAAATGAAATAAGGAAAATCCGCGCAATGCAGAAAACATTAAAAATGATTTCGCAAAAAATTAATACCGCAATGATGGATGCCACGGACTGCTTCACCCGCGAGCTCCACTGCGTCAGACTGCGCCAACCTTCAGACCCCCACTCTCACAACCCACTGACTACTGGCCGCCAAAGACAATGTCGCCAACATATAAACGTAAGATAAGAAATTTTCATTCAGTAGCCACCTTAAAATATTCGCCAGGAAATGTGGTTTCAGCATGATGATTCACGACCTCACTTTTCTCTGGCTGTCTGGAGACATCTCAACAGACGATTTGGTGAAAGATGGATAGGTCGTGTGATCCAACCGCGTAGCCGCCACGATCGCCGGAATTAACCCCAATGGACTACTTCTTGTGGAGTCGTATGAAGAGCATAATTTGTGAGACACCTGTACAGACAGAGAAAGATCTACTGCACGAGATCTGGACGCTGCGCAAGACACTGAACAGACACCAGGTGGGATGGAGAGAGTGTACCAGAACAAGCTTCGGAGGTACAGTGTGTGTAACGACGTTGGTGCTCGCCACATCGAGCCGCTGTTGTAATGCATCAGTACGTTGCGGCTGGTGCCGTACATGCTGCGCTCTTGTTGTCGTCGACTAATGTAAACCATAAGGTGTAAATTTGAATGAAAATGTGTAAGTAGTAACGGAACGATTCAGTATTCTTTTCAAATTGATTGCAACGATTGTACTGGATGACGCCTAATTAGATTTCTCAAGTAGGAGTGGATGAGATAATCACCTGGATTGAAACCGTCGTGGAACGGAAACGATACATTTCAGGACATGGGTTCCTGCTCAAAGTGTTATGTGCTCACTACCCTCTACAAGTCGTACATGTTTGTAATGGGAATTTCCAACCACTCTGTATAGATTATGCCGAGTGTGGAGTTATAAATTTTTGAGTTTGCTTCAAAATGCGCACGCGGAATAGCAAATGACAGTAGTGGTGTCTGCTAGCATCGGAAGTTAGGCTATTCTGGTTGATCGCAGTCATATTACAAAAATGCTTTCGCATCTTCTTTAACTTTATTCTGTTGTTTGCTGTCAGCTTTCATCACACCGAAAAATTTGCACCAGCGCCTAATGTTGTTTTTCCACTAGTTTTCTCCTACAAGAGAGAGATGAAATATCTGCTAGCAGAAAAATGTTTTCGTTTTACGGGGAAAAGGCATACACCTGCGTATTTATATATGTGTGTTTTACTGAAATTATTTCAACAGAAGAATCAGAATTATTAGATGAGAAAATGATTTTCGATGTTATTTTGACCGTTAGCAAGAAAACAAGATATGAAAACTAAACTAGGTAGTCGCTTTTTACTTCATTTTTGATATTTTTGATTTTCTTCAGCAAATAAGTAAGTTTTCATAAGCTTGAATAACACTTTTCCTATTATTTATGTTCTCAATTGAGTTCGAAATTTGTGAAATGACATTTGAGGAGAACATCGACTATGAATTACACTTTTCTCATTAATAAACTCAATTACCCTTTTCCTGCTCCTACATAAAAAGTGCCCTCAAACCTCATTTCTTCATTCAGTTGCGAAACTACATAGCAGACAGCTCTACAGTTTTGGTGTTTACGTGTAAACGAAAACGACCATACCAGACAGACGCGACGCAGTACGTTAATAACACTTTAGGGGCGCAATATAACACCCACTCTTCTCGAGTAGTCACTGATCTTAGAAAGTTAGTCGTGTAAAAGGCGCTTTACTGACAAATAGTGAGCCAAATAACAGTGTCATGAGACAAAGCCCTGTCCATGTCTTGCTGAATGCAAAAATAATGTATTGCTTTTGTTATTTGGTGTTTACTTCAAAGACTCGTTTGATCCAGCTTTCCGCGCTGCCCTTTTGCAAGCACCTTAATCTCAGCACAAGTGCTGAAACCGAAACTCATTTGAGTCTGCCTCAACACCCGTATCACACTTTTGATCATTATCCATTACCAAAAAAGGCGATTCTTTGATTTTTCACGACGAAAATGAAGTTCAGTTCAAAATAACTTTAGCCTTTCCTGCTGGAAATAGATCGCGTCAGCATATATTTCATAAGACATAGCACAGATATTAGATTAGATTAATACTTGTTGATTAGATGCAATTTTTGCAACGTACAACTTGTGACGATAGACTTCCGTGGATATAAGTATTTTACTTCAGCACCTCTGTGACTTGTATTTATATGTAAAAAAAGTACAGCGCCATATGTACCTCACAGTTAATAATAAATGGCAGTATTGCAATGACAGTGCTCTGTGCCCTATGATGAGACTTCGAAATCGAACTACGAATTATAACGCTTTGTAACGTGACGTTCCATGTCAAAATCACAAAACTGCAACTCTTTAAATGAGCTTTAATTAAAATTAAATCCGCGTTACGGGAAAAAGTCAAATGTGAACCTGAAATTGACAAAACGCAATTAACTTCATCAGCAAAATAATTCTAGCTGTTACTCGCAATTGGCGCACTATCCTGGTGTGTATTACTAGGAGAATCAGCATCGCATTGCTATCAGTCAGATGAGATTTTTTTATTAAAAAAAATCTTTCATCCCCTGGAGATGGCGAGTTGCAGGAAGCCAATATGTCACGTTCATGCAGTTCTAACACCTTTTATTAAAAATAAAATTGGGTTGCTCATGATGAGAGCCTTTTGTTGTATATTGAAGTACCTTGTTATTGATACTCCTTTCTTCTAAATCTCGGCATTCACCTTAGGGTTGAGAGGAAACCTGCCGTTGGGAAAAACCTCAACTGCTATTTGTGCTCTTATTTATTGGCTTTGCTTCTTCTAGTATTTAAAGTTAGCATTTCCAGTTCTGATTTCAGCCAATAGGTGTTGTATTCTTGTATTGTCGTTAATTTTTATGTTCCTTTTAATTGTGTTATTATGGTTGTATCGCTAGATCATGACAAATGCTTTTGGTCTCTGAACGGTTTCCGTAATGTCGCCATCTTCTAGGGTATTTGATGGAGTAGTTCAGAGGTAGCTTCCAATATGATGTAGGGAGGGAAGTCATAGTTGAATCTCGGGTAGTTAAATGTTGTTGGGTTATGTTTAATTAAATGTTTTGTTGCTCCATTGTACATCAGTCTCTTCAGTCCGAAGTTGCCACTTGTTCCTTCAGTCTCATTATAAGTTCTAGGTATTGAGGATGTCGTGTAGTAGAAAAGTTGGAAGGTAGTATCGTAGATTTACAGCGATGCGTAACATTCTTTGATCTGTAGAAATAATGCTTCTAATATGTGATATTGACATAAGCTAAGCTTGTTATTCGTATTATAGTATGGGGCGTGCAGTAATTTTCGATGTGTAGACGTAATTGGAAGTTCAAAAGCTCGTGTTCTGTGATTTTATGAGCCTTACCACAATGAAATTTTTCTCGGCTCTTTTCACTTTTTCTGTCGTATTTTTCTGCCAGCTTAGGTGGTCATACAGATAGATCCCAAGGTTAACATATGGCATATGAATACGGCTGACCGCTATTCATTTTTGGGACGTTTTGTTTTTGTGGGTTGCGAGTTGTGTTGTGTTTATCTTGACAGAGAGTATAGGAGTGAAACAGTATTGTGGACAGGTGTTTGATGTTTACATTTCGTATATTTGCATGTGTGTGTGTTTGTATGAACGAAAATTTCAGGTGTTTGTTGATATTTAGGTTCTGTTAAAGTTTTTGTGGTGGTGATGATGTACATTAACAGAAGATAGGCGTGTCTGTGTGTACGGAGAGAGAGAGAGAGAGAGAGAGAGAGAGAGAGAGAGAGAGAGAAAGATAGAGAGAGGGTTGTGGTGTCGCACAAGTACAAAGTGCGCGCCACCTACTTTCACCGCGCGCCGCCATGCACGCACGGCGCGGCGTTCTCACGACGACAGCCACGAGCGCCCTCTGCTGCAACCCCGCTCGTGGCCACCACGGAAAGACACCGGTCACTTGGGACTGAGTTAGCAACCAGTTAGGACCTTCGTAATCAGATAGGCACCAGTGAAGACTTTGCTATCGTACAGGCACTAGGCAGGCCTCTAACAACTATGTATCAACATTCTGCAGTACTATGTAAAAGTTAAGTATTGTTACATTCTGTGCAATATATATATCTTTCTAATTTACTCGAGTGTTTATAGTTTCTGGCCTGCTCCCCTCCGTACCTGCACCAGCGTGCTATTTTTGTTCCTGTGTCGGTCTCATTCCACTCGGCCACCGACACCTACGACGAGGCTGGGACACAAAAGCGGCGACGAAGTTGGGACACAAAAGTGGCGACGAGGAGTGATAGACGAACCTTGGACCAGCCCACTTGCAGCAGCCAGACAGCAGCAGTCGGAGCACGCAGAAATTGCTCCCGCCCACCCACCCTTATTATAACAATTTTGGGGAAAGATATTTTGTTACGTGTTTTGTGGACTTTTTTGTTGCAGAGCGTCCTCTTTCATATTGCATTTGTGTTTTGTTATAATTTACTTGTATGCGCGGCGCCTAATCGGTCAGCATGGCCACTACCCCGAACCCAAAATTAATGGAAATTATTCAGTTACAGACGGCGCAAATCACTCAACTACTGCAGGCCGTGTCGCAGTTGACGACACAGGCTGCTCACCAACAACAGCCGTCACATCAGCAGCCCACACCTGCCGCTGCACCGCTTCCTACATTTCGCCAGTACAACGAACATGAGGAAGATTGGAGCGACTATTTCTCACAGTTCCAAGAACTCGTCGCGGCTCATCAAGTTACAGGTCAGAGAGTGAAGAACCTTTTCTTATCGATTGTGGGCCCCCAGACCTTCGTACTATTGCAAAAACTTTTCCCTCTCGCATCTCCTCGTGATGTAGACTTTGAACAAATTGTAGATGCACTGAATGCTCATTATGAGAGACAAGTTCTTGTAGCCGCTGCACGATACCGATTTTTCAGACTTAAAAAATTACCGCAGCAGTCACACCAAGAGTGGATTACGGAATTGAAGGGCTTAACCCGCCAATGTAAATTTACTTGCTCTTGTGGACTTTCTTATAGTGACGTTATGTTGCGAGATGCGATTACGCAGAATATTCAGGACCCCAGAATTAGAGCAGCAATTCTGAAACAGTCTGACCCCTCATTAGACAGTGTACTGCAGCTTATAGATGCGCATGATACTTTTGACTTAGCAGAGGTAGAAATGCAAAGCCACAGTGTAAATTCAGTGCACCGCAACGGACGTTTTCCTAGCCGTAGTTCTCAGTGTAGCACTAGTGATTCTTACAATAGTACAGGCCGTGCTGAACAGACAGTGAACAGTAGCCAGTGTAAAAGTGCGACACAAAGGTCGCCCCGTCGTGTTAGAAACAGTGATTTGAATAACGGGCGCCAACGCTCATTTCAGAAAAATGTACGTAAATCTTGCCCCCAGTGTGTGTCTCGCCACAAGAGTGCTCATTGCCCTAGTCGCAACGCAACCTGTTATTAATGTGGCAAATCGGGACATGTGCAGTCTGTGTGTATGCAAATTAAAAACTCAAAGAACGGTACCGTTAGAAACTGTGCTTCGCAGAGTGCGAGAACAGTTCATTCTGTAAATGTTATACGGGTTGTGGAATTGAACAGTGCTTTCCTTGGATCTCAATTGCAAGAAAGTAGTTCTGCGCCTATGGCAAAACTATATAGTGCACCACGTAGCAAGCGCCGACGAGCGCGTAAAACAGTGCAACGGAAAAGGGTTTGGGACAAGCAAAATGACTATGAACAGTGCATTCCTGTAGTGAAAATAGTGCCTTCTGCAACTGTTCCTTGTAATAGTGCCCAGTACTGTGTAGCTAGTGACAGTAGACATCAAGTAGCTACTCAAAAGTGTAGTGAAGTAGTTAGTGACTCTGTAGTAGCCTCGCATTGCGCGGACGCCGATCCGGCGGTAGTGCCATCTAGTGACAGTGTTGTTAATCCGCTGCGTGCCGAGTCTGCGCCGCTTACTTCACTACGCGGCCCGCGCAAGCGCAGCAAACAAACCGTAGCAGACGTTGCCCACATTCGCGCACCTGTCGTGCGCCAGAAGCACAAACTTTTTGTAAATCTCTCCATAGAAAATAAGACGGTGCAATTTCAGCTTGATACTGGTTCCGCTGTCACATTAATAAATAAAGATACTTATGAACTTCTGGGTTCGCCAAAACTGTCGCCGTCACAGCAAGTGTTAACAGCTTATACAGGTCAAAATATTCCCGTGCTAGGAACGTGTAGCCTGCCCGCCTCTTTTCAAGGTGTAACAAAAACAGTTGCTTTTGTAGTTCTTCAGGCCAAATCGACACAGAACATTTTTGGACTAGATGCTTTTGACTTGTTTGGTTTATCAATTCAAAGAGATGTGCTTCAAATTTCGTCAATAGTGCCTCAGGATAAAATCAATGCATTGTGTGACAAATATAGTGACTTGTTTTCGCCGGAACTAGGTTGTGCAAAAGACTTCGTGGCACATGTAACTTTAAAAGAATCTGCAGTTCCAAAATTTCGTAAAGCTAGACCAGTGCCTATCGCTTTGCGTGATACAGTTGCCGAAGAACTTAAACGTTGGCAAGATAGTGGGGTGATTTCTCCTGTTTCTGCGAGTCAGTGGGCCTCGCCTATAGTAATTATACCCAATCCGTCAGGAAAACTTCGTCTCTGTGCGGACTTCAAATCAACAGTGAACAGTCAAACAATTGTAGACACTTACCCTCTGCCCAGACCTGAGGAACTTATGGACAAATTAGGACAGTCTCGCTTCTTTTCCAAGATTGATTTAGCAGAGGCATACTTAAAGATTCCACTTGATGAAGAGTCAAAAAAGTTTTTCGTCATTAATACTCACACGGGCCTTTTTCAATTTCAACGCCTACCCTTTGGCAGTTCTTCCGCCCCCGCTATTTTTCAGCGCTTTTTGGAACAGCTGACAGTTTCTGTACCGTGTTGCTCGAACTACTTAGATGATATTGTGGTATCCGGACGTACAGTTGAAGAACATTTAGCAAACCTGGAGTGTCTTTTCAAAGTGTTGACTGCAGCAGGTCTACGCTGTAATAAAGCAAAGTGTTCGTTTTTTCAAACTGAAATAGAGTACCTAGGCCATGTGATTAATGCCCAAGGAATTCATCCCTTACAGTCACATCTTCGAGCAATCAAAGACTTGCCTCCTCCTAAGAATGTGCATGAATTGCAAGCAGTAATGGGAAAGCTTAACTATTATTTCAGATTTATTCCCAATGCCTCTCAGATTGCAGCTCCACTGCATCAATTACGTAGGAAGAATGTTCCTTTTGTATGGTCCAAAGATTGTCTAATTATCAGTATGAGATTTTGTACCGACCTACCACTAAACACGCCAACGCGGACACACTTTCCCGACTTCCGGTTGGCCAGGATGTATCATTTGATTCTTCAGAAATGGCATGTTGTCAGATAGACTCCAGAGATGCTTCTGCTGTTGCAGACTTTCCTTTGAACTCTCGTCGGGTTGCACAGGAAACAGCTGCGGATGCAGACCTAAGTATGGTAGCACGTTTTGTTCGCTTTGGTTGGCCTGCCAGAGCCAAAGACATTGATCGGCCTCTGGTTCGACGTTATTTTGCACAACGTCATGCATTATTTTTAAGTCAGGGTGTACTGTTGTTGCATGCCGACAACGACCAAGCAAGAGTGATTGTTCCTCGTTCCCTGCAATGAGAAGTGTTACGCCTCCTGCATCAAGGAGATTGGGGTATTGTTAGGACAAAGCAACTGGTCAGTCGTCATTGTACCTGGGTTGGTATGGACGCTCAGATAGAGAACATGACGTCACAGTGTACTGTTTGTGCGGAGCATCAGGCGGCTCCTCCGCAACGTTTCTCAGACTGGCCACACCCCAAGGGACCATGGCAACGTTTACATATTGACTTTGCCGGACCTTTCTGGAATACGCGCTGGTTAATTGTTGTAGACGCTTTCAGCAAGTTTCCTTTCGTGATTGCCATGAACTCAACGACAGCTTCTAGTACAATCAGTGCCTTAACATCAGTGTTTTGCATCGAAGGCTTGCCTGAAAGTATCGTCAGTGACAATGGACCTCAGTTTGTTAGTGCGGAATTTCAACAGTTTTGTCGTGTGAATGGCATTCAGCATATTACCACTGCACCTTTTCACCCTCAGTCCAATGGTGAAGCAGAATGTTTCGTTCGAACATTCAAGTCTCACATGGAAAAGATGAAAGGTCAGCACTCCAGGCAGCAAGCTCTTCAAATTTTCCTGTCTACGTATCGGTGCATGCCACGTGACGGCCCGTCTCCTGCCGAGCTGCTACACGGCCGCCGTCACCGCACTCTCCTTCACCTGCTGCAGCCTCCCACGCACCGAGTCGGTTCGTATGGCGCTACGCGTTTTCAGGTTTCTACGCCGGTGCTGTACAGGGTGTTTGCTGGTATGAAGAAGACATGGTTGCCAGGCACCATTCAGCGCGTGCTCGGTCGCAATATGTATGTTGTACGTTCTTCCACAGGGTCGGAGCTGCGGCGCCACGCAAACCAATTGCGCTTGCACAGGCCGCGCGATCCTTTCTCCGGTTTCTTGATTCCAGACCCAGTTCACCGCCAGGGAGCACAGCCACATCGCTCGCCGCCGGGCCCAGCTTCCCCGGGCTACGAGCTCCCGATGGATGTAGACACGCCTCCTATGCAGTCGGTCCCTTCGCCTCCGTCGCTGCCTCAGCTGCCAGCGTCAACGAGAGGGACTCCGGGACCGTGCATGCCCCCGCCGCCTGGGCCACGCACCTCAGAAGATGACCTGCTCCCTCTGGGCGGGGGGGGGGTGCGCCCTTCCCCAGGTTTCGGTGGGTTCCCTGGAGGATCGCAAGGCGGATGCTGGGGCGCGGACGGCGTCTCGAACCCAGCCTCAGCTACGACGCCCGTCCCACCAGTAACGCCCCCGCCCAGGCCCTCCTCCCAGTGCCGTCGCCGTGGCCTTCAGCCTTACGCCACGACGGCGCGGCGGTTTGGGGGGGAGGGGTGTGGTGTCGCACAAGTACAAAGTGCGCGCCACCTACTTTCGCCGCGCGCCGCCATGCACGCACGGCGCGGCGTTCTCACGACGACAGCCACGAGCGCCCTCTGCTGCAACCCCGCTCGTGGCCACCACGGAAAGACACCGGTCACTTGGGACTGAGTTAGCAACCAGTTAGGACCTTCGTAATCAGATAGGCACCAGTGAAGACTTTGCTATCGTACAGGCACTAGGCAGGCCTCTAACAACTATGTATCAACATTCTGCAGTACTATGTAAAAGTTAAGTATTGTTACATTCTGTGCAATATATATCTCTTTCTAATTTACTCGAGTGTTTATAGTTTCTGGCTGCTCCCCTCCGTACCTGCACCAGCGTGCTATTTTTGTTCCTGTGTCGGTCTCATTCCACTCGGCCACCGACACCTACGACGAGGCTGGGACACAAAAGCGGCGACGAAGTTGGGACACAAAAAGGGTGAGAGCTAGAGAGAATTAGTGATGAGTGTGGTGGGAAGAAAGTTATTTGTACATCCCCTTTTTGTGGTAAATAGTGTTTTTTTGCAGAGTGAAGTGTATTAATTGAGTACAGGCTATTGATGGTCTTAAGAACTTTTAAGTCATTATCTATATCTGTGGGGAAATGGTTCTCTGATATTCCATGGTCTGCAAAGGTTGAGTGGAATCTATTACTTTTTAATGCTCTTAAATGCTCAGCGTAACTGGTCTTGAAGTTCCTGCACGTTTGGCCCCAATACAAACTGACAGCAGTTGGTGGACAATTGATAGATGCTAGATTGGTCATATTTATCAATATTGGTTGGTTTCTGGCTCATTTTCTTTTGTATTGTGTTATTTGTTTTGAATGCTATGTCGACTCCTCAAGTTGCAAAATATTTCTGTGTCGAAAAGGGCGTGTTGACTTCTTGTGGGATTCCAGTTTGTTTATTTAATTGTTTGTTTGTTCGTTTATAATGATGCTGGTTGAGGCATGACACCAGTAAGCGGCATCGTCTGCATACACACACACACACACACACACACACACACACACACACACACATATATATATATATATATATATATATATATATATATATATATATATATATATATATAATTCCATCTCCTTGGCTTGAGGAAGTCCCAGGTACATAATGAGTACATTAGTGCTCCTTAGGGAACACCTGCATTGGGATGAGGTATGTGGATAGCTGGCTCCCTACCCAGACTTGAACCTTTCTGATAATGTTGGCATTATTTGCACAATATTGCTTGGAAAGTGAATTTTAAACAGCAATCCAGCATACGAAGCCTTGTCGAAAGCGCGTTCAATGTCTAAGAGAAGCGCGGCAGTTGCATCTGCAAGGTTTCAGGCTTCGACAACTTCACTAGTGAGCCTACGTATTGGATCGGCTGTGCCAGGGTGCTTCTGAATCCGACCTGACTAGGTAGACTTATTGGTTCAATGTTCAAATGTTTGTTAAGCTTAAGGGACTTCTCTGCGGGTCATCAGTCCCTAAAATGACGAACTACTTATGAAATAACTTGTAGTAAAGACGACACAAACATCCATGCTTTAGGGGGGATTCGAACCCCCACCGTAGCGGCCGTCAAGGCTGTGACTGGCGCGCCGCAGACCGCTCAGCCACTGCGGCCGGCAGGCTTATAGGCTCCTGCAATGTGTTGTATCCTGTAACTGACAACGGTTTCGAAAGTTTTTCCAATTAGCGGAAGCTGAGTTACTGGGCCTGTACATGTTTGGGTTATTTTTCGGTTGGGTTTAAGGATCATTCTGATATATGCGTGTTTCCATTGCGATGGCACCGTTTTTAGATTTAATGGTGCGTTAAAGAGAGGTTCAAGCGTGCAGGAGTCAGCATTGGCGACATGCTGATCTCTATGTCGTTCTGAATGGCGCTTTGACTGCTCAGACGAATAGAGACTACCTTTCGTTGTGGCCTACACTAGTGCCCCAGGAGATGGGTTCCTTCTGGTAAACAATAACGCTCGTTCCCACATAGCTGCACTGGTGGATAACATTCATGAATCTGAGGGAACTGAACGAATGGAGTGGCCAGCTTGTTCACCGCACTTAAACCCGACTGAACATGTCTGGGAGTGCCCTTTGCAGACGCTTTGCAGCCAGACCAGCACCTCCCAAAATAACTGCAGAGCTGGATATTGCACTCATGGAATCCCTCAAGAGATGATTCATAATCTCACAGGGTCCATGGAACGCAGAGGTGCAACTGTACTGATCGTCCGAGATGATCATACACCCTATTAGAGGGCAATGAGAATGACTTTTTCACTATTTTGGTAGCCCCATGGTGCCATGCAAACCTTAATAGTTGAGATAGCAAAATATCGTACGATATCACACACAGATTACAATTGTAACCAATATCTGAACAAAATACTATAGCATATGTACAGTCCTGGCCATTAAAACTTCTACACCACGAGGATGACGTGCTACAGACGCGAAATTTAACTGACAGTAAGAAAATGCTGTGATATGCTAATGATTAGCTTTTCAGAGCATTCACACAAGGTTGGCACCGGTGGCGGCACTTACAACATGCTAATAAGAGGAAAGTTTCCAACCGATTTCTCACACACAAAACAGCAGTTGACCGGCGTTGCCTGTTGGAACGTTGTTGTGATGCCTCGTGCAAGGAGGAGAAATGCGTACCATCACGTTTCCGACTTTGATAAAGGTCGGTTTGAAGCCTATCGCGATTGCTGTTCATCGTGTCGCGACATTGCTGCTCGTGTTGGTCGCGATCTAATTACTGTTAGGAGAATATGGAATCGGTGGGTTCAGAAGGGCAATACGGAACGCCAACTGCCTCGTATCACTAGCAGTCGAGATGACAGGCATCTTATCCGTATGGGATCGTGAAGCCACGTATCGATCCCTGATTCAACAGATGGGGACGTTTGCAACACAACAACCACCTGCACGAACAGTTCGACGACGTTTGCAGCAGCATGGACTATCAGCTCGGAGACCATGGCTGCGGTTACCCTTGTGCCTGCATCACAAGCAGGAGCGACTGCAGCGGTGTATGCAACGACTGACCTGAATGCACGAATGGCAAAACGTCATTTTTTTCGGATGAATCCAGGTTCTGTTTACAGCATCATGAATGGTCGCATCCGCATTTGTCAACATTGCGGTAAACGCACATTCGTCATCGCCATTCTGGCGTATCACTCGTCGTGATGATATGGGGTGCCATTAGATACACGTCTCGGTCACCTATTTTTCGCATCGACGGCACTTTGAGCAGTGGCCGTTACATTTCAGATGTGTTACGACCCGTGTCTCTACCCTTTATTAGATCCCTGCGAAATCCTGCATTTCAGCAGGATATTGCCGACCGCATGTTGCAGGTCCAGTACGGGCCTTTCTGGATACGGAGAATGCTCGACTGCTGCCCTGTCCAGCTTATTCTCGAGATCTCTCACCAATTGAAAACTTCTGGTCAACGATGGCCGAGCAACTGGCTCGTTACAAGATGCCAGTCACTACTCTTGATTAGCTGTGGTATCGTGTTGAAGCTGCACGGGCATCTGTACCTGTACACTCCATCCAAGCTCTGATTGACTCAATGCCCAGGCGTATCAAAATCGATGCACCCAAATTGCGTGAAAATGTAATCACATGTCAGTTCTAGTATAATATATTTGACCAATGAATACCCGTTTATCATCTGCATTTCTTCTTGGTGTAGCGATTTTAATGGGCAGTAGTGCATTTGAGACAGAAAAATATCGTACTATAGCACATACAGATTACAGATGTAAACAATATCTGAAGAAAATACTGTAGCATATGTGTATTGTGTATTATGTCTCTCCTGATTGCCTAATTGTTCTGAGCAGTGCATTTGAAGTACCCGTACAAGGCGTTCGTTGTGCAGGCCCATTCGGCGTATTTGGGGAAAGCGTTGGCAGCCGTGGCCAATCGGAACTTCCGATCAGTCGGCAAACTCTCGCCCCCCACTCCACCGACTGGAGAGCCACTCCGCTGGAGTGCGAGACGCGTTCAGCCTGAGCCGGCAATTCAGGGTCCGGAATAGCTCCCTGTCGCCCGCTAACGTCTCCTCTCAAAGGCGGGAACAGCCTGCGGAGACGGCGGTCGCCCAGTGCTACCGTAAACACCGCAAGTCTGTCTCAGGTAACTGCGGCGTCGCTTCCTCATACAGTAAATTGTGGAACATTTTGTGTTCTTCTTTTCTGAAGAATTATGTTCTCGATTGTCGGAACCAATGTTCGGTCAGCAGGTTGCTCACATCGAACGTGAGGTCTTGAAGATTTTCACATTGCAGTAAACATTCAATTCATGTTTATTTCGAGAAAATATTCCCAGCAAACAGAGATACTCTCATTTGTAATGGTACTATAATAACAGGCAAAGCGCGACGGTGTATGTTACATAAATCTTCAGCCTGCCGCAGTGGCCCCTCGGTCATGGATGTTTGTGCCGTGATTAGTGTAAACTAGTTCATCAATAGTTTGTAAGTTTAGGGACTAATGACCCCGTAGTTAAGTCCCATAAGTCCAATCAACGTTTGAACATTTGAACATAAATCTTCTGTTTTTCCAACTAGCCAGTTGTTATATACAGAAGAGGAAATGTGTTTCATTTCATGGTAATTTCAATGTTATTTCCTTCAAATATCAGTGTTAATTTTTATGAGTTCCGATTTCTTTTTATTTATTTATTTTATTATTTATTATTTATTATTATTATTATTTGCTTCTCTCGATGCTATTTCCAGCCAAGTTCGCTTTTTGCCCATTTATGTACCATATTCGGGTAATAATCGTTTTATGTATAATTATTACTCCTTTTTCGGTGTATTTTTTCCAGTTTTGGTGCTATTTTTGCCTGTTTTTGCATTATTTTTGCCAAATCATCTGTTTTTATCGACTTTGTGTTATTTTGGCCAATTATGCGTAACTTTTACTGATTTTAGTATTATTTTTTGCCATTTCAGTGTAGTCATAGTTAAGTTTCGTTTTTTTGACAATTCTGTTGTTATTTTGCTCCAGTTTCCATATATTTTGCCATTTACGTATTTATTTTTATTTTTGCTGTTTCTTTCCATCTCTGGCTTTATATTTTTCCTTTTTTTCGTGAAATTCTTTGGTTTTATTTATAAAATTCACATTCTTTTCTAATTCTTGTTTTCAGCCAATTTTCATGTTTTCCTAATAAGTTTAGTGCTTTTTCTGCAGTTTATCTCTGTGTGTTTTTTGGTAGTTTTGATATTAACCTTTCATGTATGTTAACTTTTTGCTTCACTCGACATTTATTTCCGGAATCGAAATTCAATGTTCTTGATAAACCTTATTTTTTGGTCAAATTCGGTGAGTTTTTACCACATTTACTGTTTCCTGATGATTAAGGTATGTTTACTGTCAAATTATGTTTCTTGTAAATTTCAGTATTTTTTGGCAGTTACACCATAATTCGTTACACGATACATGAACTGTCACTTTTAGATTCTACAGACACACAGCTTCGAGAAAAAGTGTGGCAGCATGAAGTATCAAACCTGCACGAAACAGTTACGATTATTCGATAAATTTTGTCTTTAGAGTTATAAAACGTTTTGTAAGGGACAATAGAAGATATCCAAATAATGGCCGATTTCACACTACTTCTCTAAATACTGCCAATATTGCGTTACTTTTGGAGTTATCGTTTCAGCGAACCTATCTTGTGCTTAGTTATGTTGGAACTCGTAATTTCAGTGGTTGGAATTTGTGTGTTTCATCTGTGTATGTTTATTGTGCATGTGAGAATGTTATCTAAACGTTCAAAATGTTTGTTAAGCTTAAGGGACTTAACTGCGGGGTCATCCGTCCCTAAACGTACAAACTACTTATGAACTAACTAAGACTAAAGACGGCACAAATATCCATGCCCGAGGGGGGATTCGAAACCCCGACCGTAGAGGACGTGCAGACCGTGACTGGAGCGCCTCAGTCACCTTGGCCACCGCGGCCGGCTATCTAAACGTTTGCGGGAAGAGAGTGGTGAAACCGCTTACAGTCCAGATTAAGTCTGATCTGCACACCAACTCTCATCGTTAACTGAGCAGTTAGATTCGATGTGGAGTTAGTGTGCCTAACCACATCCCAAAAACGACTGTTTTGAGTATCTCTGCCATGTGGGCTGACAACGAAGTTAATATGCATAGGTTGCTGCTTTGTACGATATACATGATGTAACATAATCAGCAACATAAAATCATATCAAAAAATGTCCAGTCTCTATTGCAATATTTTATTATCCAATAACGCGTTTCGCGCTGTTAGCGCATCGTCAGACTGGAAAAAGACAAATGTTTTGTTACAGTCCGTGTACCTGGCGGGCAGCGAATCTAATGTGGCTAAGGTGAGTAAATTTGAAAATTCAGACTTACTTGGGTGGAGATGGAGCCACAGAGCTATCTATAGCTGTGTAGGAGGAGTCTTAATAATTGTTGTCATTGGGCGCCTGCAAAGAGGTAAACGTACAAAGTACGTAAGGGTTATTTGAACTAGAATGACTAGGGACTAAAGGGGTGTGGTATGGAAATTAATGGAACGCTTTATATGATAAAATTCACCATAGCAGCAGAGAAGTCGCTGTCGCGGCAGGTCCACGTTTACAACTGGTAGTATTTTTAATAACTGCGGAACATATGCGACCGTTAAACAGAGCGGTATGGGCAGAGTTTTAGTGTACCATCATCGAAAATATTGCGGTGATAAATGGTCCATGCGTGAGATTCTTCCAAATCTTAAGAGCTGCCACAGACTTCAGTATGAAATATTAGTTGGTACAATAGAACTTGAGGTATAAAATTTTCGATTACATGGATAGTTGAGCATGCCTTTTGAGGTAGCCAAATTTGTAACTGCTGACATGTAATGACATCAAGTGCATACTGTCTTCCAGGGTCGATTACCCTAATACTGACAATAATCTTGTTCATTCCTCTAGATTATTCTCTCTGGGATCATCTCAGAAGTTAAATGTACGGCCCTTCCTGCAGCAGCGAAATGTACAGTCTTCCCAAGGATACATGGTTGTTGGAAAGATTTCGCAACTAACTGTGGAGGCCAGCTCTGTATGATATACGAAAGTCGCATATGTATTGTGTGAGGGTGTAGTAAAAATTTACTACAACCTGTTTTTGTCTTGCTTTAACTGTTTATGTTAAGCTTGAAGCTGTGGGAAGCTAGTAAAGTCGCAGTGACACAATGTATAGTGCTGGCAAAGCCGATAGCAACAAATCGTAGGTTGTGTTGTAGGTAATTTAGTTTATGAATGTATTTTATATACACGTCATTCACTGATATTTCTGTTTCACAAGACAACATAAAATTCTTTCCATCTTCATATAATTTCACTATCACACACCGACATCTCCAAGACTGTGCTCTAGATATTGAGATGGTTTAAGTTACCAGAGATAAACACAAACGGGTAAATGCCTGTGAATTGCTTATTCTCTTTGCAGTTATTCCAGAGAAGGAGATCCATTTCACTGTACTATGTACTATGTTTGTAAGGCTTATGGGACTTAACTACGGGGTCATCAGTCCCTAAACTTACAAACTACTTATGAACTAACTAAGACTAAGGACGGCACAAATATCCATGCCCGAGGGGGGATTCGAACCCCCGACCGCAGTGGCCGTGCTGACCGTGACTGGAGCGCCTCTGTCACCTCGGCCACCGCTGCCGGCAAGATCCATTTCAAGTAGTAACGTCACGAACCATACAGACACGATTTAGCAAGCTCGACGATAGCTCTCGAGAACAGTAGTAGTGCGTTCACAAAGGAGGGTCAGAGCGAGATTGACAATGACTGACACTGCTGGAGTAGTGGTTCCTGCTAACGAGAGGCGTCAGTGACGTCAAACACTGCAGTAGCATTTGGGTCTAAGCTTAACAGTTGCCACTGAATACGGGATTTGTTATTGCAGTGACCAGTGACATTTACATCTAAATAGTGCGATGCGCCACAGGCTCTGATTGTTGTTGACCAGAAGCTTCTGTCAACTGTACAAACGCGCTTTATACTGAATGAGGCCTGTCAGTGCCAGTGGGTATGCAGGGCGAAAGGAAACCCTTAGAACTCTGGTACTTGCTTCTGTTGTGGCAATATTGAATTCTTAGCATTTTTCTAATGCTTAGAACTAACCTTCAATGCAGTGGTTAGTTTGAATTCCAGTAAATAGGTTAATCAGCCCCCTAGCAATCTCTGAGACTTTCGCTACCAGTATCCTTATTCCAAAATTTGCGCCTATCGCAGGTTCCATGTAGCAGTATCTGGCGCTGATTAATGAAATCAACAAGGTCATCTGAAACAGCCGTGCTGATCACCTGAGCCAGATTCGTGTGTCAGATGTGTGTTTTTTGAGGTTCCTGCTACGTATCTTCAAAAAAATGTTCAAATATCTGTAAATCTATCGGACCAAACTGCGTGGTCATCAGTCCGTAGCTTACAAACTACTTAAGCGTAGGTAAACTAACCTACGGACAAACACACACACCCATGCCCCAGGGAGGACTCGAACCTCCACGGCGAGCAACCGCGCGCTCCGCAGCGAGGTGCTTTTGACCGCTCGGCTACTCCACCGCGGCTACGTATCTTCACTATGTAGTACTGCTAAATAAGAGAAAATAGGAGCCTGATGCAATATACTTGCAGTACCACATGGCACAACTACAAATTTACTCCACAAGCTCTCAGATGGTATATGACACACAGAAGAAGTGTCTCTAGCATTCTTCCCGCTTTCATTCGTGAACAGTGCACTGGAGAACTTTCTGGGTAAGAATCTGACGTAGAATCTCGTTTTTTCTTCAAGTCTGTGGTCTTAGAGTTCTGCCGAGAATTTTACAAGTTCGAAATGTGCCAACAAAACATCGGATTGTACATTTCTAGGGCCTCCTCGTGAGACATTTGAAGGAGGGAGCGCTTTGTTCGTTGTCTCTCATGGGAGAGTAGGCCCACGGAATATTAACACTACACTGCCTAGTGGTGCCAACATGTTGTCTTTTCACACTGGTGCTGTAAGACCAACTCTGTCACGCTTTCGCGTTTGCCAAACAAAACTATAGCGAAATGCATTAATTATCTTTTTGAATTGTTTCTGGTACATATTGAAGACTTACAAGCAATATTTAGATAACTATCGAAACAGAATTTTAGAAGCCTCCTGTTCGTTGTATGGATGACACTCTCTGGCGACTTTTCCTATGAGTTTGTCTGGAAGTTCTTTGTCCTATGGTTAGATCCATGTGGTCGTCCCACGTTACTTTGGCCTCAGCGTATAGTCCTTGTTATGTAATGAGTTTGATTGATTTCTACGATTATTTGGTGAGCATGAAATCATATAGTGATGAGTCATGCTATTTATGCATTATCTTAAATTTGGTAGAGGATCAACTCCCAATGCCTTTCCGTATTTCGCTACGGTTAGATTTCAGTTCAACGCTCAGTGCCTGTTCTCACTTATAAGGATAATGCCAAGATCGCAATTTGTGTCTTTTACTTATTCACGACGACCTGTTTGAAGACACTGTGGTGTTATCAACTGGTCTCCTACAACTGGCATTAAACAGCTTATTATAGTGCTCCACATAAAATCTGGTAGGTTTACTGGACGATAGATATATATAAAATCATGTGCTGGTGCATAATCAGGTATAAAATGGATGGCTGGTCAAAAATAAAACAGTAAAATATACATAAGATAATAACCACCAAAGCGCACATGTCTTTTTTTTTATTTTTTAATGGAGATTCTAACCAACATGTGCACTATGGTGGATACTATTTTATGTATATTTTATTGTTTTAATTTTGACCAGTCATCCATTTTATATCTGACTATCCACCAGCACTATCCACCATCTGACTATCCACCAGCACATAATTATCATCCAGTACACTTACCAGATTTTATGTGGAGCTCTATAATAAGCAGTTTAATGCCGATTGTAGGAGACCAGATGATGACACCATAGAGTGTCTAAACCAGTCGTTTTGAAGAAATATAAGATACAATTGCAATCTTGGCATCTATCCTTCTACTTATATAATAAGATTTCTCCCTAAGATGAGTAAAGTAAGTGTTCTCACTTAGTTCCTGAATATTTCGTACAGCCTCCAGATGCACTTTCATGAAGACATCCTCTAGGGATGTTAAGATTCAAGCTTGCTGTTAAAAAGATGGTTCATAATTTAAAAAAATCATCATCACTTAGTATGTCACTGAAATCAATAGTAAGTGCATAAAGTCGTGTGGATGCCTGTATAGAATCTAATAGTGGCGGGAGAAAAATGCCAACATCTCGTTTAGATCGAAATATTCAGTGTTAACATATTTACCGAAATGTAACATAATACTGGGAGCACACACGCCGAATTCACACGAGGCTCTTTCTGTCGAATTACTACGACCCGGAGTGGCTGAAAATTTAAGCCAATAAAGTCAGACGGGAGTGCGAAGCGAATTACCGCAACAATGGCCGGGTAGGCAGGCACCAGGGACGACTTTCCGCCAATTGAGGCCGAAATTTAATTTGCGCCCTGGTCGGGGAAACGAGAGAGGTAGGCATCCGCGCGCGGCACAGGGAGAGAGGCCCCTGGTTGGAGAAAGGAATAGGCAGAGGTGCGAAGCACAGCGGGCCCTGCCGGGGAGAGGGATAGGCAACCGGGTGAAGCACGTAGCAGCTTCTGGCCAGCCGGAACTGGGAGATGAAAAGGCACGCAGTGGCAGCGCTGCTACAAACCTACCACTCCACATGTCGCTCAGATACGACACGTGCCCACGTTCGCACGTGAGGTCCTACCAGAGAGACAGACTAACACAGAGAGGCAACACCGTTGCCAGAGTGAAGCAATTTGACAACCGCCCGTCATGTTATCGGAAGTGCAGAGACGGGCGTGGTATATGCCAGTAGCTTAAACATATCAGACGGTGTGATGTAGATAATCTGCAGTATTAAGTTGTCTGAAGATGGCCTAAGAAGCCAAAAGCTAGATCAGAACAAAATAAATATTATTGTGCAACAAATATATAGTGTACACGGTTATTTAATATGTCTATATTCCATAAATAACTGATGGAAGAGTCCATAAATATGTATTCTTAATGCCTCATTTCCTTTCCTACACAATTCTGCCCACAACAGACAGGGGAACTCCCCCATCGTAATAATCCTCTCATGTATTAATGAATTCATAGAGATGGGCCCAAAGAGGGGAAGGAGGAGATGGGGAGAGAGTTGGGGAAGGAAGAGAAGCAGAGAGAGAGGGAGGAGAGATTGATTGTGAGCTCATGGAATTAATAAATACGCAGGCTGCAGCGCGTTTTCACTTAGTGTAACATAAAAGAATGAAAGAAAGTTAAAAACTTAGGCTAATGGCAAGTAAATTTCCAATGGATTCCGAAACAACCTGGGCGGAACTGCAAAGAACTTTAGAAATCGGAATTGCAGGTGAAGGTTGTTTTGAGAAGGAGGCTGCCATCGGCCTACAGTCTCAGTCCCCCGCTCCCCGCCCCCGCGTCTCAAGTTGTCGGCCCGAATCTCGCCTCGTGAGTGGGGGTGGGGGCGCATCTGGCGCCGGCAGACTTTAATGTCGGCGATAAAGCCGGGCTGACGCTGGCGCTGGCGCTAAGCAAACTTCTGGCCGCGGCGCGGTGCGATGCGATGCGATCCCAGCGCCCATAAATCGCAGGCCGTCAATCGCGAACAATGCCGCCGCGGAATCCAGAAAAGTCGCCAGGAAACTCGTCCAGGGGCGATGGCTGCACGTGACGAACGGCCGGCCACAGCGACTCGTTTCTTCATTCACGCGTCCGTCTCTGCGCTCAGTCCATCATCCTGCTTACAGGAGATACACTGCCAGCCGAAAAGTCCGGCGTCCGAGCGAAGAGGAGACGAGAAGTGAAGCCGCGTGTCGGCATCTTCACACTTACAATTTAACAGACAAGCTGGCAGCCATCTGCACTGACTCGCCGAAAACTCAGTTTAGGACAGATTTTGTTTTTATTTATTGGTAATTTCGGTTCCCCCTAATAAGCAGCAGTGAGCGTTTGAACTTACATTTGCAGATCTCAGCTGAGCGATACTTAGCTTATATTTAACAACAAGTTTCTTTCAACCTCCTCATTAGTTATGTGATCAACCTATTTAAACTTCAACAGTCACCTGATGTAACAAATTTCGAAAGCTTCTAGAATTTTTATGTAGATGTCCTTCTTGTACATGATTCACTTCCATTCAAGACTACATTCAGAAATATGCCTTCCAAAAATACTTCCTAAGAAATTAATATTCGATATCAGATATGCTTTTCTTCCCATAGCCCACATGGAAATAAAATTGTTCAAATTCAAATGTTTGTAAAGATTATCGGATTTAACTTGCAAACTACTTATGAACTAGCTTATGCTACAGACAGCAAAAACATCCATACCCGAAGAGGGATTCGAACCCCCGACGAGAAACGGCCTCGCGTATCGGAGCATAGCGCCTCAATGCGCTCGGCCGCTCCGTCGTGGCGGCAGCAGTGCGCAGGCTGCTCCTCAGGTAAGAGGTTTACATAGTGTATCTACATCTACATCTACATCTACATCTACATAGATACTCCGTAAATCACATTTAAGTGTCTGGCAAAGTGTTCATTAACCAATTTCACAACTTTTCTCTACCGATCCATTCTCCAATAGCGCGCGGAAAGAAAGAACACATAAATCGTTCCGTTTTCGATCTGATTTTTTTGCGATGGTCATGTATCCCTAAGTATGTGGATGCTACCAAAATATTTTCACATTCATAAGTAAAAGTCGGTGATTGAAACTTCGCAAACAGATCACGCCGCAATGAATAACGTCTTTCTTTTAATGATTTCCACCCCAATTCGTGCAACATTTCCGTGACAGTCTAAGGGAGCTATTCAGATTGTCTCCTAAATCGTTAATATACACAAGGAAGAGTAGGGGACCTATAATGCTTCCCTGTAGAACGCCAACTATCACTTTTGTTTTATTCGATGACTTACTGTCAATTACAACGAACTGTGTCCTTTCTGATAGGAAATCGTGAATCCAATCGCACAATTGTACAGACATTCCATAAGCACACAATTTCAGTAGAAGCCGCTTATAGGGTACAGTGTCAAAAGCCTTCCGGAAATCCAGAAATATGTAATCGATTTGAGATCCCTTGTCGATGGCACTTAACACTTCATGTGAATAAAGGGCACCTGTGTTTCTCAAGAGCGATACTTTTTGAATCCGCATAGACAAGTATATGCCATAATAATAAAAGGAAGATTGATCAAAAAATTGTGAATATGTCTGATAGGTCACAAGATGTGGTGAGGGAGTGGAAAACACAAATAACCGGATGGGGAAGGAAGGAAAGACTGTGCCAAGACGTTCAACTGAAACGTGAAATCACAACATCAATTTATTAATCTTAAGAGAGAAAACAGTAGAAATGATAAGGTTCTCTGGACCAATATGACTAAGAGAGGGACAAGCCCAAGACACTATACAATAACAAGATACTTTAAATTATTTAACAAAACTGTGCATCGATTAACGATAAACAGTTTCAAACGATAAATTAACTGTCTCAACTTGTCTGCCATAAACAATTTAAAATGTTGAAAAATTTACTCAGAACCAAATCAATATGCATTAAAATATCTCTGATTTATTTAGCACCAATCAATGATTAGCAGTTTAAAAAGATACATCAAGATTTGTCTGGCACAAACAATATGTGACATTAAGAAATTTGTTAAATGCCAGACAATATACAGTACTTTAGTAAAGCTGTGCATCAATTAACAGTAAACAATTTCAAAACAAACGTGCCCATTAATTAAAAATGAACTGAAAATGAGACAAGCTTCCACAAAATCCTGAAAGCCACATGTCTTTAAGCAGTCAGATTTAGAAATCAGTTAGAATGTCTCATGCCGGCAGAATAGCTGGCGTAATTTTCTAAGAAACAACAACAAGAGTATAAGTGGCTTGAAGCCTTTACCAAAGTCAGTTTCGCTCGATGAAACAGGGGTGACACACTTACAAAATCAAAATAAGGCAAACAAATTTGAAAAAGATACCTTCAGAATAACAATTATAATGAAGTGTAACACAACTGAGTGTAACACGTTTAAAGCAGGTTGGGTATGCCTCGATAAAGCTCTGCAGGCAACACGTGTCTCTGACTAGTTGGTTTTAGAAATCAGTTTTGATAATTAAGCTGCACGAGCACAGCGCAATGTCTAGGAAGGCCCACAAACAAAGAGGTGACTCCCAAAAAAATTTATAGGATGTGGAAAAGAAAGTTTACGGGACGAGCAGTGCAAGAAGGGAACTTCAGCCCTCATACACGGAACAACAAGCAAAAAAATTTATTTGTCTGATTACATCTACGGGTAGGAACTCACCCAGCAGAATGAAAGAATTCAAAAAATGTTCAAATGTCTGTCAATCTATCGGACCAAACTGCGGGTCATTAGTCCGTAGCTTACAAACTACTTAAATCTAGGTAAACTAACCAAAGGACAAACACGCACACCCATGCTCCAGGGAGGACTCGAACCTCCACGGCGAGCAACCGCTCGCTCCGCAGCGAGACGCCTTAGACCGCTCGGCTACTCCACCGCGGCCAAGGAAAGAACTGTGCCAGATAACATACGACCGGCTCCCCGGACAGTTGACGAGGATACGGAAGGGCACTAACCAGGCTTCCCCAGTGACACTTAGCAATATTTAAATTTCAGAAGGTAACGCCTCACCAAAGGCAAGCGCCAAACGATCCCATTAACACGAAGAGAAGAGCGGAAGCTCAGTTGCAAAAAATGTTCAAATGTTTATAGAGCTTATGGGACTTAATACGGTGCCATCAGTCCCTAAATAATAAGAAATGTGAAGTCGTACACATGAGCACGAAAAGAAATACGTTAAACTTTGTTTACAAGATAAATCAATCAAAAGTGCAGGCCGTAAACTCCACAAAATACCTAGGAATTACTATTACTTCAGACTTAAATTGGTAAGAACACGTAGGTAATGTCGTGGCAAAGGCGAACCAGAAACTGCGTTTTATTGGCAGAACCCTTAAAACATGCAACAGAACTACTAAAGAAACTGCATACACTACGTTTGTCCGTCCTTTTTTTGAGTATTGCTGCCCCGTGTGGGATTCTTATCAGGTGGGTTTGACGGAGGACATCGACAGAGTCCAAAGAAGGGCAGCTCGTTTCGTATTGTCACGATACAGGGGAGGCAGCGTTACGGAAATGATATAGGATCTGGGATGGGAATCATTAGAACAACGGCGCTTATCGCTGCGGCGTGGGCTACTTACGAAACTCATATCGCCAACATTCTCCTCCGAATGCGAAAATATATTGTTGACTCCCACTTACATAGGTAGAAATGATCATCAGAATAAAACACGAGAAATCGGAGCTCGAACGGAGAGATTCAGGTGTTCTTTCTTCCCGCGCGCTATTCGAGAATGGAATGGGAGATAAATAGTATAATGGTGGTTCGTGGAGCCCTCTGCCAGACAAATGTCATTTGCAGGGTATCCCATGTAGATGTAGAAACTTACAAACTACTCCTGAATGAGCTAATATTAAGGACGGCACAAATATCCATGCCCGCGGGGGGATACGAGCCCCCGACCGTAGTGGCCGTGCAGAACGTGACTGACGCGCCGCAGACAGCTCGACCACTACGGCCGGCAGAATATTCGTTCGAGAGAAGGCTTGATCCAAGGACCTCTCGATCTGCAGTTCCTCTCACTAGCCACCAGGCCACAGCTCTTCCACAGTTGCAGAAGCAAAAAACCAGGACATAGACGCAAGACGTAGAAGAAGACAACCCCTGGAGTGGACTGTCAACCCAAACAAAGCACACACACACAAGAGGAAGCTAACACAACTTCAATAAACACCAAGACAAACCACTCATAATTGTACTGGCTCCCGAGTGTCCAACATACCAAAAGGAGAAATACTGACAGACCATCCAGTAAGTTGGAAAGGTCTAATAAATGCCAAGAGTGCCCAGAAATCCGGAGAGATCAGATGCAGACTTCACGAGAATAACTTCTCGAGAGGCACGGCTCCGGGGCACAGGGTTGCGCCCGAAGTAACGGTTGATGTACGTAAACTGCCGGTGATGCACTCACCGCCCCTCCGAGTTGAAAATACAATTTTCTTTGTGAGGCAATGGATGAATTAAACAAAAGGATGCGATCGTTAGGCGTCTTCTTTGAATTAACAAAAGGGGCCAGTGTGTTGATCACAAAATATTAGTGCACAAGTTGGGCAATTATGGAATAAGAGTTCACCTCTTACTTTGAGAACAGACAGAAGAAGGTAATTCTCCGCGGTATACAGAATTGCAACGGCGTGCAGCTGCAGTGGGACGCAGTCAAGTTGGAAGGCTAGTGGTGCGAGTTGGGGGCTGCCCCAGGGATCAGTACTGGGACCGCCATTGTTTCTTATTTATGTAAACAACTTACCTTGTGCTATCACACGTGATTCTAACATATTTCTGTTTGCTGATGAGATCCGATTGATAATGAAAGGTGTGCAGTATTGACACAATATCAAACAACGCATTTCAAGACGTAATTTTAGGGACTGTATAAAATAATTTTTTTGTTAAGTCACAGTAATACGGAGTTTTTTTCAGTTTCTGACAGAAAATTCATCAAAAACTGACATTTTGATTACACGGGACAGGCATGTGATTAACGTGACTGAACAGTTCCTAGGCGTTCAGAGATTATGCTTTTATGTGAAGCCCATGTTCGGGATAATGTTAAAAATTAATTGCTGCATGATTTATTGTTTAGACAGTATCTGAAGTAAGTAATAGTTCACTACTGAAAGTAGTTGCTTTTCTTCAGATTTGCTTATGACGTATGGTATTATTTCTTTGGCGTCACCCTTCCGATTCGTAAAGGTGGTGGAAACGTCTGGTTCGAGCTATATGTGGTTTAAGCGCGTGATCCTCTTAGTTCACTAACCCAGGAATCCTGACACCAGCTTCTCTATACTAATTTTCTTTAACGCTGTTTGTTGTCAACCATGTCAAACGATTCCCAATAGTTAGTCGCTTTCACTCATTTAATATTAACCAGGAATCCAACCTACATTTGGATCAGAGATCCGTGAAACTTTTGCAGACAGCCATACATTATTCTGCTGAATCCATTTTCGATTAGCTGCATATCTTAGCAGTATGCCATGCATTAAACAGAAGAGTTTGTCATGACATTGTGTTCTGTCGAGGAACTGCTGTAAAAATTAAAAACTGATTTCTGTGGTATGTTATGCTTTATGCTTACTTAATCCTGCAGCTTGTAGTCTGCATAGGATTTCAATATGTTTCGTTGTATGTATCTGTCTCCCATTGAGACTGACTCAATTGCCGACTAACATAAAATTCTTCATATGGGTGTCAATATTTTGCTCTTCAACAAAAACTACACAAAGGAGACGAACGATCTCTCTGTGTTGTTTTAGTAGTAGAAAGTCTCTTGTTGTACACCTTAGCAAGTCCGTGTCAATAGCTTTAAAAGGGGGGAAGATATAGTGGGTGAAAGTTGTCAGCTTACATAAACTTCTGACTGAAGTCTAGCGATGACGTTTGACACTATAATAGCAAAGAGGTTATATACAGCAAAACGCGATGGAAATTCTTCAGTTGTTTTTCTGCAACAATTGTACGAATAAAGAAAAATAAGTGCAAATTGCAGTTTGAAAATTAAAAGTACCAAGAAAATTGGCAAAGCGTAAGAAAGAAATTTCGCGTTCTTCATCCGTTTCTAAAACACAGAAAACGGCGGTGAAAAGTGTGTCTACAGACGATAAAAACTTGAAATTTGTAGACGTTGTTTATCTTACACTGGAGGAATCAGTGATTTTTCAAATCAAATGTTTGTTAAGCTTATGGGACAACTGCGGGGTCATCAGACCCTAAACTTACAAACTACTTAGAAACTTATACTAAAGATAGTACAAGCGTCAATGCTCAAGGGGGAATTCGAACCTCCGACGGGGAATGGCCTCGCGTATCGGAGCATAACGCCTCAATGCGCTCAGCCACTCCTCCGCGGCAGCTATTTTTCGATATTCCCATCTCTAAGGGGGTGAATAGGGGATGAACGGTTTTTTGAATATACGTTGATATTAAGGCAATTTTGAAGCAAATAATATAAAACTTCGAATTTAGATTTTTTATTGGAATTTTAGAAACAGGTGATTCGATAGTTTTTGAAATTCAACCATTAAGCGGGTGAAATACGGGAAATCTTTTAAGGGTGCTAGTAAGACTATTTTGTTGCTAGAAATGCGACAAATATTGATTTGGAACAGTGGTTTCAATTTTTACAAAATATGTTTAGGTATGTTTTGAATTCAGCCATTAAAGGTGCTCAAAAGCATTTTTAAAGCTAAATCTATGAAAATTTATGTTTACAAGTAGAAACAACCAATGCAGACCACACGCCTGCGAAACAGCGGGAATTAAGCAAGTGTATATAGTTGACACCAGGATCCATTATGAAGAGATGCAGTGACACGGCCTATGATGTGGGCAGCTGGAGCCAAGCCATCACACGTGTCTCGCCACCATGGGACGGGCTGGCAGACGTGTGTAGAACCTCATCCACACAGCCACGTGTGTGACCGGAAAACAAAACACGCCGACACTTTTGTGTACCCGGGGGACCGCCAGCATACACATACGAGCTTCCACTCCTGATTGAATGCCGCTGTTTAACTATCAGAAACCAAACACTGCCACACGCGAGTTTTGTTTACATTCTACCCACACAGTGTGCAGTAATGAGCCATTGGCGGGGAGGACCTCAGCCACATAGTAATGACGTATACCAAGTACATGTCCGCACAAGTGTTCCTGTGTACGAAACTGGTACCTCCTCCTCAAACGTAATGCGGTGGCATTACTTCACTGATTTGATTACTAAAAGCATAGTTTGCTCGCGAACTATAAAAATGCCACAGGTGTCTCCCTTTAATTTATGAGTTGCAGTCTTCATATGCTACTAGTCCAAATCGAAACTGGTGGTGTAATTTTGTATTTTTTTCCCTCAAGTACTTTTCCTTCTACTTCAGCCTTTAATTGTTCTATCGTGCAATTTATGACAGTTTCATTGTAAACATGTTAAATATGTTTGGCTGTATAGTGTCTGTTGTTTCGTGTTTCAAATTTTTCTTTGAAAATATATAATTTTTGAAGAGCACGTTGCAAGGCATCGCGAATATGCTCAATAAAGTTCACTTCAGACGCATTTGGTTCCCAGCAGAGGTGATTAAACTCTGACGAGTGTTCCTGTAGACACTCCATAGCAATTTTGGACGTTTGAAGGGTCGCATTTTCCTGCTGGAACTGCAAAACTTGGCCGGAGTTGACATTGAACACGAATGGATGCAAGTGATAGCCAGGATGCATACATGTCTGTTGTCAGAGTCGCCATCACCGCCTTGAACAGACCTTTTGCTGAGAGGCAGGGTCCACGGATTTGTGAGATTGTCTCCACACCCGTACGCATCCATCCCCTCGATACATTTGGGATCTAGGCTCTTAAGACTAGTCATTATGTTTCCAGTAATCAACATTCCCGTATCATTGTTTAAGGGCCCACGCGTGGCGTAAGTTCTTGTATCGTGCGTTCAGGAAGGATACACCAGAAGGCCTTAGACTCAGAAAGCCAAAAGCGATGATGATTCTTTTAATGTTTCCCTGGCTGACACCGTATCTGAGATTCGCCTAATATATATATATATATATATATATATATATATACAGGAATTGCTCGTTTAAATATACAAGATTTTTTAAAAATAGAATGGCAATCATTTGACTGTGTATAATTTCTTTTTGTGCGACACTCGAAAATTGCTAATACAGTCGAAATCACGATTGTTAATAAAAAAAAAGTGATTGATGTCAGTCAAATGGTCAAATTCAAGATAACTGAGGTCCCCACAAAGTGACACTCATTATGCCGTTTGTCTTAAGAAAGAAGCTAAATGATTGTTTTCTACCACTGGCTATTTATTTCATTAAAAACTTTATTAGCTGTTTTGTAAATCTTTTTTTCCGAGAGGAGTAAATGAATCGTCTATCGAAACCGTATAAATATTTATACCCTATTTTAAGGTGAAGTTTTCGATACGCGATATGCTGGGGACGTGGAATATAAATAGAACAGGTCACAGTACCCGGCTCCTTGGAAACTTCCTGTGATTATTAATCCACTTGTGAAACGGAAACCATTTACGTCCTTATAAGGTCAGAAATTTGACCATGTTTATGTGGCATTACCTCTCAAGAGAACACTTTTCATCAATAACTTGCTGCCATGCCTGTCCATATTGGACATGTTATTTTTCAGCTCTGTATATTAGATATCATACTTACAAGACAATACTGATGACGATAAACAATCAGCGGACTTACAATTACAGAAGCATTTAGGTTAAAAAACTACTCTGTTGCATTCATAAATTGGTTTCAATAAAACATTTATATATTCAGTATCAGCACCAAGATTTAAAAAGAAGGAAAAAAAGAAGTCTGCTCATAGGCAAGGAAACCAACTCAAATTTAAAACTAGCGGCACAGTGGCTATACAGGTGATATACACAAGATGAAACTACAACAGTAAATGAATTAATTGAATAAAACACCAATGCATGGTCAAAACCAACGATTAGTAGATCTGTTCATTTTCAAAACCACATTGCTGAAATATGCTGCCTGCTCGTGTCTTTTGCTGTAACTCTAATAATTATGTAGTGAAGTAAAAGTACGAATACTGTAATCATCTACTGAGTCTGTTTTCGTATTACCGAAGGCGGCCAGTCTGCGCGCTTTCAGAGGACAGTTGGGTGTTCAGTGATCGATAATGCTGTGTTATTCATGACTACAAATAACAAAGACCTTCGGCAAATGGGCTGTTAAATATTGCAGCACTGCCCGGGTAAACGGTACGGAATTAGTTTACGTTGTTTCACAAGAGGCTTTGGAGAAATTCAGGAAACAAAATTCATGAAAGTTAGTGACTTTCGCTTTAAACATTTACGTGGGAACTGCACCAGCTGCTACTGATTCGACAGTTTCATACTTGTTTACACTTCGTAGATTCTAAAATTTCTTCTAGCTTATTACACTGACGATGATCGGGTTTATACAGATCATTACTGAATTGGTACAGGGCTCAGAAACGCAATTATTGAGGTAACTGAAATATTGTGTGAAATATGATCCTTTTCAAAGTTCAACGTTTTTGTCCCTCAATTCCATTCGCTCACTTATCGATCAAAATCCAGTTTCACTTAAACAATTGTCTTAACTACAAATAGAACAGGAAATTACGCTGCGGATTTTAGACTCAACAGTCAATCCGCGAAATCATTACTTTGTTTACCTGTTAGTAAAAAATGAATTAATGAATGTTTTGAGAAACTTTTGCTCTGACCAGTGGTAAAATAAAAAGATTTTTGTTGCACATGGAAATGTACAATCATCATTGCACAAATATTACAGTTCTAAACCGAATTTTTTGGTTTCTTGGACTTTTTGTTGCAAGGTCCGCCCTCTTAGCGGAGAAAGAAAAATTTCGTTTTCAATTTAAAAAGTTTAAATGGTTTCAACATGAAATCAGTAAAAGTAGAATCTTATGTTAAGTTTAAGGTGATAAGTCAAGTATTTGAATTAGAAACTGTATGGTTGTCTTGAAGCAGACTGAGCACAAAATTCAAATTGTCGTTACCCATTAAGCATCCATTATGACTTACAACAAACTTCAGATACAATTTTGATCGTTTACGGTACATTTCCTCGCTGACTTCACCTATAAAATGAACAATGTTCATTGCTTACTACATTTTCATTGTTCGTGTGGTCAAAATTCAGCATCTGCCGTGATATTTTATTACTTTCTAACTAGTTAGGCTGTGTCCTGCGTGAGCGACAAAAGCGAGCGACAGCGGGCGAAATTCAGGTATGCCACACCGCAACTACAAGCAGCAACATGGCCGGGTGTCCTTACGTTAGCTCGACAACTTCTCGCTACAAGATGGTCGCTAGAACCGATCAGGTGTATCTGAAATTTGGCGCCTGTAAACCGTAGAATAATTATAGCTCCAGATTAAGGCAATAAAGTTTTATTTAGGAAATAAGGCGTAAAAAGAGTGCTCTCCATTAAATTTACAAAGCGAGGAATGTCTGTGGACTATTTTACTCATAACTTCAAATACCAAAATAGACTAAGAAGATCATCAGAAAAATTCTTCGAAAATACAACGACCGGCAAGTAGACAAATTTTCGAGCTTTTCTTTTGTAACTACAACCGTCAACAACTGAATAACTACGACAGTAAATCATTTAATTCTGGACGGATATGATAACTGTTGGCGTAGCATTAGGGTAGCGACTTGTGATACCAAGTCGTAATTTTTGAGGTCGATGGTTCGCTTTCCGTTGCATCTTATATTTTAATTCCTGTAACTACAACCTCTTCACCTTTTATTTGCGCAGAGTTTTACGTATTCTCTTTACAAAGCACCACAAAGTTTTTACCAATATAGTTAATCTTTATTGCAAACACACGAATCCCATTGTAGGCCTACCGAACACATTAAATTCCTACTGAAACATTACATCAAGACACATTATTCAGATACGTAATTTTACACGCATCTCGTTTTTTCATCCTAGTGTCATGTCTCTCTCTGGAGTAAGTTTGTTCTTACTACAAATGCATAAGGCACACAAATGCGAGTAATTGTTCAAACGACGTTCATCATGGT
The DNA here is from genome assembly GCA_026315105.1 of Locusta migratoria. Classification (NCBI taxonomy): domain Eukaryota; kingdom Metazoa; phylum Arthropoda; class Insecta; order Orthoptera; family Acrididae; genus Locusta; species Locusta migratoria. The sequence continues at coordinate 8,208,517 of CM048750.1, read as the reverse complement.
GTAAATCAAACTAGTACTCAGAATAAAAATACAGAAGACTGATATATTAGAAAAAAAATAACTTCAGTCCAAAAGAAAATTGACGAGATAGTTATTTTAGGACACTTCTTATCTAAATCAAAATTCTTCATTATATGTACAACTTCAATTTTATATGTTATTTCAAAAACAGTTGCGGTTTCATACATTTCAGAGATTATTAGCTCTGACAGCCATTATAACCTCTACAAGAAGACGATTCTCAACCACCTCGACACTTTGTGTAGCGCGGGCGACAGGGGCAAGGTTCAAACTGATCTGAATCTCAAACGTCGCCCGCTGTCGTGTTTGACGAGCAGCGCTGCAGATGTCGCTTACGTAGGACGGACTCTTCACTACTGTTGTGAAATCCACTGGAATTTAAAGTCGAGGAAATATTCCCAGTTAATATTGCCGGCAATATTCCCAAAACACATAAATTCCCAGGAATTTATGATTAATTAGCCACATAGCTCAATAAGACTTAATTACTAGGTTTAAGGCAGTAATTATACAGTTAAATAAAGCACAAAAACTGAAATATATTTAAGAAAAAATTACAACTAAATAAATTTCTTGGGAATTTATAGTTTTAAAAAAGAAATCGCTCAAAATAGTAGGTCAGTGTGGTAATTGTGTTATTAAAACAAATACTCTTATACGTTGAAAAACATATTATAATTGAATAAAAAGTGCAGAAAAATAACCGTAATGCAAAATGTTTCAAAAATCAAAACAACTAACAGGCAAAAGGTTTAATACAGCAACTTTTCGTATTCAGTATTTTTTTTAAGTCCATTAGTCACTATCACTATTAACGTACATTAAATCCTCATCAACTCCAAAAAAGTCATTATCGATCTCATCATCTTATCCAGTCCCAGGGACTTCTTCGTGTTCTTCCTGTCCTCCTGCTTTCCCGCTAGACAAGCGAGTTAGAACTAGTTAGTGAGCACGAGAAATAATTTAAACCACGTGATGGAAAATGCGCGCAATTAAAGTAGCTTTTTTATTTTAATACTTTTTTATTTTAGCATTCCTACTTTCTATTTTAACATATCAATAAAATATTTGGATAGGTTAAGGTTTAATTGGACCTGGAATTAACCTCCTTGTTTGAAATACACACTTTTTTATTTTTAGTATTTTAAATATAAAAGAATTAGCCATAGAACTACCAAGCATCGAAATTTACGATTCTTACGTGTTTTAGAACAGTCAACCTCGAAATAATTAACCTTTAGAAAAACTGAATTTATAATATTGATATGCCATCTACTGAATAGCTACTAAGTACTACAATACAAACGGAGGTTTGTTTATTCAATTTGTCAAGTTTTCTGTCGTTATTAGTCATATTTTAAACTAAAGTTTAAAATTAACTGGTGCGACATTTGTAAACGTTAGTCAATGAAAATGGCATTTCGGGGAAAAGATTATGCAAATAAACAGGCCGAGATTTATGATTTACTTGAAAATGCAAGTTGTTTTATTAACAAAGAACATTGTAAAACATTAGTTAAAGATTCTAAAACTGAAATTGATAGCGATATTTTATAATTCATTGCAGGAATTGAGGAGTCTTTGAATTCTGAAATTGAAACACCTCTAGTCCTTCGTTTGGGAAAATTAAAAAGTGATACAGATGACGGCCGGTTGAGAATTACGCCTCAAATGTTCAAATGTTTGTAGAGCTTATGGGACTTGACTACGGGGTCATCAGTCCCTAAACTTACAAACTACTTAATATACTTACAACTAAGGACGGCACAAATATCCATGCCCGAGGGGGGATTCGAACCCCCGACCGTAGTGGCCGTGCGGAACGTGACTGGCGCGCCTCAATCCCCTCGGCCACCGCGGCCGGCTAGGAAACAAGTGACGACAGACGAGGGGGAAATTGATGTTCTTGCTGCTGTTGCAGTTAATCCGCATGTCAGCTCCTGCGCAATCGCACGAGGAAGTGGCATGAGTCAGGCAAGTGGCCTACGCATTCTCCATCGATATAGGTTCCATCCCTATCACATCTCTGTCCATCCAGAACTGCATGGAAACGTTTTTGAGAATCGTGTATCATGTATCTTGTTTAGTGATGGAGCCACATTTACCAATCATGGCCAGGTAAACTGCAGAAACATGCACTATTGGTCTGCTGACAATCTCTCTTGGCTTCGACAGGTGGACCGTCAGCATCCATGAAGTGTAAACGTGTGTTGTGGCATAGTGAACCAGCAGCTCATAGGCCGTACTTCATAGACGAAACACTGACCGCGCACAAGTATCGCAACATAACAGACCATCTTCCACGGATCCTAGAAGACGTTCCTCTGCAGACTAGGAGGGATCTATGGTACCAACATGACGGCTGTCCAGACCACAGTGCAAGAATTACTACAGCATGTCTTCATGAACTGTTCCCAAATAAATGTATTGGACGCAGAGGACCTGCACCTTGCCCCGCCCGTTCCCCGGATTTGACGCCTGTAGACTTTTCTCTGTGAGGAAAGCTGAAAGATGCAGTCTACAAGGACACACCAACCACACCTGATGATACGTAACGACGTATTACTGCAGCCTGCTCGGACACATCCGCTGAAATGCTAGCACGTGTGCAGCGGTCGTTCCATACCAGACTGACAGCGTGTATTTCTGCTGCCGGTGGTCATTTTGAACACAACCTGTGATGGTCAATTGCCGCGTTACTGATTGGAATCCACATAACAAGTGAATAGACTTGTGTTGTCCTTTAGTGTGTGTTACCACAGGTTTTGTGCAAGTGACTGTGTGGAAACGTTTCTAAAGACGATATCTCGTAAACGACTTGCACTAGTATCCTGCAAGAAACACTACTGATATTCCAGTGCACTCTACTCTTAGTTTATTAATATCTACAGGCATTGTTCCATTTAAAAAACTATACGTTTGAATAAAAATACACTTTCTAAGTAATACTACCATGTGTTTGTTGGCTAAAAATACTAGCCCCTGACTACCAATCCATTCTGTGAAAACCGCAAATCAATCGCACTTTTCGTTTCCGCAATATATGCGGTGCAAGTTGTAACGATACTGCTGGCCCCCTCATCTCAATGTTATCGTACGATACCGTCTGCCTGGTCCTCTCATCTCAATGTCATCCTACGATACCGTCTGCGCTGGATGCGGAATCGTGTGGTTCAGTAGCGATAAATGTTGCGTGTGAAGTTAAAAACGAAATAGCCAGCTTAGGAATCAGTTCAGGACAGTGTCTCGGTGATACTTTGAAACAAGTGATAGATTTCATTAATTAAGAGATTCACATATTTTCTTTCCAGACAGTTCTATAAACAATAGTTGCATCATTATATGTTATTTCAAGACTTAAACAGACTAAATGTAAAATCTTTTGTAAAAAACAAAAAGAAATGAAAATTAATAGCATTGTATATATGTTAGGCTCATAAACTAGTTGTGTTGACCAGCTAATTGTGTTATTTCAACTATTACATTAATTATCAACATTAAGTTCTTTGTATATATTGACTGATGCGAGATATGGAGTAGATTTTGTAAATGGCCATGAGATTTGATAGTTCAATATATGTTAGGAACATGTATCATGTATTCATTAACAAATTAATTGACATTTATCATTATTATTTCTTGTGAAACAAATAGTACCGCGATTTCGTCTTGAAAATATTTACGCCATTCAAAGTTATTGCATGTATAGTTTTCGTTTTATATTGTGTTTATTCTTGTGTACATGAAATGTTTTCTTTGTGTGTTTGTTCATTGTAAATCAGTATATTCAATTGTTATAAACAATGCGTAATGTAATGGCATTATTGTGAATGTTATATATTTGCCTCACCGCCTTGCGTGAGGGGAGTTCGAGTTTCAGTCGTTTGTCAAGTGCACTGGAATCCATGTCACTCTGTGTTTTGATATGGGAGTACTACCGTTCTGATGCTTTGTAAATGTGTTGTTGTTAAAATGTTTGGTGCAGACGAAGTTTCTCATTAAAGAAGAAGTAAAAAAATTGTACATATAGAGTATTTATTTCTACCACGACGCCCCAGGAGAATAATGTTGCAGCGAGCAGAACCCCCATACATCGTAATATTAAAAAGCTGAGTATCGGTAGAATAAACTCTAATTTACTTAAAATATATTAAAACATATTATAAAGTGTTGGGTGATTCAACCTGTATATCACCGTACTGAAAATACAACGGAGATATGGCGTCATTGATAACGAGCTGCATGAAACGCATGCTTTTGCTTAAAATGGAGTGGAAGTTAACCGTTTTTACTGGCATCAGACGGTGAATTATAGGGGAAGACCACATGACCGACCACTGCCGGGGCTGCAGCTATAATTAGGTTATATATCGTTGGCAGCTCGTAATTGTTTGATACCCACGTTCGTCTGTTACAGCTGCTAGATCAGAAAGCTGACGTTGTTCCCGGCGCCCACGTCGCCTCCTCGGTTAGGGAGGGGAACCTATTTCGCAGCGATGACTCAGCGTTCCTCGCCTTGAGACCGGAGCGGCAGTGCTTTGTCTCTGGTAATGGGGGCTCAGAGGGCAGCCCCAATGGGCCGTCTTGACCGCTACAGAAGCCTCACGTAATTACTGGGCCTGTGTCTGAGTGGTAGGCTCGTAATGCGTTTCATGGATTTACGCAGTACAACACTTTCTCAGGCATTCGTCATCATAAAATAAAGGCTCTGCCTTGTCGATTTAGCCACATCCCTCTCTCCATTGTCATCCTCCTCAATTCTTCATACGATTTTATCCCCATATCTTCTTTGATGTTATTAAAATACGTTGCTCTTGGCCTGCCTCTTGGTTTTTTCCCCTAAAACGTTTCCTTCAAATACATTCTTTAGGAACTGGTTGTCTCTCGTTATGTGCCCAAAATGGAGTACAGACGACTAAGAAATGAGATTGACAGGAAGTGCAAAATGGCTAAGCAGGAGTGGCTAGAAGCCAAATGCAGATCTGTAGAAGAATGTAGAAATAGGGGAAAAATAGATACAGCCTACGGGAAAATAAAAGAAACATTTGGAGATAAGAAAAACAGCTCTATGAATATCAAGGACTCTCATGGAAAACCAGTTCTCAGCAAAGAGTGAAAGCTGAAATGTGGAAAGAGTACAAAGGAAATGAACTTAGAGACGATGTTGAAGGAACGGAAGAGGAAATAGATCAAGATGAAATAGGAGATACTATACTGAGAGATGAATTTGACAGAGCCCTGAAAGACCTAGGTCGGAACAAGGCCCCAGGAGTAGATTACATACACTCAGACCTATTAAAGTCTCTGGGAGAGCCATCCATGACAAAACTATTTGAACTGGTGTGTAGGATGTATGAGACAGGCGAAATACCCTCAGACTTTAAGAAAAATGTAATAATCCCCATTCCAAAGAAAGCAGGCGCAAACAGGTGTGAAAATTACAGAACCATCAGTTTGATAAGTCATAGTTGCAAAATTTTAACACGAATTATCTACAGGAGAATGGAAAAGCTAGTAGAAGCTGACCTCGGGGAAGATCAGTTTGGATTTAGGAGGAATGTAGGAACCCGGGAGGCAATACTCACTTTACGTTTTATCTTAGAAGATAGATTAAGGAAAGGCAAACCTACATTTTTAGCTTTTGTAGATTTGGAGATAGCTTTTGACAATGTTAACTGGAATACACTCTTTCAAATTCTGAAATCAGCAGAGGTAAAATACAGGGAAAGGAGAGTTATTTACAACTTGTACAAAAGTCGGACCGCAGTTATTAGACTCGAAGGGCATGAAAGGGAAGCATCAGTTGGGAAGGGAGTAAGACAGGGTTGTAGCCTTTCTCCGATGCTATTTAATTTGTACATCGAGCAGGCGGTGAAGGAAAGCAAGGAAAAATTTGGAATAGGGATTAAAGTTCAGGGGGAAGAAATAAAAACATTGCGTTTTGCTGATGACATTGTAATTCTGTTAGTGACAGCAAAGGACTGGAAGAACAGTTGAATGGAATGGAGAGTGTGTTGAAGAGAGCGTATAAAATGAACATTAAAAAGAACAAAACAAAAATAATGGAATGCGGTCTTAGAAAATCAGGTGATGCTGAAGAAATGAAATTAGGTAACGAAACAATGAAGGTGGTAGATGAGTTTTTTTTACTTGGGTAGTAAAATAACATGCGATGATAGCAGTACAGAGAATATAAAATGCAGTATGGCAATGGGAAGAACAGCATATTTGAAAAAGAGAAATTTGCTGACATCGAATATTAATGTAAGTGTAAGGAAGTCTTTTCTGAAGGCATTTGTGTGGAGTGTTGCCTTGTACGGGAGTGAAACATGGACGATAAGCAGTGCGGGCAGGAAGAGGATAGAGGCTTTTGAAATGTGGTGCTACAGAAGAATGCTGAAGATTAGGTGGGTAGATCGCATAACTAATGAAGAGGTACTGAACAGAATTGGGGAGGACAGGAATTTTTGACATAACCTGACTAAAAGAAGGGATCGCTTGGTAGGACACATTCTTAGACACAGGGGAATCGTAAATTTAGTATTGGAGGGAAGTGTGTGAAGTAAAAATCGCAGAGGGAGACCAAGAGACGCGTATAGTAAGCAGATTCAAGTGGATGTGGGTTGCCGTTCTTATGAGTAGATGAAAAGGCTTGCTCAGGATAGAGTAGGGTGGAGAGCTGCATCAAACCAGTCACCGGACTGAAGACCATAACACACACACACACACACACACACACACACACACACATACACATATAATTTAGCAGAGTTGTACACCACCGGTTAGTATATGAAAATTAGAAAATTGATCCGTGTGCCTAATTATCTTAATCTGGTGGAAAAGCTATCGGTAATGAAGCCGATGATGTAGCGGAGGCTATAACCGGAACGTTGCTGCACCTCTTTGGTAGACAACAGCGATCGATAGGAATAAAGAAAGTGGAAGATAAAATTTGGAATAAAGTTATTAATGTTTAAATGAAGAAAAATGCGGAACAAACGGGACACCTGGTTTAATTTGGAAAAGTGAATAACTTATTGATTTACGGTCGCCAGCTCGTTGTACGAGCAAACAATTTGGTGGGATCTCAATAATAGCAAAGTTAATTAACAACGTGAAAAATTACGTAAATTTGGGGTGGGCAGAAAATCAGAGCATGTGCGTCAAATTCGGTACAAAAGACACTGACAATATAGTAATTACTGAGAAACAGTTCACTAACACAGGGTTCAATGAAAGACAGCGAAATGCAAGCCATAGCCACGCAAATGCAACATGCAGCAGATCATGCAAAACTCTCACCTTAATACTTGCTATTTACAGCTTTAAATAATTAATTGTTTATATAAGTACCAGAAATTATTCAACAGCGAGTATGCCATGTGCTTCAGCAATAATTAAGTTGTAACTGAACTATTAACTGCAAGGTTAAAAATTAATTAATGACTTGTCGTGATAACGCAGATTATTTAGAAAAGAACAATTTAACCTTCTGATTAACTTTTACTCTTTCTTTAACCAGGAATTATTAGCATTTCAAACACTTGCAAATAATCACTATTTTCACTAATCAGTACTTGCAAGTTAAAACTTTACCTCAAAATAATATGCAGTGGAAAACAATTAATCTTTTGCACTGTTATTGAAATATCTCTTGAAAGTTAATCTAGCAGTTTCGTTCAACTTAGCAAACCTACTGATCAGCAACACTGGCATAAGCTACATTTAGTAATACTTTTCTGAACACATTTTTTTATCAACGACTGTCACATTGTCTTTAATGACTTTGATTTTTAGTTTTCTATAACTTTGTGAATATCCTCGGAAAAACAACGGATGAGGAAGAAACCTGTTTGGACAATGATTATGGGTAATGATTTTTAAACACAGGTTTTCAAATAACAGTGTTCACCATTGAACAAATATCACTAATACGCTGGTTAGCTGTACATGCTAAGACAAACAGGACAGATCTTACTGAATTTGATGTGCGACGTGGTGCTGCTGATTGAAGACTGTTGGCACTTAACAATTGGCAAACACAGGCTCTTTCTGGCGACGAATGTTAATTACAATTTAGGGCGCACAGCATTCCTCTTGATGCATTTATTAATTATTTGAGGTGTGGCCGTATGAATAAATAATATTGCCTCTTCGCCGTCTACGGCACTAGTGCCGATCCAACACGCATCCTCCTTCACGTACTTTTGCCGTACACCACTGAGCGCACTAATGCGTCTGTCCTCCGCTACTTCTCAACAACGACTCCCCCTCTCTCTCGCTGTGAGCCTCTCCGCTACCAGCGATAAAAAAACTCCCTACTCAAAGATGATTCTATACAATAGCAAAGCCATTGCTAACGCAGCGTGTCTACTACATTTACAATATTTATGACATATATGGAAATTAGCAGGACAACGCAAATATATTACAGAAACAAAATATACAAATACATAATAAATTACAAAAAATACAAATAATGAGGAAAAATACATAAAACATGGTTTTATATATCACTCTGTACGCACACATGACTGGAAAGCACCGTTGGTCACTGTGTTGTTGTGTCACATGTTCTCATTCTCTTCTCTCAAGACCTCTTCATTACTTTTTCTATCTACCCAGCTTGTTTTCGCCGTTATTCTCCATATCCACATTTCCATTGCTTCCAGTTTCTTTTTCTCTGCCTTCCCCCGAGTCTACGCTTCACATCCATATGTTAAGACACTCCAAACAAAGTTTTGGCAAACCTTTTCCTACTTTCTAGGCTTATATGATTATATGTCTGTTAGTAAAGCTTGCTTTGCCATGGCTATTCTTCTCTTTATATCTGTGATACATTTATTGTCTTCAGTGATTGTTCTTCCAAAATAAAGAAGTTCTCAACCTGCTCTAGAACATCATCTTCTAGTTTAATATTAACTTTACCGTTTTCTTTTGTCTTTTCTACTACCATAAATTTTGTTTTCTTCTTGTTAACTTTTAGATTAAATTCTCTTAGGATTTTGGCAAATTTTAGCAACATAAACTCCATTTCCTTTACTGAGTCAGCAAGTACTACTATATCATATGCAAAACGGATGCAGTGTATTCGTTCCGCGTTAATTTTAATTCCTTTGGTTGCTCGTTTCAACTTTTCAATGGCTTTTTCAATAAATAAGTTGAACAAATATGGTGATAATGGGCACGCTTGCCTTATTCCCCTTCTTATTTCTCTGGCATTCGCCAATATATTCTTTTGTTCACTAAACTTCTGCAACTCTACCGTTAACAGGTCAGAATTTATTTCGAATTATTTGCCGCTACGCCGGTTCCTGTGAGCCTTACAGTGATACCAACTCATGCTGTGCAGGTGCTGTGCTACAAATGGCACCAGGAAGTGATGTTTTCCCTTAAACGTCGTTTACACCATAAATCAATCAAATCTAATGGCCTTAAATTCAGCTAAGTACCTAGGAATAACAATTTAGAACTATTTAAATGGGAAAGAACACATAGAGAATATTGTAGGGAAGGCGAATCAAAGGCAGAACACTCAGTAGATTGCAACAGCTCAACTAAAGAAACTGCCTGCACTACACTTCATCTATATATCTGCATCTACGTATGTACTCCGCAATCCACCGTACGGTGCGTGGCGGAGGGTACACTGTACCAACACTTCAAATTCCCTTTCCTATTCCACTCCCAATTACAACGAAGGAAAAATGAATATTTGCCTCTGTACGAACCCTAATTTCTCTTATCTTGCTTTTGGGAACTTTACGTCAAATGTAAGTAGGCGGCAGCAAGATCGTTCAGCAGCCACCTTCAAATTCCGGCCCTGTAAATTTCCTCAACAGAATTTCTCGAAAACAACGTCTTCTTCAGGGTTGCCAATTCAGGTCGCGGAGCATGTCTGTGACACTCGAGCAATGGTTGAACCTACCAGTGATGAACCTAGCTGCTCGCCTCTGAACTGCTTCTGTCTTCCTTTAAACTGACCTGCTGCGGGTCCCAAACACTGGATCAGTACTCAAGACGTGGTCGTACAAGCGTTTTATACTCGGTCTCCTTTACAGATGAAGAACATCTTCCCAAAATTCTCCCAATAAATCGAAGTCGGCTGTCCGCCTTACTCACAACTGTCCTTACATGTTCGTTCCATTCCATATCGCTCTGCAACGTTACGCCCAGATATTTCAACGACATGACTCTATGAAGAAGCTCACTACTAATGCTGTAGTCCAACATTGTGTTATCGTTGGGCATGCTATTTTGGAGTATTGCTGTGCATTGTGGGATCCTCACCTAGTATTATCGGGAAATAAAGGAGACAGTTAAAGGGAAGTGTTGTAGGAGTTGGGGTGGAAATAATTAAAAGACAGACATTCATTGCAGCGAGATTTATTTTTGAAATTTCTGTCAGCAACCTTCTCTTCTGAATGCGAACATATTTTGTTAGCACCCACCTATATAGGAGTCATGACCACCTGAATAAAATAAGAGAAATCAGATCGAAAAACGGAAAGATTCAGGTGTTCTTTTCTTCCGAACTCTGTTACAGAATGGAACGGTAAAGAAATAAAGCGGAGGGACCCCACGTTAACCAACTACGCAAGGGATAGCGTCACCGATTGCTGTGCTAAAGGTCGCCGATTCAATCCCATCCACCGACAAAAATTTATTTCTTTGTAATTATTATTTCCAGAATGTTCTACATCTTTCTTACGTTCACTTGTAAATTCTACTTGTTTCTTATGTTAACAATTCTTCTAATTTCTGGTACATTCTGTCGGTGTATAAATAGCAGAGCACTCTGCCCGAGAGGTAGTCAGTGCTGCGTGTATGTTGAGTTCGCAATAACCCTGCTTTCCGTATAAGTGCTGTGTTCAGTTGAGAACCCTGCCTTCGAAGTCAAGCCTGCTTCCATTTCAACGCGACAATATCATAAGCGGTTCGATGAACCCTCCGCCCTGCACTTCAACGTGATTAGTGGAGTATTTATGTAGATATAGATGTAGAACAGTGTTGAAGGCCATTTATGTTTTCGTTTACATATATCAATTTATTTTCGAAAACATGGGTTTCTAAATTATACCGCCAACCTTCGTGGGCTGGTAGAAGATGGCTTAAGGAACAAAGTAAGATAGGGAATACACGTCCGCTGACGTCACTCAATGGTGGTACCGAGTCGTCAAAATTATTGGTGTTAAGCAAATGATGGAAACAGTCCCGACTGCACCAGTATATTTAATTTGTGCCTTTTGGTCAATGTTGTTTATGTTGTACTATGTCTTAAGTGCCGGCCACGGAGGCCAAGCGGTCTGCGCGGCCACTACGGTCGGGGGTTCGAATCCCCCTCGGGCATGGATATTTGTGCCGTCCTTATTATTAGCTATTTAGTTAGCTTAGTATTAGCATGACACGGTAGTTAAGCCCCATAAGCTCTACAAACAAACGCAATGTCTTAAGTACCCTGTACCAGCGAAATAAATAGTAATGCACAATCCTTGGCTTCTGTCGCCTGATAACTGTCGATGTCTACACGTATTGCTCTTCTTCATTTCCTTTCATTTATGGTATCCATCCATTAAATACAATGAAGGCTTTGTCATTACGAAATATGTACCGTTAACATATCATGTGACCCATCGCAGTACACTCCTGCAGGGTAGACGGCGATGGCTGCTGCACAAGACGACGTTAGTCTCCAAAACACAGCATAGTACCGTTGTCATCCTTTATATTATGCTATAGCGTACAACATCGGTGATTTGTGGTGAAGGTTTTGAGAGGCAGTAAATCATGGGGTGAAACCCAAGTACGTAACAATCAGCCATCATGGGAAGAGAGCATTGCATTCGTGTGAAATAGGGCCTGTCCATTCGGCTGGTAGCTCCATCTTCTCAAACGTCGATCGTTGCAATCACTCGCAAACCCCGAATATCAAAACCCATATGTTACAGACCTGCCCGTGGTCTGTGTGCGCATAGAACAACGTGATCGCCGCCCGAATGGTTGCCTAGCGGTAGTCGCCAACAGCTATAACTTATACGCTCGGTAACGCCGTTTTGTGACGTTTCAGGACACGGGATACCTACCTCATTTTGTTCCTCAGGCCATTCTCTACCAACACACGAAGCTTGTCATTATCATTCACAAATACCATGTATATGCCTGTAAATTTCTTCACAATTTCTCCAAAATTGGGACTTGTAATTTTCATGTATTTTGGGGGGTTGTGAGGAGGGGCAGACACTCCTCGCCACTAAAATTGCTACACCACTACGATGACGTGCTACAGACGCGAAATTTAACTTACAGGAAGAAGATGCTATCATATGCAAATGATTAGCTTTCTAGAGGATTCCCACAAGGTTGGCGCCGGTGGCGACACATACTACGTGATGACATGAGGAAAGTTTCCAACCGATTTCTCATACACAAACAGTAGTTGACCGGCGTTGTCTGGTGAAAAGTTGTTGTGATGCCTCGTGTAAGGAGGAGAAATGCGTACCATCACGTTTCCGACTTTGATAAAGGTTGGATTGTAGCCTATCCCGATTGCGGTTTATTGTATCGCGAAATTGCTGCTCGCATTGCTTGCGAACCAATGACTGTTAGCAGAATATGAAATCCATGAGTTCAGGAGGTCAAGACGGAACTCCGTGCTGGATCCCAACAGTCTCGTATCACCAGCAGTCGAGATGACAGGCATCTTATGGTTGTAACGGATCGTGCAGCCCCGTCTAGATCCCTGAGTCAACAGATGGCGACGTTGGCAATACAACAACCATCTACACGAACAGTTCGATGACGTTTGCAGCAGCATGGACTATCAGCTCGGGTACCATGGCTGCGGTTACCCTTGACGCTGCATCACAGGCAGGAGCGCCTGCGATGCTGTACGCAACGACGGATCGGGGAGAACGAATGACACAACGTCACGTTTTCGGATGAATGTAGGTTCTATTTACGGCATCATGATGGTCGTATCCGTGTTCGGCGACATCGCTGGGAACGCACATTGGAAGCGTGTATTCGTCATCGCCATACTGGCGTATCACCCGGCGTGATAGTATGGGGTAGCATTGGTGACACGTCTCGGTCACCTCTTGTTCGCATCGACTGCACTTTGAACATGCCAGATGTGACTCGTGGCTCTACCCTTCATTCTTCCCTGCGAAACCCTACATTTCAGCAGGATAATGAACGGCCGCATGTTGCAGGTCCTGTACGGCCCTCCTGGGTACGGAAAATGTTCGACTGCTGCTCTGGCCAGTACAATCTCCAGATGTCTCACCAACTGGAAACGTCTGGTTAATGGTGGCCGAGCAACTGGCTCGTCGCAATATGCCAATCAGTACTCTTGATGAACTGTGGAATCGTGTTGAAGCTGCATGGGCATCTGTACCTGTACACGCCATCCAAATTCTGTTTGACTCAATGTCCAGGCGTATCAAGGCCGTTATTACGGCCAGAGGTACTGGGTACTGATTTCTCAGGATTTATGCACCCAAATTACGTGAAAATGTAATCACATATCAGTTGTGGTATAATATATTTGTCCAATGAACACCCGTTTATCATCTGCAATTCTTCTTGGTGTTAATGGCCAGCAGTGTACATGAGGTCACAGGAAGCGTTAGCATCGCGGCGGCTACGGCTGTGTGGCTAGCCTCACCTGCTGTGGTCTTGTAGCGGCTTAGGCAGCAAACGGCGCCTGCCTTGCGGCCGTTCATTAGAGAGAGCGCTTGCCGTTCGGCTTACCCACGCCTTTGGCTCGCAGTAATCCTGAGCAAGGACACCAGGTCCTAACGGCGCCGCTGCTGCCGCCACGCGGCCATTAGCGGAACGAGGTGCGGGCACTACCCGCGGCTGCAGCGCGCCAACCCCGTCGACGCCCTCCAGCCGGCGCTACCTGCGCTCCTCGCCGCCTTAACGCGGTTATCTTCCCTAAGTATCCTCCTCTACATCCCAACTCCACGTCGAGGGGCGGAGCTTACGCACGACGCCAGTGACGTCAGCAGTCATGCAAGTTTGTGCCGTGGCAGGCAGAGTGGGGAGCACGCCTACCGCAACCTTCCTGCTAGCGTGCTGCTGCTTAGCAGATGAAGCGCCTGCTAATATCATGTAGCGCTATACTGTACACCGCCCTGTTGAGTTGGGGCACGCATCTCCGAAACACCCATCCACTTATCGGTAAACACCAGCGTACTCTTATGGAGGTTACCTGACATTCTGTAACACAACATCGCGACCATAGCATTAGAATGTCACTATCTCGATCTTTTTCATCGTTACGTAATTTTAATAATTTATTAAGAGGCAATATTTTCTCATTTTTCAAAATTTTTAGTAATTTGAAATTATATCAGCGTAATTCAGAGCAATTTTATCCAGGGAATTCTTAGGTCAAAACATCTCGTATAACAGAGATCATTTGTCACATTGCTATTATAAATAGTACCCGCAGTTGAGTTACTCTCTATGTGTTTAGCTCTTTATGTGCTCACCTCTCAGGGGGACTACCTCTCAGTGCTTAGCTAAAACATTACACGCAGTTAAATTCCAAGATAGCAAAAAACTCGAAAACGTATTTAAACTTTAATATAAACGAAATAAATCGCAATTTGTGATGTTATGGCATCACTGTATTAGGTTTAGATGGAATACCAAACTGTGGCGAATGCAAATTTGTGCCCGGCCGGGATTCTGCTTACTAGGCAGACGCGTTGACCACTCCGCCACCGAGGACACAGTGACCAGCCCCACTGCAGAGGACTCTTCTCTGCACGTCTCCTGCCACACACCAATCTCCATTCGCCACGCTGTCTCTTTCCTATACCACAGTTTGGTATTCCATCTAAACCTAATACAGTGATGCCATAACATCGCAAGTTGCGATTTATTTCATTCATTTGAACGCCGTAATTCGTCAAAAATATATGTAATTTAATATAAACTTTCATATCGTGATCATACGCGAAAACGAACATTATCTTTGGACTTTGATCGCGATAGGCTAGGACGGAAGAATTAGAAACTTCTGCCTCCCGTAATAAACTGATGAACAATCCAGAGAGATTAATACAATCAAACTTTGACAAAAACAATAACGAGCTGTGAACGAAGTGTGTACTGTGAAAGTGTAGCGAATGTAACTATTGATTTCAGAATAGAGAATCTACGAAGCTTAAAAAAAGTCTTAAACAGTTATTCGAATATTTAGTTCCCTAATATTGTCCCAGCATATTCTAAAAGTGAAGGAATATATCCAACAGTAGTGGTCAGGAGAAACTTATGGTGAAATTTTCTAAAGAATAATTCTATCAAGGAAAAGGATCAAGCAAAAACATTATCTTTGTGATGGGCGTCAAATTATCTGAACTACCGGGACTCAATGATTCGAATTATTATTCTTTGGTTTATTAAATATCAGCCCCTCCACAATTATCACCTTAGGATGCGATCTCAGCGTATTAAGGAAGATTTGTCTAGATTGGTTCTCCATGTCTTCCGGTTAGTAGTTTCGCTGAAATTGACTTTCAGCTCCCATTGCCGTTGGCGACCTTCGAACTGACTTAATTTGTATACAGGGTGTTTTACTAAATGTGTTTGCCACAGTAAGTTACGAAGTAATAGGCGACAGAAATATTTATTGCGGTAGGTCACCATGATAAACGCTACACTGCCAAGCTACGAACATAGTTTACTGTGTTATTTTCAAAATAGTTACCGCCAAAAGATACATATTTGTAAATTGAACTATAGTTGCTATAGTTGCACTGGAATCAGTAACACCCGCTGTGTATACTTCTTCTTCTCCTTCTACGTGATCAGGCCTCGTGGACCACACGCTGCTACAAGTTTCCGTCTCCATTGTTTCCTTTCCATTGCTGTTATCCACCACATCTATTGCTGCTTGCTTAAGGTCTTCATGGAAACCATCCCTCCAACGTTTACTTGGTCTCCTTCCTGCAAAAACGAAATCCAGGAGCTTCTGAGACCACCTGCCACCTCCATCCGGGCCACATGACCGGCCCACTGCATACACTTGGCTTAAACGATTTCTGCTATGCTGGGCTATCGGTATAATTCCGGAAGCTCTTGGTTGTGCCTGATCCTCCATTCTCCTGTGCATCCAAAACCGGACCGTAGATCTTACGAAGAACGTTTCTCTCAAAAACAAGAAGCTGTGTATACATACCTTTAAATTACATTTCTATTTCAGTTTGGGAGCTACAACGCTTCAAAGTTTAAGGGGCGGATACCGCACGCTGTACATAATATATGGCTGTGTGGTGGGTGATGGATTTTCTGGCGGGGGGAAGTTGATTTAAATGAGATGTTCAAATGTGTGTCCATGTTCCTGAATACACAATACAGTGCGCCTTCTAAAGGATCTGCGGACGAGATGTAACATCGCCGGTGTCACGGAGCGACATGCATCCTCGATGTGGCGTTTTAGATCATCTGGGGATGTGGGCTCAGTGACATAATCTTTAGGTGTCCCAACAAAAGGAAATCAAATCGGGCGACTTTGGGGGTGATGAGTGCGGACCATCTTCCTGCAAACCTGTTCTTTCTCAACAGTACGCGCAGAATGGTCTGGATGACCATCGTGCTGTATCCACATATGGGCTCTCGTGTGTAGACACACATGTTCAACGAGACCACCCAAACTGTAGACTATAAAAGCACGATATAATTCACCTATCAGTGTACCTGAGAAGTAGTGTGGACCGATGATTTCACTTCTAAGAATTCCACTCCAGACGTTAACAGACAACCTACGTTGACAGACGACAGATCATACCCACTGAGGATGATAATTTGTGAACGTGGCCTCATTGGAGAACATAACACTTTGTAAAGACTCCAGCGTGAAATTGAGCCTGGCCCACTCACAGAATGTTACTCTCGCAGTGAAATCGTTCCCATGCAGCTCCTGGGTCAGTGACAGGCGGTACGGGTGAAACCTGTGACACTTTACTATACGTCACACAGGTGTGAGAATGACCAGCGAATGCAGCAACGGCTCGTAATATGACGTGGGGATCGCAGTGTAAAAAAAAAAAAAAAAAAAAAAATAAAAAAAAAAATAAAAAAAAAAAAAAAAATAAAATAAAATAAAAAAAAAAAAATTTTTTTTTCTCCTAACTTTTTGCAGTTCTTCATCTGTTACTGTGGTGCTATACCTAGCTGCCTGTTCTTTTTCCCGAAGTCGTTGTTTTTTTTTTTTTTTTTTTTTTTTTTTTTTAACAGCAATATCCATTGCAAAACAGAAACAAAAGTATTCTTCTTTAAAAGGAAAGCAACACCTGACCGCGTTTAAGCAGTGCACACACACTACTACAGATTAACTAAACCAAACAAAACTTGTAGAGAGGAGGGAGGTGCGCGCTGCCGCGGCTACAGGAGGCCGGCGGCAGGCGTCTGGCCGCCCACACAATCCACCGTTACCATATGCAGTAGACTGCTTTTTTTCTTTTTTTCGTTAAAAGCACACTGTTTAAATAAAATCTAGGAATTAACAGCAATATCCATTGCAAAACAGAAACAAAAGTATTCTTCTTTAAAAGGAAAGCAACACCTGACCGCGTTTAAGCAGTGCACACACACTACTACAGATTAACTAAACCAAACAAAACTTGTAGAGAGGAGGGAGGTGCGCGCTGCCGCGGCTACAGGAGGCCGGCGGCAGGCGTCTGGCCGCCCACACAATCCACCGTTACCATATGCAGTAGACTGCTTTTTTTTCTTTTTTTCGTTAAAAGCAACTGTTTAAAAAAATCTAGGAATTAACAGCAATATCCATTGCAAAACAGAAACGAAAGTATTCTTCTTTAAATGTAAGTAAAACTGTTGCTGTTTTAAATGGCTTAGTAGCAGTAATTACAGTCTCAAGACAAAAAAAAAAAAAGTTTATCCTATTCCAGCCTTTTCAAATGCTATATTTAGCATGTTGCTAAACTGTTTTTTCTCATCAATAGTGCGTATGATTCTCCATCTCGCAGTGTTCATGTACGATTGAAAACTTATGGGATTGTCTTCTGCAGGTCCGTGGAATATATAGTTTACATAATTACCGAGAAGCCACATAATTGTATTGTTCTTTGTTTTCGGGTAATATCTTGTTTCCGGCCACATCATAATTTCTGAAGTGTAACTAGTTTCGGAGGTTCTTGATAGTAATGCTATTCGTTTCCTCACCCACTTCCAGTTGTCGATATGTCCGCTACATGTGAATCTATGTATTATGGTGTCCAGTAGTCCACATTTTCTGCACTTGTCTGTATCACTTTTTCCGATGCGATGTAGCTTTTCGTTCGTTGCTATCGTCTGGTTGACGACTTTATACCAGGTGGACGCAACTTCTGACGTGTGGATTTTAAGGCTGATGTTTTTCCACACTGTTAACCAGTTTCTATGTGGAAACTTTAGCATAATACTGTTTGGCATATCTTTCTGTTGCCATATCTGTAGGATTTGGGTTGTAGTTAAAGTCGTAGATGGTACACGACTTTCTTTTAAGTAACTATACTCCAGGTAAAACAGACTGATATGTTTCAGACGGAAGTTATGATTGCTGATATCTATCGGCGGATTCATGCTCTTTGGCTGCAGTATTTTAAAGAGTTTTTCTGTAATATTACTGTGGTTGCCATGTATTAATCTTTCTGTTCGTCTAAGGTATAAAGCAGTTGCCTTCCTATGAATATCAGTGAGTGCGAGTCCTCCAGTCAATCTTGGTTTTGTTAATGTTCCGGGTGTGAGCTTAAAAATGTTTCCTCTCCACACATACCTGGCTGCTAACTGCATTACTTTATTTGCCTGTACTTTTGGAATCGGGAAAATCTGAGCCACATAGTAGGCCTTGGACAATAGATAGGTGTTGACTATCCTCACGGCTCCAATAAGGTTTAGTGATCGCCAAGTTGCTTCTAAAGTAGTTCCTTGCATTTTGTTAACTGTCGATCTCCAGTTCAGGGCCGCCATTTTTAATGGACATTTATCAACGATGATCCCTAAGGTTTTGTGTTGTTCGACGGTTTGTGCCCATGGCACGGCTACGTCGTCGAACCCTCTGATATTTACTAATTTACACTTTCCCGTGTTAATTTTTGCACCTGAAACTGCACAGTAGGTGTCAAAGTCCTCTTTTAGGCTTGTGACCTCATCTACTGTTCTTAGTAGCACTCCCACGTCATCAGCATACGCCCCTGTAGTGAATTTAACACCCGAAAGTTGTAACCCAGAGAGTTTCGTGGTAACCCTTTTGAGTATTGGCTCCAAGGAGAGCACATACAGCAGCATAGAGAGAGGACTGCCCTGTGGGACCCCCCTTTCAATGTTTATAGCCCCAGTTAATTGTCCATTGACAGCTATTTTAGTCGTTATCCCTGTAATCAAATTTCGTACCACTTTTAAAACTCTTTCTTCCAGGCCTACTTCCTTCATTACTTTTTCCAGGTATTGGTGATTTACCCGATCAAACGCTTTATTAAAATCTATAAAAAATAGAGCACACTTTATATTTGTAACGGAGGCTATGGATATGACATCTCTGTAAGCAGAAATTGTGTTCATGACAGTTCGTGCAGGGAAACAGGATTGGTGTTTTCCAATAATTTTACTTATGGGATGACTCATTCTACTGGCAACTGCCCGGGCGATGGTTTTATAATCAAAATTCAGCAAAGTAATAGGCCTGAAGTTGTCGATGCATTTTCGTCCCTTGTTTTTTGGAACTAAAACAATTTTCCCTTCCTTAAACTCTTTAGGAACTACGACACCTTTTAATATTTCATTTAGAATATCCGTAAAAGTTGGTCCTATAAGGTGCCAAAATTTACAATAAAATTCTTTCGGCAACCCATCAGGTCCAGGGGATTTGTTGGGCGGCGACCTTGAAATGAGATCTAAAACTTCACGTTCTGTAAAAGCAGTTAATATGTCACTGTTATCATCAGAGTTAATTTCCGGAGTAAGTACTTGAAAAAATTCACCTACTGCACCCTCATCAACATTTTCCAGAGAATACAATTCTCTATAATGTTGATGTATTTCCTGTACTATGTCGTTTTGATTTACGAGCAGTCTACCATTTGACGTCAATAGCTCATCAATGAACGTCCGTCTTCGGTTCGTATTATGTTTAATTAAATGGTACAGAGACGTTACCTCTTCAACTACCAGAGAGCGTGATTTGGACTTTATTTTCAGACCCTCTAACTGTTTGCGCTTGATACTAAGTAATTTTGCTTTGATACACTTTATTTGTTGATAGTGCGATCCATTGTTGTCAGATTTATCATAGAGCTCTCTTAATATAGAGTAATAAAATTCTGTGGTGTTTTTTATTTCCCTAGCTTTTTGTCTGCCGTAGTTTATCACACACTGACGAAGTTTTCGTTTTGCGTGATTTGTCCACCAGTCTACTTTGGATTGATAGCGGCTGAGGGATCTGAGGCAAACGTTCCATGTGTGCCTGACGTCGTCTTCTAATTCTCTGTCTTGCAACAGCGAGATATTAAGCATCCAGTGTGATCTATATAATTTGGTGGGCTGTTTATCGAGCTCAAGTGTTACAGCAAGCGCACAATGGTCAGAGAATACTGCAGGGATTACTTCCGCGGCGCGAAGCCTGTCACTAATGTTATCCGTCACATATAGTCGGTCAAGGCGGCTGCATGAGTGGGCGGTGAAGTAGGTGAATCTCACCAGTGTGGGATATTTCACTTCCCACGCGTCCTGCAGCTTTATATGTTTTACAAGTTCGTGCAGCTCTTTACAGTAATTGAAATGAGGACGCTGATCTTTCGCATGTAAAACGCAATTAAAGTCTCCACCTAATAATATGTATTGCGGGTTTTTCCTTAGAAGGTAGATAATCTCCTCCTTGAAATATCTGGAACGTTCAGTTTTATTAGAATTCCCCGACGGAGCGTATAAATTTACCACGGTGACAGTATACAATTTAAAACTTATACCTCGACCGGATTCCAATTTTTCAATCTCTTGAAATGGAATACCGTCTTTAATTAAAACTGCAGTACCGGTACTGTTCTCCAGGGCTATGTTTTCTATGGTGTTGAAGCCCGATATACGGAGGTTCGTTGTTAACACCTCCTGTAGCAGCAAAATATCGGCTTCAGATTCGTACACGAACTGTTTGAAGGCCGCGAGTTTCAGGTCAGAGGTGATTCTACTGATGTTCAGGGTTACAACTTTATATGCCTGCATCTATCTAGTCCAGAAAAGCACTACTTTTTAACTTTCCCCCCTCCTGCGTCCGCGTCCCAATCCTTTGATGCCTTGCCACTTGTTTTCTTAGTATCAGTCTTGTATTGAGAGTCAGAGTTTTTATTTTTCTTTCGCGCAGCGTTCATTTTCGGCTGTACTTTACTCCTACGCCTCCCACTGCTGGTGAAACCCACATCAGAAGGCGAGGTGGGCGGCTCGCTGCAGACGTCCAGCTCCATATCAGAGTGCGACAGTTGGCGGGCCACCGCGGCGGCAGGCTGTGGCCCCGCCGACTCGCCACTTCCTGCTTCGCTTTCCATTACCGCGTCCCTGTTTATGCTTACGTCCGCTCTGTTTTGGACGCTGCTCTGACTTGGCGCAGTTTGTGCATTGACAACAGTATCACAGTCCGGGTTGTCTACTATCACTGGTTCGGTTTGTTGCTCTCCACTAACAACAGTGTCGGGTTTGTCTGGTGTCCCTAGGTCTACGTGCTGTATTTCTTCTACTGATGTTTGCAGCACGGGTGATGGAATTTCTTCCCGTTGCTGCGGCTCGGATCCGATACTAGAACTGTTTGAAATCTCTGTGTCCGTACCGGGTGTAGGAACTTTAGTTTCTAACACGGTGTTAACCGTGCTTTTCCTGTTATCCTGCGACGAATATTCGAATTTGTCATCCACACTACTTTCGTCAGAGGTCCGTCTCCGTTTGTTAGTTATGGACTGGGTTACAACTGGGGTAATAACTTTAGTGGGCACCTGATCTACGTTTACTTTTGGTGTCAGTGGTGGAAACTCTGCCGGGACGACAGGTGGTTGCTCAGAAAAACTGCTACTGGGTGTTGGGTCATCAACTTCCCGAGTGGGTGCAACTAATTCAGCTAACGTTAGTTTTTTGCGTTGCTGCAAGTTGTTTCTTAATATAACCGGTTTTTTCGGGCAATCCTGACGAATATGTCCGCTTTCGTTACAGATGTAACACGTTTCTTCCTGACCAGAATATGTCACATGAGCCCTGTATCCACAGACAGTGATATGAGAGGGAATATTAGTTCTAACGTGCATTTCTACTGATCTTACACCACTGAAACACTGAAGTTTATGTTGCTTTGACCAGCGCTCGTTTCTAATTTGTTTAATATCGCCATAACATGATAACACCTCCCTAAGATAACAATTTTCTACTTCTGGCGGCAAATTGAAAACGCGAACATTCTTATATTCAATACCGGCATTAGATATGGAAACTGTACTCACCGTTGAGTCTCGATGTCGAAATTGAGCAGATGTTCCGTGTTTTATCAGGATTTTGTCTAGTTGAACGGGTTCCAGTAACTTGACGTAAAAGCAGTATTCATCCAAATCGTAATAAGCGGTATGTATTTGTTCAGAAACGATTCCAAAAACGCTGTCGATCCAATCATGAACTTCTACCGAACTCGGTTGCTTATTCCTGGTTGCCTTATCAAACTCGAAACGCAGAGTGCACTTCCTGGGGACCTTCTTTTCCATATTTACGGTTTTAGCGGCCGAGACCGCTAACATTTACACAACACACGCACCAGAACAACTAAGTGACGATACTGCACAACAAGTTAACACTTAACACGAAAGAAAGCTGTTCGCGACTAGTGAACGCTTTAAACTGTGAGCACACTCCCGGACGTCCTCACGCTACCGCGACTCAAGCGCCAACTCACGTAATTTTAATAATTTATTAAGAGGCAATATTTTCTCATTTTTCAAAATTTTTAGTAATTTGAAATTATATCAGCGTAATTCAGAGCAATTTTATCCAGGGAATTCTTAGGTCAAAACATCTCGTATAACAGAGATCATTTGTCACATTGCTATTATAAATAGTACCCGCAGTTGAGTTACTCTCTATGTGTTTAGCTCTTTATGTGCTCACCTCTCAGGGGGACTACCTCTCAGTGCTTAGCTAAAACATTACACGCAGTTAAATTCCAAGATAGCAAAAAACTCGAAAACGTATTTAAACTTTAATATAAACGAAATAAATCGCAATTTGTGATGTTATGGCATCACTGTATTAGGTTTAGATGGAATACCAAACTGTGGCGAATGCAAATTTGTGCCCGGCCGGGATTCTGCTTACTAGGCAGACGCGTTGACCACTCCGCCACCGAGGACACAGTGACCAGCCCCACTGCAGAGGACTCTTCTCTGCACGTCTCCTGCCACACACCAATCTCCATTCGCCACGCTGTCTCTTTCCTATACCACAGTTTGGTATTCCATCTAAACCTAATACAGTGATGCCATAACATCGCAAGTTGCGATTTATTTCATTCATTTGAACGCCGTAATTCGTCAAAAATATATGTAATTTAATATAAACTTTCATATCGTGATCATACGCGAAAACGAACATTATCTTTGGACTTTGATCGCGATAGGCTAGGACGGAAGAATTAGAAACTTCTGCCTCCCGTAATAAACTGATGAACAATCCAGAGAGATTAATACAATCAAACTTTGACAAAAACAATAACGAGCTGTGAACGAAGTGTGTACTGTGAAAGTGTAGCGAATGTAACTATTGATTTCAGAATAGAGAATCTACGAAGCTTAAAAAAAGTCTTAAACAGTTATTCGAATATTTAGTTCCCTAATATTGTCCCAGCATATTCTAAAAGTGAAGGAATATATCCAACAGTAGTGGTCAGGAGAAACTTATGGTGAAATTTTCTAAAGAATAATTCTATCAAGGAAAAGGATCAAGCAAAAACATTATCTTTGTGATGGGCGTCAAATTATCTGAACTACCGGGACTCAATGATTCGAATTATTATTCTTTGGTTTATTAAATATCAGCCCCTCCACAATTATCACCTTAGGATGCGATCTCAGCGTATTAAGGAAGATTTGTCTAGATTGGTTCTCCATGTCTTCCGGTTAGTAGTTTCGCTGAAATTGACTTTCAGCTCCCATTGCCGTTGGCGACCTTCGAACTGACTTAATTTGTATACAGGGTGTTTTACTAAATGTGTTTGCCACAGTAAGTTACGAAGTAATAGGCGACAGAAATATTTATTGCGGTAGGTCACCATGATAAACGCTACACTGCCAAGCTACGAACATAGTTTACTGTGTTATTTTCAAAATAGTTACCGCCAAAAGATACATATTTGTAAATTGAACTATAGTTGCTATAGTTGCACTGGAATCAGTAACACCCGCTGTGTATACTTCTTCTTCTCCTTCTACGTGATCAGGCCTCGTGGACCACACGCTGCTACAAGTTTCCGTCTCCATTGTTTCCTTTCCATTGCTGTTATCCACCACATCTATTGCTGCTTGCTTAAGGTCTTCATGGAAACCATCCCTCCAACGTTTACTTGGTCTCCTTCCTGCAAAAACGAAATCCAGGAGCTTCTGAGACCACCTGCCACCTCCATCCGGGCCACATGACCGGCCCACTGCATACACTTGGCTTAAACGATTTCTGCTATGCTGGGCTATCGGTATAATTCCGGAAGCTCTTGGTTGTGCCTGATCCTCCATTCTCCTGTGCATCCAAAACCGGACCGTAGATCTTACGAAGAACGTTTCTCTCAAAAACAAGAAGCTGTGTATACATACCTTTAAATTACATTTCTATTTCAGTTTGGGAGCTACAACGCTTCAAAGTTTAAGGGGCGGATACCGCACGCTGTACATAATATATGGCTGTGTGGTGGGTGATGGATTTTCTGGCGGGGGGAAGTTGATTTAAATGAGATGTTCAAATGTGTGTCCATGTTCCTGAATACACAATACAGTGCGCCTTCTAAAGGATCTGCGGACGAGATGTAACATCGCCGGTGTCACGGAGCGACATGCATCCTCGATGTGGCGTTTTAGATCATCTGGGGATGTGGGCTCAGTGACATAATCTTTAGGTGTCCCAACAAAAGGAAATCAAATCGGGCGACTTTGGGGGTGATGAGTGCGGACCATCTTCCTGCAAACCTGTTCTTTCTCAACAGTACGCGCAGAATGGTCTGGATGACCATCGTGCTGTATCCACATATGGGCTCTCGTGTGTAGACACACATGTTCAACGAGACCACCCAAACTGTAGACTATAAAAGCACGATATAATTCACCTATCAGTGTACCTGAGAAGTAGTGTGGACCGATGATTTCACTTCTAAGAATTCCACTCCAGACGTTAACAGACAACCTACGTTGACAGACGACAGATCATACCCACTGAGGATGATAATTTGTGAACGTGGCCTCATTGGAGAACATAACACTTTGTAAAGACTCCAGCGTGAAATTGAGCCTGGCCCACTCACAGAATGTTACTCTCGCAGTGAAATCGTTCCCATGCAGCTCCTGGGTCAGTGACAGGCGGTACGGGTGAAACCTGTGACACTTTACTATACGTCACACAGGTGTGAGAATGACCAGCGAATGCAGCAACGGCTCGTAATATGACGTGGGGATCGCAGTGAAAAAAAAAACACTTTTTTTCCTCCTAACTTTTTGCAGTTCTTCGTCTGTTACTGTGGCGCTATACCTAGCTGCCTGTTCTTTTTCCCGAAGTCGTTGTTCGGCACGTAAGAACGTAATGGCTGCCGGGCCTCTTCGCCTAAGATATCTCACGGCATACGCTGTGCCTGCTTCAGCGCCATTGTGTTGGCACTCGCATAGCATCAGCAACATGTCAACGTACTCGTTGTTCGTCTAAGCTATCTTCATCCTATCACTAACTGTGTTATATTGAGCCCCGTTTGTTTTTGTGGCTCGAACTATCGAACATAAGGCCGTGTGCAGCGGCAGTCGGCATCGAGGAAGCTTCTCGGTCCGTTGACACCGGCGAATTTACTAGTCGGTCTCACCACATTTAGAATGCGCACTGCGAGTGTGGTATCTGCCCCTGGAACTCTGAAGGGATGTAGCTCCCAAATTTAAATTGTTGTATACACAGCTGGTGCTACTGATTACAGTGCATGACAGAAACAACTGTTGTACCATTTAAAAATTGTATCTTTTTGCTGTAACTTCTTGGAAAATAAAACAAAAAACTATGTTCATGGCACTCCAGACAGTGTAAGGTTTCTTATGGTCACCTACCACAATAAATATTTCTGTCGCCTATTACTTCGTAAGTTATAGAGGCACAAGCATTTAGTGAAACACCCTGTATAAATAGGCTGAAGCGAAATTCGCGCACTCACTCGAGCTTCGCAGCGTGATTCTGCACATGCCTGCGATTAAAAAAAAAAAAAAAAAAAAAAAAAAAAAAAAAAAAAAAAAAAAAAAAAAAAAAAATCCTCACGAAATATCGTCCCGGCAGTGATTGGACGTCGAAGACGGAGGTATGTGTTTTCCATACTTCAGCTGTTACAGAATTACTCAATTACACGGCCAGAGGATGAGCCGGCCGCAATGGCCGAGCGGTCTGCGGCGCGCCAGTCACAGTCTGCACGACCGCTACGTTCGGGGGTTCGAATCCCCCCTCTGACATGGATGTTTGTATCGTCTTCAGTATAAGGTAGTTCATAAGTAGAAACTGATGACCCCGCAGTTAAGTCTCTTAACAAACATTTGATTTTTCTAGAGGAAATAGAACGCGTATCGAGGAACAAAACGGGCATGGAAACCCGTTCTCAGAAAAGTCATCGACCGACGCTACACAGCGTCGAAGATTCTGGAGGGGATGTGTAGCTGCAGGGGCCTGGGCCTGTAACTTGGACTCTCCGTAGCGTCGTTGAATGGCGTTTCGGTGCAGTGGTTACTATCCTTATTTTGTTTCTCAAGACGCCTTCCACATCCCCTGGCAGTTTGTTGTTATAATTGTGTAATCCTGAAACACAAAATTTAAGTGCGACATATATATATATATATATATATATATATATATATGTGTGTGTGTGTGGTGTCCCATTAAAATATCTCATTACGAGTTTTAGTCAGTGCCTCAGAATACTGTATTCTATAATTCTAACTGACTAAAATTCGTAGAGGGAAGTAAAGATTAAGAGAACACCTTATAAATATCGAATAGTCAGTTAAATCAGTTAAAGCCTCTGTACACCAAAGACAACTGACAACGGCACTTGTGACAAACGATATATCTAGCGCATAAATAAATAACAATATATAACAGTGTTCTGGACCAACCAATTACAGTTATTTCAATCTACGACACCGGGAACACTCTGGGCCCAAGATATAACGAATTATCAATATGTACAAATCTTGTAGCCCTGATGCTAACTGTTTATACGTATGTTACTATCTTTGCAATAGTTAACAGTGACGCAGTGACATCACACTTCCGTAACAGCTGATGCAAGCGGCAAGAGCAGCAGGTAAATATAAGCACGTCGCGTTCTGGCAGGTTATAGCATGTCTGAGCGACTGCTTCCCCCTTTCACATTTTTCTACTCTCCCTCATATTAGTTTCCTAACTTCCGCTTGACAGGAATCCAATATCGCTCACGTTCACGCATGGGAAACCTTTAGTGACGTCGACTGCTTTCGATATTGTAGTTCGGAAGAAGGTAGTGAACTTAATCGAAATATAATGACAAACATCAGTAAGTGCAGTAGATTTACGAACACTGTCTCGACGCGTGTAGAAAGTAGGAGATAATACCTACACCTAGGAAATGTAGGTATTAAATTTGGAATTTAGCTGTGCAGAGGAAGTGAACATATTTAAAAAAAATGGTGCAACACCCGCAAAGATACCCGAGGGAGGTCTCGAAACTACGACTCGAGAGCCCCGCGCTCTCTAACCTGGTGCACCAGACCACACGGCTTCCGCGGTGGAGTAGCCGAGCGGTCTAAGGCGCCTCGCTGCGGAGCCCGCGGTTGCTCGCCGTCGGAGGTTCGAGTCCTCCCTGTAGCATGGGTGTGTATGTTGTCCTTAGGTTAGTTTACCTAGGTTTAACTAGTTTGTAAGCTACGGACTAATGACTACGCAGTCTGGTCCGATAGATTTACAAACATTCGAACATTTGGAGCACACGGCCATTCCTGCACGGCGCTGGTTTCTGTACAGTTTGTATATATCTTTTTTTCATCGGCATTTTACATCTGATACTTTCAGAATTAGAGTCGAAGGGCACGAAAGGGAAGCATTTGTCGAGAAGGGAGTAAGGTAGGGCTGTAGTCTTTCTCCAACGTTGTTCAATCTGTACATCGAGCAAGTTGTGAAGGAAAGCAAGGAGAAATTTGGGGAAGGGATTGAAGTTCATTGTGAAGAAAAATAAATGCGTTTTGCTGATGACATTCTAATTCTGTCAGAGGCAGCAAAGGACCTGGAAGAGCAACTGAGCCGGCCGCGGTGGTCGAGGAGACTGAGGCGCTTCAGTCACGGTCTGCACGGCCACTACGGTCGGGGGTTCGAATCCCCCCTCGGGCATGGATATTTTGCCGTCCTAGTTCGTAAGTAGTTCATAAGTAGTTTGTAAGTTTAGTGACTGATGACCCCGTAGTTAAGTCACCTAAGCTTTACAAACGTTTGAACATTTGAAGAGCAACTGAACGAAATGGGAAGTAAGAGTATAAGATGAACATTAACGAGCAAAACGAGGGTAATGGAACGCAGTCTAAGAAAATCAGGCGACGCTGAAGGAATTAGATTAGGTAGCGAAACAATAAAGGTGGTTTTGTTACTTGGACAGTAGATGGTCCAGTACAGAGGATATAAAATGCAGAATGTCACTGGGAAGAAAAGCGTTATTGAAAAAGAGAAATATTCTAACATCGAATATTAAGTCTAAGGAAGTTTTTTCTGAAGACATTTGTGTGGAGTGTTACCTTGTACAGGAGTGAAACATGGACGATAAGTAGTTCAGACAAAAAGAGGATAGAAGCTTTTGAAATGTGGTGCTAAATGAATCGTGAATGTAGCACTGAAGGTATGAATGTGGGGTAAAAATCGCAGAAGGAAACGAAAAGACGAATACAGTTAATATATTCAAATGGATGTGGGCTGCCATTCTTGTGTGGAGATGAAGATACTTGCTCAGGATAGTGTAGACTGGAGAGTTGAGTCAAACCTGTCTCCGGGCTAAAGACCATAACCTGTTCAGAAGCTTTCTCCAAATCTACAACAGCTAAAAACGTTGTGTTCCTACATCTCTCCTAAATCCAAAATGATCTACTACACAGTCTACTTCTACCAATTTTTCCATTCTCTGTAGACATATTATTTTTTTTCTGGATGTGGAATTATTCTTAAAGTCTGTGGGCACTTTGCCTGCTTCATACATTTTGTATGCCAGGTGTAAGAGTTTTGTCATGGTTTGCTCTTCATCGCTTTAGGATAAGGAAATCAGCCGTGTCATATGAAAGTAACCACCCCGAAATTTGTCTGGATCGATTTAGGAAAATGACCGAAAACCTAAATATGGTCCCACTGCGGGTTAGGTGATTAGAAAAGGCCTGAAGTATTCTTCTGCGTGTCATAAGAGGCGAGTGTAGGCAGAATACAAACTTTTAGGTCCACTACTGGTTTCACAACTATTTCTAAAATTTACAGAAGTGTAAGCAATTTGGAAAGGACTTGTTACGCGGTGCGCCGTATGTTAGTGTGCATTGAGACCTGTTGTATCCACTATGGGTAGGACCTGGGTTGCACCCTTTCCAGCCATTATGTGGAGCACCAACTATGTCCATCACCTCTTGCCACCACTACCATACTGGTTTTCTCTGCATCAGATGTCGAGCATGGCGGTCAGTCAGTCGTGGAATCTCGTCACTTACCCTCTTGGTCACAGAAAGCTGACAAAACAGGGATTACACTGTTGATGCTTAACCTGCGAACTCCTCACTCATGCCAGAAGTTAGGAGCCAAACTACCTGGGGCATCAGGAGTCCCGTCAATGGGAATACCGCCAGGTGTCATTTTCTGTGGCTATGTAGCGTCCGTGAAGAGAATCGGTGATCGGATTTTGCAGCATCGGGGCAAATGACCCGCGCAAAGCGGGGGAAATTTGTGTTTAACGCATAGAAATATGATCCTAATCATTATATTCATTGGCTACAGTTTTGGAAGAATGGCGGTTCCAAGACTGGAGTGAGCCATACTCTTCCAAATTACTTGTGCTTTCAACGACTGTTGGGCAATCGTTTATGTCCACAAAGCCTCATTTCCTTCTTCATCTACATCTACATAGATACTCTGCAAATCACATTTAAGTGCCTGGCAGAGGGTTCATTAACCACTTTCATAACTTTTCTCTACCGTTCCATTCTCTAATAGCGCGCGGGAAGAAAGAACACCTAAATCGTTCCGTTTTCGATCTGATTTCTCTTATTTTATTGGGATGGTCATGTCTCCCTAAGTAGGTGGGTGCTAGCAAAATATTTTCACATTCAGAAGTAAAAGTCGGTGATTGAAACTTCGCAAACAGATCACGCCGCAATGAATAACGTCTTTCTTTTAATGATTTCCACCCCAATTCGTGCAACATTTCCGTGACGCTCCCCCCCCCCCCCCCCGTAACGTGATAAAACAAAACGAGCTGCCCTTCACTGAACCTTCTCAATATCTTCCGTCAGTCCCACCTGGTGAGGGTCCCACAAGGGGCAACAGTACTCCAGGAGAGGACGCACAAGTGTGATGTAGGCAGTCTCTTTGGTGAATCTAGAGGATAAATTTTGGGAAGTGGCGGGTATGTGAAAGATGAAACAGCATCCTCTACCCAGTCGTAATCATTACTCTTATGTGAAAACCTGGGTGATCTTTATATGACTATTGCGCCTACTAGTCTAAGTCCGGTATAGGGTCTTATTTTACACTGTGATCTCCTCCTGCAGTCCGACGAATCGTTACGGCGCAACCTACAGCGACATCGTCCGGCGTGCCTACAGCACACCGCATAATCCAAGCATTCTGTGTCGGCGTAATGTTAAATTTGTAAAAATTATTACCTGACTAGAATAAAATAAAAAATATGCGTATAGGAAATTGAATTACTATTTAATGAAATCGGTCCGAGGTGACGAAATTTTCCAAAAAAGTTGAAAAAAAAGGAATTTTTAAAGAAATAAAAAAAGATAACTACGATGAGAAAATGTTAAATTAAAAAATTATAGGCTTTGGCATTATCTATCGATTTTTTTGTAGATATCGATTGTTTTGATATGTTTCGAGATATGTCAAAAAAGCACTTAAAAACCTTTAAACACTAGATTCCTTACATATTGTCTACATTCACGTTACAAAACTTATTATTTGCCGTAAGTATGCCACGAATTTAGTGGTAGAACAAAAAGTACTTATTTGAAAAAAACTAAAAATATTCAGTTTTTCGGGATATATCAATTTCTTTTTATAAAAAGGTCTTCTCGGAAATTGGCTATACTCAAGGGATCGACATAGAGCAATGGATTTTGGTCTGTTTTCTTCGTGAAGAGTTGTAATACCATGCTATTATTATTTATTTAAGGAAATGGTGTGAGATGAAGTCAGTGATTGACGGCATGCCTCGAGTTTGTGAGGCAGTCATTAAATCCAAAGGAGGATACTTTGATGAAAGTAAAACATAATGATTGTGATTGTATTATATATGTGTTTTGTGAGAAATAACGTTTGATTTGTTTTGTAAATCTGAAATACCGGGATGTATTGAAATTAATGAGCCGTAGTGTCGTAGCTAGGTATGTGGGTTGTTTTTTTACTTTGTTGTTATGTCGCTAATTAATGTTATTTCAGGATGTACTTTGGATGTTTTTGGCTGTGATTTTGGGTTATCTCGTTCGGTTATTGATGTAAGGTCGATTTTTGTCGTACATCTACATGGGATACTCTGCAAATCACATTCAAGTGCCTGGCAGAGGGTTCATCGAACCACCTTTATACTATTTATCTTCCATTCCACTCTAGAATAGCGCGCGGGAAGAAAGAACATCTGAATCTCTCCGTTTGAGCTCTGATTTCTCGTATTTTATTCTGATGATCATTTCTACCTATGTAGGTGGGAGTTAACAATATATTTTCGCATTCGGAGGAGAATGTTGGCGATTGAGTATCGCAACGATAAACGCCATTATTGTAATGATTCCCATCCCAGATCCTGTATCATTTCCGTGACGCTGTATCCCCTGTATCGTGAGAATACAAAATGAGCTGCCCTTCTTTGAACTCTTTCGATGTCCTCTGTCAGACCCACCTAATAAGGATCCCACACTGGGCAGCAATACTCCAAAAACGGACGGAAAAACGTATGTATGCAGTCTCTTTAATAGTTCTGTTGAATCTTTAAAGGGTTGTGTAAAAAAATCGAAGTGTGTGCTTCGCCTTTCCCACGACATTATCTACGTGTTGTTTCCAGTTGAAGTCTGAAGTAATAGTAATTGGTAGGTATTTTGTGGAGTTTACGGCCTTCACTTTTGATTGATTTATGTTGTAAACAAACTTTAACGGATTTCTTTTCGTACTCATGTGGACGACTTTACACTTCTCATTATTTAGAGTCAATTGCCAGTTTTTACACCATACTGATATCTTATTCAAATCGTTCTCCAGTTGGTTTTGATCTTCAGATGATTTTACTAGACGGTAAATGAAGGCGTCATCTGCAAACAACCTAAGAGAGCTACTTAGATTTTTCCCCTAAATCGTTTATGTAAATAAGGAACAGCAGAGGACCAATAACACTCTCCTGTGGAACGCCCGATATCATTAAAGCAGTCGATGACTTACCATCGATTACTACGACCTGTGTCTTCCCTATCCAGTCGCAAATTTGGGGCGATATACCATAAGTAAGCAATAATCCAAAAACTGTCTTCACTATTAAAGCGTCTCAGTCGTAAATTAGCCAGGCTTGCCCGTAGCCCACTTTCCTCTCTCAATATACGACAGCCTTTTTTTGACGTAGGCGGAATTTCCCTGACTGTCGAACGTCCCGAACAGGGAGGGGCTGGCGGAGCCCCAGTCTGTGCGACGTGCCTCTGGTGGCGACGGCGACGGCGTGCCGGATTATGGCTTGTCGCGGTCCATCAGCGTCGGGAATCCAATAACGAGAGGAAATTGATTTAAAGCAATTTGCGCGCCCTTCGCTGAGCTGTGCTGAGCTGAGGTGGCTTCCTTCCCGCCTTTCTCCGCCGTCAGTCGAACGAGAGTGACTCGACGGTCGCTGAGAAGCGCGGCTGTGACGCGACGCTACGCGACGCCAGCGTAATTCTGCCGCCGACAGCGACCCTCCGCCTCACCGTTACTCAGTGCTTCGCCGCCGCCTCAGCGCTGATCAGACAGCGTGGCGACAACCCGCGGACGCGATAGCGGGACCAGCGAGCGCAGAATGACGTAGAGGCGCCGTACCAACGCCACCCAGATAAAGGCCTGTGCGCTGCCTGCCAAGAGTAGTCGTAACAAAGAAAAATATTTGTCTTATGAAGCGTTGTGTTGAGTTTGACAATACGTATATGTTGCACAATGTGATGCAGAATGTTTTTCGTGTTATCTAGGTGATTCTCCGTGCAGATTTTTGGTGTTATGAGACAAAATGCCTAATATGAATCGTCCGATTACAATATCGGTAAAATATCTTACTAATAGTGCATAAATATTTTATACCATAACAAATGTCTTTGAATCACATAAATAATATTAAGAACATTCTAAAACACAGTGTGCAATGTGTACGTATTACCAAACTCAGCAGAACGCTATATAAGACAAATAATTTGCTTTGTTATGACTACTCTTGGCAGGCAGCGCACAGGCCTTGTATCTAGGTGGCGTTGGCTGTACCGCCTACATAGGCAGGGAAGGCGCGGCAGCCATCCTTGACGGGTGAAGAATCGGAAATTGGCCGATACAAGCGTCGCTCTTCTAGTTCAAAATGTTCAAATGTTTGTATAGTCTATGGGACTTAACTACAGGGTCAACAGTCCCTAAACGTACAAACTACTTACGAACTAGGACGGCACAAATATCCATGCCCGAGGGGGGTTTCGAACCCCCGACCGTAGTGGCCGTGCAGACCGTGACTGGAGCGCCTCTGTCTCCTCGGCCACCGCGGCCGGCGCTCTTCTAGTGCCGCTCTCCTCAATTACATTGTCATTTGAACCCCTTAGGATAGGAAAAAATCGCACTGACGTGTTTTGCGGCCCACTTTAGATTTGTAGTTTTATATGTTTTTGCAAACATTTTCGACCAAAATAATAATCAAAATAATAAAACATTAATTAATAAGAGTGTGTGAAACCCTTTTAGAAAAAAAATTTTTTTTAAGGTAGTGACAGGTTCCGAACCACCGACCTTTGGCATCATAGTCTAACGCATTGCCCACTACGCTTTTTTTTTCTTTTTTTTTTTTTTATTTGTTCACACGGTAGATCTATGATTCGCGATCATTCTTTCATTTCCTTCGTGTTTGTTCGTTCAGCAGTTGGCTCAGCTTTTTTTTATTATTACAGAGGGGGTTTAGCCCCTTGACCGGGCGCGCTGAGCCACGGCGCCTAACTACGGCTATCAATCACAAGATGAGTCCAATAATCTCATACTATTGATGGCCGTTGTTAACGGATGCTAATATGGCATTGGTAGACACTAGATTCTCATTTATCGTACGAAGAACGATGTGTTTTTGTTAATTCTTCAGTGTGCCATTGCTTTGAAATGACAACGTGTAAGTTACAATAAGAAAATCATCAAATACGTAACGCAAGATGGCGTATGCCAGAGAGAGTTCTGGGAGAGGAATGTCATGTGACATCTCCGATCGGCTGGATTTCGTTAATTCAATGGGGGGTGTCAAAACTCAGTTATTTTTGCATATATGTCTCAATCGATACGAGGTATGAAAAAAAAGAAGAAGACGTAACGCACCTAAGGTGTAGAGAATTTTCTCATCTACCAATTAGGTTATTCAATATTTGTGTCAGATGAACGGTTCGTTTGCAATTACAATTATATTACAAACGACGTTTTTCGGTATTACTACCGTATTCTTTGTTCAAAAAATTTGAAAAAGAGAGATTCTGGTCACTGGAGGCCTACAATCATGTCTGTAAAATTTGGTGCTGATCGGTGGAACGGTTCGTCTTAAAAACAGGGAACACGTTACGGACAGACAGACAGACGGACAGACAGACATACATACATCTCAAAATCGCCATTAGTTTTGCAAATATCTTTGAAACGCTACTAGATATTAAAAAAACACAACAGAGCAAAGTTGTAGAGAATATTCTACTCTACAAATTCGGTTATTCAGTTTTCGTGTCAGATGAATAGTTAAGTCGTTTTTTTTTTTCATGTAAATTTCGAGCTGTCAAAAGACGATCGCAAAGGCCCACTTTTAGTGTTACTACCGTAACCTAAAGTGGGCCAAAGGTTACCAAATTTTTCCACGTGGGTCGGTGAATACTGAAGGAATGCAACAGTGTTCTTAGCAAGTAAAATTCGTATTGTGTTTGTAAAAAAAAAAAAAAAAAATAAAAAAAAAAAAATTGAAACTATTACTTTTATATGAAATTAAAATTACGACATGAAAAAGCTACACGCCTGCCACTTTCTTCGTTTTGGGGTCAGGAACGTTTCGTCAGCTAGAATGCTGTAGATAATGAAATGAACTTACCTTTTTATAGCTCCCCTAGTTTCCTCACAAATTTGGATAAAATAGAGCGGTGGAATTTTTGAAATTCTACTCGTTACTTTCAGCGAGCACAGATTATGTTGCCCATACACCTTGTACTTTGTGACCAATTTTCGGTATTAAATAATTATGACTTAATACTTTTTATTTAGTTTATTACTAACTAGCTGAACCCTTCCTACTTTGCACGGTTAATGTTTAAAGTTCTCTGACTACAGAACGTATCGTGATGCGGTTTCTTTCAATTTCTTCGTTATAATTCTGGGATCAACGAAGGTTATATTAAATGTCAATACGAAAATGTGAAATAAAAATAATAACGTAGAGTGGTTTACCTCTTCTGGACTTTCGTGACCTCTGTAGCGTGGACTATGAAACCTGCGCCAAAGTACATAGTATAGAATTATAAAACTTAGGAAGATTTAGAGGGGGGAAAAAGACCGCGAGATCATATGTATAACTTCTTCAGATCTCCCACAATTACTATGTTTGTAGTCTGAAGCCGTCTTGCGCCAGCTGTTTACAAGAGAAAAATGATAAATGTGGAACACTCTTAAAAGACTCGTGGTCTCGCGTATTTTATTTATTTATTGATTTTAGATCTTTGTGAGTTCTACGTTATTATTCTTATTTGTTTCACATTAAATATAACCTAAGTTTATCGCAGGATTCTAAAGAAGAAACGGAAAGAAAGCTCATGACGATACGTTCAGCGCTCCTCGAGTTACAGAGACAGAGGGAAAAGTGCTTCTGTTTCATATAATAGTGTGATTTGCTAATCGTAGCTGAAATTTGTACTTATTTATGGCATAAATAGATCGTCTAAAAAGGAACGCCTTAATATATATGAAAAGGAATTAATAGACAGCGACCTCAGTGAAGTGCCCTGTGCTCGTAGCTATGGCCGGGTAGAGTGGCGCTCGGCAGTAGAGTAGGACGATTCGTCCTCTGCGGTCGCCATGTTGGTTGGGTGTCGCGCTCTCTGCTAGCTTCATTTCCCTGTCATTTCAAGGCCTCTCTTTGTTATTCTGTACTCGCTGAGAGGGACGTTTACTGTGCAAAAAATTGCGCGTATGTTTAGCAGGCGCCTTTCTGCAGGCGATTCATTTCATCAAACTGAAGACCTGCTTTTAGGAGCAATTTCCACACCCTCCCCTTATCGGATGATTGCCCCCGTCCTGACATTTACCCCTCCTCTCCTTGTTGATTACACGCCCCCTTTTCCCACCCCCTCCTCTCCCCGACCCTCGCCTGGATACCCCCATCCCACCCCCTCTGAGTCTCTGTGCATCCCCTGCAATACGTTCCTCTCCTTCCCACCCCCCTGCTGAGGCCAACAATACAGGTTTTAACAGTATTGTGCATTGTCAGGTGTGTCAGTGTCAAGTGCATCAATGTATTTTAGTCAACGTACCGGACCACACCGGTGGTACTCAAAGTATTTTAATCTAGTGACATACTGTTCATCGCTCATTCAGTGAAAGTCTAAATATGTATGTTTTAACTCACTATGTATCTTTGTCGTCTTTTCCTAAATATATGTGTTTTCCCAATTTTTCCATATGTCACGTTTGAAATCCACTATCTTTTGTCACCACTTATGTTCTTGAGTGTACTGTTTGTACTCTAGACTGAATAGCAGCGCCTGATGCTGCTGCCGACATTAAAATAACAATAAACGGGAAAAAACAGGCTCGAGAACAATACTTTACTTTTCCGCACGTGGATCGATAGGTCTCGTTAACACTCGAGACCAGAACGAGAACATTTTTTCAGATAACACTGTTCGGACACTTAAGCGATATGTTACTACAAGATTAATTAATCAAACAGTGTAAAATCGCAATATTTTTACTTTAAGTCACCGGTTTCCGTAAAATGCTTTAGACATCTGGAGCTACACACCACTAAAAATAAAGTCAGAAGTAGCAGGGTTACTTAATGTTACATAATGTTGTTACTACCACATACGAGGTTTAGAACTTAAATAGTGCCAACTATTTATTCACAACTGGTACAAAAGTGTTACATGTATGCACCTGTTACCATCCTTCAAAGTAGTCACTAGCTTAGTATAGAATTCGTTACCAGTGATGTGCAAGGCTTAGTATACCGTTATCAGAACCTGTTCTGTTGATGGTGCGAATGGAGCGGTCTACTGCCTGTCGACTCTCTGGAACAGTTCTGAAGCGAATGCCACGAATAGATTCCTTCATCTTTAGAATCAAATCAAAGTCACAAGGACGTAAAGTAAAATAGATGAGCTTTTAGTTTGTTTAGATGCTATAGAAACTGATAATGTAATAGATATACTATGCCTGTCTGAGCATCACATTGTCACCGGTATGGAAAATGTGAATGTCAGTGGATATACATTAGTCTCAAATGTAAGTAGAGATAATAAGATAAGAGGAGGAGTTGCCATATATGCCAAAAGCTATCACAGTGTAAAAAATTTAGAAACAAAAAAGTTTTGTGTAGAGCAGCATATTGAAGCATGTGCCTGCCAGCTTAAACTCAATGATGATTATCTTATAATTGTAACAGTATATAGGTCCCCTTCAGGGAACTTTCAGTTATTTCTGGAAAACTTGGATGCCTTGTTGTGCTATCTGTCAGATAGGGGGAAGCAAATTATTATTTGTGGTGATTTCAATGTAGATTCACTGAAAGAGTGTAATAGGAAGAAAGACCTGGAAGTCTTACTTGGCTCATTCAATCTGACATCCGTTATTGATTTTCCTACTCGGGTAGTAAAGGACAGCAGTACATTGATAGATAACTTTTTTGTAGACCAAGATAAGTTTAACAACATAAATGCTTGTCCCATTGAGAATGGTCTTTCGGATCATGGTGCACAGCTAGTAACAGTATATGAAATAGCTCCGTTCAGTAATTCGAAACTGTCCACCAGAATAGTGCGCTCGATTAATGACTTAACAACTAAAAATTTCAAAGAAAGTCTACAGCAGTTAGACTGGGATGAGGTTTACAAGGAACCTGATGTTAATTTAAAATATAATTTATTTCACGATACATTTGTAAGGGTATTTGATAACTGTTTCCCCAAGAAACTAGTAAAATTTAATTCTAAGAAATCATGCAAAAAACCATGGCTTACTAAAGGTATAAAAATATCGTGTAACCGAAAAAGGGAACTATATCTGTCCGCAAGAAAGAGTAATAACCCAGAAACAATAAAATATTATAAAAGCTACTGTGCTACATTAAGAAAAGTTATTAAAAAATCAAGAAGCATGTGCATCATGTCTGAGATTAGCTCCTCTGATAATAAAATTAAAACAATTTGGAATATTATTAAAAGGGAGACAGGGCAACCAAGAGCAGAGGAAGAGGGTATTACCATCAAAACAAATGAAAACTTTATCAACAAAAAGTCAGAAGTTGAAAACATTTTTAATGATTACTTTTTAAATGTTGTGGAGAAAATAGGATCTAAATGTTCATTAGAAGGAGCAAGGCAATTAATGGAAGAGGCCATACCCACACAATTTGATACAATTGAAATTCCACCGACCTCACCTTCAGAAATTAGGAAAATAATAAACTCTCTCAAGAGTAAACGGTCATATGGAATTGATGGCATTTCCAGCAGGGTATTAAAAACTTGTTCCCAGGAGATAAGTAGGATTCTCAGTCATATTTGTAATAGCTCATTAAAGCAGGGTATTTTCCCAGATAGACTGAAATATGCTATCGTTAAACCTTTGCATAAAAAAGGGGATACATACGATGTCAACAACTACCGGCCCATCTCACTTCTGACAGCTTTATCAAAGATTTTTGAAAAAGTTATGTATTCTCGAGTTGCTTCACATATTAGTATAAATAAAGTTCTAACAAAATGTCAGTTTGGTTTTCAAAAAAGCTTTTCAACTGAAAATGCTATATACACCTTCACTGATGCAATATTAAATGCTTTGAATAACCGGACATCACCAGTAGGGATTTTTTGTGATCTTTCAAAGGCTTTTGATTGTGTAAATCATGGGATTCTTCTAGATAAGCTTAAGTATTGTGGTGTGAGTGGGACAGTGCACAAATGGTTTAAATCATACTTAACTGGAAGAGTGCAGAAAGTTGAAATAAGCAGTTCACATGATGTAGATGAGACAATTAATTCTTCTAACTGGGGAGTTATTAAAAATGGGGTCCCACAAGGTTCGGTCTTGGGTCCTTTGCTGTTCTTAATATATATTAATGACTTGCCATTCTACATACATGAAGATGCTAAGCTAGTACTTTTTGCTGATGATACAAGTATAGCTATCACACCTGACAAACAGGAATTAACTGATGAAATTGTAAATGATATCTTACAGAAAGTCATTAAGTGGTTCTCTACAAATAGACTCTCATTAAACTTTGATAAAACCCAGTATATACAGTTTCATACAGTAAATGACATGACACCATTAATAAATTTAGACTTTGAACATAAATCTGTAGCTAAGGCAGAATATTCAAAATTTTTAGGTGTTTGCATTGACGAGGGACTGAATTGGAAGAAACATATTGAAGGTCTCCTGAAACGTCTGAGTTCAGCTACTTATGCTATCAGAGTCATTGCAAAATTTGGTGATATAAATCTCAGTAAATTAGCTTACTACGCCTATTTTCATTCACTGCTTTCATATGGGATCATATTCTGGGGCAATTCAACATTGAGTAAAAACGTATTCATTGCACAAAAGCGTGTAATCAGAATAATTGCTGGAGCCCACCCAAGAGCATCCTGCAGACATTTATTTAGGGATCTAGGGATACTCACTGTAGCTTCACAATATATATATTCACTCATGAAATTTGTTATTAACAATCCGACTCAATTCAAAAGTAATAGCAGTGTGCATAGCTACGACACTAGGAGAAAGGATGATATTCACTATTCAAGGTTAAATCTAACTTTGGTTCAAAAAGGAGTGAATTATGCTGCCACAAAAGTCTTTGGTCAATTACCAAGTAGCATCAAAAGTCTGACAGATAGCCAACTAGTATTTAAAAAGAAATTAAAGGAATTTCTGAATGGCAACTCCTACAATGTAGATGAATTTTTAGATAAAACATAAAAAAATATATATAAAAAAATAAAATAAAAAAAATTTACAAAAAAATTCTTAAAATATAGATTGTCAAGTATAGACAAAATTTACTAAACTGAAACGTTCCACATCATTACGAAATGTCATATACATGATCTAAGGAACAAGTATTAATCTAATCTAATCTAATCTAAGTAAGTCCAGAGAGTATGGTGGCTGATTCAGTACTTCCCACTCCCATCGACCGAACAGAGCAGCCACAGCTTGCGCTGTATGAGCCCGCGCATTGTCGTGCAAAATTATGGCTGGGTTGCAAATAAAGTGTTGCCGCTTCTTTCTCAAAGCTGGTTGCAGGTGATGCTCCAAAATCGAACAGTAACTATCTTGATCCAACTCCGTTGTTCCTGTTTTGAAAACATAGTGACACCGTTACGTTAGACCGCTCGCTCACAAGTAACTGTGTTTCCCTCGATTGTGCGCACGCCGATGACTTGTGAAGTGCAAGTCCATTTGCTCGGAAGTAAGGTAGGTATGCCGACAACGTGTGCTATCAGCGACAATAGTGGATTTCATTGCATAGTGTCTCCGCAGCAGTGTTGCCACTATTGAAGTTCCAACCCTCATATAAGTGAAGGTTAAAAATCGATGATACAGTCCGCAGTGCTCCTTTACCTTACCTGTGAACATCGATAATCGAATGCAATCGGCTTGGAAACGTATGAGGTATACCAAACACATCTCTGACTCCAAGCAGCCATGTCACCATGGAAACGTCGTCCTTGACCTTATCAACCGACCAGAGCTGACGGCGATAACATCAACTCTTGTTAAAGAATGATTATAATTGTTTTAAAACACTGAGATGACAGGATTTGTTTTATTTACACTTGTAGGTAATGTCACAACTGCCGCCTGCATCTTGGGAATGGGTGGACAGTTCTTCTCGGGCAATACCGTCACTATGCAGTCTGAAGAGTTTCAACGGCTTTGTACTCCACCCACCATATTGGATGATGACATAATGTTATTAACCTGACGAAAAACGAACTTGACGGCGCCACGTTGTCAATATGCGAAAGTGTCTTAATTTTGCTCAAACACCTAAGGAACTTTCCCATCACAGAAATTATTCGTGCTGTTGAGAAAGCGGTTTTTAGTCTCCCCGAAGACAAGGCAGCAGAAATCAGACAAGAGTATCACAGACAATTATATCTGTTAATATTTATTTACAAGAAACGGTATATTAATAGAAGAGAAAGAAGTAATTTCAAACTCTTTTACAGTTTGAACGATGAAATTAATGGAACATTATTCTGTGCGAAAGATCCATTAAGAAGAATTAAATTAATTTTTAATACTTCATTTAATATATCGAACATATCGATCTATCAGGATATTAAGGAACTTTATATCATCTGTGAGTATAGCAACATGTAAAACACGAACTTCCTTTTGACATTTTGAACTATGAATGAACTTTGAAATATTTTATTAAGAGTGACAATTTCAAGAAGCTATAGCAACACATGCTTCTTCCATCTGCGCAAGAATCTGTTTTCTTTTTCTTTAAAGTTCATAGTACAGGAAGTTGTACCTGAATTTTGTTTTGTTTTGTTGACTAGCGGACGACTTGCGGATTACGAAGTCTTACACGACCACATCAAAATTGTTATTCAGTCCTACTAACGCAAGAAGAAGTCGTACCGCTGCAGTACCTGCCGTGAATGGAAGTTGTATCCACATTTCATATATCTTGTACTGTATAAGTGTACACACCCACGCAGCATTATGCCTTATCAATTCTAACGTAACCCCTGTCTATCATGTGCACTGTTCGCTTAGATTTGTTTATAATATGTTAATTTTGGACCATTTAAAGACGTAATTCATTATCTTACGTTGTAGACAGAATTGTATTGTGGTACTTAATGTGACTGGATGGTGTATCGGCATTTTATATAATTTCATATATTCTATACTATATAACTATACACACTGTTTCATCTATATGCCTTCCTGGTTGTGTTACATAGTTCAAGGTCTACTTGTCTATTTCATGATCATAATATGTTAACTTCAGATCATTTACAAACGTATACATTTATGTTATTACGCATGATATGTTATAATACTAGGCTGAATACCACCCTTTAATCTATCTCTGCATGTGTTCAATATAATTGTATTATTCTGTCACAGGATAACAGTTTGCTATATTCCCTAACATTACGTTTTTAATGAATATTTTGTTTAACTTACTTATTCTTTGACAGACAATGATTGTTATGGCACATATTTTTCTATGGTTTTCACTGCCCAAACTGTAATTTATGTAATGTTTACATAAGACTCTCTGTATCAGTCGCCATAATAACTCACCAAAGACACGTCGTTTGATGGCTGTCAAAGATATATTATGTTCACACAATGATCAGTTAGATTTCTGGTAACTTTATTACATCAAGTATGTAGTTTTTGATATTTTTGTTAGATACTCTTCGAATTCTTAGACCACTGTTCGCTACAATGCAACCTGTCATTGTTTCATTTATCATCGAGAACTAATGTAAAATGACATTTAATGTATGTTTTATTGTTTGATATGGATATGGTGACAGAAAAAGTACCAACATAATCTGACTGTTTAATTTGTAAGTATTTTCTGGATGAAACTACTGGGTTACGTCATACATATCAACTTGTGTACAATTCATGATTGTCATTTTTATTTAA
The DNA here is from genome assembly GCA_026315105.1 of Locusta migratoria. NCBI lineage: Eukaryota > Metazoa > Arthropoda > Insecta > Orthoptera > Acrididae > Locusta > Locusta migratoria. The sequence goes on along the minus strand of CM048750.1, from coordinate 8,164,885 downwards.
CAGACCTTTCTGTTTATGGTTCATAACAGAAACCGTTAAAGTTGTAAATATAATAAACAGCTGATTGTTGGCAATATGCATTTTGTAAAGTATATTACGGCTGTTATCACACTCTCAGTAAAAAATGGAGTTCTGGAGTGCTCGCTTTATCCTCTTTGGTGGTCGTCGTGGATTAACTGATGCAGATGTGACGTACAAAATCCCCTTCGCGTGTGTCAGCTCATCGCTGCAGACACAACGTGCCACGAGGAGTACTTTTCGGCAGTCAGGTGCACGACTGCTAGCTGGCGGCGCTGGACACGTCCGCTCCCGACGCCTGCGCCGTCGCGACTGCGGAGTGCCGTGTGTCGTGTGTCGTGTCCCCACTGCCCTGCCCTGCCCTGCCCGGCCCTACAGTTACCGCCGGCGCGCCGCTGCCGCCGCTGCCGCCGCCGCCCACGCAATCAGCGACGCTTCCGTCCGCGAGCAAAAACCCAATTGTGTCCACGGCTGACGGTTCTGAATGAGACCGCGGGAGCTTTTCTTGTGCCCGCCACGCTATTGTGCCCGCCGCACTATTGCCACAGAATCTCTCTCTCTCTCTCTCTCTCTCTCTCTCTCTCTCAGTATTTCAAATTGTCGAGGGCCCTCGTTTGTGTATACGGGGTGTCTAAAAAAACCACCGACAAACAATTCGGACAGGTTTGCTAAAACAAAACCAGAAAAAAGAAGTGCAACGAATTTATTTTTCTGATTTGTGTCTAGAAACTATGATTGTGCATATACCACCACAGCACTTTTGTGAGATTATTGGCGGTGACTCATGAAATCTGACGCTCCTTTTACAACCATACAATTTTATTGGATCCATAATAAATATGTAGCGTGAACTGCGGCTGGTCAGGATATTTTCCACTGAATGCAAACAACAGCCGTAAATGCGTGATAAATAATTGATACTGCAACCATTTTCGGCCTCAAAATGAACCCATCTTCTGGAGCCTACATTAAATGAAGATTCATTTTACAAAGTAATAGGAACCTGTTCGACTGGTGCCTTAATAGTTATTACACAATCCCTCCATCTTCCACGAACGGCCAACAGTGCAAACTTTGGTAGCATTTGCGGGGATTGTGTAATACGTAATGCAAGACACCAGTTGAACAGGTTCCTAATACTTTGTAAAATGTTATGGAAATTTTGTATAGGTGTCTGAATATAACTTCAAAATGAGGCCGAAACTTCTTGGAATAAATTATTTGCCGTATTTAGTCGGCTACAGTACCCCACCGCCTTTAATATTCCCCCACTTAATATTTTATGTCAAAATATGATATCTAAAAAATTCGTGAATTTATTTATGTGATTATTGACAACAATAATTCACAGAATGGGTCATGCGTTCTTGGAATCTGATCACTCCTCTGAGACTAGAAAATAGTTTAAAGAAGACTAGCATTTTATGTGCACTGGATGGATCAAAAGATGATCTTCTTTGGATAGACCGCCTAGAAAATGATCCAGATCCATTTAGTACTGATGACGGCAACACTGGAGACGAGAGTGAAGATGAGGAGTCAGTCCAAAAATGGTAGGCTTACTCGTTTACAAATTCTTTAGCGAAGCATAAATATCCCATACCTCAGTATTGAAAACAAGTAATCGGTACGTAATTTTTTTTTTATTTCAGGTATTTAATTGTAACGCAAGGTAGATTCTGCTACTCACTAACTGCCACGTAAGAAGTGCATATATATATTTCACATGTTTGTAAATTGTTTTATAAAGCCCTCTCCACGCTGACCAAAAGTAATGATTTTTCACCCTCCCCCCCTCTCCAGTAATTTCAATTACGCAGTTTGCGTCATGCGCACCTCTTGTAAGAACCATATCGTTAGACATAATACAATCTGAAATGGTTTAACAGAAACATACGTACCAGTACCATAGTATAGCGGTCTAACACTTCATTTTTGTCTAGGGTTGTCTTTCTGCTGAGTGGCACATTTGGGTCAAAATCAGATAGCCGTAGCAGCGTGGCCTAGCGCATTGAGGCGCTATGCTGCAATGCACGAGGCCGTTCCCTGTCGGGGGTCCGAATCCTCCCTCGGGCGTGGATGTTTGTATTGTCTTTAGTATAAGGTAGTTCATAAGTAGTTTAGGAACTGATGACCCAGCAGTGAAGTCCAATAACATAATAAACATTTGATGAATATATATATATATATATATATATATATATAATGAAACTTTCACTCTGCAGCGGAGTATGCGCTGATATTAAACTTCCTGGCAGATTGAAATTGTGTGCCGGAACCGGTTCCGGAACATAATTTTAATCTGCCAGGAAGTTTTATATATATATATATCCTGTCAGAATGCTCCTTCTTCCGTTCCTCTTTCCATTTTTTAGATAGTTGATGGGATGTTCTTTCCTCAAACTGCACACTGTGATTTTATTCCGGCACTCAGTGCGGTCTTCGAGACTTTTCATGTTGATCTGATGTAGACCCCTCTGGACCTCTTTCAGGCAGTGTGTGCCGCATTTACTAAATGTTCAAATGTTTGTATAGCTTATGGTCCTTAGCTACGGGGTCATCAGTCCCTAAACTTACAAACTACTTATGAACTAGCTAATACTAAGGACGGCACAAATGTCCATGCCCGAGGGGGCATTCGTACACCCCCCCCCCCCCGACCGCATTTACTCTTGCTTATCATATTGAATAATTTATTTGCTGTTCTGAAGACTTCCATCCTGTACATGTGTGTATAAAATTTGGCTCGGCGTTTTCTGACTTCATCTGTTAGTGTGTTGATCTTGCTGTAGAGGCCGGCCGCGGTGGCCGAGGAGACTGAGGCGCTTCAGTCACGGTCTGCACAGCCACTACAGTCAGGGGTTCGAATCCCCCCTCGGGCATGGTTATTTGTGTCGTCCTAGTTCGTAAGTAGTTCATAAGTAGTTTGTAAGTTTAGGGACTGATGACCCCGTAGTTAAGTCCCATAAGCATTGCAAACATTTTTTTCTTGCTGTAGAGTTCGTTTTGTGGTCTCTGTTGATAGCACAGTAAATCTTCCTGAGAACATTTCTTTCCTGTTTTTCTGTTTCCTTAATTTTTGAATAACCACCAATCAGTATTGTTTCAGCTGCATAGATTGCTTCTGGAAGAATCATCTATAGTGCCTGAATTTTGCGTCTGTCGAAATGACTTTTTTTTGGTAATGCGTTCATGTTAGCTTATAGGCCTTCTAGAGCTTGGTGATTGTTTTCTCATTGGCGATTCGGTTTAATCCTGATGACTGTATAGTTTCTCCGAGGTATTTAAAATGGCAGACTTGTGCAATTTTACCATATTTTATATTAAAAGAGGATTTATTTTCTGGATGTCTTTCCATATATTGGGGCTTTTCATAATCTATAGACCGGTTTTTTTGTGAAATTTCATGTAGATATAGGCATTTCAATTTTATATATAAAATCTAGAGTTCAATCATTTTTATTTGTATCAACTAGTTTCGGTCTTTTTTGGACTATCTTCAGGACTGCAGCTCTGAAATGTATCATAGTTACTTTTAGAGGACCCTCAAGCAATATTCATTAGTGCCATCATTAACCTAAGTAAATAAAGAGAAATAGAATAAAACTGCGTTGTATCCACTGACGTCGTGCAGCCGAACAGGTGCTTGAGAACGTTCCACTGCGTCACGGGAAGATGGTCCAAAAAAAGACCGCAAGTAGTTGATACAAATAAAAATCATTGCACTCTAGTTTTTATATATAAATTTAAATATGAGTGCTGTTTATCCCAAATATGAAACAAAAATATTTCCAATAATATGTGATAGGCCTTTCATATAAATTATGATAAAATAACTTACAAATTTCACCCATCTTGAACCAGTCGAAGGTACCATTGAATTTACTATGTTTGCTCCTATAGTACCTTCCACAATTGGCGAGTAAATGCGGTATAAAACAATACGTCTGTTGGTTTCATTTCTTTTGACACAATTAACAACCACAGTAGCCTTTTCATAAACTTAACGAGTGACAATGTAATCACCATTTTATTTCACTATTTTGAAGTCTGCCGGCCAGAAAGAAAAGCTTTTGCTCCGCCTTTTTACTGCTTAGCGAGTGTGAGGTTTGTGCCGCGGATGGCTGGGTCAGATTAAGCTGCTACTCGCGGATCCTATCAGCGCCCTTCAGAGGCCGCGTTTATGCAGATGAGGCACCTCCAGAGCCGAGTCGGGGCTTTAATTTTCTGCTACATCTCTCTCTCTAACAGTCCCGACTGCAGAAGGGACTTTTCCAGTGTCTTGGATAGCGCACAGAAAGAGACTATGCCCCAGCATTATGGCAACTGCAGACCGTGATGGAAGCTGTAACTCAGCGCCGTGGAGCGAACACCTGCAGAAGGCTGCGCCTGATGGCTTTCCTGCTGGTGCTCTGAGATCCCATTCCGAGATCTTCTTGGCCAGGTACCACTTCACACTGCGGAGATATGGGTTTTGAAGGTCCTGTTCGGTTACAAAACCTTGAGCGTACCCATCAGCAGAAAGATATTATTTTTGAGGTGATTGTAAAAGTTTGTCGGAAGGAATAGAAAGATAAACTTTCTTTAATGAAATATTTTTCTTAATAAGTTTATGTCCCTCCATTCTAATGCATTTAATCCAGGAGTGCTGCGTGTAAAAATTTTTATTTCTCCAGGACTGCAAAATACTCGTTATTTTCTGCTGGCCGGGCGCGGTGGCCGCGGGGACTGAGGCGCTTCAGTCACGGTCTGCACGGCCACTACGGTCGGGGGTTCGAATCCCCCCTCGGGCATGGATATTTGTGCCGTCCTAGTTCGTAAGTAGTTCATAAGTAGTTTGTATGTTTAGGGATTGATGACCCCGTAGTTAAGTCCCATAGACTATACAAACATTTTTTTTAATTTTCTGCTGCCAGAGCTTCTTCTGAAGAGAATCTGCATCCCATAGAGAAAGGCGTCCAGTGAATCGCTGTCTCGACAATTCAGAAATTAATAAACGTATTTTCTCCAAGGATCTTGTTGTGGGCGTGCGGTGTCTTCATGAAAGAAGACATTATTACTTGCCATATCTAGATTTTTTCATGCATTTTTTGTCGTTAATCGTAGGATAGGGTAACATTGTCCTGTAATCATTTGACCAATGGGAATGTAATCTATCAGCAGGATGCGGTGTTGTCAATTATCACAAGGCTGTTCCCAGTAATGAACACCGAGTGGATATTGTCAATCAAAGCAATGTTTCTGAAACGTAATATTCGCTATTTGACTGCTTTATTAAAATACAATCGTGATTTCTGCAGTGTACATGTACATGTTATCATCAAAGCAGTATACATTTCGTTTCATAGAACCAGTTATCACGTCATATAAATTAGCAGAGACCGAAAATACATTACACTGTTGCATTATTGTACAGGGTCGAAACGTGTCAAAAAGTAACATACGTTGAAATGCCGCTCCTTCGCTCAAGTCACCCCTTTAACAGTCCTGTCGAGCTATGGCGTCATGAAAAGTATAAAACAAGAGACGATTATTTTTATTTTATTTTGTGAAAGTGAATCGATAAGCAGTAACTTTACTTGAACGGGAATACGATGCTACTCATCGCTGCGCGAAGGTCATCCCGTATATAAAGAAGTCCAGCTGAACGGCGTGCAAGCTCAGTCATGTAAGGCAGAGTTATGTTCATTTCAGACAGGCTGAAATCACACGAAGTTTGCAGATCAGGATGTGATACCGCTTCTAGCCATTTTCGAAGTTAACTTTAAGCATTACAACACACGCACTGTAAAATATATCAGTTATCACCGTAACTAATGTTCCAAACTGTACCAGTTTGTTCCTTGAATATACTATTTATAACATTATGTATTGTTGCTAATTTTTTCTGTGTTCCTGCAATCATACAAAAGAATCTACAAATATCTCTAGAACACACCACAAAAAGAATCCGTCTGGCATCCCAAAAATCTACGTTGTTCTGTTTTATTGATCAAAGTTGGTAGTTTGACCCCTGTTATTAGAGACAGGACACAACGTGGAATTGTTTTTTGTTTTTTGTTTTGTTTTTTTGTTTGTTTAGTAAATCGTGTCTCCTTTGAAAATAGCCATTAAGGAATTGGCCTGGAGCGATTTTGGGGTATCATAGAAAATCTATATACGCTTGATGGGAGCGGGGCTTGAACCGCCGTCCACCCAGATGCGAGTCTAGTATCGTGGCAAGCCTTATACCCGGCGATCATAATTAAACCTTCAAAACGCTGTGAAAATAGTAGCACTCGTCAGCAGAGTAAAATTGCAACGGAATACTATCGGAGAAGGGGGAAAAGTACGTCAGAAGGAAAATAGTGTGAAAGTTGAGCAATAGATGGCGCTGTAAGCAACATAATTTAATAGTGATCGATTACAAATGACAAATGTATGATATAATAAACTCTAAGGTGTCGATTAAACGCTAAACAAATTGTTCTACTCGGTGTGCATGGCTGTACGAATGTACGTAAGCCCGTCAACACGGCAATATAATGTCACATCGGATGGGAAAAATAGGTTTTTAATTGTCGCGAGGCCAAAAAACCGGACAAAAAACATCAATAATATCGGTTTCTAATTCTCCCGAGCCCAAAAATCGCATGAAAAGCATGAATCAAAATCAAATCGGATTTTTAATTTTCATGCCAGTGGCGAATTTTCAATATGGTACCTTGAATGACAGTCGCCTTTTATGCAAAATGTTTTTATTGCATTATTTCCATAACCGGTTTCGATATGCCTAACACATCATCATAAGATGTTGAAATTCTTTTTTTTTTATTATTGTAAATCGTGTATACTGGGATTTGTGTATCTGTTACAATTACAGAAAACAAAATAAGTCCGGTGGCCGAGAGGACTGAGGCGCTCCAGTCACAGTCTGCACGGCCACTACGGTCGGGGGTTCGAGCCCCCCCTCGGGCGTGGATATTTGTACCGTCATTAGTATTAGTTAGTTCATAAGTAGTTTGGACAGGATCATGTAGTGCGTATTCCTTCAGTAACAGAAGTATTTTGAATTGCTGTTGTGGTCTTCAGTCCGCAGACTGGTTTGATGCAGCTCTCCACGCTACCCTCTCCAGTGCAAGTCTCTTCGTCTGAGAATACGTTCGGCAGCCTACATCCTTTTGAATCTGCTTACTATATTCGTCCCTCGGTCTCCCTCTACGATTTTTGCCCCACACGTTTCATTTTACCGCTAAGTTGACAATTCCTTGATGTCTCAGAATGTGTCCAACAAATCTATCTCTTCTTTTAGTCACGATATGCCAGAAACTCCTTTTCTTCCCGATTCGGTTAAGCACCTCCTCATTAGTTACGTGATCTACCCATCTAATTTTCATCATTCGTCTGTAGCACCACATTTCAAAAGCTTCTATCATCTTTTTATCTGAACTCCTTATCGTCTATGTTCCACTCCCATACAATGCTACACTCCAGACAAATGCTTTTACCAAGGACTTCCTAATATTTTAATTAATATTGGATGTTAACAAGTTTCGCTTCTTTAGAAACGCTTTTCTCCCCATAGCCATTCGGCATTTTATATCTTCTTTACTTCGCCCATCGGCAGATATCTTGTTACCTAAATAAGAAAATTCGTCTACTACTTTTATTTTCTCATTACCTAATCTAATTCCTTCAGCATCGCTTGATTTTCTGACCTTGTATTCCATTACTTTAGTTTCATCTTATATATTTCTTTCAAGACACTATCCATCCCATTCAATTGCTCTTCCAAATCTTTTGCGGTCTCTGACGAAATTACTATGTCATCAGCAAAACGCAATGTTTTTATTTCTTCTCCCTGAACTTTAATTCCCTCTCCATGTTTCTCATTCAATTCCTTCACTGCCTGCTCAATGTACAGATTGAAGAACATTGGGGAAAGACTACAACCCTGTCTTACTCCCTTCCCAAACTCTATGTCCCTTTCTTGCCCTTCGACGCTAATAGCCGCTGGTTTTTGTATAGGTTGAATATAACTCTTCGCTCCCTATATTTTACCCCTGCTAGCTTCAGAATTTGAAAGAGTGTATTCCAATCGACGTTTTGAAAAACTTTCTCCAAACCTACAAACCCCAAAAACGTAGGTTTGCCCTTCCTTAGCCTATCTTCTAAGATAAGTCGTAATGTGAATATTGCCTCCCGTGTTCCTACATTTCTCCTAAACACAAACTGATCTTCCCCGAGGTCAGATTCCACAAGTTTTCCCATTCGTCTGTAAATAATTCGTGTTAGTAGTTTGCAACTATGACTTATTAAACTGATAGTTCTGTAATTTTCACACTTGTCTGCACTTCTTTTCTTTGGAATTGGAATTACGATATTCTTGTTGAAGTCAGAGGGTATTTCCCCTGTCTCATACATCTCGCATACCAAGTTGAACATTTTTTTCATGATTGGCTTTCCCAACGAAATCAGCAGTTCAGACGGAATATCATCTATTCCAGGAGCCTTGTTTCGACTCAAAGTCCTTCAGGTTGCGAATGTAATTAATAGTATAGAACTTATAGATTAAAACTTGGTGCGTGATGGGGCGGTTTTCCATGAAGGTTACTGTTTATGTGCTCGTATCTCATGAACTACGTGTCGTGCTATGAAACAATTTAGGAGTTACATTTAACTATATGTGTGTATACTGTTTGTAAAATTTCCTGCAGGTACAATACAATATGTAGCGTAGAAATTATAAATTTCAACAATGTACCGAATGCCGTAGTTTTACCACAGTCTAGCATACCAGTCACGATACCCGAGCGAGTTATTGTTACCCGCTGCGATCGTAGCGCGCGAAGCGGCCAGCAGGAGACACTATCTCGTGAACTGTGTCGTGTTACTTGCAGCTTATATTCGTTTCTGTGATGGTTTTTGGAACTGGGAATGCCTGTAGCGCAAGTAATTGCAGCAACAATCAGAAAAAGACACCACATTTGTCGTTTTTCAGATTTCCTAAGGACCCAGAGAGGTTTGTAACATAATCCTATTTCTGAAATGTTTTCACTACGAATCGTTTGACAGTTACATAAATTTAAGTGTAATTATGATTCTTTGATGTTCTCAGCAGTAGAAAATAGCTCATAAATTGTAGAAGGAAAGATTTGCTAATATCGTTTACCTGTACAATAACGTGAAATTTTGGTCGTTGCGCTTAAAACCAGTTCATGAACGCAGAAAAGAAAAAAAAACTGGTATGGAATGCTGTACCAATATTATTCGAAATACCGAACAAGCCGCCACAATTGTCCCTGAGAAGGAAATTGCAACAAAGAGCTGAATACCAAACTTCAGAAGCTACTACAAAATTTTAAAACTTTATAAGTTAAGAAAAATATTCTGAAAATAAGGTGAAAACCACCGGCAACATTGTGAGGGAGGAGACAGACAAATATCCAAAAGGCGTAGACGACATTAACAGCAAAATCACGTCTGTGCGTCAGTGGTAGTACTCGCCCGAGTTTTCGTAAATACGTTTAGTTTATTCGTGTGTGCACCTGAAAGTAACGAGGAAAGGCTGGTAAACTTTCATCTACCAGTAAAATCAAGTCTTCAACCTACTTCTATTGTTACTTGCCAGTAGGCTACCTCATCCAACACAGAACGAAAATAAAGACAAAAGTCGTAGTTTTTCTAGCACTTGTACTACAAAGTAAACACACAACAAAACGGGAGTTGTCACAAACGTTTACTTATGGAGCTACATGGCCACGCTTCTTACTCTGTGTGTTGACGTACATCATTTTAGCTTCAATGGGAAATGCTGCAAAAATATTTGGATCGGCGCGTAATGGTTTAAGATTTCGCCGTTTCATTCATCTGTTGTGGCACAGGTTTTAATTTTAGCGTATTCCTTTTCGACTGATATTTAACGCCATCGAGTCTAAACTGAAGTAATTATATTGCTTGCTCACCTCTTGGAGCGCTGGTGTCGCCCCATCTGTCAGACGGTAACAGTTTTTACACCAGTGAGTGTTGCGACTGGTATGGTAGACTGTGGTTTTACTCCGTCAACAGCGGAAAAGTAGTAAGCGAGAAACTTTCTTCCTTTCATCATTTTGCTGTGGTTGTCAGCGAGAAAAAGTTACCTAAAGGTTTGAAATGATGTTTAAAGTTTGTTGCTAATCGCTAAGTGCTCTCTTTCTGAAATAGTGGACTAATAAAGTCACAGTATTACGTGCCGCAAGATGGGGAAGTTTTCATTTTTTATGACGTCATATCTCCTGAACTATCGGTCCTATCACAAAAGTGTTTCTTAGCTGACGTCTACTATCTATAAACTACATTCGTCCTAAATTTCAGCTTCATAGGTGAAGTAGTTGTCGAGATTTCGTGTTTAGTCAGTCAGTGAGTGAGTGTATGAATGAGTGTTCTTTCGCTTTTATATAGATAGAGATTAATAACGCAACTGAGTCTGAAAAAGAATTGTAAAACGTATTTTAATATTTATATATCAACAGTTTCTGTTTGTGTTTTCAAAGTAAAGTAAATTGAATATCAATATTGTGAAACATGAGTATTACTGTATTATTTTCCTTTTCACTCCAGTACTTTCTGTATGGATATAAATAACATAGATCAAAGCATGATCCAGTCTGTCGGTTGCTTTTACTTCCAGCGCATTAAATGGCAGTAACCAAATCAGTTTAGTCGACATTTTACATTTACGAAGTTGATATTAGTAAGAGGGCAGTTTTATCCTGGTGTCCGATAAATAGTAAAATCTGTCAATTTCTTTACTTCTTCTCGTAATATTTACGTAAATAATCCTCACAAAATTCTTAAGTAGTCACAAGATCAAATTACTCCATCATAAATATGAGCAACATCGTCGAGTATTAAAATCTGTTTTGCTACATACGTTCTTTACAGACTCGTTTCAAACTGTTTTGATATCGCAGCGATATGTCAGTTCGGTCGTTTCTTGTAAAAAAATAAGTGTACTTCTTTCCGCTATATTTTAAGCTGTGATAGAGTTATTTCTCGGTTCTGACGTTCATGATGCTAATACAGAGCCTCGCGGCCGTGGGAAGTTACTCATATTCCTCGGCAGCGCACAGCCTACGTGATATGAACGCGCCTCGCGGCCTCGGCGAGCGCCTCAGGAAATGCAAATTTAATCTCGTAACGAGTTCCGAGATACACAGAGCGTCGGGTACTAAAGTCTCTTTGAGGGTGAAATTCAATCATACGCCTCGGTGCTACTTAGCTCTGCACGTAACCTGATATAGGAGGAGCAGTAAGTCACGTACGTAAGAATAATCCCGAAAATTGAATTATTCAAAATACTTGAGTGAATTCCTTATCTTTTTATAATTCGCTTTGACGTGCTGCCCAGCCTTGTAGCGGTTGAGCTCATGTGAAGAAAATTACACTGAGAAAGACGTGGCAGGCTCCTAATATCTGGCGGGCCTTCTCTTGCCCGGCGAAGTGAAGCAGCACGATGCGGCATGGACTTAACAGGTCCTCAAGTTTCCTGCACACACACTCAGCCATGCTACCTCTATAGCCGTCCACAATGGCGAAAACGTGGCCGCTGCAGGATTCTGTGCGCGAAATGATTATTCCCCATGAATGTTCGGTTGGGATTCATGTCGTGAAGTTGCGGTTGGCCAAATCGTTCGTTGTAACTACTCAAAATTTTCTTCAAAACTATTTTGAATTGAAGGAGAGACACTGAATTAAAATTTGAGCCACGGCCAGGATTCGAACCCAGGACCTCCTTCTAATTAGAAAAGTGTTATAACCACTAAAGCACCGTGACGTAAGCTATACCGTGATGGTACGGTGTAGTGGGACAAACATTTATGAGCCTCACTTTCCTACATCAGCCCTGCTTTGCAGGACACGAATAAAAAAAAATCTTTAATTGTTGTATTTAAATAGTACGAAACTGTAAACCGTGTGATCAAAAAGTCAGTATAAATTTGAAAACTTAATATATCACGGAATAATGTAGATAAGACAGGTAAAAATTGATACACATGTTTCGAATGACATGGGGTTTTATTAGAACCAAAACAAAAAACAAAGTATTGCTAGACGCGTGAAAGATCTCTTGCGCGCGTCGTTTGGTGGTGATCGTGTGCTCAGCCGCCACTTTCGTCATGCTTGGCCTCCCAGGTCCACAGACCTCAGTCCGTGCGATTATTGGCTTTGGGGTTACCTGAAGTCGCAAGTGTATCGTGATCGACCGACATCTCTACAAATGCTGAAATACAGCATCAGATGCCAATGCCTAACCATTACTCCGGACATGCTTTATACTGCTGTTCACAACATTATTCCTCGACTACAGCTGTTGTTGAGGAAGGGAGGATGAACATATTGAGCTTTTCCTGTGAAGAACATCATCTTTGCTTTGTCTTAATTTGTTATGCTAATTATTGCTTTTCTGATCAGAAGAAACGCCATCTGTAGGAAATTTTTTTAAATTTTATTTGTTCTAATAACACCCCATGTTATTCGAAGCATGTATGTAAATTTTTACCTCTCTATCTACATTATTCCGTGATTTATTAAGTTTTCAAATTTATACTGACTTTCTGATCACCCGGTATATTTATTTGTGAATAAATGTAGTAATGTCATCTACATCTACATCAACATGGGATACTCTGCAAATCACATTTAAGTGCCTGGCAGAGGGTCATGATGAGATACTTAAAATGTTTTTGTTTGTTTTCTTTTTGTTTCATGTACGATCGAGGTGACGCAATGAACAAGGGCAGCGTCGTCACCGCCGCAGACAACATCGCTGTATCCGCCGTCACTGTCGACATTTAACAGACGGCTACGGGGCTACGAATCCGACTGCGTCTTCTCTATTGCGGCGCGTCGATCGTTTGCAAAGAGAAAACTAAAATGTTGTTACATCATTGTCTGTCGTTCTGATTTGGCATTTCATACGAGCATTGCCTTTAGCTAACATAAATGTGGATATGGTATATTGAAAGTCATTTTGATCTTATTATGAAGTTCTCTTTAGTGTGCGTATTATTATTGTAAGAAGACGAATCTGATTTATTGGAAGTATGGATCACTGAATTTAACATTAACTCATCTTCAGTTGTGGCTAGATAAAGTACGTTAACTATTAATACGATACTTAAGATTTAGCAGACAGTGACCTTCAAAGTATGAAATAATTGCGTAGGCTTCTGCGGCCAGAGTCAGATGACATTAAAGTTTTCTGGGTGTTCTACCGCGTCATGATTAAGAAGGCTATTACTTTAATAACCGACGTTTCGTCCAACGCTACAGTGGCCTGATGTGAGCTGGATGTTACTATATTTTATATTTACTGTCAACTAGACATTACGTAAAAATTTTTAAAAGCATCGATGTTATTGGCGGAAGAATGGAAACTTCATTATGATAGGATGCTGAGGTGGAGGGAGTGGGGGTTAGCCGTTGCCTATTGCTTCTTGCTCAGCGAGACATGATTGGTGGTCATCGGCGAATGTGGTGAGAGCTACCGTGGGCCCACGGCCAGCAGGAGAGAAACGGAAGCCCTCACCCCATTCGCCGATGAACACCAATCATGTCTCGCTGAGCAAGAAGCAATAGGCAACGGCTAACTCCCACTCCCTCCACCTCAGCCTCCTATCACAATAAAGTTTCCATTCTTCCGCCAAAAATCCACCAATAAAATCGCTGATGTTAAAAAATTATAACGTAATGTCTAATTGAAAATAAATATAAAGTATAGTAACATCCAGCCCACATCAGGCCACTGTAACATTGGACGAAGTTCAGTGCCTGTTGCTGTCGCTGCTGCATCGTACAGAGCGCTAAGTGTCATAATTTAATGTTCGTGAAATTTTGTTGGCAGTTAATTTCTTAACTTTCGTTTAGTGCTTCTATTTTTAAGAGTCTTCTTGTCACCTACTTGAAAGATTTCGTTTGTGTTACTGTTTTAAGAGCACATTTAAGAGTACATTTTGATAAATACCGTTGTTTGTGCGTGTTTGTCAGACGCCTGCAGCTATTCTTTGGCTTAGGGAGCTTCTATTTCGTGTAGATCTTTCACGGTGGAGCAGTGAGTTTCGCATATATTTTGATTTCCGTCCAGAGAAGGTTTTTGCTAGTTTCCATTGTTTCCAACAAGAAGTTTCTAGTAACCACCGTTTAGTCAGCTATCAGTCTCCTCTAGGGAATTAGCGGTCTTGTTAAAAGTCGATTATTTAATCTCTACAATAAATTGTTGATTTGTTAGGATGGATAGGACGTGTGACTGCTGCATATGGACGCAGGAGGGGCTGGCCGCCGTTCGCGAGCAGCTGAGCGTGCTGATGGCCGCGGTCAGTCGCCTTGAGGCTGCTGCCTCGGACTGTAGCGTCAGTGGGGAGTCCGGTGCGTCGCATGGGGCACCTCAGGTGTCACATGCTTCACCCACGGTCCCTGCTGTCGAGACATCTTTGCGTGTACCGGACCCGGTTGGGCCACCTCTCCCCCATGTAAATGGCGGGTTCAACGGCGTTCGCGTCGCTCGAGGCGGAGGCTCAAGGGGGAGGCTGGCCGTGCGGCATCGCCCGCTCTGCCTGTGAGTGAGCATGTGGCCGCTTCTTCAGCAAGGTCCGAGCAGGCACACAGGGGGAGGGGTTTATTAGTGATCGGGAGCTCCAATGTTAGGCGGGTGATGGAGTCCCTTAGGGAGATAGCGGAAAGTGTGCACTCTGTTTGCTTTCCGGGGGGTCTCATCCGAGATGTGGAGGAGGCCCTTCCGGCGGCGATAGAGAGCACTGGGTGCACCCGACTGCAAATTTTCGCTCATGTCGGCACCAATGACTCCTGCCGGCTGGGTTCAGAGGTCATCCTCAGTTCATACAGGCGGTTGGCGGAGTTGGTGAAGGCAGAAAGCCCCGCTCGCGGGGTGGAATCTGAGCTACCTATTTGTAGTGTCGTTCCCAGAACCGATCTCGGTCCTCTGGTTTGGAGCCGAGTGGAAGGCTTAAACCAGAGGCTCAGACGATTCTGCGAAGATCTGGGCTGCATATTTCTCGACCTCCGCTATCGAGTGGAGAAATGTAGGGTTCCCCTGAATAGGTCAGGCGTGCACTACACGCCGGAAGCGGCTACAAGGGTAGCGGAGTACGTGTGGAGTGTACATGGGGTTTTTTTAGGTTAGAGAATTCCCTCCCTAGGCCCGACAAGATGCCTCCTGAGAGGCGACAAGGTAGCAGTAGGCAGAACACAACAAGGAAGGAAATGATCAATTTAGTAGTAGTTAACTGCAGGAGCGTCTATAGAAAGGTCCCAGAATTGCTCTCAATAATAAACGATCACAATGCCCACATAGTACTAGGGACGGAAAGTTGGTTGAACCCAGATGTAAACAGTAATGAGATTCTAAACTCAGACTGGAATGTTTACCGCAGAGATAGGCTGGACAGTGAAGGGGGAGGCGTGTTTATAGCGATAAAAAGTGCACTAATATCGAAGGAAATAGACGGAGATCCGAAGTGTGAAATAATTTGGGTGAAGGTCACGGTTAACATGGTAATCGGATGCTTCTATAGGCCTCCTGGCTTAGCAGCTGTTGTGACAGAACACCTGAAGGATAATGTGGAAAATATTTCGTGTAGATTTCCCGATCATGTTATAGTTTTGGGAGGAGATTTTAATTTACCCGATATTACAGGTGGCAGGGACAAAGAATCCAGTGAAATTGTTTTGAGTGCATTATCTGAAAACTACCTTGAGCAGTTAAACAGAGAACCAACTCGTGGTGACAATATATTAGACCTTCTGGTGACAAACAGACCCGAAATATTCGGAACAGTTAATGCAGAACAGGGAATCAGCGATCATAAAGCTATTACGGCATCGGTAATTTCAGCCGTAAATAGAAATATAAAAAAATGTAGGAAGATTTTTCTGTTCGGAAAAAGTGACAAGAAGGGGATTTCAGAGTACTTGACGACTTAGCACAGAAGTTTTATCTTAAATACAGATGGTGTTGAGGAACAGTGGTCTAAGTTCAAAGCCATCGTACAATATGCATTAGATGAGTATGTACCTAGCAAGGTCGTAAGAGATGGAAAGGAGCCACCGTGGCACAACAACCGAATTAGAAAGCTGCTACGGAAGCAAAGGGAACTTCACTGCAAACGTAAACGTACACAAACAAAAATTACACGAAGCGAAATGAAGCGTGAGGAGGGCTATGCGAGAGGCGTTCAACGAATTCGAAAGTAGAGTTCTTTGTACTGACTTGGCTGAAAATCCTAAGAAATTTTGGTCTTATGTCAAAGCGGTAGGTGGATCAAAACAAAGTGTCCAGACACTCTGTGACGTAAGTGGCAATGAAACAGAGGATGACACTCTAAAGGCGGAATTACTAAATGTCTTTTTCCAAAGCTGTTTCACAGAGGAAGATTGCACTGTAGTTCCTTCCCTAGATTGCCGTTCAGATTACAAAATGGCAGATATCGAAATAATTGACAGAGGGATAGAAAAACAATTAACATCACTCAAAAGAGGAAAGGCCGCAGGACCTGATGGAATACCAGTTCGCTTTTACACAGAGTACGCGAAGGAACTGGCCCCACCTTCTCGCAGTGGTGTATCGTAGGTCTCCAGAAAAGCATAGCGTTCCGAAAGATTGGAAAATCGCGCAGGTCATCCCCGTTTTTAAGAAGGGTCCTCGAACAGATGTGCAGAACTATAGGCCTATATCTCTAACGTCGTTCGGTTGTAGAATTTTAGGACATGTATTATGTTCGAATATAATGACATTTCTCGAGACTAGGAATCTGCTCTGTAGGAATCAGCATGGGTTTCGAAAAAGGTGTTCGTGTGAAACCCAACTCGCGCTATTCGTCCACGAGACTCAGAGGGCCATAGACACGGGTTCTCAGGTAGATGCTGTGTTCCTCGACTTCCGCAAGGCGTTTGATACAGTTCCCCACAAACGTTTAATGAACAATGTAAGAGCATACGGTCTATCAGACCAATTGTGTGATTGGATTGAGGAATTCCTAGATAACAGAAAGCCGCAGGTCATTCTCAATGGAGAGAAGTATTCCGAAGTAGGAGTTATGTCAGGTGTGCCACAGTGGGTCCGTTGCTGTTCACGATATATATAAATGACCTTGCGGATAACATCGGAAATTCACTGAGGCTTTTTGCGGATGATGCGGTAGTATACAGAGAGGTTGTAACAATGGAAAATTGTATTGAGAAGCAGGATCTGCATCGAATTGACGCATGGTGCAGGGTTAAGTGATGGTTTCAGTTTACCGTGCATTGTTCAATGTTCTCTAGACGCTCACTAGAGAAGAATGACGAGCGTAGAATATCGCTCCCTCACAATAATTCTCGATCATGTGTGCCGTTAGAGTGTCCTCCGCTCACGCCCCTAGATCGTTCAACCCGTTTCCAATGGTGGCGAGGTAAGCGCTTATGGAGGTACGAATGGAGACGTATCGTTTTCAGTGATGACAATCGTCCTTGCGTCGGTGCCTCTGATGGTCGCACGCGTGTTTGGTGTCGTGCAGGGGAGCGCGAAAACCTGGATTGTACGCGACAGAGGCAAACGGGGCCGACACCTGGCATCGTGGTGTGGGGAGCCATACCCTACACTGGCCGTTCTCCTCTGGTGTTCGTTGTGAGAAAATTGAACGGTACACTGAAACCATCATTCAACCCGTCTTGCCAACAAGGCGATGTGGTCTTCTAACAGGACATTGCACCTTTACACGTATCCCGTACAACCCAACGTGCTTTTCTAGGTGTGCGACAACTACCCTGCCCATCATTATCCCCAGATCTGTCCCCCATTGAGCATGTCTGGGAACGTATGAAACGACATCTCGACGCGGTATATGCGACCGGCAGGAGATCTGATCCAACTGAGGCATCAGATGGATATTGCATGACACGCCATCCTGTAAGACTCAATTAGATACCTCCACTATCATCTTCATGAGGAAGTTAACCCTGCATTGCAGCAAAAGGAGCGTCGACACTGTGCAGGTTCTGGTGACTGTACTGCCGTGCATATGGTTCTGACGTCGTGATCATGTGTTGTATTCATCCTCAATAAAATTACGCTCTGCTGCGTTAACGAATTCATGGTGTGACTTCTTCATTCTCCAGGAGTGTAGATTGTAGGGGAACATGAGGCAGGATTGCAGTTTGAGTTATGGAGAGAAACGTGCCTGAAGACAGTCCACCATATCCAGCGAGTCGCGATGGCGTAGTGCTTTTAGTGCTTGCCTAGTAAATAAGAAGTTTCGGGTTCGAATCCAGAGCGCGTCACAAATTTTAATTCGCTGTCTTTCCTTCAGTATCTGTTTTATATATATATCGAGGCAAAATATGTCTCTAGACATTTATTTATTACTCGATGTTCTTAGAAACCGTTGCGAACAACTAAGAACTGTTGGCATGCTGTTTGTTTTACCTCTTGTACTCCTTTATACATGATGCTTCTGACACGAAAAAAAAACCTGTGTTATAAAGAACAATGACCACTCTTTCTCTGCCTGTAGACTCTCTACGCTTCCCATCCCTGGCCGTTGCTATGCCAGACACCGCCTGTACATAATGAAGCCTCATTCCAGGGCCCTCCACTCGTCCTCCACTGGGCGTCTGGTCGGCATGGCGTCCTCCTGGAGACGCCCTCCAGACAGCGCCGGCCTCTCCAGAGGCAATTACGTCACGCCGCAGAGTGCGCGCCTTCCTCCGCGTGACGTCACCAGTCGTTTGCCTGCGCCCTCCCGCCCCCTCAGACTGCCAGACGCCAGTGTGACGGCCCGTAGAGCCTCGCCAGTCGCCAGAACAATGGCGCCAGCGCCCGCATTGTGTGCAGGCGATGCGACTGCCGCCACGGCCGCCGTCGCTGTCGACACGAACTCCCGGCTGTGCCGAGCAGAGCGCCAGACACGCAATAGGGCAGCGGCGGCGAGAACTCGGTAGACGCCGGGTTAATGCCGCCCTTTGTATACTGTTTGTGTCTGCGTATCTCTGATACAATGGCAGAACTCTCTGAAAATAAACGCATCAAGGGTCCAGGGTCAGCGAGTAGACGACTGTCGTGCCCTTTCGTGAACTGCGGGTGTTACACACTTCAGAACTTGAGAACAGCTTCTAGATTAGATTAGATTACTACTTGTTCCATAGATCATATATACGACATTTCGTAATGATGTGGAACGTCTCAGTTTAGTAAATGTTGTCTATACTTGACAATCAATATTTTAAGGATGTTTTTCCTTTTTTATTTATATATTTTTATTTTATTTTTTTAAAAAGTTTTATCTAAAAATTAATCTTCATTGTAGAAGGAGTTGCCATTCAGAAATTCCCTTAATTTCTTTTTAAATACTAGTTGGCTATCTGTCAGACTTTTGATGCTACTTGGTAAGTGACCAAAGACTTTTGTGGTAGCATAATTCATCCCTTTCTGAGCCAAAGTTAGATTTAACCTTGAATAGTGAATTTCATCCTTTCTCCTAGTGTTGTAGCTATGCACACTACTATTACTTTTGAATTAGGTCGGATTGTTAATAACAAATTTCATGAGTGAATATATATATTGTGAAACTACAGTGAGTATCCCTAGATACCTAGATAAATGTCTGCATGATGCTCTTGGGTGGGATCCAGCAATTATTCTGATTACACGCTTTTCTGCAATGAATACTTCCTTACTCAATGTTGAATTGCCCCAGAATACGAGCCCATACGAAAGCAGTGAATGAAAATAGGCTAGTAACCTAATTTACTGAGATGTATATCACCAAATTTTGCAATGACTCTGATAGCATAAGTAGCTGAACTCTTCGATACTGAAAGCTGGACCGGACCCGTCCTCTCACGGGACGTGCAAATGTACGTGGAGGAGGAAGTGATGACGTCGCAGCGTGGAGTTCCACGTTCCACTGCTCTGCGAAGCGTGGAAAGAAGGAAATGTCACGTTAAATTTCTGCTTCGTGGAGTGGAACGTGGCCAATGTGAAGCGACCGGTTTTTCACGTGACAAGAAAAAGTTTTTAGCCGCCACACTGCAAACAGAACTCCGTTTTTCGTCCATTCTTTCGTTGTAGTGAACGGTGTATGAATATAATCTTTTTTAAAGTGCCAAAAATTGAGTGATTTTGAAAACGCGTTATTTTATATATGATTTCTTACAATAAATCACCGGAAACTACATTTTCATAACTTTAAATGTCATCGTATTTAACGTGCCACTGATATAATTTGTATACTGTGAAAGAATATCGTTCCTTTGCTACAGTATTACGCCATTTCATCAAAGGAGCGTCTTTGTGATGCTGTCATAGACGTACAACATGTTGCAACATGTTTTAATGGGTAGTACACCTGCAAACTGAATGGGATGAAGAACGAAATTACCTTAATCGTTAGCGTTGCAGGTTGCGATGTTGAGGTTACTAGCTAACCCGGTTCGCGTCTGCATACTGCCAAAATATTATTAATTTTGTCCTTTTTTGTTTCCTTACTGTTTCTGGTTCTGTTTTGCTAATTTAAGTACAATATCAGATATTCGTTGTTATTTCTTTTTAATATTACGTATTAGTATGGTGGTTAGCATCACGAGCTGTGGAGGAAAAGAGATGTAAATAATAGGTTTGCATCTACACTGTTCCAGATACAGGGAGTCTCACGAAAGACGCCTGCCAGGCGTCCGCGGATCGCGCGGTACGGCTCCCGGCCGTCGCCACCGCATCTGCAGGCCACGACAGCGGTCGATTCTCGGACTCTATTGTGCTGCGGGCGCATACACCGACTTAAAGTCTAAAAACATTGCCATCTGAGTAACCTAAGCTCACCTTTACTTACAGTAGATGTTCAAAATGATGTCCCTCTATGGAAAGAGCAGTCTGACATCTCTTGAACACATTTGCGAACACTCGACGAATTTCGTCTACCAAAATCTAGGAAATGACTAGTCTAATCTTTTTCCACGAAACAATAAATTCTGACAGGTATGTGAACAATAGCCTGCATTCGTTTTTTCAAGAACTTTCACCCAACGAAAAGCTTTACGGTTATTTCATGCAGGACAGAGCAAGACCACACATTGCCAATGCTTCTATGGCAGCAATACAAAGTGTTTTTGATGATAGGATAGTTGACTGGCCTCCTCATTCTCCAGATCTAAATCCCTTTGAATTTTATCTTTGGGAAATGTTAAAAGACAAGGTGTATGCAAGCAATCCCCATACACTCTAACAGTTGGAAGACAGGAGTCGATTAGTCATTTTCCAGATTTTGGCAGCCGAAATTCGTCGAGTATTCTCAAATGTGTTCAAGAGATGTCAGGCCACTCTTTCCATAGAGGGACATCATTTTGAACATCTACTGTAAATAAAGGTAAGCTTAGGTTACTCAGATGGCCGGGAGCCGTACCGCGCGATCTGCGGACGCCTGGCAGGCGGATTTCGTGAGACACCTTGTATTTATAACGATTTGGTTTAATTACGGTTTATGTAACTTATTTGTTAATTTAATACAATTATAATATCCGGTATTCGACATTTACTAGAAACAAGAGAAAACTCTGTCCACAAGAGAATTAGTTGAGTTTTTCGTGCTGGGGTACAGGAATCAATAAATTTCAAGACAGTACCATACGTCACTCGGTTTTCCCGACTGTGAGTGGATTCTGTTGCAGTTTATTACAGTCTTCAGTTTCACAATGCAAAGAGAACATGGCTAGCGCGTGGTTACGGAAGCAGATACAGTGATGGAAGGACAGTGTTTACATTGAATACAAACAGCAAAAATTATCGCAACGAACATTGTAGAAATGAAATATTTGTAGAGTCTATGGGACTTAACTATGGGGTCATCAGTCCCTAAACTTACAAACTACTTATGAACTAGCTAATCCTAAGGACGGCACAAATATCCATGCCCGAGGGGGGATTCGAACCTCCGACCGTAGCGGCCGTGCAGACCGTGACTGGAGCGCCTCAGTCCCCTCGGCCACCGCGGCCGGCGAACATTGTAGAGCTGAGGCATTGTTCCGCGTATATGAACAAGTAAAAAGTATAAAATTTGAGGCACAACCTATTATTTTCGAAGGAATGCCAAAGTAATTATTTGAATATGCAGAATATGTACAACGTAAAAAATATAAGACAGCAAGACAAGTAGAGGTGGTGCAGATGAGGTAATTCATCATTGACAATTTATTTTATGATTTTTTTGCCCAAAGTGATTAGGTCGTGTATTTTGTTGTCATTCTCATCTGCTGTCAGATAAATGTACAGTTTTTGAGTTGAGATTTCAATACTGTGCCATCAACAAGTGTGAGCATGCAAAATATTCAAAGAAACATCAATATGGACTTAGGAACATAAGACCCACTCTTGTACCGTCACTGAGTGCACGATACAAGGCTTTACGCCTTGCATGGGTGCATCAACACCGACGTTGGACTGTTGATGACTGCGAAGGGACTGCCTGGTCTGACAAATCGCGTTTCCAATAGTATCAAGCGGGTGTGGAGAGCACGTCATGAATCCATGGACTCTGCATATCAGCAGGGGATTGTTCAAGCTGGTGGGGCCTCTGTGATGGTGTGGAATGTGTACATTTGTAGTGCATCTTGTCTGATCACTTGCCTCCAATCAAGTGCATTCTGCATTCCAAAGGAATTGGGCAATTTCAGAAAGACAATGCAACATCCCACACATCCATAAGTGATACAGAATGATTCCAGAAACACTCCTTATAATGAAAGTAGCTTGTTATATTCTGTAAGCAAAATCTCGGGCGTTGAGATCTGCAAATGTAAGTTAAAATGCTCACACAAAATCAATGTTAAAAATAAATGAATAAATAATTAAACATGGAATGGGGAGTGTGAAATCACTAAGCAGATGTTTGATACTTTAAAATCAAAATCTATTCAGAAAAATGAACAAGCAACTAAATGTTGGGAGACCAAATTAAGCACACATCTTGTACAAAAGTGAATTAAATCATGTAATTATTGCCCATAATAAAATTATTTCTGCCCTTTATGAATATGGAGGTAATGTGGGAGGAAATTTGCAAACCACAATGGGTAGCTGAAAGCTCATCCATTAAATCATAGACATGTGCATAATGTTTGGCGGTACATTACTCTGCGGGAACACTCGATAACGGCGGCGAAACGAATTGTCGATGGCGTCTTGACAAGATGTCTTGATCACAAATTTTAAGCACATTGTGAACTAAACGAACTCATGTGTGGGGCGGCAGTGGCATACTATTCTTAAGTACCATGTGGTATGTGATAACGGTGAGTTACATAGAATTTACAAAGGAAATTAATTCAGAATAAGCGAATAGAGCACATGTGAGAAACAGTATAGAAGAAAACTAGTATTAATAAAGCCACGGCTAAAGGCCCAAGTAACAACCATTACAAGGCCTAAAGCGGGAGGCGGCGACTGTAAGCCATTGTGCGGCAGTCAGTCAATATTAAAAGCAACCTTCCACATTCAATCACATGGCTGGAAACATTTATAAATATGGGGCAAACATGCATAAACATGGGGCATTGATCATTGATAAAAATAATAAAATAATTAACACACAGACAGATACACAAACTGTTTAGGTTAAAGAGCAAATCAAAATGGAACACGACCACACAAAATCAGTGGACATGTTTCAGTGGGTTTAAACACTTTTGCTGCCAACTAAATCTCCCCAGACATGAACATTATTGATCATGTCTGGGACGTCACACAACATGCTGTTCAAAAAATGTTCAAATGTTTGTAGAGCTTATGGGACTCAACTATGGGGTCATTAGTTCCTAAACTTACAAACTACTTATGAACTAGCTTATACTAAAGACGGCACAAACATCCATGCCCAAGTGAGGATTCGAACCCCCGACCGCAGCGGCCGTGGAGACCGTGACTGGCATGCCGCAGACCGCTCGGCCACCGCGGTCGGCGCATGCCGTTCAAAGGGGATCTCGACTCCCTCGTACTGTTACGCAATTATGCACAGTACTGCAGGTGTCAATTACGCACAGAACAACGTCATCTCGTGCCACGACCTGTTGTGGTATTTATGCGTGTTCGCGTCGGCCATACAAAGTGTTGGACAGTTCTGCCAGATCCTTTGGCTCCTCAATGTGTGTGGCTACCATAAAGTTAATGCGTAATGAACTAAAATCAAGCGTTAATCAATGTACAGCCTTGGAAAGTTTTGTCAAGACTCCGCGCAAGCTAGGGCCAGCTTTGACTCAAACTGTGCTACGCTTATTCATCAGTTTTAATGGGGATATCATCCTTACACGCGACACCTTTTACATCTATCGAATAGAACCGCGCGAAACTATGTTTAGCACCTCCCAAAAATCTATATTTTATTATTATTCATTCATTTATTTATATTTTTAATAGGTCGCCAACGTGATGTCGCTACATGTGTTGCTGTCACTGTGAGCGGTTTTTAATGCCGCCGCGACCAGCTTTGATGCTGCCGCTATTGTTGCTGCAATGCTGAAGTTACGAGCCGATTGTTCATATGCGGCGACCCGCTGATTAGCAGGTCATCGACGCCACTGAGTGGAATCTTATGAACATCAATAGTGTTATTGTAGTTCAATTTTTACACGTAGAACTTCATGTTAATTAATGATCTATATCATCGGTGAGTTTCTTATATTACTGATAGCGAATGATAATAACCCTTTCAGTAGGGTTTGTTTTTTAAAAAAAATGAGGTCCCGCACCAGAACCAAATGCTGACAGCGTTACTGTTGAGAGAAACCTTATTTTTTTTAAAGTCGATTATGCCGTCGAAATCTCCGTGTCTGTAGGAATAATAACGTGTACTTCAGTTAGGACCAATTTCTGCAAACTTTTTGGTGGTGGGAATAAGTATTGCTAATGAAATTTCGGTCTTTTGCAATCGCAAGCTCTACGAAAGGCGACAGGTAGCGGAGTCGTAACGGGACTGGGACTCGGGCACGCAGGGGAAAAGCACGTCCTGGGACCGCCCAGGAGAGTCCTCTCAGAAAGTTATTGTGAGCGCCGCAGTTCCACATGAAAGAGAACTGGGTACGTTAGTCATGCATGAGGTGGCGCGGGCCCGGTTTCTCAGAACTGCGGCAAGGGCAGCCACTTCTTCCCGTGGGAAACAAGTTTCTGGCGGTAGACCGTTTTTCCTGCGTGCGGACGGTAAGAAGGCGTGTGATTCGCCAGATATATCCACCCATGCGCGAAGTATGCTCGGGACAACGTCTAAGCATGTTACTGGCCGCCGCACAACTTGTGCCGACAGCAGTTATTACTGTGGAGAAGTTTGAAAGGGACCCAGTGGTTGGAAAAGGAGCCAGACAGGATTGTAGATTTTCCCCAACGTGGTTCAAATCTACGGTGAGATCGCTGTGAAGGAATGCACGGAGAATTTGGAGAGGTAATTAAAGTTCAGGGAGAAATAATATAAACTTTGCGGTTTGCCGATGTCTTGAAAGGAAGGTATAATATGAATATTAACCGAGAGTAAAACAAGGGTAATAGAATGTAGTGTCAGAAAATCAGGCGACGCTGAAGGAATTACTTTAGTTAATGAGACAATAAAAGTAGTAGACGAGTTTGTTATTTGGGTAGCAAAATAACTTCTGATGGTCGAAGTAAAGACGATATAAATGCAGGAAGGCTATGGGAAGAAAGGCGTTTCTGAAGAAGTCTAATTTGTTGACATAAAAATAAAATTTAATTACAAGGTTAGGAAGTCCTTTCTGAAAGCATTTGTCTGGATGGTAGCATTGTATTGGAGTGAAACGTGGACTGTACGTAGTTTAGAAATAAACATGATAGAGACCTTTGAAATATGGTGCTACAGGAGAATGATGAAGACCAGATGGGTATTCTTAATTACATCAGTATAGTGACGTTAAAATAACTTGTCTCAGTGATTTAACTTAGCGTAATTCCAATAAAAATAAATAAATAAAGAATAAAAAAAAGAATGTTAAGGTAGATATACTTAAATGTTAGTAAGCCCTGGTGATAAAAAGAAATTTCCTGTTGTGCCAGTAATACTAGAAGAATTGATTCAGAAGGTAATTGAACAAAGGATATTGGTATGAAGCATCTTTCAGTAATAACTCTACAAAGGACGAAAATCAACCTGCATGACAGCTGAAATCGTATGTGTTTGTTAAATGGTAAGCAGACAATCTTTTCATGATGCCTTAATGGATCACAAATTGAAAAAAAAGTAATAGAGATTAAAGCAGTGAGGAAGAAATTAGCGACAATGTCATTTCATTACGGGAAGGTAATTATAGCGATACAGAAATGGTCTGCTGACAGTGAAATTGATGTGCCACAATAAAATTACAATATTTTCTATATAATGTACGACCGAGGTCAGTTCTGAATAAGAAACTTTCATGGTTAATACAAGAGCTGGATAAATGAGGACTATTACATTGGTCAAACAAGTTAGGGGAGCAGTTGAGATATTTCAGTTCGGAATTATTGGCATAAGCAGAATGAACCAAAATGGCTCGACGTGTTTCTGTAGGTTCTACGGATTGGAGACAACATTACGGCAACCGAAATAGTGGTAATAACAGAGTGGGTTGATAGTGAGCTGTCAATTACACAAGCAGTTGGATTGAGATGGTGTTGTTAACAGGGAGTACAATGCAACAACAACGTGACTTACCGAAGCTGTGGCATGGAGAACTATAGAAAGGCTGGAAGAGTGGCCGAGCGGACTAAAGCGCCTCGGTGTGGAGCGCGCAGTTTCTCGCCGTCGGAGGTTCCAGTCATCCCACGGGCATGGTTGTGTGCGTCGTCCTTAGGTTAGTTTAACTTAGTTTAAATAGTTTGTAAGCCTGTGGACTAATAACCAAAGACGTTGAGTTCTATAGATTTACAAAAATTTGGAGGTGGCAGCAGCTATTTGAGCGTCTCAAACTGTAATTTCGAGGTATCATACAACAGGAACCTTTAAAAGAAGGTAAGGTCAGAGTTGTCTCGGGTAACGCCAGCAAGAGGTGACCGTTATCTCCGGTTAACAGCCCTTCGAGACAGGAGGCTGAATGCAACTCAGCTGCAACGCACCCTTCAGGCAGCAACAGGACGCGCAGTATCAACACAAACAGTCCGAGATCGTCTTCGGGAATGTGGTCTCTATGCACGAAGGCTTGTAGTCTGTGTCTCATTAAAATCACAACACCGTTTAGCCACCGTTTAGCCACGCATGAGCTACCTTTAGGATTCCACAGTACGGTGCATGGCGGAAGATAGCTTACAGTGGGTTAACTCTTCACGCTGAAACGGCTGGACAGAATTGAATGAAATGTGGAATGTAGATAGCTTACAACCCGAATTAATACATGGGCTATCTTTCGTAAACCTACGTAGGTGCATGACGGAGGGTACGTTACAACAAACATCTAAATTGTTAGACTGGTCATGAAAGTCAGCACATAAATCTTTGTTTTTATGAAGGAGATTTTTATAATCTGCAGGACAGTGAATTTAGCATGGCGCAGGGTACCTTACGACTTTGACACCACTTCATTTATCACCATGAAACTAGGCGCATATATGTGTTTCCATTTTCCATATGTAGGAGGGAGAGGAGTAGGTGGAGAAGGAGACGGGCAGAAAGGGGAGGAGACGCAGAGGAGAATGAAAGAGGAAAGATGGTGGCAGACAAGTGAAAGGAGAGGAACAGAGGGAGGGGCGGAGGAGCTGGACAGGGAAGGGACTGCAGGAGACGGGGGAGGAGCAGGTGAACAGGGGGAAAACTAAACAAGCCGACGCTTCCAAATTACAAACGTTATTTGCACTATTATTTCTTCTGCGGCAGCGACGCGCCGAGTACGAGCTAGTATTTGATATAATATAATTTCTCGCATATGTTTACTGGTAATGTTGTTGTTGTTGTTGTTGTAGTCTTCAGTTCGCAGACTGGTTTGTTGTAGCTCTCCACGCAATCCTGTCCTGTGCAAGCCTCTTCATCTGAGAATACGTTCGGCAACCTACATCCTTTTGAATCTGCTTACTATATTCGTCCCTCGGTCTCCCTCTACGATTTTGCCCCACACGCTTCCTTCTAACGCTAAGGTGACAATACGTTGATGTCTCTGAATGTGTCCAACCAATCTATCTCTTCTCTTAGTCATGATATGCCAGAAACTCCTCATTAGTTACGTGATCTTCTCATCTAATTTTCATCGTTCGTCTGAAGCACCACATTTCAAAAGCTTCTATCATCTCTTAATCTTAACTCCTTATCGTCCATGTTTCACTCCCATACAATGCTACACTCCAGACAAATGCTTTCAGAAAGGACTTCCTAACATTTAAATATTGGATGTTAATAAGTTTCGCTTCTTTAGAAACGCTTTTCTTCCCATAGCCATTCTGCATTTTATATCTTCTTTACTTCGGCCATCAGAAGTTATCTTGCTACCCAAATAACAAAATTCATCTACTACTTTTATTGTCTCATTACCTAATCTAATTGCTTCAGCATCGCTTGCTTTTCTGACATTGCATTCCATTACCTCAGTTTTACTCTTGTTAATGTTCATCTCATATATTCCTTTCAAGACACTGTACATCCCATTCAATTGCGCTTCCAAATCTTTTGCGGTCTCTGACAGAATTACTGTCATCGGCAAACCGCAATGTATTTATTTTTTCTCCATGTACTTTAATGTCCTCTCCAAATTTCTCCTTCCATTGCTTCACTGCCTGCTGAATGTACAGATTGAACAACATTGGGCAAAGGTTACAACCCTGCCTTACTCCCTTTCCAATCTCTGCGACCCTTTCATGCCCTTCGACTCTAACAACCGCCGTCTGGTTCTTGCATAGGTTGAATATAACTCTTCGCTCCCAATATTTTACCCCTGATACCTTCAGAATTTGGAAGAGTGTATTCCAGTTGACATAGTCAAAAGCTTTCTCAAATCGACAAACGCTAAAAAAGGTTTCCCTTTCCTTAGCCTATCTTCTAGGATAAGTCGTAATGTGAGTATTGCCTCCCGAGTTCCTACATTTCTCCTAAATCCAAACTGATCTTCCCCAAGGTCGTATTCCACAAGTTTTTCCATTCGTCTGTAAATAATTCGTGTTAGTATTTTGCAACCATGACTCATTAAACTGATAGTTCTGGTAATAAAATACGAGTTTTGATTTTTGTGTCACGTAAAAATTGAGCCTGGAATTAAAGGGTTACAATCAAGTGCTACAGAGATAATTCTGTCAATCGTTGCGCTTGATTTACTATATAGGCAATGAAAAGCATAGCTTTTGCATGGTAATGGAAGACATTATAAACAGTCATAGTGTAAGAGCAGTGTAGTTGTCGTTTATGACGCATAAACATGATGAAACCGGTCCAAAACGTTTCGAATTGTTCTGCGTGTGCTCTAGTAAAACACAGTCCGATATTTACGTCTCTGGAAACAAACGAGATAGCTGTGCTGGCCAGAAATAGTGGCGCTTAACTGCTATTGTCGGGGGGTGGAAACGCGACAGCTGATAGTGCTCGGTCCCGTTACCGTTTTTATCACCGCTGAGAGCGATGCGCGTTGTAACAGAAGCGTCACAGTAAACAGCAATCGACGCATTTAAACAAGCAGCGCTTAATCTCTCGGAGAATCGATGCTTGTTACATGTCTGCGTTGCGGATGACTGTGCTACTCTTTCGACTGTATGAGCCTTTTTTTATTTCCACGTGCGCTGTTAGATATTTTCCCACGATTAATGTAGTGCAGTAGGGAACATTTTCTGTCCGAATACTGGTACAAACTAGTCAGAATCATGAAGCCACATAGAACCATATAATATAAGCAGTTATTAAGAGTCGAAGAGCATAGAAGGGGACGCAGTGGTTGGAAAGGGAGTAATACACAGCTGTAGCATTTCCCATGCGAGTACTTCGCACAGTTAGTGGAATAACAAAAAAGTTGCAAAATATGGAAATAAAGTTGAATGTTCACTCACAGTTTTCTTCAGAATCAATCAATGCAAGTGTTTAAAAGCAGAAATGAAAGAGCTCAATCCGCTGAGTGTCGTTGGCAAAAAAGAACTGCGTACCTTAAATAGAACCGAAGATATCGTAAAACAAACCGATTAAAACATTAAATGCAAAGACAGAAGGATATCGCGTTTGAATAAAGGACGGAGAGATTAAATTAATTCTGACACTTTATGACAAATCTGCGAATGAATACCTATCGTTTAAAACAAAAATAAAGCAAAAATGAAGGAAATCGGCCGGGTAGTTTGGTCTGTCTGACTGACTAGTTTTTGTAGATTCTTTTAATATACGAAGCGCGTCCAGAAAGTAAGTTCCGTTTGGCAAAAAAATGAAATTGTACACAGATACAGAAGAAATTTTTATCGCACGAAATTCTACAACTCTTATACTACTTTTCCACATAAATGCCGAAATTTTGTAAGCACTTGTCGTAGCGGGCTACAAGTTTTTGCATGCATCCTTCACAGAAGGTTTCCACCTGTGTATTCAACCATGTGGTAACAGCTCTTTATCATCGTTGAAGTGTTGACCACCAAGGACAGATTTTAGGTGTAAGAAGAGATAAAAGTCGCTAGGAGAGAGGTCCGAGCTGTATGATGATCAAACAGATCCCATTGAAATTTCCGTAAGAATTGTTTGGTCATATTCGGTGAGCGAGGTCAAGCATTATCATGAAGAAAAAAAAATCTTTTGACAGTAATCCTCTTCTTACACCTAAAATCTGTCCTTGGTGGACAACATTTCAATGATGAAGACGAGCTGAAAGAACATGTTACCACATGGTTGAATACACAGGCGGCAACATTCTATGAAAAAGGCACACAAAACCTTGTGCCATGCTATGACAATTGGCTACAAAATTTCGGCAGCTATGTAGAAAAGTAGTTTAACAATTGTAGATTTTCGTACAATCAATATTTTTTCTGTATCTGTACCCGTTCGTTTTATATAACCAAACGGAACTTACTTTCTGGACGCGCCTCGTATAAGACTGAGCAATTAGTGAAGGAGAGTAGGAGAAATTTGGAGACGGAATTAGTTCAAAGATAAAATAAATGGGGTTTGCCGATGTCATTGTAATTCTGACAGACAGTAAAGGACGTGGAAGAGCGCTTCAGTGGAATTGGCAGTGTCTTGAAAGGGGATGTAAGATCATCATTAACAAGAGTAAAACTAGGGTAATGAAAAGTTGTCTAAGAAAACCAGATTAGATAGGAAGACAAATGTAGTAGATGAGTTTTCTTATATAGGTGGCAAAATAAGTTGTGATGGACAGAGTAGTGAAGAATCTGCTACTCTTCCGGCGGTATGACTTTTTTATTTCGGCCGCGGCGGAACGGCCGAGCGCTTTGAGGCGCTATGCTACGATGCGCGAGGCCGTTCCCCGTGGGGGGTTTGAATCCGGGGCATGGATGTCTGTTCCGTCTTTAGTATAAGCTAATTCATAAGTAGTTTCTAAGTTTAGGGACTCATGAAACCGCAGATAAATCCGATAAGCTTTACAAACATTTGAATTTCAACATTTTTTATTTCCATGTGGGCTATGGGAAGAAAAGCATATCTGAAACCGAATATTAATTTCTTAGGAAATATTTTTGAAGGCATTTTTCTGAATGTAGCCTTGAATGGAAGTGAATCATGTAAAGTTGGACATCAACATAAAAATTATAGAAGCTTTCGAAATTTGTTACGTCTGGTGACTGTTGAAGTTTAAATATGTTGATCACATAACTAATGATGAGGTTGAAAATAACCTGTTATTAAATATAAGCTAAATATCGGTCAGTTGAGATCTGCGAATGTAAGTTAAACGCTCACTGCTGCTCAAAATTACTTTATGAGTGGCCACAGTACATGCACAACGGAAATTTATCTACCTGCTCACTCCTTATGCGAGCAGCAAACGTTTTAACAAACACAAAATAGATAATTAAACATGGGATGGCGAGCAGGAAATCATAAAGCAGTGGTTTGATACTATAAAATCAAAATCTAATCAGAAAAATCAACAAGCAACTAAATGTGGGGAGACCAAATGAAGCACACATCTTATACAAAAGTGAATTAAATCACATAATTATTGCCCGTAATAAAATTATTTCTGCCCTTTATGAATATAGAGGTAATGTGGGAGGAACTTTGCAAACACACAGTGGGTAGCTGAAAGCAAATTCATTCATTCACAGACACGTGCATAATGCTTAGCGGTACATTACTCTCAGGGATCATCATGAAGCAGGGCGAAATGAAGCTTCGGCTACGTCTTGATGAGATGGCAAGTGTCTTTATCACAAATTTTTAAATATACTGTGCACTAAACAACTTGTGTGTAGGAAGGCAGCGGCTCACTATTCTTAAGTACCACGTGGTGTGCGATCACGCTGAATTTCATAACATTTACAAACATAAATTAATCTTGAATAAGCAAGTAAAGCTAACACGACAATTCGTATAGAATATAGCTAGTATTAATAAAACCATGGCTGGAGGCCGAAGTAAAGACCATTATGACATCACATGGTACAATCGGTCATACAAGACAAGAAAGACAGAATAAAATCAGAAAATCTGAGAAATATTTAGCATAATCACGGATACAGACGCAACGTGAAAATTTAGTTAAAACAAGAAGGAAATTCAAACACACTAAGTTTATACAAAGGCTGAAGGCCACACATGTGTAATCTAACTTGAGCAAAACTGGACACACAATCATCACTGGAATGAAAATGCAAATAATAAATTTACAATGAATTTACTCGAGTTCTGTAAATTAAGAAACACTTCGTCTCGCATATCGAAAGAATTACTCAAGAGAAATAACTCTGATAAACCAAGACTGCCTGATCACAAAGAAATCAGAGTCCTAACAGCATGCCTTCCCCTGACCATGATTTGGCGGTGTACTTACTTCCACAGTCGTCAGAGCCAGAATGAAGAGTAAAGTTCTAAGGCCTCGAAAAACCTCCCCCGGTCGTATACCGGATGTAGAGCGCGCTAAAAGTGACGCAGTGTGCGTTCAGAGACTAGTGTTTACCAACCCTTGCTGCCTGGCCGAGACAAATTCTTTTACAACCGCTATCAGAGACGTCTCCTCTCACCCATTTCGTCCAAGATTAGGTTGGTACAACACTAAGAACACGGCTACCTCGCCATCTTGCCAAGTAAGCTTGTCTCTGGCCAGCTACAAGACGCTAGCGCAGACGACAATAGAAGAAATGCGTTCTTAACTACAGCAAAATGAGGCCTAAAGCGGGAGGCGGCGACTGTGAGCCATTGCGCGGCAGTTAGTCAATATTAAAAACAACCTTCCACATTCACATGAACACACAAATTCAATCACACTGGTGGAAACACACACACACAGGGCAAACATACATAACATACGGGGCAGTGATCATTAATGAAAAAGAATAAAATAATTAACACATACATATACATTAATGGCGCAGAAACACTTTAATGAATCAATCAAAATGGAACACGACCATACATTCAGTGCACGTGTTTCAAAGTACTGTACAGAACTGGGAAGAAAATAATTGTTTGGCTTCTCTCGAATAAAAGAAGTGTTCAGTTGATAGGATGCAATCTAGTAATCAAGTAACTGTCAATTTTATAATAGGAGGAATGTGTGAGATGCAAAGCTGAGACAGCGAGGCAAATACAGCAAACAGGACCAAACTGATGTAGGTTGTCTTTCTTATTTAAAGATGAAGAGGCTTGAACAGGTCAGTAGTGGGTAGTGGGGATTCTAGACGACCTTGACCCTTACCCAGAGTCGTTCCAGAAATGCTGACGGAATCCTGCTAGGAATCATGCTACGATCAGAGCTTTTAGTCATGTACTACACAATGCATTCCATCAAGTTCATTCTGAGAACAAAGGGTGTTATAAATTATACAACTTCTGAACTGGTCTCCTCACGTCAATGTTATGGGATTTGATGAACTCATGCCCTTACGTCAATATTGTGGGAAATGCGCTTACACCAATATTTTGAGAATTGGGGTTTGCGCTTACACCAGAATTGAGGTAGAGTTCCCTCAGTCAATGTGATACTAGGGGTGAGTCCATACAGAATACTACAGTGAGAGTGAAGCAAAGTATGTGTAAATAACTAAAAATCAACTGTTGCTTATAAAATGAGAATTAGGCAATAGTAATATACAGCTGATTTAAAGTTATTTAACCTTAAATATTTTTGCACTAACCCGTAAAAAGAGAAATACAAGTCCTTCAGATGAGAGTTACGTTAACCAAGGGAGATAACACCAGTGCATCACTTTGGCAGCACGAGCAATAACAAAAACAAAATTCTATAAGGCCGAAATATGTTTAAGATCGAATAAAGATGAAAGTAGATACATCCTCCAAAAGACATTCTAGAATAGAATTTATGCATAAAAACGATTTTTATGGTAAAAACGTAATAGCGACCAGCCAGAAATCGAAATATTTTACACAAAATTCTGGTGTTCTTTCATAGAGATTTAGCTTGACATAACGAAAATTAAGTAGATCCCTCACCCAAAAGACATACTACTGTGGAAAGTATTCAGAAAATCACATTTTCTGGCAAAGTGGAAAAAAGCGAACTTAGCTAAAATATCGGAATAAAATGAATTCAGCTTTCTTTCTGTTTTTTTAATTTATTTTTTTTTCTTTTGAGAAATATCCTTTGACATCCCAAAAGCCAGCTTTTCGTAGCATTTATTAGAAGCCCATCATCAGTTTAAATCAAATATAAAGAATCATAAAACACATAATTTTCAACACAAAATAGCTCAGATTTTTCAGAATATAAAAAATCACTACCTAAATGTGAAATTAATAATAAAAAACGTAAAAGTTTTACGTGTATAACTCTAGTGCAAATAGAAAAATAAAAACATAAAGACAATGTAAAATGGAAATCTTTAATTGGTTATTATATGACGTTACAAAAACAAAACCTAGCCTATATTGACACTACCCGGAGATTCATAACTACTTAATAACTATTACCATTGTGCGTTGGCTTTTACACGATTTTGTCTCTCGATGACTTCCATTGTCCAATTAAATACTTCGTACGTCTATTACTGTTAGTAAGTCAACGAATGATTACAAGCTGAGGTGAATGATTAATCGACGGACAATAAAAAGAAGAGTGTGATAGTTCGCAGTAAAATATGTATCTCGGAGCTACGTTTTCTGTGAGTGAAAAGGCAAAATTTACTTCAGAGAATGGCGAACAAGGAGTTAATTTGCTCCTTCCTGTTGTGGGCACGAAGCCACTTCTCATTAAATGCATTTAGCTCTTCTCTAATGGGTGCGTAAAAAGCTGAAAATCTCGAGTGCACGGAAGCCAGAAAGGTTTCTCCGAGGGATGCGGTAATTATGAGCTCTTCCGGCAACTCTACGAGGAACCCAAAGGTAATTGAGATAAACAAGCTCATTTCACAAACTTACCCTAGGCTATTATTCTCTTCTCGCGCTTTCCTCACTGACTTTTCCAGGAGCCTGAGAAGTCGAGCATCAAACAGCTAATCCCAGAGGGTGAGATTAATTCGAAAGTTCCTGCCAGAACTTCGGGAAAATATTTGTTAAAGTGATCTCGCCTTTCCCGGCGGGTTAAATAACTGCTTAAAATGGTTCGCTTTTCCAGCTGGCTAAACTCGTACAAAAGGGGCGAAGTTACGATGAGTTGTTAAGTGACGACATGTTACCTGCGTTTATCGTAATTGAACAAAATACACAGAGAGGATGGCAATGATATAAATGTAAACAGAATGTTTTTTTATATAGTTTTAGCGCTAGCTAACACATACGATACCACAACTGAATTCGGTTTTTTATAAAATTAACATAGGGATGATTGGAATAAAACGACATGTAACAAGTTGCACAGGTCACACCTATATTCAAGAAAGGCAGTAGGAGTAATCCACTAAACTATAGGCCTATTTCATTGACGTCAATTTGCAGCAGGGTTTTGGAACATATCCTGTATTCAAATATTATGAATTATCTCGAACAGAACGATCTATTGACCCAAGGTCAACACGGATTTAGAAAAAATCGTTCATGCGAAACACAACTAGCTCTTTATTCACACGAAGTGATGGGTGCTATCAACAAAGGTTCGCAAATCGATTCCGTATTTCTTGATTTCCAGAAAGCTTTTGACACCGTACCTCACAAACGGCTTTTAACCAAATTGCGTGGTTATGGTATATCGACCCAAATTTGCGATTGGATAGGGGATTTCTTGTCAGAGAGGACACAGTTCGTAGTAATCGATGGTAAGGCATCGACTAAAACAGAGGTGATATCGGGCGTTCCACAGGGTAGTGTTATTGGTCTTCTGCTATTCCTTATTTACATAAACGATTTAGGGGAAAATCTAAGTAGCTCTCTTAGGTTGTTTGCATATGACGCCGTCATTTACCGTCTAGTAAAATCATCTGAAGATCAAAACCAACTGCAGAACGATTTGAATAAGATATCAGTATGGTGTAAAAATTGGCAATTGACTCTAAATAATGAGAAGTGTGAAGTCGTCCACATGAGTACGAAAAGATATCCGTTAAACTTTGTTTACAACATAAATCAATCAAATGTGAAGGCCGTAAACTCCAGAAAATGCCTAGGAATTACTATTACTTCAGACTTAAACTGGAAAGAACACGTAGATAATATCGTGGGAAAGGCGAACCAGAGACTGCGTTTTATTGCCAGAACCCTTAAAAGATGCAACAGAACTGCTAAAGAAACTGCATACACTGCGCTTGTCCGTCCATTTTTGGAATATTGCAGCCCAGTGTGGGATCCTTATCAGGTGGGTTTGACGGAGGACATCCAAAGAGTCCAAAAAAGGGCAGCTCGTTTCGTATTGTCACGATACAGGGGAGACAGCGTTACGGAAATGATACAGGATCTGGGATGGGAATCATTACAACAACGGCGCTTATCGCTGCGGCGTGGGCTACTTGCGAAACTCCAATCGCCAACATTCTCCTCCAAATGCGAAAATATATTGTTGACTCCCACTTACATAGGTAGAAATGATCATCAGAATAAAATAAGAGAAATCAGAGCTCGAACAGAGAGACTCAGTTCTTTCTTCCCGCGCGCTATTCGAGAATGGAATGGGAGATAAATAGTATAAGTGTGGTTCGATGAACCCTCAGCCAGGCACTTAAATGTGATTTGCAGAGTATCCCATATAGATGTAGATGTAGAACAGTTAACACGATAACTGTCGTATTCAGCTTTCAAAGAAATTTCGCGCAGTGGAAGAGGGACCAAAATAAGCTAATACATTTCCCGGCTTATCCGTAGATAATGAAACGTTGCCGAGAGAAAGGTTAGATCTTTCAGTGGAAGAGGGATCAAAGTAAGCTAAGACGTTTCCTGGCTTATACATAGATAATGAAACGATTCTGAAAGAAAGGTCAAATCATTCAGTGGAGGATTTCACAGCCGGTCATGATTGCTGATGGATTTCCGAGTTCTATCGCAGTCGTCATGAACCATTTCTGCTCGTGTCGTTTCGTTCAGAGTAAAACTCTCTGAAACCAGGAGCACCCGAACATGTCCAGCGGAGCTCTGGACGAAACGTCAGGAGCAAAAATATTTCTTGCACCAAAGGCAAACAACCCAAAATATTTTGTTTTGTTATTTGTAGTATTGGAAAAGTGTTAATAAAAATAATATTGGAGCATTTACGGAAGGTAATCAAAATTGAAAGTAAGCGCAAAAATCATAATTTTGTATGCACTCTCTATCACAGCTGTCGGTAGAAACAACATATTTGTTTTTAGCAATTACTATCAATATTGATCACCACGAACTATGTATGTATTTTTACTATAGTCGACATAATGAACGTGCGAGAGACAGCAACTGCATTAATGTTTGAAATAATTTATTGCCTGATTATCAGTCAACTGTTGCAGCTTTATTTTTTTACATGTTTCGAGCCTTCTGGATCATCTTTAGACTCTTTGTAGTTGCGACTGCAGCACGTTTCTTCGATGTTATGATAACATAGACGAGACGCGTTGCAGTCGCAATTACAAAAATTCTGTAGATGATCCTAAAGGCTCGAAACGTCTTACGAGGCTTGTATAGTGCCTGTAAAAATTCTTGTGATTACAATCAGTCACTTAGAAGTAATAGATCGTAACGTCAAGCCGAATGCCGCAGTTTTACTGCATGAACAACGGAAAATTAGTAAGCGATAAATTTCTATCCCTTTCATAATTTTGTTGGTGTTATCAGCCACAAAGAGTTTCGTGTAAAGTTTGTTGCTAGTCGTTAAGTGCTCTTATTGTCAAATAGTGCATATTTACCAATGCGTCGATTGATGGGACAGGTTTCAAAGTTCACAGTTTGTGACGTGATATTTCCTGAACTATGGGTTGTAGGTGGTTCTTCACCACACAGCGATTGTTTCGTTGAAATCAGGCCAGTAGTTCAGGAATACATGTGAAACTCTCCAACCTATCCACACCCCACCCCCTATACATATATATAAAGTAAGTGTAGTTTCAATTTGACATTCTTCTTGTGTTCACTCCTTTCTTTCGTAATAGGTGACATAGTAAAAGTTTTCAATTGTTACGTCATGTTAGGAGCAGTTGAAAAGGGCTTCAGTCTGTCCTTCCTTTTTGTCAGTCTGTTCACTAAGCAAGCATAAATGGAAGTACAGGGAGAATAATAGATTGAGCCTTATCTTTTGCCTTGGAAATAAGAGTAATAAAACGACAGAAAATTCGAGACGGATTTCAACTAATGCCCTCCATAATGAGAGACGAGTATTTTGGCGATACATACCACATATCTAAGATAATTGCAGTGCTTGTAGCATTCGATTCCGTTCGCTTTTTAAAATAAACCTCTGACGCGTTTTTGTCTTCGACATTAAATTTTAACTGCCCTTTTTGAAAGGAGAACGAGAGTATAACGCTGTCTAAACGTTTCACAGTCTTCGCTTGTTTTGCGATGTTCTAGCCGGATGCCTTGATTCTCCCAGATCTGCATAGGATAAATGTAATTGTGAGTTACACTTAAGGCTCTGTTCTTTAAATAAACTCCATAGTTACCCATTTTACGACTTTGTATCTATTATTAATTATTCCACCCTTCTATCTTGTAAATTGTTAAACTGCTGTTTTCAGTATTTAAGTTTTGCCATAGTATGAAGCTTGCACGTCTTTTTGCTTCTTTTTGCAATTCGTGTGGATATTAATCCACAACGCCTAATTTCGCCGGTCTTACTTATGTTAAGAGAACCTGCAGGCTATTAAATATTTTTCCGTAGTCCCATAATCAGAATAGTTTATGTCACTGCGTGATCAAAGTTTGACCTATTACAACACGAAGATTAACATGGCCAAACCACTTTCTAACGGTTAGAAATTACCATTAAATAACCCATTCAATATTTAACAATTAACTTCCAGCAGATCCGACAGTCTAGAATGAAGGTAACTTGTAGCTTCCTTTTTTAATGGTATTTTGCACCTGTTGTGTTGATATTGTTACATTCGCCATCTCATTATGATTATCATTTGTGCTACTGATTTAATCCCCCTTTTATCAAGGCTGAGCATAATTGAAATTTTTCACATTTTATTTCTTTTCTCTTTTTCCACCAAACATTTATCCATGTTTTATGTTAATAACTTAGCGATTTATCAACCTCGACCTACACACACACAATAGAGCCTATAATGTTCATGAGCCTCCACGAACCAAAAGTTTCGAATTTTCCGATATTATAAGATTAAATCATTTTCATATTTACATATTCTGTTAACATTTTTCGTAAATATTATTACTCACAGTCATATGGACTTAATATTCTTTGTCGATTGATTAATGTATGTATACCTCTTTGTAAAGAATACAAGGACAATGATCACGTTCAATTTTTATCATCTAAAAGTGTAAATGTCACGAATTTTCCAGGACAGAAATTTCTGTAGATGTTCCAGAATGAACTGTGTAAGTGATGTAAATTTTATGTATATATGCTACTTTTTATTGCAATTATAAGCTCTGCAGTTTAACCGAACTTCGAATGTGTTCGCATTTTGTAGAAAAATTATTCCTTTATTTTTCCATCTCACATATTATTGTGATGCAATGTATTTTTCACGACAACGGATTCCGCCATTACATCTAATCACGAAACTAATTGTTGGAGATGTGGTCAGAATAATAATCATTTCATTCTTTTACTAAATAATTGTTCTGAATTCTATCTTGAGATTTTATGCCGACTTATTAAATTTCAGTTTTAACCATTTGATCTAGCCGTGGACTTTGTTAGTAAATCGGTGATAGTAAATGGTAACTCCCACAGTTATATTCACGGCGGTTTTCCATCTACATACGGTTTCTAATTAATTTCTCAGTGCGTAGCTTCCCCTTTTCTTTAACAGTGTGCCGGCCGCGATGGCCGAGGGGCTGAGGCGCTCCAGTCACGGTCTGCACGGCCACTACGGTCGGGGTTTCGAATCCCCCCCCTGGGGCATGGATATTTGTGCCGTCCTTAGTATTAGTTAGTTCATAAGTAGTTTGTAAGTTTATGGACTGATGACCCGTAGTTAAGTCCCATAAGCTACACAAACATTTGAACTTTTAACAGTGCCGCATTGTTCCATTCTTTTAAAAACAGAGATTATTAGGCGCCTTTCATGACACACGTAAATGCTACGACACAAATTTGAAATATTTCTCTCGTTCAATCTTCATGGCGTCGTCAGTGGTAGCTCTCAAAAATGCAAGCTGTCTTTTACAGCGATTTCATTCAAATTAATATTTCTTCCATTTTTTTCTTTATTAAAATGGCTGAACGGTTTAATTTGCAGGAGCTATTCCATTTCAAGAATATTTGCATACAGATATTATTTAAATAAAAGTTATCTCTAAAATTTTAACAAATTGGGAGAAATGTTTCGAACCTAGTATCATTGTAATGTGTTAAATACTGCCCCGCGATGTTTGCTAGAGATACAGAGAGAGAGAGAGAGAGAGAGAGAGAGAGAGAGAGAGAGAGGCGTGCGCGAGGCAAAAACAAGTGAATGTAATGTTTTAGATGTTCTTTGTCTGCAAAGAAGAAGCCTCACTAGCGAAATGCATGAAGGCCGTGGGGAGTGTTTCGAGCTACCAGTGCTATAGGGCAGTCTGCAGCAAATGAGCTGTGGAGCCCATTGTTAACGGCGAGGCGGGCGTTTCTTGCTGCTAGCCGCGCGCCTGTTTGCATATTATCCTACTGCGTAGTGTTGGTGGAGTTTGCGACGGGAGGAATTTACATAGCCAGGGAGTTATGCACAGCAGTGGAACTCTGAACCCGTGAGTTCTCTAAAGATCTCCGCGCTGACGGGACACACAAAAATGGTTTACATTTTCCACTGTTCTACCGGATGACCAGAGGACATCATTTGCTATCCTCGTGACAACTTACGTGTTTTTTAATGCACATGCAGTGTTCCGTCCTGCTATATATCTACATCTACATGGAAGCTCTGCCAATCACACTGAAGTGCCTCGCAGATGATTCATCGAACCACTTTTATGTTTTTCTCTATACTTCCATTCTCTAATAGCTCGCGGGAAGAAGAAACATCTAAATCTTTCTGTTTTAGATCTGATTTCTCTTATTTTATTATGATAATCATCTCTCCCTATATAGCCAGTGCTAACAATATACGTTCGCTTTCGGAAAAGAAAGTCGGTGAAAGAAATTTCACAAATACATCTCGTTCCAATAAATAACACCTTTCTTTTCATTTCCACTCCAACTCGTACATCATTTCCGTGACTCTCTCTCCCTATATCGCGATAATACAAAACGAGCTGCCCTTCTCTGAACTTTCTCTAAATCGTCCGTCAGTCCCACCTGGTGTGGATCCCACAATGCACAGCAGTACTCCAAACAAGGACGCACAAGTGTAGTATAGGCAGTTTCTTTAGTGGAGCTGTTGCATCTTCTAAGTGTCCTGCCAATAAAAGTAGTCTTTGGTTCACTTTCCCTACAATATTTCCTATGTGTTCTTTCTATTTTAAGTTGTTCGTCATTGTTACTCCTAGGCATTTAGTAGAACCGACAGCCTGTAGGATTGACTGATTTATCGTGTAACTGAAGTTTAACGGATTTTTTTTTTTTTTATTGGGCATATGGATAAGCTCACTTTTACCATTATTAAGGATCAATTGTCAATGAAACTTCCTGGCAGATTAAAATTGTGTGCTGGAACCGAGACTCGAACCTGGGACCTTTGCCTTTCGCGGGCAAGCGCACTACCGACTGTGCTATCCCGACACGACTCACGATGCCGCCCCACAACTTCCAGGAGTGCTAGTCTTCATGGTTCGCAGGAGAGCTTCTGTGAAGTTTGGAAAGTAGGAGGCGAGGTACTGGCGGAAGTAAAGTTGTGAGGCGGCATCGTGAGTCGTGTCGGAGTAGCACAGTCGGTAGTGCGCTTGCCCGCGATAGGCACAGGTCCCAGGTTCGAGTCCCGGTTCCGGCACACAATTTTAATCTGCCGGGATGTTTCATATCAGCGCACACTCCGCTGCAGAGTGAAAGATTCATTCTGTCAATTGTCAATGTTTCCCCCGTGCAGACATGTAAATCATTTTGCAGTTGCTTTTCATCTTCTACTCACTTTACTAAGCGATA
This sequence comes from Locusta migratoria, assembly GCA_026315105.1. Classification (NCBI taxonomy): domain Eukaryota; kingdom Metazoa; phylum Arthropoda; class Insecta; order Orthoptera; family Acrididae; genus Locusta; species Locusta migratoria. The sequence goes on along the minus strand of CM048750.1, from coordinate 8,122,156 downwards.
AATGACAGCATCATCCGGGAACACTCTCCTAAATCGATTACAAAAATAAGGAACAGATTCTGCATATTCTGTCGTCATAACTGTGGTTCATTTCCCTGAACGGGAGAAACCGACACTACGATCACTTGTGACAATACATCATCTTTGTTAATCGATGTGAGGTGAGTACTCATTCAGTATCATGCACTTTTTCTAAGCTTAATTGATGGAAATATATACCTATATAATGAGTAACAGGATAATGATTCAACTCCTAAAATTGCTGCCCTTACAATCTAGTTCACCTACTTCAGCCCATTTGCAATAGCGCGAAATAACTTGTCTGAAAGAAGAAAACCAAGATAATGTGTGAACAGTCTTAGGTAATGTTTTACATTTGATTTACGAATTGTAGCCTGTTACAGGATATGACGTATTGACAGATGCTGTAAATGGCTATAGTTCGTAAATCAAATGTAAAACATCACCTAATAAATAGTCAGTTGTAGCAATTACAGCCTCTAAATACCAAACGCTTGACGATGGCATTTAATGCATATATCTTGTGTGATATATAAATAAAATAATTGATTACAGTGTTTTGGACTAACATTTCGCATTATGGCAATATACGACATATCTAACACTGTGCTCCCGAGATCGAGATATAATCAGAAATAATGTTGTCAGAATGCACGATTTATTTTTTAACTGATATTCAGTGTATGATGGAAATGATAAAGATAGGAAGCAAGCATAGGCTTTAACATCCCGTTGACCACGTGGTCAATATAAACGGAGCTCAAGCTCGGATTTTTGCCTAATGGTTGGGAAGGAAATTGGCTGAGTCCTGTCGAAATGAAAAGAACCGTCTAGGCATTTACCCGGAGTGATTTATGGAAATTACAAAAAAACCTAATTCTGGATGGTCGGAGATGGATTTGAAGCATTCTTTTCCCGAACGAAAGGTATATATAACTAATATGACTCTATTTTGTTGACTAAACTATCAAAAAACGACGCCTTTAACATTTTCACTTTCCAGACAATGTTTACTTTGACATATAAACCAAGTGTCTGGTATTATGGAGACTCAAGAAATTTAATGATTTTATTTAATATTATTTTTCTGAATTCACTTTCACTATTATCTGACAAAAGATACAAAAAAAAAAAAAAACCGATACAAAAATTCAGGATTACTGCAGGCCGGTCTTAGGTGGTTAATAGCCCTTTTCGTCTTCAAATGTTGAAATGTTTGTAAGGCTAAGGACCGAACTAGTCAGATCATCGGTACTATCTAAACTAACTTATGCTAAGAACGAAACGCATACCCATGCACGAAGGAGGACTCGAACCTACGACGGGGAGTGGCCACGCGCGGCGTTTCATTTTCAACAGAGAAATGTCGCTAGTTGCTCTTGAGTATCCGCGAGTTCAGTGGCATACCACTATAAACATACTGTTACCGGACTGAAGCAAACAAAGGCATTACACCAGTGTGATGCAAGGAGGAGGGAGAGGGGTACTCGATAAAGGGCAGCCAAGAGCAGACAGAATTCTTGGAATCGATACTCTGTCTCTCGAGTTTCTTTCTGAGAACAGCGAAAGCCTTTCACTGCCTGCTTATTGAGGAATTGCTCGGCGTAAGCTCGCCGTATCGGATATCAAGCCGCCTCTTGCTAGGTCACGCTTGTCAGTGTAGCCTGGTGCGTGGTCACGTGCCCCCCCCCCCCCCAACCGCTGTTGTATTGTGAGCACGTGGCGCAGTGATGTGAGTTCACTTGGAGGCGTGACAGGATATCACAAAGGAAATGTTGTGGTTGGACAAAGTGATGTATCAGCGCTGATTGTACAACCTGTCTTCAGCAAATGGTGGACTACTAGCTGCCATCTAACACGTGGAAACAACAGTGGCCAAAATATGTCCTCAACCTCCTGGAACTTGATCAGGGTATAAAGGAGGGTAAGTTTCAATTCTGACAGACTTGCTGCTGCCAGAGAATGAAAGTGACCTTACCGAGTTAACGTGGAGAATGTAAGTGCACCCAACGCACCTTTGGAGTTAGGTACATCCTAAAATCTCATTGATCTCAAATTTGAAGAGTGGTCCTACTAATCACGGTATTCCACCACTTCAAATAAGACTATTTTAACTTTCAGCGTTTTGAGGGTGTACTTTAAAAGACGATTCAGTCCATGCTGTAGAAAGTGCAATACTTTTTCACCTTTACTGAGGAATAGTATTGAGACTGAGATAAAAGTTTAGGGTGAAATTTCCAATCAAAAAATCGCTGATGAGATTATTCTAGTCAGCGAAGAAGAATTACAGGATCTATTGACTGGAAGCAGAGTAATGAGTATACAGTATGGGCTCGGAAAAAACTGTGACAAGATATAAGTAATGAAAAGTAGTGAAACGAAAATGATGATAAACTTAGTATCAGAATTGGTGATCACGGTGTAGATGAAGTATGGAATTACACTACCATCAATGTGTCGAAAAAAAGGAACGTTTGCTGCACTAAACGAAGACATAAAAAATTCATGGCCAAGAGGAGTCTCCTTGTATCAAATATAGGCTGTAATGTTACGTAGAAATTTCTGAGAATGTACGTTTGGATCTTAGTTTTATACGACAATGAAACTTGGACAGTAGGAAAACTGGTAAAGAAGGATATCGAAGCATGTGGGATGACGTGCTACAGACGAATGCTGAAAATTACATCGACCGATAAGATGAAGAATGAGGACATTCATCATAGAATAGGTGAAGAGGGAAACATGTTGAAAACACTGTTAGAGAAAGATACATATTGACAGGTGATGTGTGAAGGCATCAGGCAATTGTTATATGCAGCTATACATGAGTAGCTTGTTATCAAAGGCGGACGTCTGTCATTTGCAAATAACTGAGATAAACGCCATTTTTATTACGAAACATGGAGTTAATACGTATGTATGCTAGTTTGGTGATCATTTGCAACTAAATGATGACCAAACCAGTATTAACTCCACGTTTTCGTAATAAAAATGGCGTTTATCTCAGTTATCTGCAAACGACAGATGTTCGCCTTTGATACCAAGCTACTCACATGGTTGAAACTCTAGGGAACACAAAGCTAGATATAAATTCAGCAACTAGCCGAGGAAGCATGGTGAAAGTGGTACTCTGAAATGAAGATGTTAGTTTACGTAAGGACCTCTTGGTGTACTGCATTAAAACTGAGGATTGTGATAAAGCTAACAGTTTTGCCAACGTTAAATGTGCAAGCATTAAAAATAAACTGATGTGAATCCAACTCCTTGTATAGACTGTCGAATTATTAAACAAAAGACATCCGAAAGCCGTTTGTTCCAGATGTTAAAATGTTTTCGAGTTGAAACAAATAAACTGTTATGTCTACTAATTTTTCTATACACTTGAGACTAGTATTCGGTTACTTAAGCTATCATCAGGAAATAACTTCCAGTTTCTGCGTTCCAGTTATACTCCTTTCAAGCTCCAGCGATTGCTATGTTCGGTATACCATTTCACAAAATTAATTTGTGAGGCCTTTTTCTCATTGCTTTCCGTTGGAACCTTCCAAACAGTGTTATAGCACACATGAATTTTGTGAAGTAGTATGCCTCAACGTACCGTATGGTTGGTCGACGGGACGCCGAAAATGGCATAAATGGAATTCCGAAACTGAAAGCTTTTTAAGAATAAATCTTGAACAACGGCTGTTCTCTAATTTTATATTTTTACAATATTAAAAATTATTCCCTATTACCCCTAGCTGTTGGTAGGACCCCATGAATGCCAGCCATGAATTCAAGAGTGGGGTAACAACGCCAACATATGAGAGAAGTAGTGATGAGTAGCTCGCGATCGAGTCATTCATAATGAACGAAATATTCAAATGTTTGGAAACGAATTGGACCAAACTGCAATGGTCTTCGGTCCCTAGAGTTACAAACTACTTAAACTAATTTAAACTAACATAAGGAAAATAAACGCACCAATGACAGAGGGAGGACTAGCACGTCCGACGGGGAGCAACCGCGCGCTCCACAGCAAGGCGCCTTAGAGAACTCGGCCACTCCACTGCGACTCGTACCGTACGATACCTATGAAGTGTGAACTAAGCACCCAATTCAAACACTTCCGAATTCTTAAACTTCATACTGTCCGCACAAATTGACACGCGGCTGATAGCTGGTGGAAGCTACAGTTAACGCATTTGCTATTTTACCATTGCTGCCAGACACCACCACACGCATTAACTTTCACCAAGAAGTCTTTCTTTTCGGCTGTGACTCGCTCACTCTTGTTCTCTTGTTTCCCTCTACAGCGGTGCTGTGAAAGAGTGAATCATATCTATGTCTCAACGTGAGAGTTTACGTTCTAAATATGATTATTATTCTAAAAAAACGTAAATGCGGTCTTTATGACAGTGATTAACATATTGTTTCGGTTCTAGATTAAGTTATACAATTATGAGGTATATTGTTGGTGGTCATGGAGCTTTTAGTCGGTAAGAACAACAAACAACGTATCACGTATCAGATAGAAATATTGTGACTACGTTGGCTTTCCCGGCGTAATGCTTCATAATATTCTTCTCAGGTTTCCTGCCGGATCGAAACGTCATTTTGACACAATATTTCGGCCGAAATATTGCGTCAAGATGACGTTTTGATCCGGCAGGAAACCCGAGAAGAATATTATGGAGATAAAAATATTGTTTAGAGAATCATGCGAAAATTACACGCATTTACCTCTTCATATGACAAAATTCTCTATGTATATTTTATTTGTCACATTCAAACATGATCAATTTAACTCAGATGCCGTAAGTGCGTAAACAATTACGTGGCCATTTTTGAATATTCTGCTATCCGTTGGTCATATTATTAGCGAGGCGCATTGAACGAAATCGGTTCTGAATGACAAACTGAGCAGTTTTGTCAGGCTTCATGAACGAACTGGTTCATTTGAATCAATTACAGTAAAGGGTATGAATGAGTAAAGTAGTTCACACGAATGAATTGGTTCCATCATCGCTAGAGGAGAGACGTGGAGAGTCTGATCTAAGATATTCGCAGTACCAGACGTATTGAAAAATTTACCACCAGATCTCAGACAAAATGCTACAAAGAAGTTATGGGGGAGGATGAGACAGTGTCGTATTTTGAGAATCAGAAACGTCAGAATGTGTTAATTAGGAGTGCTCAGCGACGACATAGACTATTTTGGGGATGGCACCTGAAGAACAAATCAATCAGGATCATTTTAGCTGTTCTAGAGTAAGTGGTGGTGATATGAGAATTAAGTGGATCCGACGATACATACAGCTCAGCTAAGACCAGATAGACCTCATGTAAGGACTAGGGTCCGGTTCTGTTCAAAAATGTTCAAATGTTTGTAGAACGTATGGTACTTAACTACGGGGTCATCAGTCCCTAAGCTTACAAACTGCTTATGAACTAGCTAAGACTAAGGACGGCACAAATATCCACGCCCGAGGGGGGATTCGAACCTCCGACCGTAGTGGCCGTGCAGACCATGAATGGAGCGCCTCCGTCCCTTCGGCCACCGCGGCCGGCGGTCCGGTTCTGCATGAAAACGCATATTGCATTCATGTTTTTGGCCATTTAAGGATTAAATTCATATTTCTAAGATCTTTCCGCATAACAGTTTGACATAGACAATTTTACAGCATATTGTATCATTTCCTCATTTCAGCGCGAAATTCAAGATTTATTGATGTTTTATCGTTCCAATTAAGGCGAAAGAGCACAACGTTAGTAATTTTTTGGACAGTCTGGTAACTTCATACTGCATTCATGTACCATATTTCGGCTCATTAGATGTCGTACTAGTCAATATTTTTCTTGAAATGTCTCACTCTTGCCAGTCCTTGCTATCAAGTTATCCTCGGTACGAGTTATTGCACTTGAGCTACGCCGGCCGCGGTGGCCGAGCGTTCTGCGGCGCGTCAGTCACGTTGTACACGGCCACTACGGTCGGAGGTTCGAATCCCCCCTCGGGAATGGATATTTGTGCCGTCCTTAGTATTAGGTAGTTCATGTTTGTAAGTTTAGGGACTGATGACTTCGTAGTTAAGTCCCATAAGCTCTACATACATTTGAACATTTGAGCTTGAGCTATGCTGCATCATGAGTGTTTTGCCGGCACTTCGCAAGATACTCAACACCAACCTGCTCAATACTCACACATTGTCGAAAACAGCGTTATGATTGTCGCTGACAAAGGTAAGCGGCTGAATCCTTTACGGGCCGGAATGGTTCAAATGTTTGTAAATCTATCGGACTTAACTGCGTGGTTATTAATCCGTAGCTTACAAGCCAATAAGATAAACTAACCTAAGGACAACACAAACTCCCATGCCCGAAGGTGGACTTGAACCCCCGACGGCGAACGGCCGTGCGCACCGCAGCACGGCCCCCAGTGTGCACGGCTAATCTTCCGAAACCCGGCCGGAATGTGACCTAGGGTACAGCGGCACACTTCTGCAATTTCTCCTACACGGAATACTAGAAAACGCCCTGAGTCAAAATGGATCAAGCCACTTTGTTATCAACCTACAAATATAAGATTAAAAACTAATCTTGATACAGGCTATCTACATCTACATACGTACATACTTCGCAATGCACCGTAAGGTGCGTGGTTGAGGGTACACTGTACCACTACCATGCATTTCCTTTCCTATTCCACTCCCAAACAGAACGAGGAAAAAATAATGCCTATATGCCTCCGTACGAGCCTTAATCTCTCTTATCTTGTCTTTGTGATCACTACGCGAAATCTGCGTAGGCGGCAGCAAGATAGCACTACACTCAGCTTCAAATACCGGTCCTCTAAGTTTCCTCAACAGAAATTCACAAAAAGAACGTCGTATTTTCTCCACCGATCCCCATATGAGTTCCCGGAGCATTTCCGTGTCACTCGCGCATTGGTCGAACCTACCGGTAACAAACCTAGCTGCTCGTCTCTGAACAGCTTCTTCTATCTCTGCCTTTAAACTGATCTGCTGCTATCTTTCTTATGTTGCAAAGATGAAACGGCTAACAAAACAGTAACGTGCAGTGTGTGCAATCGTTTATTACTGCAACACCAACTAACAGAACACAAATTCCCCTTTTTAATCTTTTTCCTCAGAAATGTGTGATGTTTTAAGAGGCGAAGACATACCGTTTGAAAAACGAACAAACGAACACTCAGCAACAAACGACATCTGTCAGATAAACTGATGAACTTACATAAAGAAAATTCGGAGAAGTTGGTTATTGCGTATTATTCAAGAAGAAAACAGAACGGAATTTTGATTCTCCGTATGTTTAGTCTTTTTTCCTCATGATGCTTGTTTAATGACCTGATAGTGTATGAATGTATGCACGTTTAACGGTTTGATAGTGCATAAAATGGTGTCTATAAGATGACATGCAGAGACTGTGGAAAAGTGTATGTTAGTCAGTCTGGCAGCGCTGTAGCAATTATATTATCAGAACATGAGGTCAAAAAACAAAGATTCAATCTTTGCTGTACATCTGCTCACAGAAAACCATACTTATGTTGTAGAGTATAAAATCTTACATTCTCTGAAGAAAAGCAGAAAGATGACATTATTCGAAATAGTGGAAATCAATAAACATGTGCCAGAGGATGCCAGTATAGTATTAAACGATCAAATCCAGTTTCCGTTTTCCCCTCTACTAAAATAAGTTTCAGTTATTAGTTTGTTAAAAGTATCCACTTTTACCATTTCAGTATAATTTTATAATGTAACAACTTCCACCTTCTTCACCCCCTCCCCCCTGCTTTTAACACTAATATTCAAATTGAACCTCTACTTAAATAATTTTGCAGAACATCAGGAATTTTCCCTTTTTGATAATATTATGATCTGCCAAGCACTAGCGAAAAACACAATCTTATATATTAAAAAAAGCTACGAAAACTAAAGTCAGTCTGCCAGACCAAACTACCCGGCCGATTTCCTTCATTTTTGTTTCAAGCGAAAGGTATTCATTAGCAGATTTGTCACCAAGTATCAGAATTTACATAACTCTCATTTTCGTTTTTCTATACTCAAACGCGATTTCCTTCTGTATATTTCTTATGGGGATGTCCTTGCAGTAAACAAGGCTGTCGGTCAAGCCGTTCTATCCGACAGATTTACTTCATTTTTGCTTTAAACGAAAGGTATTCATTCGCAGATTTGTCATCAAATATCAGGATTAACTTAAGTCTCTCCATCCTTTAATTTCATTCAAACGCGCCATCCTTCTGTCCTTGCATTGAATATTTTATTCGGTTTCATTTACGATATCTTCGGTTCTAATTACGTTAGGCAGTTCTTTTTGACCTAACAACAATCAGCAGATCAAGCTCTTTCATTTGAAATGATTTATTCCGAAATAAGCTATGAGTGAACATTCAACTTTACTTCCGTGTTTCCCAAATAAAGTCATTCGGTCAGGCCGTTCTATCCGACCGATTTCCTTCATTTTTAATTTGAAGGAAAGGTATTCATTCACAGATTCGTCATCACTTATCAGAATTAACTTAAGTCTCTGCATCCTTTATTTTTATTCAAACGATATCCTTCTGTCCTTGCACTGAATATTTTAATAGGTTTGTTTTACGATATCTTCGGTTCTAAAAGCACTCATCATATCAAGCTCTTTCATTTGCGCTTTTAAACATGCATTGGTTGATTCTGAAGAAAGCTATGCCTGAACATTCAACTTTACTTTCATTTTTCCCAACTTTTTTATCATTCCACTAACGGTGCGAAGTATTCGCACAGGTCATTTAGTTAAATTTAATGATTAAATACTTAATAGTGAGTAGAGGATGATTTGGTAATTTACTGGGTCGTGCTTTATGGCGTTTCGAAGTGGCTGTGTGTATAAAGAAGTTCTTCCCACCAAATAACAGGCATATTTAAAGTTGAGACAAAAGTCCCAATATGTAGGTTCACTGATCGTCGTGAGGGAATAACATTCTCCGAAGTGTATTCGATCCCACGGAGCCTGATGCATAATTTATTGCGGTCGGCGCTTTTTCTCCCAGGCACACCGCGACAGAAGCGTTTTGTCGCCACCTGCCGCAGTGCGGCGCATCGGATATTCATGACATTTGTTTCCGCAAATAGAATCCCCCAGTCCGGTGCGAAGCGTGCGGGAAATTACGGGACGAGAAGCCACCTCGGTCGTGGTAGGGGGAGTCACGGAAGAAAACAGGGGGGGGGGGGCGGTGAGGAGTGCTGCGAAGTGGAAGAGGGTGTGGGTGCCGTCTGGGATGAGTTTGAGGCGGGGAGGGGGGGGGGGGGAGGAGAGGACCCCAGTACTGGCGGCGAGACGGGAGGACGTCTGAGATTTACGGCCCAGTGGCGGTGGCGGCCGCTGACCAGGCAGCGCAGCGACGCGGCTGCACCTGAGCTGTGCTTGGGGCGTGTGTGCTGACTACTGACCGCTGCTGACGCTGCATATAACGGCAGCTGCCGCGTCAGCGCTTTGCGGAACTCAGGCGGCTGCAGTAGGGGGCCAGCCTCTTTCCCAGGCCCCGGCTGCGTAGTGCGGGCTTGCCAGCTTCTCAGGGGCACTGCCTACTGCGTAGTGCGGGCTTGTCAGCTTCGCAGGGGCACTGCCTTTGCTGTAGGGATTTGAAAAACCGACCGGTTATATCGATACCGCTATTTTAATTCTGAATAATGGTTTTTGCGGTATTTATTTATCGTCTGTTGTAATCGTCTTATCCCACTTTTGGTTACACTAAAAGCGGGCCATTGTGATTGCCTTTTCAAAACACTAAATTAAAATAAAAACATGGCTTAACCGTTCATCTGACACGAAAACTGAATAACCGAATTTATACAGGATAAAATTCTCTACAACTTCGCTTTCTTTATGTTTTTTTTTCATATCTCACATCGTTTCCGATATATTTTCAAAAATCACAACGATATGATACCGTCACTTGATTTTACGTAAGCCAGGCGTTAAGAAATGTCACGTGACATTCCTCGCCCAGAACCCTTTCTGCCATATGCCACCTTGCTCTCTGTATTTTATTATTTTCTCATGATAAATCACGCTTTGTTATATCAAAGCGATGGTGTGTTAAAGAATTAACAAAAACACGTCGTTCACAGTATGATAAATCATAATGCACTGTATAAAAAATTCCGTATTAGCTGTTAACGTATGCTAGCAAAAGTACGAGAATTAAGGAGCAGTAGTTCACCGTAGTGTACTGGGCGATGCTTTACGTTGTGATGCAGAACGTCGGTAATTCGAAACTCGCCTCCAACACTTTCTTTTATTTATTTTTATTTCGCCTTGTCTCAAAATTTATACAGGTCTCACATTTATTTATACAGCTATGTTCTGCATCGTATAGAGTTGTGCCGATGTAAGAGTGTTCCCCCTAAAAGGTGCGTTTTTTTCTATTTCGTGAACATGCCGTGAAATATAACAACGAATTGAACACTGGTCTTCTGAAGCATTTGCACATCTACTGGGAGGATACTGTGATAATAAATATTATAAACAATATGCTGATACCGATAGTTTCATACATAAATGGAGTCCTAGATTTTTTTGACAACAGTCGTTCCTTAATGAAACGGAAGTGTATACATTGCAAAAAATTACCTTGTTTCCTTTTTTTCTAAGCAATTATTCACTAATTATGGAATATGTTGGAAGTCATTAATTAGAACCAATGCGTTTACTAAAATGTTTGTCTTTGTCATGGTTGCTATGGACACTTTTAACCTAAATTTTGTTACCTTTCTGTAGTTCAGATATGACTTTGTTCATATTACTTTCTTCTGCGCTGAAATGAACAGCAAGTATTCTGTTTCAAACCGTGCCCACGTTTCCTCTTACAGCTGAAATAACAAACGGAATAACTGTAGTAATACTTCATTGTATTTGCGTACATGTGATAAAGAAGTCTGCCATTCGTTGGTATTTTATTACAGATGACATAGATCCCCCTTTCTTTTTCTCTCTTTTTATTGGTTCTTCGTGTTGATCGGTCCTTAGTGGGCGTTGATTTGCTTTATTTTATTTTGATCTTTTCATCGTTGATGCAGTTTTTTCTTTACAGAGGGCGTCGGGCCCTCTGACCGAGCACGTTGAGCTACCGCGTCGCCACAGACTAATTCGCCGCCAGTGCTACGTCGAACAATTCCGAGGGTAATTCGTAATTCTCGTATCATCTATGACAGGTATTATCTGCTAACATGGCATTTTTAGACTTTTGACTATAATTTATTGTCCTAATCATCAGGTGTTTCTGGTGATTTTCAGTGCGCCATTGCTTTGAAACGACAAAGTTCGAGTTCTAATAAGAAAAATATCAGATACATAAAGGAAGATGCCGTATGCAGAAGACAGTTCCGGGCAAGATTTCGGGCGAGAGAGGTCACGTGAATAATGTCCGAACGCAAAATGTATGCTACGTTCCTTCCAGGCTATATTCATTCGTAGCCAGTATAGGCAAAGAAAATAAACTTCGAACAAACTACCAAAGGAAGACATGTGATAATATTTTAACGGAAAAAGATAATGGAATCGTGGGAGGGTTTTTAAAATAATTTAAAGAGGTAAAAGTTCAAGAAAGAGTATGTTTGTCAAAGCTACAATCAAATATCAAATAATTTTGACTGTTGGTTGAAATATGGTCGGAAAGAATATCAGGTGTTGGGTGCATAATATTATCACAATAGCAAAGTTATAACCGTATCCTCCATAATTTCTTTTTTTTTATTAGTTTAGTCAGAAATGTTTGCAATAAATCATAAAACCACAAACGTTCAAATGTCTGTAAATCTATCAGACGAAACTGCGTGGTCATCAGTCCGTAGCTTACAAACTACTTAAACCTAGGTAAACTAATCTAAGGACAACACACACGCACCCATGCCCCCATAAAACCACAGGCAAATCTAAAGTGGGCCATAAACAACGCCAGTGCGATATTTTTGGTTTTGTTATTGTCAATAATCAGGTGAAAACTCAGGTATAATTACTTTCTGTAGTAGTGATTTTAAATATTTCTTGTTTTTAAATAATTCTAAAATTAACTTCTAATATTTATTCCTATAATTTCCCACATTGTGAAATATTAGGTAATCACAGAAACAAAGAACAATCCCGAGTCAGAAACGAGCAACAAATGCGTGGCATAACAACTGGTACCTTGTGGCGTGGCATATTAGTCGATACAAATTGACGTGTAGTGTGCGAGGCTTACCTCTGTCTGGTCCAACGGCAGTTCCTTGCTGTCGTCGCCGGACATAGGTTGTGTTTTAAATGGTACCACCCCTAGTCTGGAAGTACTTTGTATTTTCCGCCATTTCTATGAAATACCATCAGATAAAGAGTATCATGGGAACAGTAATAAGTTATAAACTTTGATATTCATTCATAGTTTGTAATATAAAAAGAAAAAAGCGAATAGTAAAATCAGTGAAGATCGCAAAAATCTCATTAATTGAAATTACCAGTTTCGACGCGTTTAGTCGGCTACATTCAGATTAAGACTCCATTTGGTTGGAAATGCTCTTCTTAATCTGATGATGGCTGACTACATGTGTCGAAAGCGGCGGTTTTAACAAATGATTTATCTGTGATCTTGACTGTTTTTACTACTGGGACATAAAGAACAGAGTGTTGTTACCTTCATCTCTTGTTTGTTAAAGCTTTAAACAGAAAACAGCTGATCTATTACCTGTGTAGATATAATATGCCTATTTTAGTTTGTAGCCCTTCGAAACAGCAAACATAACACGAGATACAGAATTCGCCGATCTCAGTTTTTACCCTTTAGTATTGACTATTGGCAGTGCCAAAATACTAATATCAATCTTGATTACAACATGATTTTGCAGTCGAAATTCATAATAGGAGAAAAGTGATAATTTTCTTGTAAGTATTCAACCTTGCATTGCTTTTAGGTAGAAGCAACGAACGGTATACGGACTTGGTTCTGTTTAAATTCCCTATTTTACCAGATATTTTGATTCTACATAACTTGAAGAAAAGTATTACGCAAAAGTCTGAAGGAGTTTTGAAATTTTTCTATTTTTGATTTCTACATTTGTTATTAGAAATAATGCAAATAAAAACTGAAAACCGTCTATTTAAAAAAAACTATTACCTTTAACAGTAAAGTTTAACTGTAGATGAAAAGAAAGAGAATAACCGAGAACCAGTAGACATAAAAGTTTTCTGGGTGTTGTACCGCGTCATAATGTAAGGCTATTACTAAATAATAGTCGGTTACTTAGTAATAGCCTTACATCATGACGCGGTACAACACCCAGAAAACTTTTATGTCATCTGACTCTGGCCGCTGAAGCCTACGTAATTATATCGAAAACCAGTTGTTTCAGCAATTAGCGTCATCACTACTATATCCTCTTTTAAGCCTGTTTCCATACACGCGAATTTCTCATCTCGTTGTACACCTGCATCTACCGCTCTACAAGCCACCTGAAAGTGTGTAGTGGAGAATCTTCTGTTACTACTGACTGTTCCATAGTCCCTTTTCCTGTACGATTTGCATACTATGTGCTGGAAGTATAATTGTCAGCGGATCTTTGTGTTAGTCGGTCATCCAGGTTTTTCTAGTAATGGTAGTTAGTCATATTAAATGACTAATGGTACGGTTTAGTAGGTGAAATATTTATATTTGAGTCACTGGAGGACCAAACAACTAAAAAGAGAATGCCTTGTAGAACTCATGGATATAACGTTATATAGTGGATTGATCATACTGGTAATGCTTGTTGACATTGACAAAGGATTGGAGATTGAATCTGTTCTTTGCTATAACGGGATGAATACTCTAGGTCACGATCGTTTTTATTTTATTTTATCTCTAGATTTAGCTCTTTAACAGGGCATCTGCAGATCGTAAATGCGTTTCGAGTAAGTGACAGTTGTCATATTAATAAAGCATACTACACAAAATAATACAACCATTACATTGCAAAATCATTTTTCATAACCGTAAATGGTAAAACAATATATGGCCATGAAGTAGGCCACATCATGCAACATGACATACCTTCATGAAGTAAACCTGACAGGAATTCCCAGTCTCCTGCTAGCTCTGTGTAGGTGACACCTGTTTTCATTACGTAATTTTAACCTAACTGGTGCTGGCATTTTATGAATATTGTAAAAAGTGTTGTAATAAAATCTTTGTGTTTACATATTTATGTTGAATGACGTTGCCTGCTTTATGGCCATACACAATTTTAACATTCATAAGTATGAAAATGAGTTTACAATGTGATGGTTGCAATGTTTTTTGAAATGTACTTTATTAATACGTTTACACTGATGTAACCGAAACATTTTAAGTTCTGAAGAACTGAAACTAGTCATCATGCAAAGTAAATTTGCGATATTGACCTTCAGTATTTATCCTGTTACATGATAATATTATATTTTCAAAGTTCTGTGTGCAATTTTGCAGTGAAATAATTGTGTCCTGAGATGGCTCTGTCGTTATGTTAGTATTCAATATTTGTTTTGACACCATAGTATGTTACACTACAGTTTTGGCATCTTACTTTTTTTTCGCTTATTTCCCCTGAAAATAAATGTTGAGAAATAAATTTATTTTGCATATACGTTAAATAGAATTTTGTTGCACTTCAACTAACATATGCATTTTATCTGTTGTTTTTTTCTTTTTCTTTTTTTTTACATTGTTTTTGTCCAAGGCTTTGAGCCAAATCAGTCACGAATGTAGCTTAGGACACCATTTCATCTGCAAAAGATATCGTATGCGAAGACTAGTAACTACATTGAAATTTTGTTTGGAGCACAAATTTTAAACATGTATTTCATAATTCACGGTATTCTATCCTAATCAAAACAGGCAGCAAATGTCTCTCAAAAGCGCAGCAAGAAGAGTGTTTAGAAATAATAACAACGAAAAGAAACAGCAAAATTTCCCAACAAAGCATAAAATATGCGAGTAAAGGAGGTTAAAAAGAGAGTAGGAAGATTAAGATTAACAAGTAAGGTTTAATCACGAAAAATAATCTATTAACATCAAATCAGACCGAGTTCTTAGTACCAAAGCTTAATAACTCAGTTGCCAATGTGTAGAGGTCATTCGAAACACAACGTCTTGGCAGCGAAGAGAACACTCCGAACGTTGGTAAGCCATACGCGGCAATGCGATAATAAAAAAAAAGCCATAAATGCCACGATTTTATCTGAAAAGAAATATTTATTTAAAATTTGTGTCAAAACGAAATTGTCTTGCACATAACATCCAACCAGTTCATATGTTTTGCATATGGCATGGTGTCCTAAATTATACATGAGGCTGATTTCAGTTGACATGCAAAGGATACATACGGTATAAACAACAGGCAAAACATACTGAAAGCGCAACAAATGTTTGTGTAATATATTTCGTAACTCAAATACATATCATTCAAGTAAAATAATAACAACACAACATAACGATGCCAAAACTGGAGTGAAAAATTTTTGGTTTGTCTACGCAGATATAAATATTAAGTTCATGAAACGAAGAGATAAAAAATGCTGCAAATTAAGCAGTAAGGGGATGTAAAAGTCTAATTATGTGACTGATAAAAAGAGTACTAAGCAAGAGTTGCGAGAGGCCTAATTTATAGAAGTATGTGTAACTAGAGGAAATGATAGATATCACCAAGAGGGAAAGTGGCCATGGGAAGAACGAGAAGCAGCTGTATGAGTTTCAAATGTGACATGCAAGACCAGTACTGTTGTAGGGGTGTTACTGGTAAATAACACTTATGAAATTTATAACAAATAAATGAATACTAATCTTTGGTGTCTTAGAAGCACAAACAAACTGATAAAGTCCAGGTTTTTGAGTAAATACTTGTAAATTGATTGGCTATGCGTGAGAATTTTGAAATGTCAGTACATATACAATGATTTAAACACTGAGAAGCACTATGTCCTGAATCGTAGTATACTATTTGCTGTACAGAAGCACACTAATGACTCAATGCACTCTCTGTCCTACAGGCCGTATGCCCCAACTATTTACTAGGAGTAGTCCAATCAAATGTAACACTCGAATATTGTTCGTAATCAGCAGAATCTTGCAGTGACAGCTGTCAGTGCTCCCGTGTTCTTATCGATATTGGTGTAGTAGTCTCTGGTTGCTTCACAATACGCGATACTGCAAGTACTACACAAAGAAAGAATAGTTTACAATAATATATAGACGTAGTAGAAATCGGACTGAATGCAGTCGTACACAAAGTGAGGGTGGCTGAATGAATGTTAGTATTTAACATACCCCACGACAATTTGAAAGAGCACTGAAAGACGTAAGTGGAAAGAAGAGTCATGAGTAAACCACATTCCCATAGAATTATCGATATCTTGCTATAACTGTGGCAAAACAAAGCGTATAAACAGTGAAACATAACCTACGTGCCTAGCCACAGCAACAGCACATAGGCCCTATACAAAAGGTAGGCAACATCACGCCAAGTCGGGTCACGTAACGTCAGAATAGTCTCGCACGCTTTCAAGCGTTCACAAGGGGAGCAACGTAACGTCAGCGTCAAATTGTCTGCCGGTCAGTACGCTTCGAGAGAATAGTTTGACGTTGACGGTGAAGGTCACGTGGCCGATGAACTGCTTACGATTGGCTGTTACGGATTTGTTTGGTTTGTAGGAGCCAACATGGCTGCTCTTCATTCACAGCTGTGCTCTTCGCATTTAAAATATATTTCGTTACTGAGTTTTCGGTTATACTTGTATTAGGAAATGAACAACTAAATATTAATTGAGGCTCTTCACTACCATAGAGAACTCTATTGCGTGAGCAGCAAAGATATTTGAGACTGTATTATTATAGTAGAAACGCGTTTATGCAGGACAAACTGTATAAGATATAGGCCTACATATCATCTCTTCTTACCGTTATCTTACATCACTATGTACTGTATGTTAAACGATATAAATAGCTAGTTATAAAACGGACCCAAGTTAGGTTCTTAAACATACAACTGGCTTATCAGCAATGTTTATACATCACTATTTCGTGGTATGGAGTTTTTTTATGGTGTGTAGTATTAAAAATAAGTATTTTGTTCTATAAAATACGTCAAAAACAGAAAGATAAAACCCGCAAAGGAATTGGCAGATCTGAAACACCAAACACATCTCAACATGCCGTGGGAAATTTCTGGTGCATATTTGTGTCTGCTTTCTTGATCCTCCCATGTCACAGAGACAGTTGTTTGCAAAAATTGTTTCGCCATTTGAAGTTTTTATTTTATTTTATTTATTTATTTTTTTTTTTGGGGGGGGGGGAGGTCGGGATTGTAGTCTTTTAAGTTCTCTATACAGTGACTGAAATTCGCCTTCATACATTACCTTCAAAAGCATTTTCTTCACCCATATTCGGTTTCCTTGTCTCATGTAAATTTCTACTCCATTTTCTCATCAGAAAAGACAACTGCAACCGTAACTAATGCTTCGAGACCAAATTTAAAGATTGCCGTTCTCTTTTGTGAACAAAAAGCAACGCTATTGCGTGTTTCGAAGTACTACGCGGAAATTGTGCTTTATTTTTGCCGACTCTTGACGTTCCGGCCAGTGGGAATGAAATTTTGGTGATGTTTAACGCCATTGACGTTGACGTGACTTTGGCCATCTCGTAAATCTAGGCTTAGATACGCGCCGCAGTATTACACCGAGGTATTGGCGTGCGTCAAGATGCAAACAATCTATGCTCAGTAAGCATGATTGTCATATGTTTTTGTCCAACACTCGTAGGCTTACAAGAGCCAACTGCCATGGTGATCAGTCAAACAGTGTTGAAGTCTGTTGAAAGGTACGTCCCTCGGAGGCACTCTTATCTGGACTACGATGTTCAATTTGTTTTGAAGATCAGATTGACAACGAAATAGAACTGTAGGATGGTGTCGTCTACTATAACGTGCCCTCCGTCATGAAGGGGTCGCAGTGGTTGGGAACGAAATGAGACAGGTTTGTAGCTTTTCCCCAATGTTGTTCAATCTATCCATTGAGCTAGCTAAGGGTGCACGAATGGCAAAACGTCATTTTTCTGATGAATCCAGGTTCTATTTACAGCATCAAGATAATCGCATACGTGTTTGGCGACATCGCGGTGAACGCACATTGGAAGCGTGTATTCGTCAACGCCATACTGGCGTATCACCTGGCGTGATGGTATGGGGTGCCATTGGTTACACGTCTCGGTTATCTCTTGTTCGCATCGACGGCACTTTGGACAGTGGCCGTTACATTTCAGATGTGTTACGACGCGTGCCTCTTGCCTTCATTCGACCCCTGCGAAATCCTACGTTTCAGCAGGATAATGCACAACCGCATGTTGCAGGTCACGTACGGGCCTTTCTGGATACGGAAAATGTTCGACTCCTGCCATGGCCAGCATATACTCCAGATCTCTCACCAACTAAAGTCTGGTCAACGGTGGCCGAGAACTATGTCGTCACAATACGCCAGTCACTACTCTTGATAAAGTGTGGTATCGTGTTGAAGCTGCATGGGCATCTGTACCAGTACACGACATCCAAACTCTCTTTGACTCAATGCCCAGACGTATCAAGGCCGTTATTACGGCCAGAGGTGGTTGTTCTGGGTACTGATTTATCGGGATCTATACACCCAAATTACGTGGAAATGTAATCACATGTCAGTTCCAGTATAAAATATTTGTCCGATGAATACACGTTTATCATCTACATTTTTTCTTGGTGTAGTAATCTTTTATACATATGTACTTGGATCTGCCTTTACTCCATTATTATCTTACCTGTCTGTGACTGATGAGGAGAGAGTGCATATTATTTGCTCGGGTCAACTAATACAAGTAGCAACTGAAAGTATTTATCTGGCCACAGGACTGTTTTTTCAAAGTACATCGCGGCCGTGTTGCCACCTAAATTGAACATTTACTGTAAATGTCTGTGTCACTGACTCCAGAAAAAAAGAAAAAAAAACTGTTCCTACAGTATTACATCATAGTAATAAAATTGTAGGTTTCGTATGAATTACAAACAAATGGTGAAAAAAAGACATATTAGCAGTCCATCACATTTCCCCAGTAGTACCTGCGATGGGAGAGGAAGGAATGCATGCTCTCCATTTAATTGTAATATGGTGTGGAAAACGGGGAATGGCCTAAAGGCTGGACTACGCCTGTTTTAATTCCTTTGCACAAAAAAGGATCAGTTAAGGATTGTACCAACTATAGGACCATAGCATTAGTATCACACGCCAGTAAAGTTCTCCTAGGTATAATGAATCAACGCCTTAGAAAAATTTGCTTCAGTTTCACATTTCCGCGATGTATGGCAAGGGTACTCGAGAGCCAGTCTTGAATTTAAGGCAACTTATTGAAAAATGTCATGAGTTCTGTGTCCCTGCCTACATTTGTTTCCTAGATTACAAAAGGGCATTCGATTGTGTCATGTGGAACAAGTTTTGGAACGATCTCACCCAGTATGGTGTTCCAAAACACCTGGTAGCCTTACTGATGTTGCAAGCATAGCAGTAGATGGCGAATATCCGGAGTTTTTTAATGTGGAAAATGGCGTTACACGAGGTTGCATTACTATCACCTCAGCTCTACAATATTTATGCAGAGTGCGTAATCGGAAAAGCGCTGGATGGCTGGAATGGTGCGATTTCAATTGGCTACAAGAAGATCAACAATTTATGCTTCGCAGATGGTACTACGCTTATAGCAGAAAGTGAGGTAGAACTAGGTCATCTGGAAGGCATTAGTCTAAATTTTGGTCTGGAGATAAACATGAAAAAAAAAATATCTCGAAGGCTTGGATGAACACCAACTCAACTTACAGAATACAGGACGTTTAAGGGATCTTGAAATTGTGAGTGACTATGTACATCTAGGCTCTCTGATCAGTTGCACAGCGAAGTGAGACAAAGAGATAAGACGACGAATCATTCTTGGCCAAGCCGCAATGGTCACACTCACCGAGATCTAGCAGATCGGGCAATATCCAAGACAACAAAAATGCGCCTGGTGGAAACGTCGGTGTTTCCTATTTTTCTATACGGTTGCGAGACCTGGACCGTGAAAGGCAGAGATAATAGCAGCATTGATGCCTTCGAGATGTGGTGTTGGAGGAAGATGCGGCGTGTACCATGGACACAAAGAAGAACAAATGCTTCAATAATAGAACTACACGTCACCAGAAGTTTATCTTCTCGTGTTAGACAAAAATACCTTGAGTTCCTTGGGAACATCTTGAGAAGGAAAGGGAATAATTTAGAGGAGACCAGCTTGCAGGGAAAAACTGAAGGCAGAAGACCACGAGGGAGAGCAGCAAGCAGGTGGTTGGATCAGGCGAAGAGGATCGCCAGCCTACGTCTTCACGTCATTTTAAGAAAGGCTGATGACCGCTGTGGATAGAGACATCTAACTGTAGTTTCAACTATCAAAGAATGAACGAGGAAATGAGGTCACGACAATCAGCAATGAGTAAAACGACTAATGATGATAATAATAATTTCGTGTGGCTCATTGGTCCGGTGAAAGGCTTTCAATTGGACGCTACTTCGGCGTCTTGCGTGTCCCTAGCCTACCCCAGTTATCCAACCAGGGAAAGGGGACCTACAGCTTAACGTGGAATCCGAACCACGTGTAGTTTCTGGCGACTCATCACATCGTTGAGAGGTGAAGGATGGGTTAAAATGCAGACCGAAAAAATCCGAGGTACGACCGGGTTTTTAACCTGCAAATCATCGGTTTCCAGTCGAGTACTTTACCCTAAGACCACTGGCCCAACGATAATGATGGTGACCTGTGATGTAATGCAAGAATTTTTCAGATCAACTAGATATAATGATAGGCTAAGTTGGATGAAAAAGGACTTGAAAATACAAATTATTTACTCTCACAAGGAAAGTACTTGGGCTCGAACAAACACATATACATCAAAATCATACAAGTGATAACGTAAAGATCCCTTGTTACACTAGTGACACTCCCGCATCTGCAAAACTCTGCAGTCGTCCGTTAGAGGCCTCTGCGTGAGCCATGCCGCATTGCACTTTGACCTGTTGGTTCGCCAGTAGGGACGGTGCAGTGTGCTTCCAAAGTTGCGTATTGTGATGTTACTTGTGTGGTGAAGCTTCAGATGGGGCGGCGATTGCTAATGTATTGCGATTAGTTGATATGAAGTACGGAGAACCCTTCTTCGTGAAGATGGTATTAGTGTAGAAGATGAATCATTTGCATGCTTTCTCGCATCTGTTATGGTACATAAATATGAGCATAAGTTGGATGCTGTTGTTACAAACTGATAATAATGATAATAGGTATGATAATGACGAACAACTCATTGGAAGCGGTAGTACTATGGTAAGTGCGAGAAGAGGCGATGGAAGCAGTGGCAATGAATACCAACAGTCTTTCGGAAAGAAGGTTAAAGTTGCAACTGTCATCACGGATTTTGATGACAATTCGCTAGAGAACATGTACGATGATTATTACACAAGTTATAGTTAAGATATCTGCATTACATATGGCGTCTAGAATTACATCTACAGTGCTATCTAGAGCACGGTTGCAGAGCTTTGCAGAAAAACGACACCCACCAGCACATTGAAGTGTACGTAAACATCCTGTAATCAAACGTTCATACAGATATGTTTGTTCGAGCCCATGCACTTTCCTTGTCAGAAGTAGCATTGGAACGTAGAAAATGTGGATACGAACGTGAGCTGTCGCAGCAGTACACCTCAAACGATCTGCTACCTTCTCCACATCGGAAGGTACACAACAAAATGTTCAAATGTTTGTAAGGCTTATTGGACTTAACTACGGGGTCATGAGTCCGTAAACTTACAAACTAGCTAATACTAAAGACGGCACAAGTATCAATGCCCGAGGGGTGATTCGAACCCCCCGACCGTAGTGGCCGTGCAGACCGTGACTGGAGCGCCTCAGTCCCCTCGGCCACTGCGGCCGGCAGAACGTACTCAACAGCTTGAGGTTAATGAAGAAGTCATGTTCTCCAGTACCATATCACAACACGAATTAAACCTCCGCAGAAATGTCGGAAGAATCCGTTTCCCCTAAAATGTAAGTGCCTCTCATGTATGCCCAAAACAAAACGCGTGAAACGGAATGTATTGAGCTGAGAAAAATGGACAAAAGCGAGCATGTGACCAGATTAAAGGGTATTTGAAGTTTACACGAAGCGCCTTTTTAATGCGCAGTGTGCGATTGAAAACAATGGCGGATAGAAACGCCCGCTTTGGGCGTCGCAGGCGTGCGAGGAATAACGAATGGCATACGTGACAGT
Source organism: Locusta migratoria (assembly GCA_026315105.1). Lineage (NCBI taxonomy): Eukaryota > Metazoa > Arthropoda > Insecta > Orthoptera > Acrididae > Locusta > Locusta migratoria. Next base: position 8,099,792 of record CM048750.1, on the reverse strand, counting down.
CGTTCAATACGCACGCGGCGATGTCGCGGTAAAAAATGGTTCCGGACGTTAATCCGACCGGCTGATGTACGGGCGGAAGCGACCGCAGCCTGGCCGGGCGTCCTCTTGAGAGGCACCAGCTGTGGCTCCCAGCTGCTGGCTGCCGTCCATTATTCATCAGCCAGCGCGGGGAACACAGCGTCCAACAGCGGGCAGACACCTGCCGCGTACCTACACGTCTGCGTCTACTCCCCAAATCACAGTCAAGTGAACAGGTGGTTCATCGCATCTACATCTACATACCTACTCCGCAATTCACCGTAAGGTGCGTGGTGGAGGGTACACTGTACCACTACTAGGCATTTCCTTTCCTATTCCACTCCCAAATTGAACGAGGAAAAAAAGAATGCCTATATGCCTCCGTACGAGCCCTAATTTCTCTTATCTTGTCTTTGTGATCTTTACGCGAAATGTAAGTACGCGGCAGCAAGATCGTACTACACTCAGCTTCAAATTCCGGCCCTCTAAGTTTCCGCAACAGAATTTCACGAAAAGAACGTCGTCTTTCTTCCAGCGATCCCCAATTGAGTTGCCGGAGCATTTCCGTGACACTCGCGCATTGGTCGAACCTACCGGTAACAAATCTAGCTGCTCGCCTCTGAACTGCCTCTATGTCTTCCTTTAAACTGATCTGCTGCGGGTCCCAAACACTTGAGCAATACTCAAGACGTGGTCGTACAAGCGTTTTATACGCGGTCTCCTTTACAGGTGAAGTACATCTTTCCAAAATTCTCCCAATAAACCGAAGTCGGTTGTCCGCCTTACTCACAACTCTCCTTACATGCTCGTTCCATTTCATATCGCTAGATATTTGAACGACGCGACAGCATCAAGAAGCTCACTACTAATGCTGTATTCGAACATTATGGGATTGCTTTTTCTACTCATGCGCATCACCTTACATTTTTCTACATTGAGAGCTAGCTGCCATTCTTCGCACCAACTAGAAATTTTGTCTAAGTCATCCTGTATGCTATTACAGTCAGTTACAGACGACACCCTCCCATACACCACAGCATTATAAGCAAACAGCCACAAATTACAACTTACTCCGTCCATCAGATCATTTATATAGATAGAAAATAATAGCAGTCCTATCACACTCCCCTGGGGCACGCCTGACGATACACTCGTCTCTGATGAACACTCGCCGTCGAGAACAACGTACTACGTTCTATTACTTAGGAAGTCTTCCAGCCAGTCACAAATCTGTGAACCTATTCCATAAGCTCGTATCTTCGTTAGTAGTCTGCAGTGTGGCACCGCGTCGAACGCCTTTTTGAAGTCGAGAAAAACACAATCCGCCTGTTGCCCTTCATCCATGGCTCGCAAGATGTCATGTGAGAAAAGGGCAAGCTGAGTTTCACATGAATGATGTTTCCTAAACCCGTGCTGATTCATGGAAAGAAGCTTTTCCGTTTCAAGGAAATTTACTATATTCGAACTGAGAACATGCTCTAAAATTCTACATGAAACTGATGTCAACGATATTGTGCTGTAATTGTGTGGGTCAGTTCTCTTTCCTTTCTTGTAAACGGGAGTCACCTGCGCTTTCTTCCAATCACTAGGAACTTTGCGCTGAATTAAAGATTCGCAATTCAACTCTCTAAAAGCTCTCTGATTTGTCTTATTGTTATCACCACGTCTTCTTGTACAGTTGCGCACAAACAAAATATGTTTGCATTCGAAGGAGAGATTTGGTTAACCCTACAATGCATGAATTTTTATTTTATGCAAAAAAGAAAAAAAACAATGTTTATGGTAGAAAATGTTCACCTAAGCAGGGGAAAAATATTGAAAAAAATTGTTGTTGTTGTGATTTTCAGTCCGCAGATTGGTTTGATGCAGCTCTCCACGCTACAGTAGAGCTGCATGTCCTCGGGAGAAGTAACGGCTGTAGTTTCCCCTTGCTTTCAGCCGTTCGCAGTAACTGTGTGGCAAAGCCATGTTAGCTGATGTTACAAGGCCAGCTAAGTCAATCATCCAGACTGTTGCCCCTGTAACTACTGAAAAGGCTGCTGCCCCTCTTCAGGAACCACACGTTTGTCTGGCCTCTCCACAGATACCCCTCCACTGTGGTTGCACCTACGATACGGCTATCTGCATCGTTGAGTCACGCAAGCCACCGCAATGTCTGTGGTTCATGGGGGTGGGAAAAAATTATATAACTCATTTAACAATGTGAAAGTCATTATTTACCTGTTGCCGTTGTCAACATCATGCATTTAGACAAAAATCACTCTGCAGAAAAATATTGGTATCTAACATGTTTTCTACTCCGATTAGATATCTGTAACATGAAAATTTTATTTGTTTATTTATTTTCACTTGACAGAAGTCGGATCAGTTTGTAATTAAATTAATGCTCAACAATGAGTAAAATCCGCTGGAGCGCTCTTTGTCGCATTTCTCCTCAATTCATGACTACGCTGCCTTCTTTGGAGGAAACGATCAAGTAAATGCTGAGAACACACTCCAATGTATACAATATTCATGGTGTTGCTATCTGTCAACAAGAAGTATGTCTGCAAACGTAACAAAAATTTGTGATGCCAAACGGCAACACCATGCATTGTAGGGTTAAATAGATCTCGCCGCAACGAATATCGCCTGTCTGTTAATCCCGTAGCAGGGTAGCACACTTAGCCGATTTTCAGCTGATTCTGGCTGGTTTGTGTTCTTGTTAGCCGACAGCCGAAAATCTGTCAGATTTCTAGTATTGCTGTCATTTAATTTAAAAAATAATATTCCCACTGATTAATGTATAGGCATTACTGACTTTTGCATAAATCTAAACTCTGTCGAATCACATGGCATAATCAATGCTACTTACACATGTGTAAAGAAAATTACTTCCAGTGTTGAAATAAGTACTACAGTCAGCTGATGGCCTAGCTATGGGTTCTCCACCTACAAGGAAAGTACTCGGGCTCGAACAAACACAAATATACCAGAATCGAGTGAGAGATAATGTGGAGGCCCCTTATTGCACTAGCGATACTCTCGCATCTGCAAAACTTAGCAGTCGCTCCCTCTGTATGTGCCATGCCGCATTGCACTTTGACCTGCCGGTACGCCAGTAGTGACGGTGCAGTGGGCCTCTGAAGTTGCGCTTTGTGACGTTATTTGTGTAGTGAAGCGTCAGATGGGTCGGCGATTGGTAATCAATCCTGCTAATGTACTGCAATTGTTTGAGATGAAGTTACGAAGAGCCGTTCTTCGTGAATACGGTCTTGGTGTAGAAGAAGAATCATTCACATGTTTTCTGGTATATATTATATTGCAGAAATATGAGCATAGATTAGAAACACTACAATAGATACCAGGTAACATGCGAATGATTCATTTTCTACACCAATACCATCTTCACGAAGAAGGTTTCTTCGTAACTTCGTCTCAACCAGTCACACTATATTAGCAGGACTGATTACCAATCACCAACCCATCAGACGCTTCACCACACAAATAACGTCACAAAACGCAACTTCGGAGGCACACTGCACCGTCCCTACTGGCCAACCGACAGGTCAAAGTGCGATGCGGCATGGCACACGCAGAGGCCTCTAACGGACGACTGCAGAGTTTTGCAGATGCGGGAGTATCACTAGTGCAATGACGAACCTTCACATTATCTATCATACGATTTTGGTGTATTTCTGCTTGTTCGAGCCTAAGTACTTTCATTGTTAGTTCCATTGTATCTGAGAGCTTCTTGGATCATTTTGAACAGGTTTTCTTACAGAGGAACCACTGAGGGGCAAAATTGGATACCGGTTTAGTTATGTGCTGTGTTTATGGACTGGTACCACCAGATAATTGGATACCTTTTTATAACATTTAAATTCCCAACACAAGGATCGTAATTGCAGTACATTTGTATGTATCACCAACAAAAATTTACACATACAGATATATTCCAATTATCATGCTGCACCAGACTTATTTGTGCACCGCTTTTTAATAAGTGAGTCAGTTGTTAAATCTTTTTACTATAAGAAACTCTTTAAAATTTTCCATATTGTTGCACACCTATGTTTTGATCTTAACATGCCCAGGCCTTTAAACATGTATAAAAATCATAGAGACACCAACTAATGAGCCCACAGGGCTCTAAATGCATTGTGTTAAGTGAAACACAATATTGTGACTGAAGGCGAGTTCATTTTATTTTACTCAAGTACAGTAATCACAGAGCATCACCGTCAATAATGTACAAAATTAAATTTAAAGCAAGTATTTAGCACATTATCTGATTCGTATGATAATAAGAGGTGTGAAGTAGTTGCATTCACGGGAATTCGATACTTCACGGACTCTGGGGTTTGACCAGTCCATTACAGCTACCATGTGGTCATCGCGGTTGCTGGCGAAGGCGGCGCGGTTGCACTCTACGTAATTTTCGTTCGTACTGTGTGACCGCGGGGTGCCCTCGCGGCGAAGCAATCTGCAGGGCGGATTCAGCTCGCAGCCAGATCCCAGTGGAGGCGTTGCTCTGCGCGAGTATAAGGTAACACGAGCTCGCATCCACTGAACTTGGTGAGCGCGGGAAACTGCGGTCTTGTATTCCATACGGGGCTCCGTAGACACGGAAAACACCGCCAGGAAACTCGTGTCACTTTTCTCTCTGTAACATAATAAATAATTATTTCGGCTTTGAAACTGAATTGAAATTCGAATGCATTTGCCTTTAATATTCGTGAATTTAATGTGGCCCTCCCCTCCATGTAATCTGGAAACTACTTTATGGAGGTTCTGAGTTACAGGCTGAATTTCTTTGAAAATGGAGAGGGAAATAACTGTCAAGTTGTTTGAATGTAATAGCTTCCTGACATACATTTGACGCGTTATGGATCGGGAGCACAATCCACAGATTATTTTGAGACGTGAGCCTATTATTCCAAAAATATAAAAAGACGAAATAATCATTTGAAGAATAAACTGTGAAAAATGCACTAAGGAAACATGAGTTGAATTTTAAATATTTTTGGCACCTATGGATGTCATTTTCTTATCGGTAACGAGGACTGAAATAATGTTCTGCGTCTATATGGCGGTAGAAGCTTCCTGACTGTTACTATCGCACAAAGTTCTGAGATCGTGAAAAATTTAAACATTTTTGACATTAAAGACATCTGAATAATATTTTAAGGGGAGAAACTAGCAGGCTCTTAACACTGGATGTGAACATAAATTTATAGCAAACAATTTGTCGGTTAAGCCGATACATTGTACCGCGAGCAAAGTCGATACAATCTGTCTAAAGGAAAATGACCGGGTTTGGGTAATATTAATTTTACAGATGATGTTGACTCTGTTAAACTCAGCTCAGTATTATGAATCTCATAATACACATTACACTTACATCACAGACGAGGGTTCAATTCAACAGAACAAAACGAAGTGAAAAGCTTTTGATGTCGTCTCATTCTTATAAGCAAAGAGCTTAAATTTCATAGAGTGCCGATAAGTCCGCCATGTTGTTTGGGGTATCGGCTGACAGCTGGTACACCACACCCACCAGAGAATCTTGCCTGTTTTCTGTTCCACGTTTTAAATAAATGTTGACTATTGAATACGGGTGTGCATCAAGTTCCGTCAAACTTTATCGAAGCTGCCAATTGACGATCCTGCTAGTATATTTCTTAAAAATTTGGTACTGAACTCTCACGAACCTGTCAGTAATACCGTTTCAGTTCAGAATATAACCGTTGGCTGAGGTTTGTAATAAGAACGAAAGTTCCACTGTGAAAATATTTGTGTTGATTATATTGCAAGTACATGGTCAGAAACACCCGGAAAACATACAGTGAACAGTAATTGTGATAACGACCAATTCATGATCGTGCATTTTCATCTGTTGTTAATCTGTTTAACAATTACTTACATAAAGTCTAGTATACACTTGTCTGGTGTTTTCTGAACTATTAAGTCCATAACTGCAACATTGCTGTCAAAGGGTTTGGTTGTGAACTTTTGTGGACGAAAGTTGAGTACAAAGTCAAAACTGACAACCAACTACTGCAGTTAAAATGCGCGTGGTCATGTGCCACAAAAGCGTTCCACGTCAAAGTAGGGTGTCGTTAATAACTTCCCTTGTTACCATGCTGAAACAAGGAACGTTTGGTACATGAAATTTGATTAAAAAGACGAAAGACACAACAAAATACTGCAATAAAACTCCACTTATGTCACCTGCCACAAAAGCACTCCACACCGAAATATCGTATCATTAATAAATTCCATTGTTACCACGCTGTAATAAGTACGTAATTGTTGCAAAGAACACAGATCTATACAAGTCAAAACATTTTTGTTTTAATTACTGCTTCCACACATTGCACTGTTGATATTTCAAAGTTATGCTATATGTGTTTGCTGCAAAGCCACGGATACAGAAAGTAGGCAACTTATTGTGTGTACATTGCCGACAATCCGGTGTTACCATTGGTCGACTATTTCTGCGTCAATATGAGCGTCTACGTATATTGTTGGAATCTACAAATTTAATCGTTATTTATCTACACAAAGTTTGTGAATCAGGCCAGATCGTTTTCTATTAACTAAAGATCTTACAGATCTTTTTTATATGCTAGAGAAATGTAGGCTACACACAGAACTTGCTAAGGTGCAATAAGAAATGTCGTTAGTAATTGTATGTTTGGGGAAAATAGTAGCTAAATAACGTCTAAGTGATGTTCCATATAATATTTTTATACTGTCTTTTGTATAGTAAATAAATAAATGTCATTTAATAGTGCACTTATAAGGCCGTAGTTACATTATAAAGCAGTAGCAAGTAAAGTGCTGGCAGCTGTAACGCGGTTCTACGCAACAGGTACGGTTCTATATTGTGGAAAAGAGGTAGGAGTAGTGATAGGTTCGATTCCCCAAATAATGTATTTTATTTTACAGTAGATATCTATTTATATTATGTTTCCTTATTTTATTTGTCATGTCAGAAACTGTGCTTAGTATTTAAATAAGGCAGCAACCAGATGAATGATCGTAGTTTTTATTTTCGACCGGTTTCTGTCATTCCATCATGTTCAGATAGAACATATTCACCTGAAGAAGAGCAACAATTTCCCGAATCCGTAAGAAATAAAAGCTACTATCCTGCAAATGGTTGTTGCCTTACTGAAAATTATTTTCACAACGTAACGTTACGTTGTCCCTGCTAAATGATTCAAAGAACAGCACGAGGTAAAAATATCAATATGATTCCGAAACAAGTAAAAGCGCCTTTCTAGACTTACCAACAAATTTCATGTACAGAATATATGCGGTCGAATTCGATAGTTCGTTTCTAGTCATTCTAGCCGAACTAGATTTACTTGTATCGCTTTATTCTTGATGTGACAGGAAAGAGAATTTTTTTCCATGACTTACGATAGGCCTCCAGAGCTTCTGAAAATTGTAAGCAATATGTCTATAATCGGAGGATTATCTGTATGTTAAAGCACAAAATATTTTGCCTAGTTTCGTATTTCCTTTGAAAGCACAGGTACATATAACTTTTTTTTCTGTGTAAATTTGGATCCCTCCTACTTTTCAGACTACATCATATAAATTACAAGAAATCCTAATTCTTGCATGGATGAGCTGGAGTGTTGAGAAATAGATAGAAAGTAAATTAATCACAAGGATTCATCAAAAATATATAGTGAAAGAATTTTGGTTACCTTCGCTTACAAAGACACAACAAAATGTTCTAGATTCTGTTACCCTCCTGCAGTTAAATCGAGTATTTTTAATGTTATTTTATCTGGCAATTTAGTGCTAGAGACCGGAAAGTAATCCAGACTAGTTCCTAACAGAGGTGTCAGGTGTGCCCTCACTTCAAACGAAGAAAATTACGGATTGTTCGTACGAAAGGAGAAAATATGCAGTTCCCTGCCTCAAAATTTTTCTCGCTAGTATGATCGATCTCGGCGACATGTTAACCTTTAACCTTCCTGCAGGGGTCGGGATATTTATAGAACTAAGCGCAACCCTGCAATCATCGTTTCGTTTCAGCTCGGCAGTGATAACAGAATTAACTCCAATATCAATTTTTAGCTGAACGGATGAGATTACACGCGATCGCATTTTAAAATCAGTCTCGCATCTGCTGCGGAGTAATCGTATTTGCGGCCGAGCGGCGACAATTTTACGATTGGTTGGCCTCCGTTCCCTAACAGACAAGTCTGGGCTCAGCTTCGCACCCCTCCCCAATACAGTTCAATAAGCACAGCGTTTCAACGGGTTCATATTTATATACTGAAGCAACTACCTTTAACGTCGTTATCGTATACTTAAAAGCTAAAGAAACTGGTATAAGGATGCATATGGCCGCGGCGGAGTGGCCGAGCGCGTTGAGGCGCTATGCTCCGATGCGTGAGGCCGTTCCCTGTCGGTGGTTCGAATCCCCCCTTGGGCTTGGATGTTTGTGTTGTTGTCTTTAGTATAAGTTAGTTCATAAGTAGTTTGTAAGTTTAGTGTTTGATGACCCCGCAGTTAAGTCCCATATGCTTAAAAAACATTTGAACATTTTTTTGGATGCGTATGCAGAGATATATAAACACGCAGAGATCGGTTTCTGTCAGGTTATCACGATTTAACTCTTCCATTCCCAGTGTTGTACCTGGACGTCAACGCATTAAAAAAATCAAATGTTTGTAGAACTTATGGGACTTAACTACGGGGTCATCAGTCCCTAAGCTTACAAACTACTTATGAACTACCTAAGACTAAGGACGGCACAAATATCCATGCCCGAGGGGGGATTCGAACCCCCGACCGTAGTGGCCGTGCAGACCGTGACTGAAGCGCCTCTGTCCCCTCGGCCACCGGGGCCGGCACGCATTAAAAGTTGATTTATACCGTATTTTGTGCACCAATCCTTAAAGTTGCATTTTTGTTGGTGAACAGCATGCTTCTATTACATTTTGCCGCTTGGTGCGGCTTGTAGTCACTTCTGAGGCATTAATCTGTCCATCCTGCAGGTTGTGTTGCGTTGCCGTCTGTACGTGGCTGAGAGTGTGAGCGTGAGTGTGGTTCCTTTTATTTTATTCCAGCAGTGAATTGTCTTGTCTTTGGTGCTGCGGCGAAGATTATGCTAGCATTATCGATCTGGCAGTGTTAACTATCAACAAAATAACGCCCAAGTAATAAAATCAGTAGTTCGACCAAAAATTTTAAAACACAGATTTAGATTTTTACCGTACTGTATTAATACAGGGAACACTGAATTTTAGTTTTCTCAAAGCTGATTTCATAATGTGTGACTGAAAGGGTTAAGTGAGTTTGAACTTGATGTTATAGTCGGTGTACGATGTTTCAAATGTTTGTATAGTCTATGGGACTTAACTACGGGGTCATCAGTCCCTAAACTTACAAACTACTTATGAACTAACTAAGACTAAGGACGGCACAAATATCCATACCCGAGTGGGGATTCGAACCCCCGACCATAGTGGCCGTACAGACCGTGACTGGAGCGCCTCACTCCCCTCGGCCACCGCGGCCGGCACTCGGTGCACGAGAGATGGGACTCAGCATATCCAAGGTGTACCGTGTATATTGTGAATCTTCTACGGTCGGGGGTTCGAATCCCCCCTCAGGCATGGATATTTGTGCCGTCCTAGTTCGTAAGTAGTTCATAAGTAGTTTGTAAGTTTAGGGACTGATGACCCCGTAGTTAAGTCCCATAAGCTTAACAAACATTTGATTTTTGATTCTACAAGAATGGGATCAACGACGAGTGATGAGAATCTTTCAACGTGACCATTCAACGAAACGTCGTCGATATGGTATTTCAGAGCCGAAGGCTTTTACGTCATGCTCGTAAGACGAAGATCCCCGGAAGCCTTGAAAGTTTTTTCCCATAGTATTACCCATTAGAGAAAGTCGTAGGTTCCAAGTTAACACACATATGCAGGAAAATATGCGCATATTATCCGGTATGACTCGTAGTTTTAAGTAACGTGGCGTACGTAAAGTAAGTGGTTTTGTATGGGAAGTCACGAAACTATGTTTCTGGTCGCCATTTAGCAATCAAAAACATTTATAAAAGTCAAAAATCCTCGTAGATTTAGTCTGTGATGGAAAAATTTTTCAATTTGTAATGTTATTCGTCACAGGTCGCTGTACACCGTGCTTGTGACAAAGATTTTGCATTTTTAACTTGAAACTTGCGTCTGTGACGAAAAAATTTGCATTGAGGCAGTATTGCATATTGACGTTCATCGAGACAGTTCTGAAAAAATTTATAATTTCGGTTATTTGTATGCCCATAACTTGATAATATTATTTTTGCGCAACTAACAGTTCGATATCTTCGTTTGGTGAAGGTTCGAATTTATTTTCGTTATTTGTCATAGATACAGTTCAAAATCATATTAAGTAAAGTATTGCAACATATTTGAGAAAGTCTGCAGAGACCAAAATACAATGCGTAGACTTTACATATGGTTGATTTAAGCTTTTGCATGGTAGCGTAGCAAATTCAGAGGAGATATGGAAATTTTATTTAAAACTGACAGCAAAACACTATTTCATTACTTTCTCGAAATATCGGTCTCATATGCGGTGGACTAACCCAAGACCGTGCCAACGTCTCTGTAATGCGAAATATTTATCTTTCCAATTCAAGACAACTATTCTGTAAGGAATTTTATATAGTCATCATACAGTCTGATCTCTCGATAAGAGGCCGAATTTCTTCTCGTTATTTGTCCTATACTCTAATAAATGTATCGAGGAATAGAAAGTTCACATCTTCACTGATACAGAGAATATTTTTTAATAAGCAGCACACCCTGTTGTTCCGAGGAAAAGAAGGAAACAGCTGAAAATCTACCTGTCGGAGCAGGGAGAAGGGCAGCTCGCTTTGTATTGTCACGATACAGGGGAGACAGCGTCACGGAAATGATACAGGACGTGGAATGGGAATCATTACAACAACGGCGCTTATCGCTGCGGCGTGGACTACTTACGAAACTCCAATCGCCAACATTCTCCTCGGAATGCGAAAATATATAGTTGACTACCACTTACATACGTAGGAAAGATCATCACAATAAAATACGAGAAATCAGAGCTCGAACGGAGAGATTCAGGTGTTCTTTCTTCCCGCGCGCTATTCGAGAATGGAATGGGAGATAAATAGTATAAAGGTGGTTCGATGAACCCTCTGCCAGGCACTTAAATGTGATTTGCAGAGTATCCCATGTAGATGTAGATTAAAGCGAATAAGGCCTCGGGCAACTGATTCCCAAATATTCTGCCAGTGTTGTTGAAATATGAACAGCTGTGTCCTTTTTGTGCTCCGACAGGTAGATTTTCAGCTGTTTCCTTCTTTTCCTCGGAACAAGAGGGTGTGCTGCTTATTAAAAAATATTCTCTGTATCAGTGAAGATGTGAACTTTCTATTCCTCGATACATTTATTAGAGTATAGGACAAATAACGAGAAGAAATTCGGCCTCTTATCGAGAGATCAGACTGTATGATGACTATTCAGGAGAAATGTAGGAACACGGGAGGCAATACTCACTTTAGGGCTTGTCCTAGAAGATAGATTAAGAAAAGGCAAACCTACATTTCTAGCTTTTGTAGATTTGGAGAAGGCTTTTGACAATGTTGATTGGAATAAACTCTTTCAAGTTCTGAAGCAAGCAGGAGTAAAATATAGGGAGCGTAAGGTTATGTAAAACTTGTACAAAAACCAGACGCAGTTGTCAGAGTTGAAGGGCATGAAAGGGATGCAGTGGTTGGAAAGGGAGTAAGACAGGGTTGTAGCCTTTCTCCATTGTTATTCAATTTGTACATTGAGCAAGCTATAAAGGAAAGCAAGGAGAAATTTGGAGAATGAATTAAAGTTCAGGGGGAAGAATTAAAAACATTGCGTTTTGCCGATGACGTAGTAATTCTTTCAGATACAGCAAAGGACCTGGAAGAGCAATTGAACGGAATGGACAGTGTGCTGAAAGGTGCATATAAGATGAAGATTAACAAGAGCAAAAGTAGGGTAATGGAATGCAGTGTAAGAAAACCAGGTGATGCTGAAGGATTTAGATTGGGAAACGAAGCAATAAAGGAGGTAGATGAGTTTTGTTACTTGGGCAGCAAAATAACAAATGATGGTCGCAGTACAGAGGATATAAAATGCAGAATGGCAATGGGTAGAAAAGCGTTCTTGAAAAAGAGAAATTTGTTAACATCGAATATTGATTTAAGTCTAAGGAAGTCCTTTCTGAAGGCATTTATATGGAGTGTTGCATTTTATGGGAGTGAGACATGGACGATAAACAGTGCGGACAGGAAGAGGATTGAGGCTTTTGAAATATGGTGCTATAGAAGAATGCTGAAGATTAGGTGGGTGGAACGCGTAACTAATGAGGAGGTACTAAACTGAATTGGGGAGAAAAGAAATTTCTGGCATACCTTGACGAAAAGAAGGGATAGATTGCTAGGACACATTCTTAGACATCAAGGAATTGTGAATTTAGCGTTGGAGGGAAGTGTGTGGGGTACAAATCGCAGAGGAAGACCAAGAGATGGATACAGTAAGCAGATTCAGACAGATGTAGGTTTCCGTTCTTATGTGGAGATGAAGAGGCTTGCTCAGAATAGGGTATTGTGGAGAGCTGCATCAAACCAGTCTCCGGACTGAAGACCACAACAACAACACTGTAAATAATAACATTGTCCCCATCCACGAAAGATAATCCATCTATCCATCACTTTACTGCTTGACATACCACTCCAAACACGAATATGGTGGAATATCTTTGTAATAACCTTTGGCATATCTTCTCCATACATCAACAATTTGCCCTTGTAACGTTGTAACGAATACACATCTGTATAATTATTGTAAACAAACATGCGGGCACAAATGTGGTAGCTATTTAATGTTAATGACATGGACTTATCGACTTGTCATAACGATTTTATTGTCATGACAATGACATAGAAAAATTTCCTTTAAAAATTGAATTATATTCCATTTTTTCAGTGTTCACCATTGTCACCGTGAACATTTAAACACTTGTGAATTGGTGGCACCAGCTTTTGGAATCCAGCTCAAACAAATTTGTCCTCTGATCGTCAAATAATTCTGCACTTAAGTTTGTCAGTGATGATGTGATAAACTACTGATTATGAAACTTGTCGAAATTTCTGATGCAACTCGTCAACAGTGATGCCTCTGTTCAGGCGAATCTTCCCCGAGGTCGGCTTCTACCAGCTTTTCCATCCTCCTGTATATAATTCGTGTTAATATTTTGCAACCATGACTTATTAAACTGATAGTTCTGTAGTTTTCACACCTGTCTGCACCTGCTTTCTTTGGAATGGGAATTATAACATTTTTCTTAAAATCTGAGGGTACTTCGCCTGTCTCATACATCTTACACACCAGGTGAAACAGGTTTGTCATGGCTGGTTCTCCCAGAGACTTCAGTAGCTCTGAGAGAATATCATCTACTCCAGGGGCCTTGTTTCGACTTAGGTTTTTCAGGGCTCTGTCAAATTCTTCTCTCAATACAGTATCTCCTATTTCATCTTCATCTACATTCTCTTCCCTTCCTACAATATTGTCTCGAAGTTCATTTCCTTTGTAGAGCCCCTCTATATACTCTTTCCACCTTTCAGCTTTCCCTTCTTTGCTGAGAACTGGTTTTCCATCAGTGTCCTTGATATTCATAGAGCTGTTTTTCTTATCTCCAAATGTTTCTTTTATTTTCATATAGGCTGTATCTATTTTCCCCTATTTATACATTCTTCTACTTCCTTGCATTTGCCTTCTAGCCACTCCTGCTTAGCCATTTTGCACTTCCTGTCAATCTCATTTCTTAGTCGTCTGTACTCCATTTGGCCTGTTTCATTTACTGCATTTTTATATTTTCTCCTTTCATCGATTAAATTTAGTATCTCCTGTGATATCCAAGGATTTTTTGTAGGTCTTGCCTTTCTACCTATTTTGTCCTCTGCTGCCTTCACTATTTCATCTCTCAATGCTACCCATTCCTCTTCTACTGTTTTATTTTCCCCTGTTTCTGTTAGTTGTTGCCTAAAGCTCCCTCTGAAATTCTTAAGAACCCCAGGTTCCTTCAATTTATCCAGGTCCCATCTCCTTATTTTCCTACCTTTCTGTGGGTTTTTCAGCTTCAGCCTACAGTTCATGACTAACAAGTTATGGTCAGAGTCTATATCTGCCCCTGGGTATGTCCTGCAGTTTATAACCTGGTTCCGGTACCTATGTCTTACCATTATAAAATCTATCTGATACGTTCCGGTGTCTCCTGGTTTCTTCCACGTATACAACCTTCTTTTGTGATTCTTAAACCACGTGTTTGTTACGATTAAATCATGTTCCATGCAAAATTCTACCAGGCGACTTCCTCTTTCATTCCTCCTGCCCAGTCCATATTCACCTATTATTTTTCCTTATCTTCCTTTTCCTACTATCGATTTCCAGTCTCCCATCACAATTAAGTTTTCCTCTCCCTTAACTGTCTGAATAATTTCCTTTAGCTCCTCATATATTTCTTCGATCTCCTCATCATCGGCAGAGCTAGTTGGCATATAAACCTGTACTACTGTTGTCGGTGTTGGCTTCGTATCTATCTTGACAATGATAATGCGATCACTGTGCTGCTCATAGTAGTTTACCCGCATTCCTATTTTCTTATTCATTATCAGTCCTACTCCTGTGATACCCCCAACTGATTTTGTATTTATAATCCTGTACTCACCTGACCAGAAATCCTGTTCATCCTGCCACCGAACTTCACTAATCCCCACTATATCTAACTTCAACCTATCCATTTCCCTTTTTAAATTTTCTAACTTTCCTACTTGATTAAGGGATCCAACATTCCACGCTCCGACTCGTAGAATGCCAGTATTGTCTTTCCTGATGATCACATCCTCCTGAGTAGTTCCCGCCCGGAGATCCGAATGGGGGACTATTTTACCTCCGGAATATTTTACCCGAGAGGATGCCATCATCATATATTCATACAGTAGAGCTGCATGTCCTCGGGAGAAATAACGGCTGTAGTTTCCCCTTGCTTTCAGCCGTTCGCAGTAGCTGTGTGGCAAAGCCACATTAGCTGATGTTACAAGGCCAGCTCAGTCAATCATCCAGACTGTTGCCCCTGTAACTACTGAAAAGGCTGCTGCCCCTCTTCAGGAACCACACGTTTGCCTGGCCTCTCCACAGATACCCCTCCGTTGTTGTTGCACCTACGGTACGGCTATCTGTATCGTTGAGGCACGCAAGTCACCCCACCTCGGCAATGTCTGTGGTTCATGGGACAGTACACAGATGGATTCTTGTTTAGGCTACCTGTGGACTACACAGATGTATGTCATGTCATCACACTACAGTCACACAATTTGCTTTCATAAATAATGTTTGTTTTACGCCATTAAGCGTCGGTTCTTATTTTAAAATGCCCATTGCGTACAAGGATTTACATTTCTGTAAAATTTTGCCGGCTGCATATTTTTGACGGTACGCATTCTTTGGAAGTGAAATGTAGGAAGTAAGAGAAAGAACCTGAGAGGAATTGTAACAGGTAATTGCATCCGATGATTGTACCCTCTGATGTACAAAAATGTCCTCATAACCCTCCACAGAAATTTCATTTAAGACAGTTATCTGAAGTATGAACCTTTGTGCCTGTTGGGTACAAAGTAGATTTTCGGCGCAGTCGGAGAGCAGAATGAAATTTTGGGCAGTGCGTGTGGGCGGGCCTTTGATCTGTCCCTCTGGCCTGAAGCGACAATCATCTGGACGGGCGAGGGGCGGACTCCTTATTGGATCAATGCGACCGCCCCCCCCCCTCCACCCATGGCAGATGAGCGTCCAGTAGCGAATCGGACGTATTTTCTGCAGCCCTGACCTCAAATTCCATCAGACCTGCAGAATAAGTTATTTTCACCTTCAGTGAAGGAATTTCAGGATTCAACTATGATGTCGAAAGCCTTTTAGGATATACGACGGTCACTTTCAGTAGATTTATATTCATTGCATTTTAATGGACGACGTTCCAGTGGAAAAGTGAAATAATTCCATGGCGACAAGTGAACATTTGTGCCGGATCGTCACCGCGTAGAAAAAAATAAACTGCCGGAAAAATGTTGGTGTAACTAGGGAACCCGTTTGTCTTCATTAAGGGAGTATTCGATAGCCTATATAGGAGGTCCAGTAATTTAGAGTTATTTTCTATATCAACAGCTACAGGTACTCAGATACTATAATTATGTGTATACCATGTATACCATAATTACGGAGACAATATTTTACCTGACAGTATTTTAATTTCATTCGAAATTTGCCACAAATATAGATTATAATACAGCAATTAACCTGATTAATTTTCGCAATATTAATGGAGTAACCAATACGAAACGCATTGTTCAGAACTATAAGACTTTTAACACTGCATAATTATATCAATGCAAATAATATTATAAACAAACTTTGTCACACCGTAAACTTTACCGTCTTGACCATCTTCTGTTAAACTACTTTTTTTAATTACAGTTTTTAAAAATCTTGTAATAATGATAACATTGTGGTAAGATGATGCAATTACTCGTATTACTACAAGAATATAATTATTAAAATTTCCTGAAGTTATGTAATGTATCCTGAACATATTGAGATAATCAGTTTGTAACGAAATCTATGGCTGTTTAATTATTCAAGAATTTCTATTATGTAAACAAATCAATACTTCACTAATCATATTTTGCATACATGTCTAGTATATAATTTCATCCGATCTATAAATATTTGTAATAATGTCTGCTGTTTGTGTTGATTACTCTGATGTACTGTATATGTTATTTACGAAAAACGCCTAGTTTAATTACGGAAACGTAATTCACGAATATTAGTGTACCAACTTTATTCTGGAACTCTGTAGACATTCTCTCTTATATTTACGTGAGAAACAGTCATATTTATCTTTTAATCTAATATGACCCTCCATTTTTGTGACGTATATTTTAACATGTTGACCATGCATTTTTATATTCAGTTTACATTTAGAATAGAAACTCTTTATTTGACATGTTCTCCTAAATGAAGACCCTTCTGAAGATGATGATTTAAATCATCGAAACCGGTAAGGAGTAATAAATATATTTATCAGTGATCTCGGTTTAACAACCTAAAGAAGGCGTGTTTTATTAACATTTAAACAGATCGCTCTCCACTGGCGTAACTTTCCAGGTTATTATAAAAGTGTAAGAGGGGTGCCCAGATTTTCTCCTAAATCGTTAAATAAAGATTAGGAAAGGTAGTGGCCGTATAAAACTTCCCTCGAGATCGACATATATCACTTTTACTCGATGACACGATGACTCAATTACTACCTACTGTGTCCTTTCCACAGGAAGTAGCGAGTGCAATCGAACAGCGCTGTGGGAATATTTTATAAGCACGACATTTGATTAGATGACGCTTGTGAGGTACAATGTGAGAAACCTACCGGAAACAGAGAAATAGTGGAGCGATTTGCAATCCTTTGTCGATGACATGCATCACTTCATATGAGTGAAGAGCTAGTAATAATGGATCGTTTTCTTCGAAAACACTTTAGCATCGTATTGCAAGTCTATCTTAGAGATTTGGGTACAGATTCAACGGATTATTCCTGTTTGTATTGGAGCTGTAAGCTCGTAACATTCGTCGAGCGCGGGGTTGAATATGAGTGGGAAGTATAATAGTATTTGTGTTGGCTGCATCTCTAAAACCTTGGTACTCAGATCTACTCGTTTATCAGGTAGACGTGCCTTTCACCCTGCCTTTACCAGAGCACCCGTTTTTTTGTGACGCTATACGGCAGAAGGTGCGAGCCACGGCAAGTTGACTTGTTCGCTACTGTTACGTACGAAAGATATCATCTACAGAGTCGCAACAGTGCCACGAATTGGCAATATCTGCAAAGGTCGGCTCTCGGACGATCTCTGTGCAGCAAGTGGCGGCAGTGAGTCTCAGAGCTGGCGCCAGCGAGAACTGCGCGACCCGGCGCGGCGACAGGAAATGAAGCCCAGTGCGCGCTTGCCAGCCGCACTCCGCCGCTACCTCGCCGCTGGCGCCAGTACAGCGAGCCGTGGCTGCGGCGGCCTCTGCGCTGCGTGGCTGCCGTCCCTCTGCCCACGCGAGGCTTATGCGAGCGGGAGGCTCCATCTCAAAGCATTACAGCCGAGTTCCTGGGCTGTCACTTCGTTTTAAGTCGAGGAAAATGTGTCCCATGACACAACACAGTTAGCAGAATAAATAGTTGTTTTTTTTTCATTTTTTTGGAATAATTAATGCTGCAGCAATAACTTTTTACTAATATTTTTATTAGAAATATTAAGAGTGGTATTCATATACTGCTTAAAATGGACAAGGGGCATATAATGGACCTCTATGAAGAACTAGAAATCTTCATCCATGAGAAAATACATGGTGAGCTTCTGCTAAATGATAAACTGGAAAGTAACAAAACTAATTTCTTCAAAAATTTCTCCAATGTTGAATGTATTTTTCATTAAAATATAAAATTAATAAAAGTAAAATTAATAATGTAACAATGATTGATTAACTCTTTAAAATGTAGCAACTTCGGTTTCAACACAAGCTAACTACATATGCACTTTTTATGGCATATTCGCTGTAAATACTGATGTAAGTAGTTTATCTTAGCTTTTAAGGATCTTTGTACAGTGTAAACATCAAATACAAAATGTCTACATGTGCTTTATATGTAACTGTGTTCTTGTGTTGTGTGTGCCAGACAACATATTATCAACAAAACTGTAAGTAAATACATCACTACAATAATCCAAAAACTATAATGATGAAACACGATACTAAAATAGCTGTATCTTCCTGAACAGGTTAAAATCTCCAAACATAACCCCACTAGCACCCACAACACAAAAAATAATAAAACAATAATTAACCAGTAACTGTAAAAATGCACCCGATGATGGCAGCGTGCTGCCCAAACGCGTCGTTCTAATAAAAATATTAGTAAGAAGTGACTGCTGCAGCATTAAGTATTCCAAAAACGTTTATAATACCTCAGAACAATAGAAATAACATGGATAAATTTAAGTTGTTTTATTGGTATCCCTACCACGAAACACTAAGCATCGTCGTCAGTTTACATTTGTCCGTTAAGGATGTAATAAAATCCTTGATTGTGCTTACGATAGGAGTAGTGTCCAGCCAGTTTCTTGAAATATTCATTTCCTTACACAGTCTTCTAAAATTTCCAGCACATTGTCAAATATATGTTGTTATGGTCTTCAGTCCCGAGACAGGTTTGATGAAGCTCTCCACACTGCTCTATCCTGAGCAAGCGTTTTCATCTTCTCATAAAAACGGCAACCCACATCCATTTGAATCTGTTTACTATATGTCTCTATTGGTCTCTCTCTGTGATTTGTACTCCACACACTTCCCTCCAATGCTAAATTTACGATTCCTCGATGTCTAAGAATGTGTCCTACCAAGCGATACCTTCTTTTATTCAAGGTATGCCAAAAATTCCTTTTCTCGCCAATTCTGTTCAGTAACTCTTCATTAATTACGTGATAAACCACCTAATCTTCAGCATTCTTCTGTAATACCACATTTCAAAAGCCTCTATTCTCTTCGTGTCCGCACTGTTTATTCTCCGTGTTTCACTCCCATACAAGGCAACACTCCACACAAATGCCTTCAGGAAAGACTTCCTTACACTTACATTAATATTCGATATTAGCAAATTTCTCTTTATGTATAAAAATACAGATCGTTTAACTTACCCAAACTACAGGCTCATTGACAGATACACACAAACACGAATAAAAACACACACAAACACAAGGATTCAAGCTTTCGAAACAGTTTGTTGCTTCATCAGGAACAGAGAAAGGAAGGAGGGGAAAAAGGGAAGGCTGCGGGTTTTAAGGGAGATGATGAGCAGTCATTCGAACCCTGGGAGTGGAAGGACTTACCTTAGGGGGAAAAAAGGAAAGGTAAACAAACAGACGCACACTCACACACACACACACACACACACACACACACACGCTCACACACGCAAACACACCAAGGCGGACAAATGTACCCTCCTTCTTTCCTTTTTCCGGAAGAAGCAACAAACGGTTGCGAAAGCTTGAATCTTTGTGTTTTCGTGTGTTTTTATGTATCTATCAACGAGCCTGTGCTTTGGTTAATGTGTAGTAACGATGTATAGTAATTTAATAGAAGAAGAACGGGTTGCTCTGAGAGATAGAACAGTGAATGCCGCAGAGGATCATACAGGCAGAAGGACAAAGCCTAATAGAAATCGTTGGATAATACAGAAGATACTGAACTTAATTGATGAATGGAGAAAGTATAAACATGTTACATGTGAAGCAGACAAAAAGGAGTACAAACGTCTGAGAAATGGGGTTGATAGGAAGTGCAGGCTGGCTAAGTAGGAGTACCTACAGGAGAAATGGAAGACAGCATACCCGTAAGTAGATTGCACTATTGTACCATTGGTTGTTTTACCACTCTTGCAAGAGGAAGATGATCTCTTGTTCCAATAGGATAATGCTCACACACACTGAGACTGATACGCAATGTCCATGGACGCATCGGAAACACAGTACTGGTTTAGCTACTTTCCGTGTGATCATTTTATGTAGTCGATATGCAGAGTTTCAGCAATAAATCATGAGTGTTCTGAAGAACTCTAAGGGAGTACTCTAAATTTTATTTCTGCCAGTTCATACAGGGTGAATCACCTAACTCTTGCACAACAAATATTGCGGAAACGGGAAGTGCGATTGATGTGCGGTTTTCACAGAAGGGATTGGTAGTCAAGGACTCGTATTGTTAGCCAATAAACAGATAGTAAAAAAATTAATAAAGCGTATTTTTTATGCAAACATACAATTTTTAAAATGGAACAATGGTTGTTTTTATCATGTACTGAAATTTATGAAACCAGCTGTGTACAAAGAAATTTGAATGACATTTTTATCAAGTTTAGTTTGGCAGCTACAACCATTCAAAATTTTGGGGGCAGAGGCCACGACAGCGTAGCTCACTGGCTGTAGGTCATGAGACAGTGGGCTGTGCCCCAGGGGCTAGCCACTCGGCCAGTCAGCAACGCTATCGCAGCCTTCGTTTCCGAAACTTTGAACTTTGTAGCCACCAAACTAAACATGATAAAAATTTAATTCGAAATTCGTTGTACACAGCTGGTGTCAAACATTCCAGTGCATGATAGAAACAACCATTGTTTCATTTTGAAAACTGTATGTTTGCATAAAAATACACTTTCTAAGTAATATTACGATCTGTTTGTTGACTAAAAATACGAGCACCTGACTACCAATCCATTCTGTGAAAACCGCACATAAATTGCACTTTCCGTGCAATATTTGCGGTGCAAGTGTTGGGTTATTCACCCTGTATACAGATCGTCATAGTTAATCTTCAGTATACGTCCTGCACCTTACATGGTGATTACGAAACACCTTAACGTTCGAATATGCACTAAGTGAAGAATAATTTAGCGAGAAGGGTAAAAATTGACATGCATGCTTGACATCACATCTGGATTAAGCAAAGCCGACACTGACTGCACAAACACGCCATCACATTGCGCCGTTTAAAGACAATTAATGTGCATGCTCTAGTGTTATCTCTAGAAAATGCAGTTTCATCGTACATTGTTAGTCGGTGATTTTGCTACTCGACAAGCATTTGCGGTGTGGTGAATATGAGGATGATGCAAATTAGTTGTTTAACCTGTTACGGACCGACGAAGTCCACATCACTTTCAAGGGTCCTTTAACAACCACAAGCAGAATTTGAGTTGCCGAAAGTCCTAGAACCGTCGTGACAACAACAAAAAAGTCATGGCGTGATGCTAATTTGCCGCAAAAATCGTCTCGCATCCTTTTTCTTCGGCGAAATGCGTGGTGCTAGCACAGTGTAACATATACAGCACGACACCCCCACTGACTTGTGTTATACTCTGCGATAGCAGCGTTCCAAGCTGCCGGCAAGTAACATTTTGAATACGATATGGGATGAATGCAAATAATACTGTTTACATTGGTGTTAACGTACATTTTACATTATGGAACGTATGTAGTGCCACAAAAATTGGCAATAACGTAAAAATTGCTCCATATTTATCTTTCTTAAAGTTCCTAAGATCCCTGACAAGGCATGAAACGGCACATTACAGGTCAGTTTATTTAGAACTAGCTTATATGCCCGTGCTTTGCAACGGTCGTTAAAGAAGGGAATGTGCGTATCATGGATGTTTAGGGTTTCAGACATGTTGTACATCACGGCAAACCGCTGAACGTTTTGTTCCTGTTTCGAGTGACATGAAACATCAGCTCTACAATACCAACACTTGTCCAATACTTAGCAATATAGCGGAGGGAGGGTTCACTTTTGCAGCTTAATGGCATCTTCCTGTATTCTATCATCCTTGTTTGAAATAGTCACGAACATTTTCATTTAGTTTTTGTTACCTTATTATTATGCACTGCTGTAGTCAAATTGGTATGAAACGCTCCAGCACTGCTGTGTTTGGCTATAGACCTCTGTCTCACGTTTCGAAAACGCGATTTTGTGAACGTGCCTTTGGCAACACTTAGTCATAGTTCTGTAGAAAACTACTGATTTCGCCTGCTGCTGTTTGCGTTTCACAGTTCAGATGTCAAAAGCACGGTCAGCTTTCAAGAACATCCTCAAGCTGACTGGGATGCAGCAGCGTCTTGTTAGTAGCAAATAAGAAATGTATTGACACGCGGTGCATGATGTGACATGTTTTTACCTATGGCAGTGTCAATTTACTATGTCCTATCTATTGATGTTTGTCTTGCACAATGACATAATTTTACAAGTATATATTCATTGGTATGAATGCTTTATGTTGGTTTCCCTGAAATCTGTTGTATTTATTCCTTCCTTATCTTAGGGCATATCGTTCTTCCCTTTCTGTTCATCGAATTCTACATTACTATCTGTCCATTTAAGTTTCGTTTCAATGCAGATCATTTTTAGAGTGTAATATTAGCAAACTGTCTGCGACGAATAAATAATGGATGAATGAAGTCTCGTAAATCAAGCGTCGTGATGGGAAAGTTAATTGTTTACGACATCATATGTAGGTCGTAGGTAGGTTTTAAACCCACAGCGATTGTTGTCTGATAGTAAGCAATATTTGTACCAAGTGTAATTGAAATCGGTCCACTATTTAGGAGGAGATGTGGAAAAAAAGTGCATGATGTAGCAGTTATTCGGAAATTTTATGACGTCATATCTCGTATTAAGATGCAAATTTGAAGATACATTCAGTGGTATATGTGCCTAATGTCTGCAACATGTATCGTGAATGGTGTTAGCAGTAAAGACGTAATAAATCAAAACCTCATACATGATGATGCGGTTTTTCTTGAACAAAAATGGTTTATGACTTCATATCTCATGAACTATAAGTCAACTATGATATAATGTCGAAGGAACATTCAGCAGTATGTAAGTGTACTGTCTGTGAATTGTCTGGCGTATAAAATATAAAGT
The DNA here is from genome assembly GCA_026315105.1 of Locusta migratoria. Lineage (NCBI taxonomy): Eukaryota > Metazoa > Arthropoda > Insecta > Orthoptera > Acrididae > Locusta > Locusta migratoria. The sequence goes on along the minus strand of CM048750.1, from coordinate 8,076,174 downwards.
GTTGAAGTAATAACTTGTAACGTCATGCCAAATGTCGTAAATATATATCATGAACATCGGAGAAGTAGTAAGCGGTAAACTTTTTGTTGGGGTTGTCAGCAAGAAAAGTTTCGTAAAGATTAGAAATTATGTTTACAATTTATTGCAATCCGCTAAGTGCTCTCATTCTCAAAAAGTTGACGAATAAAATATATATATATATATATATATATATATATATATATATATATATATATATATATATATATATATATAGCCTATTTTATAAGATGTAAGATTATCTTGTACCCTACAGGATTTTATTGAAGATTTTTTCTGTTTGAAATAAAAATTAGTTAGGAAACACCAGAAGACGTGTCCTGTGGTAGAAATGCGTCGCTTTTCTACTCAGGAACATTAAGGTTTCTTCAATGCATATCCAGTAAAATCGGTGAGGGTGGAACATAGGGAATGTGCATAGAATGCAATAACTACAGTATTTAACGTACGAAGTTAACCAGCACAGTCGTAGCTGAAGGAAATTTTTGAATTTAATGTTCGATTATTGAATACAGAGAGCACTCGTTTTTGGTTGGAAGATATCCTTCGTAGTTTAAGGTATATTGTAGCCAGAATTTACTGCTGAGGAAGACTATCAGATAAAACTGGTTTTAACCCTCTTCAGCCCAATGATGCCAAATGGCAATATCATCTTTATCTGATATTCACGGCCCAACCATTTGACCAACGATTATAAAGAACTCTGCAGGACTTTGTAAAATTCGTTGCGTGTTACTTCGAGGAAACAGGAGCATTAGGCTACAACACATTGAAAAAATGTGTATTGTTGCTTAATGTTTAAGTACAAATAGCAAGGCTTTCAAAGTATATCAAGGTAAAGGAAACAAAAAATTTGCAAATTTCAGTAATAAATTAATGTAAAATATCTAAATTAGTAGTAAACAGTTTGAAAAACGTGTCAGGTGCGGTAAAGGAAACATACCCTGCCCAATGGTGCCAACTGAAGTTATTCATGATTTTCCTCCGAAAAACACACACACAAAAATAAAATAAAATAGTTATTCCAATCATTAGGACTGGAAATACGCAAAGAAATACTTTTGTTCAGAAGTTAATAAAATTTGAGTTCTTAATGATTAACTAGACAGAGGCTGACTTGTTTTAAATATACTAAACCTATTACATCATTGTTCATCTATTTAACACGCGACGCATAAGGATACGCTTGATTGCTCGAGCGGGAAGGCTAGTTAATCGAGAGACGTGTACACATCCCATCAGTAGCCTTCCGCTAAGTACTGAACAGAACGAACCGTACGCATTTCTCATGGCAGACATACAGCACGAAACGCCAAGAGGAGGTGAGTTTTTATAGACGATATTACGCATTCAAGAAAAAATTGCCACGTGGTACCAAAAGAAATGATAATTTAGTGGATGAAGTTGAAGAAGTACAGTTAGCTGCAGAGAAGACACAAACAGCGAAAGATTAAAAAGGGCAAGTTTATTGATATGTATATGATGCAATAGTTAGTGACAAAAAAGAGTCTACGAAGTTCTTTTTACTTCTAGAAGGTGAGTCTGAAACGAATTACTCATTAAGAACTTCTGGCAAAACAGCAGCCATATGAACAGGCCTTCTTCGCTCTGAGAGTCAGAAGCATGTACATGGAAAAGTGATTTTGCAGAAAAAATGCAACCTTTGTAAATCTAAATATCACAGTTGTTTACCTTGAAATAATAATAAGGGTTCAGAACCCGTATTTACACTGGTTTTCTGCTTCCAGGTAACTGAAAATCTCGTTTCGTTGGTGCTGCATTCTTTAACACGGTCCGACAACCGATAGAGAAGATCATTCTCAGATGCCATTGTGCGTTTGATGGCGGTAAACGTTTCTTTGTATACAGCTATTCCTGTATGCGAACCCTTGGAGCGAATACAGGCATTGTTATTAATTCGTTACAATTCTTTGTTTATTTCCAACCCATGGTGTTAGGAAAACCCGAAATCAGCAACCATAATTACCTAGGTAAAACCGTACGTTTTTATTATCTGTCACCATATTACTGAATGAGTAAATATTCAGAATTTTTATTCCGCTAGGGCAATATTTGAATATTATCTCGTTATGATACGGCACATTTTCCGTAACTTAAATACAGCTAAGTCACTCGTAATCTTAAATTTAATGAAAATACCCAGTATTAGGGGACTGGAATTCCGTTCCCTCATCTCTGCTGCGTGGATGGCGAATGCTGCTCTTGGAGTGCAAATCTTACGCACACCTGCAGCTTCTGTTGTATCGTTGTGTATGTCAAAATTTGGATTAAACGTCTATCAGGCACCACATGATTGAGTGTTTTTTACTTAATTCTGGTTATAAATGTAATTTGACTGTGGCATTGTCTAAATAAGAAAACTGAGTCACGTCAGCACAATCCTGTGAAGTTACATCAGATGATCAGAGTAATTTCTTCCTTCACATAAGAAAGAATCTTACAGTACGGTTACCATGATTTTATTAAAGTTTATATGAAATAATTTGTTATTACGCTATTTGGGAAAGGTAAAGTAATGACACAAGTTTTCATTGAAAGAGTAGTTTTAATTTTAACTACAGGATACTTTTCTCATAATGACGCTATTCATTTTCGCAAACGTAGGTATTTAAAACACGAGAATGATTTAAATTTTTTATGTTAAGTTCCTGTATGCAGTATCTATGTATAAGATTGCATTTTTTTCAAAAATGAAAAAGTCTCTTTGCAATTGTTCGACTTCGTGTTATTATAGACTGCTGTATGTACCGTTGCCGTAACATGTAATTAAACGTTGTACCTCGCTATGTCAAGTGTTTGACATCTCACTGATATTCAGCTTTTGTAAAGCTGCCGAGCGACTAAACAGAGTGCAGAGGAAACAATGTCATCGCTGCTGTACCTTTTGTTAATTAATTTTTGCTCATAATTCACTTAACAGATTAAAAAATGTTCCGACTGCTTTCAGCTTGTTAAGTCTTCCCAGTCAGAATATAATATCCGTTCACGAGAGCGTGTTTGATTGGAGAAAATAAATAACGGGAGATCGCTGTTTGCTCTTCATTTTGAAAAGGCGTGTTCAAACAGGCATTACAGATAATAAATATGCCATTCAAACGTCGCTGCTCCATTGAGTTATTAAAAGCGCTGCAGATTCGCCAAATTTTTTTCTCTCCTCCCATTGTGAAATAGTCCGCTTCAGAAAATCTGAGCACTGTGAAAAGGTGCTTGATTCGTCTGGCTCACCCTTAACGTACAGAAATTAAATGCCAAATTTCAGTTTTCTGCGAGTGAGTTAGGTTAGAAGCGTGTGAATATACTGGGATTTAAAAGGTGATGAAAACTAAAAGGTGGGAAGAATAGGGCTTTCGTCCTGCGTGGTGGGCAGAGGCAGGTCAGGGTCGGATTTTTGTGTCTGGTTGGGTAAGCATATCAGTCAGCCTTGCCCTTTCAAAGAAACCTTCCCAGCGTTTGGCTGGAGTGAGATAAAACACGGAAAACTAAAGTGTTCAAAAATGTTCAAATGTTTGTTAAGCTTATGGGACTTAACTACGGGGTCATCAGTCCCTAAACTTACAAACTACTTATGAACTACTTACGAACTAGGATGGCACAAATATCCATGCCCGAGGGGAGATTCGAACCCCCGACCGTAGTGGCCGTGCTGACCGTGACTGGAGCGCCTCAGTCCCCTCGGCCACCGCGGCCGGCAAAGCGCCTCGGTGCGGAGCGCGCGGCTGCTCGCCGTCGGAGGTTCCAGTCCCCCCCTCCCGCATTGTGCATTGTGCAGTGTGCATTGTTGGAGGTGCATATGGAACACCGACCTCCTGTGGTAGAGTGCAGTGTGTTAGCACAGCGCCACCTCGCTCGATAATAAGGTAGTAAGCAAACGAGGTGTGACAGAATAAGCGTCGGCTTGTACTAAAAATCTCGTACCTCCATAAAGAAATCACTATCCTCTTTATGACATTTCTGGTAGGAAAACCTAGTTTCTGGAGAAATAGTACGCCAGAGTGAAGTAAAGACCGCTTTTCCACACTACGTTGAGGAAAGACATAAACCACGAATATGAAAGTACATGATAAGAAAAAACCACAAATAACTTTTCTGTGCGGCCGTTTTGACTGTACGCTAATTCAAATGTTTTTTTTTAAATTTTTTATTTTATTTTATTTTGTTTTTTTATTATTAACTTTTTAGCTGCATTTGCTGACACAACAACCATGTGAGGAAACTGAGGACTTGTTATTGCATAAAACCTTTTGCTATTAACAAAATCTTTTCTTAGTTTCATATGATACTTTCATAGGCTCTAAGAGCAACGTATGGAAATAAAAGCTAGCTTGTTCAAGTTTGTAGGAGTCAAAAACTGGCGTTTATGCAATAACGGCGTAAATAGACTAACGTTATTGTATCCAAGTCCTCAATTTGTGCGATAACCTCAAACATTAGTTCAAGCTGTGTGACGTTAGAGTGGGCTACAGTGAGCTTGTCTTTCGCCTGACTCTTAAGGTCTGTTTCAAGTTGCTATAAATTGCCAAAGAAACCCCTGATATATTGAAAATGGTGTAGTTTGTAACTCAGAATAATGTGTACAATTATGGTGAGCAGAAATTAATCGGTACAAGACGCCCAGAGATGGTGACGTCTATTAAATCCAAATATAAAAGAAAACCGAGAAAATTGTTTCTTCAAATAATCGAATAATTATTCGAAGAATTAGCACCTATTACGGGTCCGTGGAAAGAATTGTTACTGATAATTTGCGAATCATGTAAGAGTGTAAGGCTTCTGAGTGATGAGGAGAGGTAAATCGTTTGTCAGTTTCCACACAGTTAAAGGACTATCTTTAATCAGATACGGATCATGCGTAGAAAAATTTATTTGGAGATAATTCTGGAAAATTCTGAGTTATTAATGGTAAATAACTGTATCGCTTCCCTCTATAATAAGCACAACATTCAATATCTAATATGGAACTCATGCTCAAAGCTTTTTCGGTATTGAAAGAACAGAGTTTTCACGGAGGTCCAATAGTAACCGCCGAATTTGCAAGAGTGTTCTGCAAAGTTTGCTGAACGATGTACGAAGAAAGAGACCAGAAAAACGTGCCGGAGGCTGCCTCCTTCATAACAACAACTCTCCGCGTCACAGCTCACTTTCATTCGCCTCACCATGTGACTTTTCGTTTTCCCATACGTTAAAACGATTAACATTAAAAAAAAAAAAAAAAATAAAAAAAAATAAAAAAAAACACGTTTGGACACCATTCCTAACACTGTGAGGGCACGACAGGGCAGCGGTTGGCTATTCCAAAACAAATGTTCCATAAATTCGTCCAGTGACGTGTTCAAAGTGGCTTTGCCAGCCAGGAATAGTACTGTGAATGAGATTAGATTAGTTGTTATTTAAGCTTATTAAGTCGATTACAGTAAAATTTCGTATGAGTATCCAAATAATTGATTTTCATTTAAATTATGACAACTCAATAACATGCCATAGTGACTCTCTCTTATTAATTGAAGACCACAACATTGAAAATTGTAAAGAGCAAGCGCTTGGTTTTAGACTCTACTGTAGTTTCACTAATGTTTCATAGATGTTTCCAGAGCGTAGAATTTTTTTTTTTTTTAAATTCAGTTAAGTCGTAAGTTTGTTAGAGCATTTAAAAACGCTTCAGATTACATTTTATGAGTTGTAATGCAGTATTCACCATCTACTGTAGTCTAGATTCTGTATCTGATTTACAAGCCCTACGTCTTCAAATAACACGATCATCTATCCCCCCACTCACCTCCTCCCTATACCACCCGCTCGGGGGGGGGGGGGGGGGAGTATATGACGTCATTCGGCCCATGCACCGGTTGCCATCTGCCAAATCCTCGATATTCGCGACGCTGAGTTCGGGATTAACATTCAATACTGTGTAATTCATTTAAAATTGGTCCATAGCTCTCTCATCTGTCCGTCGCAATGCAGCTAGGACAAGCGTTATTAATGAGTTTATTCTGTAAACAAGCGTTATTGTTGCGCCAGTGGCAAAAGTAAACAGTACATTTCTTCGTCCTTCGCGCGTAATACCGTTTCTATTGTTGATGTACAAGCGACGTGTTGCAATATCGCTTCGGGTTTGGAATGGCGGTATACGGGATATTACGACATCGCAAAGCGTTGCACCAGCACCTCATTGTATTCCGAATCCAATATTTATGATGGCCGTTCTGGAACATTGTAATTGGCTCGCCGGAACGAGCAAATGAACAACAAACACGCTATCACGAGAGACACAGCGACTCGCATACAACCATTACCTCCTCCCCCTTCCATCATCCACAAACACACATACACAGAGGGACAGCGAAAGAGTGTGGTGTGTGTGTGCGGGGGGGGGGGGGGGGGGGAGGGAATGGTGAGGAAATGCTCAAAAAAGATTAGGTAATAATAGAGAGAGAGAGAGAAAGATGGAGGTGCGGAAGGACTGAACGAGGATTAATTTTCAGCAATTCTGAATTTCGGATTTGAATAAAGACGCATTTTTTGATGTGTTTTCCTTTTTCTACATGTTTACTTAGTTTAAATACTTCGACAGAGTTTGATATATGTGACGTGAGAGTGTAACAAAATTGCAAATCTACTAAAAGGCATTAAGTACAACAGAAAAGAATATTTTGATGAAATTCAATACATAAAAACCACAAAAACTAAAAATTAACTTCAATAAGTCCTGCGTGCAGATGTGCTGAGATAAAATCGCATAGCTGTTAAGACGGGTTTATTTAGATACAACCAGTTTCACATCGATATAGATGCATCTTGAGGTAACATCTGTGAATAGGAAATACATCTGAACTAATAACTGGAGTATCTAAAAAGACCGATAACTATAAGAAATTTTAAATATTTAAATTTTTTTAAAAAAAAAGTATTAAAGGGAGTGCCGAAAGTACTTTCTAGAAAAATGATTACATATTATTTAAAAAACAGGTGCAGCTTTCAGGAGGCCTTGCTAAAATATTCTCACAGTAGGGTTTGGTTGTCATTTGATAAATAACATCCCCGATTTATCCATTCCAAAGAAACCAGAAATGTGAGTCTAAAGTCGGGAACAGATTACGGTCAGAAAAGAATATGCCGAAAAGGAACGCAGGAATTTTTACACGTACATATTTACATAAATGTTGAAGTTATCGCAACAACCAAATACATTATTTCCGGTGGATAATAACTATTATATAATTGAATATTCTCAAGGAGGTAAGTGCCAGAACACCAGTTTTTATTCATTTAGGAAAAACACAATCTAGTGAGTTACATACTGAAAGTAAATCTCTTTCTTTGAATTAGTTGAAATACGTTTTGTTAGGCAAAATTGTCCTAAATACAGTTTTGTAATGAAACATGAAAAAAGGAAAAGAGAAAAAATGCGAGGAGATATTTAAAAAATCAAGCACTGAATATACCATATGTTATTATATTTGGCGATACTGAAAAGAATGAAATAAGAAAAATATAAAAGAAAATCTGTAACCTATTAGTGAGACAAAGATAACACTGTTTTCCGATCATGGAGATAGTCAATTACTGAAATAAATTTAAAAAGAAATAACTACGATTTCTAGTTCACCACTCACCAACTTTATCTCAGTGGGCAATACGTCGTATTCACTTCAAAATCTTGCAGGTTGACCGTATTTCCATATCAGAGCATGCTCTATTCCAGTACACGAGGAATGTCATTACCTATTGTTAACCATAGTAATTCTGATATGTCAATCTTTTTAGAGTCGATAACACTTGCAGATGCTTTATATAAATCAAAAAACTTTCCTGTCATTTGTACGGTTTCGAAAAGCAGCGAAGGCCTTACACTTGCTCGCTCAAGCTATAATAGTTTGATATATATATATATATATATAGAGAGAGAGAGAGAGAGAGAGAGAGAGATAGAGAAAGAGACAGGATTCTTTTACCGGGGCGTTGGAATTGTTACATAGATAATTTATACGGCAATAACACACTTTTAATAGAACGAGCACTTTGAATTTCCATTCCACCATTTCTGTTAGTCCTTTTTATTTGTTCACCTGTGAAAGTAAAATGAAATACATTTCACAACATCTGTTAGTCATCTCACATTCATTCAGGAATCAAGCTCTTTCTTCTTCCGGAAGAGATGGTGAAAATGTTGGAAACAACAGAACACACGATTCGAGAACCAAATTAAGAAAGACTTCGGTGTATCATCTTCTAACGGATTGAAATAAACAAACACGGTGAGGATCATAACTTTTAAGACCTCTTGCCGGTTTCAATCTATGTTGCGAGTCATACTGAGGTCTACGATGGAACAACAAAGGAAACAAGAACAAACAGGTTACGTAAGTATGTGTTACAAACACTTCGCTCATAGGTTGTAGAATTTGAAGCAAAATGCTGTCAGCACCAACATACCTAGTACCGCAAACTGCAATTTTCCTCAAGTTTTGTATAACTTACGTAAAAAGTGAAAGTGACGTAGAAAAACATTGTAATTAAAATTTCCATGTGCGTAAGTGAAATGTGGGAACATTAAAGCAGTGTCTTTCTACATGTATAACGAAACAAACATAATTCAGAAAATCGATCTTAGGGTTAGTTAAAAGACTTGAAGAAGAATGATTAGCTACATATTTAAGAGTATATACAAAAGTAAACGTAAAAAATAAGCCCCCAGCACAATGATCATTGTACATTTTCATGCGAATGCAAAATTATCGCACACATCCGAAACGTTTAGAAATATGCTACCTTTTAATGCCACTAAAAGTCCACCTAATTGACTTTAAATCGAGAAAGAAGAAGTATCTCAGGGTCACCGATTTTTTTTTTTTTTTTTTATGTCCTGAACGTTCTGCAATTTGAAATTGTGTACCAAACGATTCGAAGCAAAATAATTAAAGCCAAATTGAGATACGGCTAGGTTGACACCATGTCTGTGACGGCACAACTCAACGTTATAAAAGGAGATGCGTCAACTGCCAGTACAGTTCGGTGCTCACTGGCGGCAGAGTATACAGTGATGGTCTTGCTGGGTAAGCCAGGCAGGTCTGCTACAGACAGCACTGTACGTCTGTAGGTGATGCTACTGCAACCTGCAAGGGCTTATTTCTATATTTCTGACTGATCAGCGAATGTTATCGTCTCGCATGTCATCGTATCATTAATATCTGAAAGAATATGGATGTGTGCAGACTAATCTGGATTGATCAAGCGTAGTACATACCAAAACTGCGTTGCTGCCGGAATTAATGACGTTTCAAAATTAACATAATAATTTTAATAAATGAGAATTGCCAGATGTGCTGTAAATGTTTTATTGTTTCACAATGGGCGTTAAGGTGTATGCCATTGTCAAATGATACCTGCAAAGAACCTATGTTAGTTGTTTTGCACACACGCTTTATGAGTGTGAAATGATTTGCTTTGAGGCAGTAATACATCAAGTGTAAAGCTATTTCATGTAGCATCTGTTTGTTACAAAAACGTTTTATTTCATTCGATATTTTCTTTTTCGTATGTAAGGAAGATCCAATATATCTCAGATGATATTGATACTATATATTTATGTAGATCTATGTTGGGAATTAAATATAACCTTTTGTTATGCAATAGTATGTCTGTGGTTACTCAGATGTTATATGTGTATGTTTTCCTCTGATTGCTATACTACCTGTAAGTTGAAGTTCAACTGTCTGAGCGTGACAGCTATAAATGTTTATATTTCGTTTCTTGCCAAATTCAAAATGGCTGCAATGAAGTAATGAAATAAAATACGTTCGCTTCCGCTCCGATACAAGCCTATTAGAATGCATACTGACATAGATATCAAATCAGAAGGTAAGAAAGCAATTATTTCTCTCGTTATAATTGATGGAAATTCGTTTGCCAAATTAAAACATGGCGGGGAATGTGAAAACGTGTACAAAACATGAATGTGCAGGCATGCTGCAGTTCTGTGCTCAGACACCAGAGTTATATCTCCAGTTTGTATAGAGGTGACTGATATTTTCTGAATTTTGTTATATATGGATCTTAAGTATTGCACATTTGGATTATCCGTCATCTAACTGTAGTAGTATGATAAATTTTCTAAATGAAGTTTCTGCTTAAATTCTGTGTGGTAATAGAGAATTTCGTCAGGGAGTGTATTTATAGGGATACATATTTTCAGTTCTTCCATAACATTCATTATTTTACTTTTAGGGATAATTTGTAATATTTGTAGTGCCTTGTCAATATTAGTCGTGATGTGCTTTTCATTTCTGAGTGGAGCAAGTAGAGGGGTTGTTTGCAAATGTTCTGGTGTTTTCTCTGAATGGTGTTGTAAAGTTTCTTCCAGTTAACCGATGTAGAATTCATTACAATTTTCTCATGTGATTTTATAAATTCCCGAGATGTTTAGTTCTATTGTATCGCTAATGGTTTTGTGCAATCTTGTGTTAAAGTGGTTCCTCGTTCGGATTGCGAGTTTAATTTGTGTGTTTTCAAAATTCTGTTGATTTTGTTTGAAATATTGCCTATTTAGGTTGCAGGAATGTACTTGAATGTATCTCAAATTAATATTGCATCTTCCCCACATAAAAAAACAACGAAAATATCAACTGAAATAAAAAGTTTTCGTAGAAAACAGATGCTGAACGTAAAATCTTTCTACATTATGTAATACTGCCTCAAAGAAAGTTTACACCCATAAAACGTGTGCACAGAATAACTAACATAGGTTCTTTGCAGACATCACTTGATGCTGGCATAAGACGAAACGACTTAGGAAATAATAAAACATTTGCAGCATATGGGACAATTCTCATTTATTAAATTATCTTATTACAGATTTCATGCTGTGGTCGCTACAACTAAAAAAAATGTGGGTCTTTTGAATAGAAATTTACGGAATTAAGAAGTTTAATTCGGCTACATTCTTGAAGTTTTAGGATTCCGCCACTACGCCGCGAGTAGCGGATTGCCGCTACGATTGGCAACGCTGGTTGCCAATAGCTGATCCAATCGGTAGCACGGGTGTCCTTCAACTTGCTCGCGGCCAGGCGCAGCTGGTATAGACCACCCTGCACGCAATCGTCTTACACGGTAGCAGTAACAACAGGGACGTATGCGTTCGCCCCGTGTAGAAATGCCTTATTTATGAACTGCGATCCGGTTGCCTGACTGCAGTTCAGCCATTCGCCCACCTCTGCCTACCTGTTCCGGTGGGCGCCCTATAACTTATTCACCTACCTTTTAATTTTGCATCGACTTCTACGAGTTAGAAGGAAAGGTCAAAACACAACATCACTACGGAAATAAACTCTCTCCAGCGGCAGGTGGCTGAACTACACACACACACACACACACACACACACTGTAAAGTGAACCCACCTGTTTGGTTCGACGAGTCGGCATTTTCAGCAGCGCTGCAGGCTGCAAAAACTCACCTTTTTCGCTCTCGCTGCACATCTGATGTTACGCCCGTGCTGGTAAAATACCTGTATAATTCGAAAGTCCTGCTCGTGGCCCATGAAAGGAGAGAGATTGATTGGCTAGCAATTAGGGCCAAACTACTCTGGTGCAAAGTCTATACTATGGAAGCCCTGTGTCCTCCAGTTATGTTGGTATACAGAAAATGTATTATTCAGTTTGAAAAAGATGTTATGTAATGACAGAATTCAAGAAGAATCCTCAAAGACAGTGATTCCGCGTAATGTTCTGGTCACTGTACTCTCTACGTGTTACTGATTCCATTGGGAGATAAGACTACAGCAGAGCATTAGATCTATACTCCGAATAAAGCAAGAGCAAATCAGTGTGAAACCTACGGTACAGTCGCCTTAACGGCCCATGCTTCCAAGCTTTTGATGTCAGTATTAGAATAGATGTAAGTCTTGTTACTGGGAGTCCATAGTGGTTTTTCAAACCGTCATAATGTCAGATTATTGCTTCACAATGCACCGATGCTACACATATTTTAAGGTGGACGATGTCTAATGACTGGGTCATTTTAATTTTTAGGACCTGAGAATGGGATACTGTTGGTATCGAAACATGTCGTCCTGACAATTTTATATAACTGACAACTGGTGCGAATATTGATTGCCTGGCTACAACGTTTGGTTCCCATCTGACTGTCCGACATCTTAAGATTTGTGTGTCCGAGCCAAGGAGGTTAAAATAAGGGGAGATGACGCTACTATGAAACGCTCATCTGTCAATTGAAGCCAGTCCGCCATCTTGTGAACGAAATATGATCAGATTAATGCACTGTATGGTTCTTGCCCTGTTAACTTTCATACACTTAAATGTACACTCTTTGACAATAAATATGTCCGGCGGGTGGCTGCCACTGAGCCTAAGTCCGAGTCGATCGCGACATGGGACAATAAACGTGGCCGCAGTCCGGCTGTCTGCACAATCTGGCAACACCGTGGACTACGGCATTCACGCAGTCCTCCTTATATTCTCTTAAAAGACGTTAGCGGCATGCTTGGTCTCGCCGTAAAAGGCGTGACGAGCAATGCAAGTCTTGGTGATCGAAACCGGCTGCTGACAAACTTTTTATTTCACCTCCCTCGTGAGTTCTGATGCCAAAAGTGCAAGGAGGGCATATACGTGACGTATTTCGTTTTTTGGTACACTGGTAATAACATTTCGGCCGAATAACATCGCTTCCTCTGGCCGCAGCTCTTGGCAGAGCTCTCCGCGGCCCATACACCTCGCCGGCAGCAGCGGTGGCGGCGCTACACAGCGCTGCCTCGCCCTCTGCCCACAGCGCCTGCCGCCACTCATCGCCCTGGATACATGCTGTAGTGTTTCTGAGTGGTGATCCACAAAAAAGGTCGCCATGTGTATTTCACACTCGATATCAACAGAACAGACGACCAATTTTGAGTGATGAGAATTTATTACACTAATACACAATTAGGTAAAAAAAAAGTAAAGCACTTAACAATCCGAAGATTGGTTTGAACACCACAGTGCTTTAGTAGGCATTGTCCTGTTTGGAGGTGGTAAGCCGTTGCCTTCCTCCGACCTTCGAACTGGCTTACCCAGACAGTTACAGGGGGACGTGGGTTCCGAACCACGATATCGAGTGTGAAATACACATGGCAACCTTTCTTCTGGATCACCACTCAGCAACACTAAAGCATTTTACATATCCAGGGCGATGAGCGGCAGCAGGCGCTGTGGGCAGAGGGCGAGGCAGCGCTGTGTAGCGCCGCCACCGCTGCTGCCGGCGAGGTATGTGCGCCGCGGAGAGCTCTGCCAAGTGCTGCGGCCAGAGGCAGCAATGGTATTGGGCCGGAATGTTATTACCAGTGTATCAAAAAGTAAAATACGTTACGGATATGCTCACCTTACACTTGTGGCATTAACATGGACAAGGAAGGTGAAATAAAAGTTTTGTCCACAGGCGGTTTTGATCGCCAACACTCGCATTGCTTGGTCACGCGCTTTACCGAGAGACCAAGCATGTAGCTGACCTAAACGTCTTGTAACAGAACATAAGAAGGACTGCATAAACTGCCGCAGTCTACAGTGTTGCCAGATTGTGCAGATAACCGGACTTGGGGCGTATCAGCGCGGCCACGTTTATTGTCCCGTGTCGCGATCGGCCAGGCCGCCGGACGTGCATTTTTGTCAAAGAGTGTACGTGTTTGATATAGTACACTTCTGAGAACAAATACAGACCTTCCAGATAGGTGAACTGTGATGTATTAATACAAAATTATTGGCTCCGCAATATGGCGACACGGCTTCACTTGTGTAGCGTTAAGGCTAGTCTACACGACGACACTAGGTTGCGACACCCGTTGGATGAAATGAGTTGCGCGCAACTGGTTTCGTGTGTGTCTGTAGAGACGGCGCCAATACTATACACTTCAGTTTCGTAGTTCCGTGACTGCCGTAGTGGCCGTAGAATGAATGTTTTGGTAGCTGTAAGAGTCCTGGCGGAGCTATTGCTTCTCTGTGTGAAGTCGCTGCATAAGACTAAACATAAAAAGAATAAGAAACGTGTTTGGGTTTGTGACTGGCTTAAAAAAAAGACGTCAGTTCCGTGGCTCAGCAACCTTGCTGAAAGAAATTGTGATCGAAGACCGTAGAAGTTATTTTAATCCAGAATGTCACCAAAGCAATTTACGTTCCTTTTAAACAGAGTTAGCAATGCAATAAAGAAACAAGATACTGTTATGCGTGAAGCATCGTTATCAGAACTGAAATTACAAATTGCATTATTTTTCTGTCAAATAGATATTCGTCTCTACAGTACCTGTAACGTGTTCCCGAATCCACAATTGCCATAGTTCGTTTGTATAGGTATTTGGAACTGAATGTATTTTAATCGTCAACTCATCAATATTTAATTCACGAATAATTGCTCAAGAGCACTAACGGCACTGCTTATAACTGAAATTTTCATCGTTAAAATGGCACAAACAGCAATACATCGCATTTATGTTCAAAAACAGAATTATTTCTTCCTTTCCTCCATTTATGTGTTTTGTTCTGTATTGGTTATCACCTAACCTAATAACACGCGCAATCAGTTTCGCCAAAGTTGTAAGGTGCCGAAACTGTTTAGTTTCGCCAACGGGTTGCGCGAACGCCTGCGGGCTGGTCTACACGACGACACTAGGTTTCATGAAACTGCGCTTCTAGTCAATGCGCATGCGTGGCAGGCTTTGGTGCAACTCGTTGGTGAAACTAAACAGTTTCGGCACCTTACAACTTTGGCGAAACTGATTGCGCGTGTTTTTAGGTTAGGTTATGACCAATACAGAATAAAATACAACATAAAAGGGGGAACGGAAGAAATAATTCGGTTTTTGAACATATATGCGTTGCGTAGGTATTTGTGCGATTTTAACGGCGTGTTGTGCTCTTCTAGCAGTTATTTGTGAAATTAAATATTGATTGGTTGACGATTGGTGAATTGCAGACTAAAATACATTCAATTAGAAATACTTATACAAACGAACTATGGCAATTGTGGATTTGGGAACACGGTGCAGGTACTGTAGAGACGAATTTCAACTTGACAAGAAACGTAATGCAATTTGTAATTTCATTTCTGGTAACACGCATAACAGTATCTTGTTTCGTTATTGAATTACTAACTCTGTTTAAAACGAACGTGAATTGCTCTGGTGACATTCTAAGTTGATTAAAATAACTTCTAGAGTCTTCAATCATAATTTCTTTCAGCAAGATCGCTGAGCAAGAGAGCTGAAGTCTCTTTTTAATGCATTCAGGAACCCAAACACGTTTGTTATTCTTTTTCATGTTTAGTCTTATGCAGCGACTTCACACAGCAAGCAATAGATTCGCCACAACTCTTACAGCTACCAAAACTTTCATTTTACGGCGACTACGGCACTCACAAAACAACGAAACTGTAGTTTATGGTATTGACGCCGTGTCTACAGACATACACGAAACCAGTTGCGCGCAATTCATTTCACGCAACGAGTTTCGCAACATAGTGTCGTCGTGTAGATTAGCCTTGCCACGCTTGGCGCTGGCCAGTAGCGCAGTTTCATGATACTTAGTGTCGTCGTGTAAACTAGCCTTTAAGGGCATCTCACTCCTATTCTAACCTCCTTGGTCCGAGCGCTGGATCACATGGCTCAACGTTTCCTGTAATGTCTCGTCTTCAATATCTTTGGTATATTGAGACTAAAAAATGTCTTTGGATTTTTCTTTATTATTTGTTACAAAACGTTGCTTTCCACTTCAGAAGGACCCAGTGTAGGTGAGTAGTCAGTGAGCGGCTAGTGGTTGGTGTGTACTGACCGCGCTGCTGCTGCTGTGGGTCTGCTCCTCCGCCCTCCTCGGGCTGGACGCTGGCCACCAGGTGGTGGAGGTCGGCGTCCTCGTCCACGTCTGCCTCGAGCAGCGGCAGCCGGAAGTACGGGTCCTGCTGGCGGCCCGCCTCGCTCACCTCGCCCTGCATCAGCCGCGTCACTGCAACAACACCGCACGTCACATACCAACTGGCTGACTGCAGCAACACAACGCGTAACACACCAACTGGCTGACTGCTGCCGCACTGGCTCAGCAAGTGTCCGCTGGTACAGAGGACTGGACTGCAGGTGACGCCCTGGAAGAGTCTGCAAGTCCCTGGAACGTGACACCAAATACTCCTCAAACCACTTGAGAGATAAGGTGAGATACTCAACACCATAGGTGTCAAAATTGTTGTTGTTGTTGGGTTTTTGAAGGGACTAAACAGCAACGGTTATCAGTCCCTTGTTCCGGTCTGAGAGATAGAACATTGTGTTAAGCGTTCCTAAGGAAATGCGTTAACAAGTCAAAGAGTAACGAAGAAGAAAACACACCACCATTAAATCACGTGATAAAAACCAGCTGCGCGAATAAAATCTAAAACACGTTCAACCTTAGCAGCATTGTCTCCTAGCATAAAAGAAAGCGCATCTGGCAGATTAAAAGATTGTCGCAAGACAACTAAAAGTGGACAGTCCACCAGAATGTGGTCCACTGTCAAGGGGGCGCAACAGTCACACTGTGGTGCGTCCTCCCGCCGAAGAAGGTGACCATGCGTCAGCCACGTGTGGCCGATTCGTTGGCGACAGAGAACAACCGATTCCCTACGAGACGACCGCAGTGAGGACTTCCATGCGACCGTAGAGAGCTTCACTGCACGAAGCTTTTTGGGTTGAGCAGTGTTAGCCCACTCGGAATCCCACAGGCCACGGATCTTCCAATGGAACTCCAATCGGAGATCACTCTCCACAAGACCAACAGCCAATGGACTGGAGGAAGTAGCCTGCTTAGCCAGCTGATCCACACGTTCGTTTCCAGGAATGCCGATGTGGCCTGGGGTTCAAACAAAGACCACAGAGCGACCAGACCGAACAAGCCTGGAAACAGACTCCTGTATGGAGTGTCAAAATTACTAAAAATTTCCGGGCTATTATGCCGTGGTCTAGTGGATTTATTCTCGAAACCCAGCGTTTCGTCCCTGACTGCGGAGGACATTCTCAAGGGGGATCGTGCCACTTTGAATGTCCGATACACTCCCTGGCTCGCTACTGACTAGCCAAACTCCGTTTACGAGTGCTCGCGCACAGAAGGTGTGTATCGGACATTCAAAGTGTCACGATCCCCCTTGAGAATGTCCTCCGCAGTCGGGGACGAAACGTTGGGTTTCGACAATAAATCCACTAGACCACGGCATAATAGCCCGGAAATTTTTAGTAATTTTCACCATTCCGGCCGTGAAAGTTTACATTTTACAATACCATGCGTGTTGCCAAGATTTCATTTCGGGCTGGGTTTTCAACAAATGAACATCGTAATAAATGACGTGTTTGTTTCGATAACGTAATTCAAAAAAATCGCACTAACTTGTTTTATGGCCCACTTTAGGTTTGTGGTTTTATAAAATTTTGCAAACATTTTCGACCAAAACAATAATCTAAATAATAAAAAATTTATTTATAAGAGTGTCTGAAACCCTTTTAGTCCAACAACTTGCCCAATACGCTACGACTATCAAACAAAAGGTGAGTCCTCTAATCCCTTACTATTAATGGCCGTTGTTAACTGATGCTAATATAGCATTTGTAGACACTAGATTATCATTTCTCCTACGAAGAACGATGTGGTTTTGTTAATTCTTCAGTGCGCCAGTGCGCCATTGCTTTTTGAAATGACAACGTGTAAGTTACAATAACAAAATCATCAAATACGCAACGCAAGATGGCGTATGCCAAAGAGAGTTCTGGGCGAAGAATGTCACGTGACATATCCGAACGACTGGTTTTCGTTAATTCAATGGAGGGTGTCAAATCTCCGTTATTTTTGCAAATATCTCTCAAAAGATACGAGATATGAAAAAAAAACCATAAAGTAGCTAAGTTGTAGAGAATTTTCTCCTCTACTAATTAGGTTATTCAATTTTCGTGTCAGATGAACGGTTCATTTGCAATTACAATTAAATTACAAACGGCTTTTTTTTTTGTATTACTACCGTATTTTTTGTCCGAAAACTTTGAAAAACGGAGGTTCTGGTATCTGGCCGCCTACAATAATGTCTGTAAAATTTGGTGCTGATCGGTTGGACGGTTCGCCTTAAAAAAAGGGAACACGTTACGGACAGACAGACAGACAGACACAGACATACAACCCAAAATATCTTTGAAACGCTACGAGATATGAAAAAAACATAAGAGAGCAAAGTTATAGAAAATTTTCTCCTCTACAAATTCGGTTATTCAATTTTCGTGTCAGATGAATAGTTAAGCCGTTATTTTCATTTAAATTTCGAGCTGTCAAAAGACGATCGCAAAGGCCCACTTTTAGTGTTACTACCGTAACCTAAAGTGGGCCAATAACATCCATGGCTGTCAATTTGTTAGGGACAACAGGTGCACAATCTTGCCTCAAAAATGTTCAAAGCTTAAGGAAATTTACAATATACAAACTACTTAGGAACTACCTTATACTAAAGACGACACAAACATCCATGCCCGAGGGGGGATTCGAACCCCCTACGGAGAATGGCATCGCGCATCGTAGCATAGCGCCTCAAAGCGTTCGGCCGCTCCGCTCGGCGATAATAGACTAATTAAATTCAAACCTATTATTATGCAACACTGGTATCGAGAGGTTCATTAATGCATGCAGATGCGAATACATTCCAACTTGCTTCGTTACAAGGGGGGGAGGGCCTTACCCACAGTCCCATACCACATTATATATATATATATATATATATATATATATATATATATATATATATATATATATATAAAATCAGTGCCATGCACTGTTGCTTTCTCTCTGGTAATCCACAATTGGCCATCTTCTTCTTTAATAATGTAGTCCCCATGAGTTGTTAAAAATAAAGAAAAAATCTTTGGGCCCTGTCTCCCTTGGAATGATTTCAAAATTTTCAATGCGCTCCGCCGCGGCCGTCTTACATCGCAGTGGGATAAATGCACTTACAACTATGGCGATTATTTTGAAAATAATGAACAATACTAATGTTTTCTCCATGTGTCTCTTTGTTAATTTATTGCCCGCTGTGTATCGCTCAGTTCGATCTACAGAACAACAGCAGAACTTAATTCGAGTTCAATCATAAAGTCCTACCTGGAGCAAAATAATCTTCTCGGTGGAAAGCAACACGAATGCGGTGCTATTGTTGAAATAGAAGCACACAACCTTGGCATAATTCATCTCTTATTCTTGGTTATCGACCAAACACACTGCTTTTGATACAATTATTTCGATTTCTGTTAATCCTTATGACATTTAATTTTAAGATTACATGATATAGTCGGGTTTGTAGGCGATCTGATCGTTTTATAATTTTCAAAATGAAATGCCAAGATCGCACATTAATAATTTATTCACTGACGACCGGGTTCGGTGAACTGTGTCACCATCATCTGGTCACATACATATTACAAGCTGGTCATCTGTCAATACCCAATATTTTATAAGCTGTCATGTTTTTGTGTATTTTTTATATAGTGACTAAGTGGAATGTTGGACTCGTTATTTCATACCAAATTTTTAACAAAATGACCAGCTTGTAACATGTATGTTACCAGATGATGGTGACACAGTTCACCGAAACCGGTTGTCAGTGAATAAATTATTAATGTGCGATCTTGGCATTTCATTTTGAAAATTAAAAAACATTTAATTTTGTTTGCAGCTAGTAAGTGGAACTGGCAAAACGTCATTTTTTCGGATGAATCCAGGTTCTGTTTACAGCATCATTATGGTTGCATTCGTGTTCGCGACATCACAGTGATCGCACATTGGAAGCGTGTATTCGTCGTCACCATACTGGCGTACCACTCGGCGTGATGGTATGGGGTGCCGTTGGTTACACGTTACATTTCAGATGTGTTACGACTCGTGGCTCTACTCTTCATTAGATCCCTGGGAAATCCTACATTTCACCAGGATAATGCGAGACCACATATTGCAGGTCCTGTACGGGCCCTTCTGGATTCGGAAAATGTTCGACTGCTACCCTCGCTAGCACATTCTCCAGATCTCTCACCAACTAAAAACGTCTGGTCAATGGTGGTCGAGCAACTGGCTCGTCACAATACGCCAGTCACTACAGTTGATGAACTGTGGTATCGTGTTGCAGCTGCATGGGCATCTGTACCTGTACACGCCATCCAAGTTCTGTTTGATTCAATGCACACACGTATCAAGGCCGTTATTACAGCCAGAGGTGGTTGTTCTGGGTACTGATTTCTAAGGATCTATGCACCCAAATTGCGTGAAAATGTAATCACATGTCAGTTCTATTGTTATATATTTGTCCAATGAATACCCGTTTATCATCTGCATTTCTTCTTGGTGTAGCAATTTTAATGGCTAGTAGTGTATTTAATGTTGTGAAATTAGGCCTAGAAATAATAGTGTCACAGTTTTTTTTTCATATACCTTTACATTAGGCTACGTATAAAGACACTGAGTAAATAGCCTAGTTAGTAATAGTAAAAAATCTTGTCTTCTCCAATGCATATCAAACACTTTAAATTTCTTCCGTTCCAATTTTTAGTTCGAGAAATGCGCCATTCATTTTAGTACTTATGATTATTTTTCCTTTAGTTTCTTGTTGTCCCTGTTTACTTTATAGCGTGTTTATTTGTTTTCCATGTTTTGTTCGTGGTATATATTACGCCAGTAGTAATATTTGGCGTATAGATACGACTGAAAACTATTCATTTGTTCTCTGGGTGTCTTGTTTTGGAGAGTTGCACGCAAAATATAGGTATTTACTGTTAGTGTCGTGTGACATTTCTTTGTTGATGGGGGAATGTAGGAGTGAATCAATATTGTGTATGCTTTTATGTTCACATTTCCTGTATAAACATGTGTGTGTGTGTGTGTGTGTGTGTGTGTGTGTGTGTGAGTGTGTGTACATACCCAGATCCCACTCTAGCTACTGGAGGGTCTGTTGCTAACGAGCCCTCTGCATTCGGCTCGGCCCCCACCACTTTTCTTCCTCCTCTTTTCTTTTTCTTAATCTGTATTTTTCAATTTCTTCTCTCAAACTTACTTGTTTAACGTCCTTTCTAATATCAACATTCCTTACTCTGTCCGTTCATGTTTTTCCCTGAAGTGCTCAGAGAAATTTCATTTCCCCTGCTTGCAGTCTCCAGTCCCTTTCTGTCATTGTCCATCTTTCTCCACCATAGCTGACAACAGAGAAGTAGTGACTCTTATACATAAGGAGTTTTGCAGTTTCTGCAACTTCATTATTCCAAATTAGGTGTTTTATTGTTTGATAGAAATTGCCTCCCTTCAGTAACTTGCTGTTACTTTCATTGGTTATTCTTTCATCGCTAGATATTTCACTCCTTAAATGACACTGTCTACCACGTTGAGGGGTTCTCCATTCGAAGTAATATTCCTGTTGATGCCTTTGTCTCTTCCAAATACCATCAATTCACTATTATTTTATTTTTAATCCACACCTTTCCATTATTTCCTTCTACGAATCAAGTTGTAACTGTACATCTAGCTCTTTATCACCCCAAATTACCATATCATCTGCAAAAATCGTCTTTTTCTCTTTTTATTGTACTGTATCTTTAATTGCCCTATTCATTCACTCCATCACAGCATTAAAAAGTGCAGAAGATAAAATACTTCCTTGTATCCTTGTCTTATTTCGAAGCATTCATAGTTCCCCAGTGTCTATATGAGCGAAAATGACAAGTATTTAGTGATATTTAAGTTTTTTCATGTTTCTGTGGTGGTGGTTATGTATGTTATTTGTTGAAAAATATATTTGCTAAGACCGCTCTTGACACATATATTTCTCAACAAATAAAAATGGTTACTAGTTCAACAGTTATCATGGTAGCATTTATTTTGCGAAAACTACAAAAAAAAGGATACATTCGTGGGGAATATATTCCGACATCTAGAAATATTTTTTCTCGAAGCTATACTGCAAGGAGAGAATAACACTTGGGAATATAGAAAAATAAAGTGATGAAGTTAATAAAAGGAATCAAAAGGATGTAGAATCTTGGGTATAGTAGATCTTTAGAAATTTAATAGGGGTATTAATATGGCTTCATAGATCGTAGTACATGTCAGTTAAACCAGTATTAAGAGAAATTCGTTTCGGCAGTCACGTGACCGTCAAGCGGTAGTTCATTTGTTTTACATGTTCAATTGCATTAGTCGCATGCCACGGTTTATTGGCCACCAATAACATAGTGCAATGCTGACATAAATAAAACA
This sequence comes from Locusta migratoria, assembly GCA_026315105.1. Lineage (NCBI taxonomy): Eukaryota > Metazoa > Arthropoda > Insecta > Orthoptera > Acrididae > Locusta > Locusta migratoria. Next base: position 8,053,854 of record CM048750.1, on the reverse strand, counting down.
TTGCAGATGAGTGACACAAATGCATTAATTTGCATAAAATTTGCATTATTGCAGCTGTCATCTGAATTTGAGTGGCAATTATTTGTTCTATGTTTCGAGTAGCCTACAGCCAAAGATTCGTACTAGCATCATATTTGACCCACTATATACGACTCTATATAAGAAAGAATCTAATCCACACAATACTGACATGGCAAGTAACAAAGAGATTTACTGTGTAACCAACCTGCTGTCTGACGCATTTTAGAAGACGACCAGAGGAAGACACAGAAATGAAAAAGAAAATTAAGGATCGATGGGACGTCATTTAATACACTGCCTCTAATGACCACTCCGTCATCAAGATGTTAAACCCTCATTCAGCATTCAATGTGACCTTTTGACAACATCTACGTTTACAGCGTACTATAAACATTCCCAAGATGCTAACACACTTGTTCACTGGGCTGTATACAATTATTTCTCGTTTGGCAAACACTCAGATTTGCACCTTAAATGTGTCGAATTTAATTATATAGAAAATAAATGGGCTATTTGGATGAGAGGATAAAACCCACTACTAAAAGACAGTATAGTAGGTTAACGGAATTTAATATCCCGTTCGTCGAGTTGAATATGCCATAAAGCAGTACGTCGAATCTCGTTCTTTATCGAGACTACGTGGTACTGAGCCGGATAAATAAAATCGAGACTGTACTTTATTTTCGTGATTTCTTAGAACATTCTCGGATTCACTTGAATAAAGCGAATCAGAGAATTTACTTCACCTCAAAATGTACTCATCAGATGTCGGAGGAAGAATATTTTGAAATTTCGTATGAATAAAACTACAGAAGTTCCTCTCAAGCGTGGAACATTCTCCGTTTTCTGAAGCGAGCACTGTAGCGTACTCGGAGCTTATGAACTTCTGTTAAGGTTAATTTTTACCGTGGTTTATAGTAAACATGGCTGAATTTGTGTTGCTCAGAAGTCTGAAGACTGAATAAATAGGAGAGGAACTGAAGACGTTTAAGCAAACAAAATAATTAAATTTTTTACAATGACACTGATGTCAGTAGTTTGTTCATTTTGACACAAAAACGAAACACAAGAGGATTCAGCTACGTGTATGAAGTGTGTGTTTACAATCATAAATAATTTCATAACATGTTTCGAAATAGTTTTTATGAATAAGGCTTTATCTAATTGATTCCAAATGAAGTGAATCACCGGACCTCAATCTATACCAAAAATTAATACTGCTGCAATACCGAAGTATTGTCATTTTGTACCAGGTGCTATTTGGCGTCAGTTTTTGAAAATTCTGAGAGGTTGCAACAGACGAAAATCTAATGTGTTCTTAAAGGTTTAATAGCATATTGTTAAGCTAAATTCAACAACAACCAAGTTTCACCCATATAGAAATTTCAGTAACATTTCCACAAAATTCATTTTCCAAAAACTATGCATAATTTGTTGCAGCACATTGAAATCTGAACATAGTTCAACTCTTTCTGAACACGTAGATGCCTATTTCATGTTTGTACAATGAATAATTTGTCTGATTGGCCTAACTGAAATAAATGGACAATTAAAGAGCTATTCTGTGCGGGACATGACAACAGAACATGGTTGGGAACTTACTCAAGGACGAGGCGAGGTAGAAAGAGCTTCGAATTTTTTATTCACACTAAATTGAGAACTTACTCAGAAAATGTGCTTTCACCCTGAGAATCTTCACCGGAGCATGTGCTCTTTCTTATTCAAATGGCCCATTAGCGTAATTTTTTGGCAGCTGTGCTTCACACCGAAGTCAGGGCGGCTTGGAACGCCACATTTAGGGCTCTTCTCTAAGGAATTGCTTTCCGTATACTGCCGCGTACACTTGCCAAAAGCCTTGCCGCACTGAATGGGCCGGTTCTCTCCCCAACAGCGAAGATAAACTCTCGCACGTGACCAGCACTCGGATGCGATAGCGTCGGCCCTATCGATCACATTTAGCGAGGTGCACTCAGGGCGTAGGAAACCGACTGAGTTGCGACTCGGCTGATAAACAGGGGTAACAGTGAGGAGAACGAACAACGGCCACGAGGGTGCTGAGCTTCTAACGGTTCGCACCCTTAATTCAACTGACTTTGTCTTAGGGGATGAGTTCTTCCTGCTACCTTTTGGCTCGTGGCAGTCCGTGAACATATACATTTAATTGTCAAACTAAGCTTTCCGTTTCAATTTTTAACTGGGGCGGCATATACTAAATCCTCGCCTGAGGATGATGAGTACGAAACTCAATGAAACGTTGCGCCAAGACGACGCCACCACTCGGCTGATCACCCGAGAACATTTCATCGCTGGAATATGCCGAGAGAGCCTGCAATCGCTTATACTAAATAACTGACTACAACGTATGGATTGCGTTTTTACTTAAATTAATTATTGTCCATTGCATGATTGTCTGACGGTAACCACTAAATTCGTTAGCCTCCATCTGTCATGATTAGCTCGAGAGCCCAATATTGCTAACGACATAGCTATACGAATATTTAAGTTTGGGACAATGGTGCTGAAATCATTGCTATTAAAGTTCATTGTTCTTTCTTCAATAAAAAAAAAAGAAAAAAAAGGAAAAAAAACCCAAGTCAGAAAGCGATTAATAATTTCTGGGTTCTGACTACTATTCACTCGGCGAATTCTGCGGCTGTTGAACACCTGTAGTCTCACTCACTGGATTCCACTGCACTCGCAACACACGGCTGCCAACAAGATTCAGCTGCCCTAGACCGACACCCTGGCCATTTACATACGATCTGTGACTTCATTCCAGTAATACGTCACCTAACGAGGTTCAGTGGCTGCAAGAAGAGGCCAGGGGATTAGTAGTGAACGTCTTGATGCAGTCGCGTCGTTCAAATATCTAGGCGTAACATTGCAGAGCGATATGAAATGGAACGAACATGTAACGACAGTTGTGACTTGCAGAGTAGTATTTATGTAGATGTAGTAGAGGTCAAGTATGTTTTGACATCAATTTACTATTCTAACGCGGTGATTAAATAATTGTTCGAATAATTCTCAGAGAATGTGTTGAGTACAATAATTTCGGACGATGTTTCATGCATGTTTGCTCGCAACAACTTATTTTCATAAGCTTGTAAAACGGCTGAAATTGGGACTTCCTGAAGTTGAGTGATGTAATGGATTATTCATATGCGTTCCGCTTTGTACTTTACTTTTCTGTGTGTATATTGGGAACATGTAGGCCCCGGCGAGTTGTTTATCATTTCCATCACAATAATAATAATAATAGTCGGCCGCGGTGGCCGAGGAGACTGAGGCGCTCCAGTTACGGTCTGCACGACCACTACGGTCGGGGGTTCGAATCCCCCCTCGGGCATGGATATTTGTGCCGTCCTTAGTTGTAGGTAGTTCATAAGTAGTTTGTAAGTTTAGGGACTGATGACCCCGTAGTTCAGTCCCATAGACTCTACAAACATTTTAACAATAATAATAAAAAATAAAGTAAAAAGTTCAAATGTTTGTAAAGCTTAAGGGACTTAACTGCGGGGTCATCAGTCCCTAAACTTACAAACTACTTATGAAATGCCGGTCGCGGTGGCCGAGGAGACTGAGGCGCTCCAGTCACGGTCTGCACGGCCACTACGGTCGGTGGTTCGAATCCCCCCTCGGGCATGGATATTTGTGCCGTCCTAGTTCGTACGTAGTTCATAAGTAGTTTGTAAGTTTAGGGACTGATGACCCCGTAGTTAAATCCCATAAGCTATACAAACATTATTATTATAACTTATGAAATAGATTATATTAAAGACGACAGAAACATCCATGTCCGAGGGGGGATTCGAACCGCCGACAGAGAGTTCCATCTCCTCTTCCGCTAGGGTGGTGATAACTTTTAGTTTGTCTGCGATCGGTCAAAGAGACAAATTCGTTTCGGCCTTGTTGTGTAATGCTCTATTTTAATATAAACTACGATTATAACTTCTACTCTTTTTTCGTTCCGCAGAGTTGTCCATTCATTTCGCCGCCGTCTACTTACGTATTTTCACGCGACGGCGGCCGCTGGAGTTGTGCCGTCGCCCACCCTCGCCCGCGGCCATGAATTAGCCCTGACCTCTACTTTTTTGGAACGCGGCCAATTTTTTAACGTGCCTTTGCCCGCGCCGCGCCGTAATTTCTCTGAGCATCCGGCAGACACGACTGCCTCTGCCTGCATACCGATGAGACGGGGCCAGCGCGGCCGTTACCTAAGGGTGGCGCCAGGACAAAGGGGAGGGGGCGCGGGGTGACCCGCAAGAAAGAGGAGGGAAAACCGCGCGAGCGGGCGGCGCGCGCCAAAAACTGCTGCGGGTTTTTTGTTCCCCGGTCTCCCACCCGACCGCAAAGCCGCGCTACAACACTGACCAAGATCCTGCTGCCAGCAGGGGCGAAGAAATAAAAAGGAGGCAAAACGACGCCAGACAGGTGTCCTCTGCCGCTGATTTATGGAGTCGTGTCGTGGTACACGCTAAACTGCATTTTTATTCATTTGTAGACTCCTCAGCGGAGCTGTGGACCTTTCCCTGCAGTTTCGTCAGCAACAGCCTCATATGTAGCCCACGCCTCAACTTACACCGAGGACAACACACATACACACACACACACACACACACACACACACACACACAGAGAGAGAGAGAGAGAGAGCCGTACCCGAAGGAGGATTCGAACCTCCGGCGGGAACGGCCCCCCCCCAGTCCGTAGCAAGACGCCTTACCACGCGGCCATTCCGCGCAGCCATTCTCTGACACGAACCTGATCTGAATACAATTCAAACTGGAAATGTTCACTAAACTATTTGAGTTGCTTCACCAGTCCGAAGCTATTTGCTTTTATGTTGAAACTTCCTGGCAGATTAAAATTGCGTGCCGGAACCGGGACTCGAACCTGGGACCTTTGCCTTTCGCCGGCAAGCGCACTACCGACTGTGCTATCCCGACACGACTCACGATGCCGCCTCACAACTTTACTTCCGCCAGTACCTCGCCTCCTACTTTCCAAACTTCACAGAAACTCTCCTGCAAACACGCAAGACTAGCACTCCGGTTTTACATGTTACTCATGTAAAGCGATTTAAGTAGCTTCCCCAATCAAATTCTGTGTTACTTGGAGTTGGCAGCTACTCGTAATTTGAAATATTGACTTGGTGTTTTCTGACAAAAAATGCTGCTTTAGCATCGTTGTCATCCATAGCATCAAGATTTTTATTGCGTAGTATACATCTGCATCTACATATACATACATACTCCACATTCCACCCTAAGGTGCGTCGCGGAGGGTACACTGTACCACTACTAGGCATTTCCTTTCCTATTCCATTCCCAAATAGAACGAGGAAAAAAAGAATGCCTATATGCCTCCGTACGAGTCCTAATTTCTCTTGTCATTGTGATAATTACGCGAAATGTAAGTAGGTGGCAGCAAGATAGTACTACACTCAGCTTCAAATTCCGGCCCTCTAAATTTCCTCAACAGAAATTCACGAAAAGAACGTCGTCTTACTTCCAGCGATCCTCATTTGATTTCCCGAAGCATTTCCGTGACACTTCCGCATTGGTCGAACCTACTAGTAACAAACCTAGCTGCTCGCCTCTGAACTTCTTCTATGTCTTCTTTTAAACTGATCTGCTGCGGGTCCCAAACACTTGAGCAATACTCAAGACGTGGTCGTACAAGCGTTTTATACGCGGTCTCCTTTACAGATGAAGTACACCTTCCCAAAATTCTCCAAATAACCCGAAGTCGGTTGTCCGCCTTACTCACAACTGTCCTTACATGTTTGTATGGTCTGTGTCTTGCCTAGTTTACATATGACTAAGGTCTCTTTGGGTTTTCTGCCAAATTTCTAGACTATGTTGCGATGTGCAAATTATTCTCGTATCCAAATCCTCGCTCAATTTCTGACTTTTGTGTAGGATCGCCAATCTTGTATATTTTGTGTTCGTTTAAAATGGGCACACTTTTTTTGCTTGTTTTCAAACAGTGTTCTGACTTGTTCACCAAGAGGGCATTAATACCGTGTACTCTTAATTTACTTGGTATCTATCTACTAGGACTGGTTAAAACAGATGCCGGTATTTTAGATCTCAATAATCGATTCTTTACGGTATTTATTTGCTGTCGGTTGTAACAGGGCAAAATCACCGATATCGCTACTTTCTGCAGTAGTTGTTGCAAAAATAATTAAAAACTAATAATCTTTATTCGTAAGAATTGCCCTGCCGTGTAATATTACGTTATAGCAAATGCTATCAGTGGTAATTAAAGAACAAATCGGAGTCAGAAACAAGCAACAAACTCATGGTATATGAATTGGTGGAGTTGTTGTTGAGGCATCAGTGCACATTTTGACTTGGGGCGTGGCCTATTAGCGAGGCGTATTCACGTGCATTACGGAAGATGCAACTCTGCCTAGTCATACGGCAGTTCCTCGCTGCCGTCGTCGAACATTTTAATAAATGTGTTCTGTTTTGATCTTGACTGTTTTTACTATTGGATCATCGAGAACAGAGTAAAGTTAGTTCCATCTCACGTTACAAATTAAAATAGAAAATAGCTGATGTGTTGCCTGTGTTTACATTCACGTCTTGATAGCCCTTGGAAACTGCCAACTTAACACGAAAGACAGAATTCCCAAACCTCAGTTTTCACCCTTTAGTTATGACTATTCGCGGTACCCAAAAAGTGATCGTGATCCTACATTACAATATGATTTTTCATACGAGATTCAGAAACAATAGAAGAAAACAGTAGATTGTTTGCAGTATTCATCCCCATATTACTTTTCGATAAAACCTCTTGGATACGGCCAACATAACACGAAAGACAGACGGCATGACTTCTTATTCAGTTCCCAATTTTACGTGATATTTTGATACTACATATCTTGAAGAATAGTGTAATGCAAAAGCCGTTTTGTTGCATGCGTTGGAGCCGACGCTTTAGACAACTTGAGAAAGTGACAGAACTTTGAAAACTGCTTCTGGCCAAAAGGCGGTATCGATAGTGACATTTAAATACGTCATTCCATGCAAAAATTAATAATCTTGCGTTCTGGTAATGGTAACATGTGCAGTAGAATGGGTAATTTCAGAGAGTAGGCGAAAGTCTGTAGAAAGTGCCAAATTTTTCAGTTTCTTTGCAACTGAATGTTGTCTCGAGGGTTTTCAAACATTCGTGTTCTACGTATTCTCAACCATTTTTACGAGACAAAAATATATGAAATCTTTTCCCTTTTTTTTTTTTTTTGCAAGCAAAGGGCCTATTTTTGTGACGCTGTTACTGCACTTAGCAGACCGCTCTAGACTGTTTTTTATATTTAAAAAAATACAATAATAAAAGAAAATTAAGGGTGCTGTTTCCCAAAAATCCGAATATATACCAAAGATTTTGCAAATGTGGGAGTTCCCTTTACCCAACGGCCGGTCGCCCCCTCATCTTCTCTAGCTCTAGGTACTGCGCGCTTGCCCGCTTCACTTTAGCAATCGCTTAGTTATACTAGAAGACAATGCAACATATCCAAGTATTTTATCTTACTACTCTAAGTACTAAGTTCCACGAAGCTCGTCGCTGTGTAATGTTAATTGCGTCCACTAGAATTATTCTAAGAAAAATATTTATGTCTGCTCCACAAGTCGTACAGTAACATTATTTATTCTAAAATCTATGAAACAATGTCAGCAACATATTTCTTTAGCAGTCCATTTCATAACATAAAAATATAAATAGTAGTTGAAAAAAACAGGCCCTAAAAGTTTTTCAAAGTCATTCTTTCATAGTTACAATTAACAAAAGCTGAACAATTATTTAGTAGCATAATATTACAACTTTTCACGTAGAAAACACAGCAAAAACCGTTATTCTAGGTGGGTCCTCTGAGAAACTATAGCCAGTTTTCGAGGTCTTTTTTTAAAACAATAAATCGATATATCTCGAAAAATACTGATTTAAAATATTTTCGAACAAGTACTTCTGTGACACATTGTGTCATATTTACGCCAAATAATAAGATTGGAACGTAAATGTTGATGAGTTATAAGGAATCTAGTTTTTAAGCCTATTTTCGATATATCTCGATACGTAACAAAGCATTCGATACGTAAAAAAAAGAAAAAAAAGAAAAATAAAAAAATAAAAAAATCGATAGATAATTTTAAGGTGTGTCAATTTAACATTTTCAACGCATTTTCAACTCCGCGATTTTTTTATTATTTTTTCATTATTTATTTATTTTTTTGTAAATTGAACTATCTCTGATCTGTGAAGGAAGTGAGATACCAACAGCCGTATGTGTAATAAAATATTTAATGTATCACAACTATTTTCGTCATTCCACTATGCCATCTTCAGGTCCCTACATCGGAGCATAATATCCATTAAGTAGGGATATCAATACTGGTTTCGTGGAATTCTGTCTCTTAGTGGAAACGAACAACAACAACTGTAGGGACCTGAAGATGGCATAGTGGGATGTGGAAACTAGTTGTGATGCAATAAACATTTTATTATACATACGGCTGTTGGTATCTCACTTTCTTAATAATCTTGACCAGCCGCTGTCCCGTTTCCACCAGCTATGATGGATTGAATAAAACTATGTCTGATCTAGTTTCATTAGATTGAAACTCTGCTTAAAATTTAGCTTCCTATACGCTCAAATTTTTTGTTTTCAGGTAGTAATTCTTGCACCCTCTTTTTCCTAATGCTTGGACTATACTGTCAATTCTTACTTAGTTATCGTCCTGATTTCAGAACGCTCTACTTTCAATAGTGATCTGTTTATAATCTATTTCCGGCCACCCAGTAAATATTAACACGCCAAATCCAAATAACAACGCCGACCATACATGTGCCGGAACATGGCTAAAGAGAAAGATCTGTTTACAGTCTGTTACCTCCTAGATAAATCAGGCTGGCATGAATCCAGTCTTTCTTGGTACTGTATTCGGTCAGTGTCTCATCATCAGGCGCATATGGAAATTACAACAAAATGATATGGCGACGCTTGTTAAGTACGAGTGGAAGTTGTGAAATAAGTTTCCCCTGCCGACTGTGGGCAGAGGTGTGTATGAAAGGAAAAAGAAATAGAATGAAACTTTAAAGATTTATAAGCTTCCAAAAGCCGTCCAGGAAAAAATGAGGGCGTTGCAAACGGAAGAAGCGTTGAACGACTATGGGCAAAAGAAGACACATCAGGTGAACGAGCTCGTGCAAGACTCCGTTAAACCATTGGATAGAAGTCGACCATGAATATGGCAGTGCCTTTGTGTTTCGAATGAAACGTGGGTCCACCATTACACCTCCGAATCGAAAGCCGCATCCATGGAGTGGAAACATCCCTCATCACCTGTCCGAAGGAAGTTCAAAACCACTCCGTCTGCAGGTAAAGTGCTACTCACTGTTTTCCGGGACGCAATGCTTCTTCCCTGGACGGCTCTTTGAAGCTTATAAAACGGCATGACAAATGTCTCAATGTACTTGGAAGTTAAGTAGAAAAATAAAGATATTTCTTATCTTCGGTGTCTCATGCATTTTTTTTCCTTTCATACGCATCTCTGGCCACAGCCGACAGGGGAAACGTATTTCCCAACTCCCCCTCGTAATAAGAACGCCTACCCATTTTCCATACTAAAAAGGTTTAAGAACAACACTTTTACGTACTCTTACATGTGAAAAGAAATTAACCCACGATCGCAGACGCAACTATGAGTCACGCGATCGCTGACGTGTGAAATTTTGTCTCACCCAACGTGTTATTCTTATTATCCGCTGATGCGTGATATTTTATCTCACCCAATACAGTATTTTCATTATCTGACAAAACGTAATATTTTATCTCACCTGCTCAACTGCTGATACAGATTCCCCCGCGAAAGCGAATAATAACAATACTACTGGGAGATAGGCAATCAGTGGTAACGTCAAACTATGCGCTAGCGACGGCATTCAGCGGTCAAACTGTCAGTTATCGTGACAGAGGTACTAATAACGTATTTTGAAATCATCCCAGGAGAGATAGGGCCCAAAAATTTTTCTGGATTTTTAACAACTACTGGGGACCACATTATTAAAGAAGAAGATGACGAGTTGTGGATGTTCAGAGAGAAAACAACAATATCAGGCAATGATTTTTGTGATAATGTGGTATAAGAATGTGGGTAAGGTGGACCCTTTGTAACGAAACATGTTGGGATTTATTCGCATATGCATGCATTAATGAACCTCCTGATACCAGTGTTGCAAAATAATAGATAAGAATGTAATTAGTTTATTATAATTTCCTTTTCCAAAACTTTTGTTATTCTTTTTCTAACGTGACTAGCTGAAGATATTCTCTATTATTTGACGTCGTAGAAGTTTTTTTAATTAACATACATTAATTAGTTCATGCAAGAGGCGTATGGTTGTAGTTCCAATAGTATGCTAATAAGATTTCTGTTAAGGCTAGTTAAATTCTTTTATTATAATATTAAAATACGTGTTATTATGTTTTACAAGTAATGTTAGGAAAGTTGTGACCGCATTAGTTTCTGTATAATTATTGTTTTTTCGCAAATAATTGCTTAAAAACCTATTAAAATATATTTGAAAGTGAGGCAATATTAATTTAACCATGATTTGTGTATAATTTTACTCAGTATTAGTTACGATACTTTTTAATATAGCCAGTTACATGTAATTGTCTAGTTTTCCATTATAATTAATTTAATGTACATTGATTGATTGATTGATTTTCTCAGGGAAGCCAAAACAGTCTTGGTCCAACCCGCCACTGCCCGCACCGAAACTACGTTTATTGTGCGGTATCGCTCCTTATATATCTAGCAAAGCCAACCAATTCCCTTTAACAATGCCAGGATTCTTTTTACCAGTTCTTTATTAGACATAATTTCTTCGGGTCTGGTTGTCCCAAATGTTCTGTGCCTTTTACTCTCCAGTGCAATGCATTCGAAGATTAGATGTGATGCAGTTTCACCACCGTCATCACAGATCCTACATTTAGGGTCCTCTTCTGTTATTCCCATTGTATGTAGGTGTTTTTTGAAATTCTCATGGCCTGCCAGCAATCCAGCCATGAGTCTAACCTATCTCCTGTTCAGGCCCAGGATTAAAACATGGCTTTGGCATCATTACCTTGCCATGTTTTTGTTGATAGATTAATGTACATAATTAACAATAGTACTTTTCTGTGTAATTGTTTGGATGATATGTTTCCGCGCCATGTAAATGAGTCTAGTTTCATCTTTGAGCGAAGTCACAATCCACGCTAGTTAGGAGTATTGTTTCGAGTCTTGTAACGTGATTTTTCTGAGACATAATCAATGTCACTCTAAACTCTAATTTGAAAAAATATGTAAAAGTTAATCAGTGTTAGTCACGTAGAAAGTGTACTGCAATTAAGGAATAATACTTCACATTAGTGCCACATGAATGGTACACCTCGGACTTTTGTATTCCACACAATTCTGTGTAAATTTGTATCGTTGATATGTGGCCACAAATGGGGACAACCGGGCACCAGCAGTACATTAAAGTGTTAGTGAACTGCAGTCCTACGTGTCGCCTAGGAGAGAGTGGGGGAATGGCAGTAGATTAAGCAGTACTGTTTATGTTACTGCTTAAGAAAACCTCATGCAGAAATTCACACTCTTAAACTCAAGCTGTGTATTCACACTTCTGTATCTTAAATTATGAAACAGTACTGATAACATCTTAACATAGAAAAGTAGAAAAATCAGACCACCTACATGTACCGACATTCCCCGAGCCATGGGGCAATGCCAGTAGACTTGGCTAAAGGGTAAAACATTTTAATAGTGTTTTCAAGGGAACACAAAATTATATAATATTTTTGAAGGTGGTTTAAGGAGTGGAACTACTTCTTCACATCGTCACTGTTAAAATCAGAAAGTCTGTTAACACTAGTAGATTATGGTTATCTTATTCTGATTTCGTTTTAAAAAACCTTCAAACCAGTCTTTTACCGCCAAACACATTTTGAGAAAAGCTGTGAGCTGTGTTATTTTTTCCAGCTAGTTCAAAGGCTAATGTTTGCACTTCCAGTGCAGACAAACCATAAAAAATATTTAATAACGCCGCGGTGGAGCGGCCGAGTGCACTGAGGCGTTATGTTACGATGCGCGAGGCCGTTCCCCATCGGGGGTTCGAATTCTCCCTCGGGAATGGGTGTTTGTGCTGTCTTTAGTATAAGCTAGTTCATAAGTGGTTTGTAAGTTTAGGGACTGATGACCCCGCAGTTAAGTCCCTTAAGCTTAACAGACATTTGAATTTTTTTGTTTGATAACATTTGCTTCCTCATGTTGTTGAGGATGATGAATTACGCCCCAAATGAGGTTAAGATACCGTGTATTTCTTTCTGCGTTCTTGTAGAGTGCCAAATGAAAGACTGAATACTCTGCTAGCTGCACTGCATGCCTTTTTAAGAGCATCTTCAGACAAACTCCCTCGATTCGTTGTTCTATTCCATGACTTCTATTCCCATCTGTAACAGGGATCATTACAATAAGGCTTGTGGGGGAGCGCCGGTAGGCTACTGCCATTGCTACCTGCTGGAGCTGCCCGTTTTGCACAGTTTGGGAAAATCGGTCTTAAAGGTTATAAATAACCGTCTCAGCTACTTGATACTAAAGTAAATTAAACCGTATGGAACACTAGTATTCGCGGAAATTATGTAGTAAAAAATTGTAATAAAAGCGTTACTTACAGTTGCTAGACAACATGTGAAAGTTAGAGTTCAATGCTGCAGTCACAGCTGCTCAACAGATAGAACAGTAATGACGTAGCTAGATGAGGTAGTTCACCATATGGTGGCACATTGTGCACCACCAGTCACGTTTGTTTCTAGATGAAAATAAAAGCTGAAAATCTATCTACCGGGGTTACCTCCCTACCAGGGCTACCCTAATCTGCCCTACGCTATTTGTAGCAGATCAGTTTTGTGCCATGAAATTTCAGCCAGCCGTTACTGAGTCTGACGATCGATGAGACCTCCAAGAGGCAACGAGGCAACGAGGTTCCAGCCGCTACGTCGCACCTTCCGTGCGGTCGCACAGAGCGGCAGCCTAATGGAAGCCATCGTCGCGCGGCGTGCCGCGGAATCGCGGCGTCGTCTTCATTTGAGTCGCGAGGCATCGAGCCAGAGCTTGCTGTAAGCGCGCCCTTTTAAGGGGATTGTTTCCTCCTGCCGCGAACTGCGAGGCGAAAGTGGTTTGGTGTGCGGCTCTGGGTGGTGGGGAGGACAGGAGGGGGAAGGGGAGGGGGTTGGAAGTGGGGTGCCGGGGGAGCGACGCGCCGGGGAAGAAGTGGCGCGCACCAGCCGAACCCGTGTACACTTCCGCTAATTTGGCGGCGCAATGTAGGCGACGCTCTACCACTAGGACTGGACTCTGGGCCAGACCGCTAACGCGCTCGCCGCACGCAGAAAGTTTGCCCTCCGCTGTGGCTTAACTTACTTCACCGTCATCTGTCCACGTTGTTACCTTGTTTTTTTGTTTTGTTTTCGGTCCGTACCGTAGTAGGAAAAAGTGCAAACTTCACTGCGGCTTCTGGGAGCAATTTACTGTTGCAGACACGGTTGTGGCTGGCGTGCTATGTTGGGAAAAGCTGTACACTGTGATTGCTGAGCTCTCTCAAAACAATTACACGGTGAAAAATTTGATGTTTACATTTAGTAGATCGACCGAGTTCACTTTTAGAATCCTGGCTTGCAAAGAGACAAGCTTTTTCCCCCCTGCTTATCTTACAAATACAACAATTCTTGCTACGAGGAAGAGTCAGTAAAAAACTCGCAAACTGAGGTAGACAAGCCAGTATTGCGTTTACAACCCTGAAAATTTCTGTACTTTCCAGCTGACTCCACCTGTAAATTTAAACACTCGTCCCATCGTTCGATAAGGCTTGAAAAGGCTGTAGCTTGGAATTTTTGTGGTAGCATTTGCATCGTATAAGTGACGCTCTTGAGCTCTAACTTGGTTTCTTAAACTGCAACCCACAAGACGAATGTGTCGTAGTGGTAGAGAAATAGGTCTACACAGCAGGCAGTAATGGCGTCTCTACGTCAGTTTGCGACTTAGTTCCTGATTCACCCTCGTACACGTCAGAAATGGTGATACGAAATATTCATATTTAGTTCTACTATTGGACAGTGTCCATTAAGGACTGCGGCTGATTTTAAGTAATTTATCAGGTGATACCTCATACCGGGTGATCAAAAAGTCAGTATACATTTAAAATCTTAATAAATCACATAATAATCTACACAGAGAGGTAAAAATTGACACACATGTGCTTGGAATGACATGGGGTTTATCAGAACCACAAAAGCAATAATTAGCATAACAAATTAAGATAAAGCAAAGATGATTTTCTTTACAGGAAATGCTCAATATGTTCACCATCATTCCTCAACAGTAGCTGTAGTCGCGGAATAATGTTATGGACAGCACTGTAAAGCAAGTCCGCAGTTATGGTGAGGCATTGGCGTCGGATGTTGTCCTTCAGTATCCCTAGAGATGTAGGTCGATCGCGATACACATGCGACTTCAGGTAACCCCAAAGCCAATAATCGCACGGACTGAGGTCTGGGGAGCTCAGGGACTGATAACACCGCAGTTAAGTCCCTTAAGCATGACAAACATTTGAAAATGTTTGGCTAGTTGAAGAAAAAAGGACTGCGGAAGCCACCTCTTAAGAGTCCAGAATACGCGCAGAGGATAAAGAAGCAGCTGGTCATCTAGATTATGCCACTGCAATCTTCTGAAAGAGGCGTACCGTGACTCAAAAACACTGAACATTTTCACTCATTTTCTCGCATTTACATTTCAGAAAATTAGGTACGTATATCTTCTGTGTTCACCAAATTTCTGACAATAAGATTGGGACAATATTTTTGTATTATGCCTAATACATTGCAGAAATGATCTTCGCCAACGCTTAATAGAATAAAATTGCAGAAAATGTTTCATCTCCGTTTCTGAACAATTTGATATACGGGTAGTTTCACTAATTCACATATTGAACTTTTTGGAATCTTTTTTTGTGAAGGCCTGTAAATGATTTTCTTTTTCAGCCGGTTCATACTTCGAATCTATGCACTGACTAACCGACTTAATTAGACTCTTGTAACTTTATGTACATATAAGGAACATGTGTATCTAGAAAGTTGACTTCAATTATATAATTTGATTCACAAGTTTTAATTCTAGAAATATTTACATTTGACGTTCAAAACAATTTCTACATTTTTATGATTAATTAGTAGATATTTTTGCACCTGTTGAGAGTAGGTTAGTGTTCTGTAGTCTACTATTCTCCAAATAGTATCCTGAAACATTCCAAAAAAATTCAGATCTGTAGCTGAAATAGTTTATTTTTGCATAAAATAAACATGACAGAAAATGTATTTGTCGGGAAATCCTTGGTAAAGTATATATTTTACTTATAACTCACCTGTGTTGGTACTAATGCATTCCAGGTCCATATTCTTCATGGTTTATATGTTCCTCATCTTCTCCCTTTCTTTTCTTGCTTCTCCTTGCTGTCCTGGCTTCTTTACTTGCTTCAAGAACCACCTTTTTAGCTTCGGCCACTCTCAAATTAGGAGTTGCCACCAGTTATTGTTTTATATTGGACCCAGAAGATATTACTAGATACTCTAAATCTTCACATCCGCTTAATTGCCCCGTCATTAAAACAAACCGATTGCTATAGAATTTACGTTTTCCAGAACCAAAACACTTTTTAGGAGTCATAGCAACTTCCGAGAAAGTAGCGGTAGCACTAAATCAGACTACGAAATGTTAATAAACAAAACAACGCTTAATAACCAAAGATATACAAGAGAAATCATAAAAGAATCTAAATGTGTTTGCCAACTTGAAAAACAATTGTTCTAATGTTTGTGGGAGAGAAGTGTAATGATTACAATCGACATGTGAGAGTAGCAGAAATACCGGCATGGCTGCACACAGAGTTATCTTTGAAGTGATATTTAAACAACTTCCCGTAGTCCAATTCAAATGTTTTAACCACCATTGTGTTCAGAAGAGTCTAAAACGTAATTTACGATGAGCAACAAAAAATCGTCTTAAGAGGATTCACGAGCAAGTTACCTTAAACTGAGGGATAGGGTAAGGTGGTACAAATTCGATACGGGTACAACATAAAATTTCGCGCCATTTGTCAGTCCAGTAGTGTTGGTAGCTTGTACGGTGTTATAGTGTAACAGGTTTCTACAGCTCCTTCTGTCTTTTACAAGAATACAACACTTTGTGCTACGGAGATGTAGAATTTTGTGCTGTTAAGAGGTACGTGAAGCTACTTAGTCATACGCGCTCCTATAACCTGTCTAGCTTCCACGCGCTTGCAAATTCTGTATTAGGCAATATTTGGCACTACGAAGTACACGTTGCTGCCCGAGGAAAAAAGTGCTTTTTATGGGGAAGATCCCAGTGATCAAAACTGTACCAGGAAGTGATCACAATATTGTACCTAGTGGTACATTTTCGATGGATTTTTCTCAATTCTGTAACCATTTTTGTGTTTATACCAACATTTGTAATTGTCTAATATTTGAGTTACATATTCATTATACATCCAAGGACAAGTGCCATAGTTAAAATTTTTTTTCTCAATATATTTCCAGTTACAATAACATTTGTCCGAAATTATCGCAATTATACCACCTTACTACCTAGTTGTGCTCAGTCCTCTGGTAATCACCTTTGAATAAAGACTTCAATGGTACCCATAATTTTGTTTCGTACATTTTCATTTGAACACGCCTCTCACATTATGATTTATGATTCCGAGTACAAACACTACGTTTTGATCGAGGAAATGCAAGACTTGCAGGTTAGAGACCATTTATTCAATAATACTTTATTACAGACACTGCGATCTCATACATGCTGTCCCATGCAACCATATTACAGTATGTGCTGAAAAGTTTTTCTCTTCGCCTCATCGCACGTGTATTACTGTCACCTTTGACACACGAGCACTAAGATCGCAGTGGTGCCATGCTGCTCCAGTGGCTACAAATGTGCGTACAGGCTGCTGCTTTGGAGACGGCCACATGACGATAAATGGCCTGGTTTTGGACCTGGTGAGCGAGCAGGCCATGCGACTGGACCATCTCGTCCCCTCCATCGACCAGCGGAGACACAATAGAGGAGGGTACCGACGTTAACGGCGAAATGGCCTGCAGCACCGTGATGTGGATGAATGCACTCATGGTGACACAGATGTGCTGAAACTTTTATTTGTTAGGGCAAAGGGTAGAATTAGTACTTCACAAGAGATGCTGAAAGCGAAATCCTTTCTCGTAATAGCACAGGTGACGTTCAATACCGCGAGCACATATGCACCCGCTGCCATTCAGATTGTGAAATAAGCGGGTAGGGAAACCGGCTGCCTGCAGTTGTGAATTGGACGAGTCGCTCGGCTGACATCTGCGGAATTAAGCAGCCATCGCAGGCACTGCCCACGCGCGTCCAATTAAGTGGCTTCATCCCTCGCGGCTCCACAATGGGGATTGGTTCGAGCCGCGGTAATCCTCGGCGTCGTAGACGTCTAAACATAGAGCGAGGGACACAGCGACACAGTTATTATTGAGCACAAAACGTATTTTCAGTTCTGAAAGCCAATTTATAGGAGATTGCTTGTCGAGTTCCATTTTGGCACAATCTTCTTACTAATGGACATCATTGTTTCAGTCAACCCCCAGAAAACAGCTAGCCGTAAAAAAAAGTAAATAAATTAAAAAAAAAGGGTTTTTATTCTACCATTCTTCGTTTCGTTCTTCGAGGAGATCAATTTATGTGCACATTCAACGTATTTTATCACATGAGATACGTTTTACGCCGTGGCGACCGTATGTATACGAGTCGTAACGCGGCCGCCTAATACAGGTGGCCGTGGGCGCAGCGTTGCAATGCGCATGCGCGGCTGAGGTTCAAATTCTCTTCTGAACCCCCTGGAGGCAGCATATGGGCGTCCCCGCGGCATGGAGGGGCGAGAGGAAACGCTACTTTTAACATTAGCGTTGGAGCTGGTAGAGACGCCAGCTCCTGGCTACTCGAGCTCTGGCCGTGACGCACGAATGGTCCCGAAGCAAAGGCGACAGTGCTACTGCGCACCTCGCCTTGCGCATGCGCAAATCCACCATGAAGGTAACATCCGCCCTTCATATTTGTTTTTGGCTCATTGAAGAGTCATCAAAAACACGTCATATTTGGTAAAATATATTATAAATATACAGACGCAACAACTGTAAAGGCCTTCAGAAGATCCGATCATGAATAATAATAAAGTAATTACTCTCCACCTGGCAACATTAGCCGTGTGGTTAGCGGTATCGTGCGCCGCTGTCGAAGGTAATGGGTTCGAGACAGACTGTAAGCAATTTTTTTAAACAATTTTTAAAGGTTATGGGGCCTTCTTATGCAGGTATAGATCAGTCTACTTTAGACCAGACGCGTTTCGCTTTATTCTAAAGCGTCTTCAGTGGTCAAGAATTTCTATGTTGTCCTCTTCACGTTTGATTTGAAAAACATTGCCACTTGTTGTCACTGTTTATATTTACACTTTTTCAATTACACTTGTTACAAAAGTTTTTGAAAATTAGCCATTTCTGTGACCTGGCAGGCTATACATAGAGTAAATACAAATAGTGTAAATATAATCAGTGACAGCAAATCGCAATATGCTACAAATCACACATGAAGAGGACAACATAGAAATTCTTGACCAATGAAGATACTTTAGAGTATAGCGAAAGGCGTCTGGTTTCAAGTAGAGTAATTTACAGTTTCATAAGACGGTCCCATAACCTATACAAATTGTATAACTGCAACTGCGGAAAAGGAGGCCAAAAACACAAAGAATTTTTTTTGTAAAATTCATTCTTTTTTTGCGGGAGTAAAAATGATTTTCGTATTGTTACTTGCCACATGTCTCTGGACGTTTAATCAAATGTGTCGCGATTTTGAGATAAATGTCATTTATACTCTTTATTGTAATAAATATTTAACTGTTTGAAAAGACGTGGGGCACAGCAGCCTTTGCGCATGCGTAAGGTTAGGAGTTGGTGCTGCTTACAGTGTCACGTGACCTGAAGGTAGCTTGTCTCTTCATCGTAGGAAATTCATTTTGTTACATTCGCGTAACAGTGTAATAGTTTACTTACTGTGTTTTAGTGTTCATGTGCATATTCACATGTCATCGGTGTTTATTATCAAAGAAAAATGAACAACGTTCAGCATCTTTTAGGAACTAATTACTCAGCTTTAAGCTTGAAAGAAAAGTGTTAAAAGAAGAAGGTTGGTAGGCCGACGCTTTAGCTCGAGTAGCAGCAAACAAGCCGAGGCAAGACATTTTGTTGCAGATGTTTCAACGATAATATATCCCGGGGGGAGAGGTTTTTTTTATTTTACTGTCTTTTACAATGATGTGTTATTTAGATGCTAAAATAGGTCGTATTTTGCACAAGTAATTGACTTTTTACACTGAATAATTTCTTCTCCTAACTAGTTAAAATTTAACAATATACAGCTTAACCAACTTATGAAATAAAACTATAAATAATAATTGAAAAAATTAATTAATACATATCTATTTAAGAAGAGGAAGTAAAGACTAGAGCATGTGGAGACGTTTATGGTGAAAAACACAGTGCAAGAGTAACATGAATTTATGTAATAGAAGAAGATGATAGGAGAGAGAAAGATGGAGAAGCCGGCCGCGATGGCCGAGGAGACTGAGGCGCTCCAGTCACGGTCTGCACGGCCACTACGGTCGGGGATTCGAATACCCCCTCGGTCATGGATATTTGTGCCGTCCTTAGTCTTAGTTAGTTCATAATTAGTATGTAAGTTTAGGGACTGATGACCTCTTAGTTAAGTCCCATAAGCTTTAATAAAAAAAAAAAAAAAAAGAAAAAAGAAAAAAAAAAAAAGTTGGGGTCCGACACTTTGTGATGCTTGAGGGTCGAGGACTTGGCATTCCCATGAAGTCGTCAACCCTCAACCATCGTTTGTATTATCTGTGACAGTTTAACAGGTTTATAGTGGTGCCGGTGGCAAAGAGCGACAATTTCATATTTGTCCTTACTGCTATAGTTACAGTAATTGTTGTCTATTAAATGATGATCACAGGGGGAGTGGGGTGCAAACCTGGGCGCTTTCCGCTGGCGCCAGTTGCAGAAGTGCGCCAGATTGAGTCTCTGGACACCCAGCGGGTGAGGAGGCGGTGTGGCGTCGCTATCAATATTAGATTAGATATTAGATTAGATGTACTTTTCGTTCCAGTAGATCCGAATTGAGGGAATCCTCTTGGATGTAGAACATGTCAGAACAAAATACACAGTATATACTTACAAAAAGAGAGCATATGTGTTAATGTACCTACCACAGACCCCAAATTTAATTGCCCTTGTGGATGTGGAATTGGTCAGGAAAAACAATTATCTTAAAAATATTTACATTTTAAAGGACACAAAAACTTATTACTACTTACTGATTTACTAGGTGCAAGATGCGGCACTCAAAGAAATAAACCCCAGGAACTGACACATCTACATAAATACTCCGCAATCCACCCAAAGGTGCGTGGCGGAGTGTACTCGGTACAACTACTAGTTAGCATCCAGCAAGACAGTCCATTATTAATGTACGAGACGGCGGGGATCTCTTATAAAAACCAAGCTTCCAGACATCCCAGATATGCTCAATAATGTGTTTAGTAGCGAGCGCGCGTGTTTGAAACCCAGAAGAGTGCTCCTTCACTCACTCTGCAGCTGTTCGGGATGCGAGGGTTGACGCATTGTCCTGCTGAAATATGCAATGGACATGAATGGACGCTGGTGATCGGCTAGGATGCTTTCGTACGTTTCACGTGTCACAGTGGTATCTAGACGTGTCAGGGGTCGCATATCACTCCAACTGCACACGCGCCAGACAATTACAGAGCCTCTGTTAGCTTGATCATTTTCATGCTGACATGCAGGGTCCAGGTTATGTCTATAACCATACACGTCCATCCTCTCGATACAGTTGACTGTCATCATCTTTTAGACATTATACTACTATGGCCACAATAAGAAGGCTTCCACAAAAGTTGATAGATAGATCTGTACCAATACATACAATATAGATTAAACAATTGGTTCGCCGGCCGCGGTGGCCGAGGGGACTGAATCCCCCCTCGAGCATGGATATTTGTGCCGTCCTTAGTATTAGTTAGTTCATAAGCAGTTTGTAAGTTTAGGGACTGATGACCCCGTAGTTAAGTCTCATAAGCATTACAAAAAAAAAAAAAAAAAATAAAAAATAAAAAAATAAAAAAAAAAAAATAAAAAAAAAAAAAATTGGTTAGTGGTGACTGTGTTTTAGTGGTGAAATTACAAAGTAAATGTATACTGGTCATGTTGTGGCCGCGTCCTCTTTTGTTGTTCCTCGTTCCATCCTCATCGCCATTTGTTGTGGGCTCGTCAGCTTGTGTTGTTTCTTTTCCCGGTCTGGTTGTCAATAAAGGTAATCGTGCAGGAATCGACGGTAAGCTACAACAACTATTCATATACAAGTTTTATTGACTGAAAATTATAATATTCAACTTAAGAACATACGTCTGTTTCTTCTCTCTTCTTGCTTCTCGCGGTGTCGTCCGTGTTATGCTAGCTGCGCTGTGACCTAGTTACTGCTAAGTTCGTAGCCGCGTTCAGACTTAGTACTGTCCTAGTTCTGACTTTGTAGCTGCCTAGTAACTGCCTGAGTTCTGACCTAGTAACTGACGAACGTCCAGACGTATGTCTGCCTAGCTATAGCCACTTTGTAGAGGGCGCGCACCTTCGGTTACTCCTACTCCTCCAGGATGCGCGGCGCCTGCTTGCGATTGGCTTTCGGTCGATCGCTGCCTTCTACACGATAGTTCTCTTACGTCTGGCGTGTGCCGATGACTGTACGCCACAACAAATGAAAGTAAACTGTGCACAAGTTTTTATTTATGATCTGCCTGAGAACAAAAGTGCTCGTGTAACAGCCTAAAGGCGAATAATTGATATGTTGGAAATGGTTACTGGTGTTATTGTTCCCACTTACATCGCATGAAAGAGTTAGGATAGGTGATAACTATGAATGTTGGGAAAAGGCGGGAGAAATCATGTATGAGACACTGAGATATGAGATATATCAAGACTCAATTACATTAGTTACTCCATAAAAAGAACGATAGATAATCCTATCACTTTCACAAGAAAGCAATAGATTTTCGAAAAAGATATGTCGATCATTTACTATCAGAAATAATAATTTAAGAAAATTCCATGTTTCACAAAAAAAGCCATCGATACCAGGTGCCTGTAATATATTTTAAAAAAGATATGTCCCGTCATTTACAATCACAAACAATAATGAAAGTGAATCATATCAGCTTGATCATGTCTGAGAAGTTCTACACAGTTACCTAGTATCATCAAAATAATTAAATAATCATTTTTGTTCAGCTTCTCGGAGCCCACAGCTCACAACAACTTCTCGCGATAACGTACAGGCTTATTCTCAAAGTAAAACACGCACTGTCACGTCTTCTCGCTATCACGTACCGGCCTATAATAATCTAAGTAAAAGCGTCTTGCTACGTCTTCCAGCTCTCACATACCGATGTTTTTGCTCCCCGCTTGTGAGCCCACCGCTCAGTATCGCGATACTCACAGAACAACTCGCATTCCACACCTACCTAAACAACAAGTGCATATTTTTCATAAAATTGACAAAGATGTGTCTTAGTGCGCCGACCACAACACTACGTCCAGACTCAGTTAAATCGAGATATCCCGCCACTGTAGCAGCGGGAACCGATCTAAGGCCCGCGCCAGACATCTGTTGTGTCTGTATTTGCGTTCTCTTGCTGATACCAAACCAGAAGTTCAAAAAATGTCCGTCAGATGGGGCTGTAACTGATCAGAAAAGCTGTAATTAGCATAGCAAATTAAGACAAAGCAAAGATAATGTTCTTTACAGGAAATTGTCAATATTTTCACAATCATTCCTCAACAATAGCTGTAGTCGAGGAACAATGTTTTGAACAGCACTATAAAGCTTGTCCGGAATTATCGTGACACATTGGCGTCGGATGTTGTCTTTCAGCATCCCTAGAGACGTCGGTCGATCACGATGCGACTTCAGATTACCCCAAAGCCAATAATCGCAAGGACTGAGGTCTGGGGACCTGGGAGGTCAAGCATGACGAAAGTGGCGGCTGAGCTCACGATCATCGACAAACGCCGCGCGTAAGACATGTTTCACGCGTCTAACAATATCGGATGGAGCGCCATCCTGCACAAAAATCGTACGTTCCAGCAGTTGTTTATCAGCCAGGCTGGGGATGATGCGATTCTGTAACACATCGGCTTACCTTTCATGCGTCATGGTACCAGTGACAAAACCAGAGCAGTGACCGAGCGGTCGGCGGCGCGCCAGTCACGGTCTGCAC
Organism: Locusta migratoria; assembly: GCA_026315105.1. Taxonomy (NCBI): domain Eukaryota; kingdom Metazoa; phylum Arthropoda; class Insecta; order Orthoptera; family Acrididae; genus Locusta; species Locusta migratoria. The sequence goes on along the minus strand of CM048750.1, from coordinate 8,030,316 downwards.
GGCCACTACGGTCGGGGGTTCGAATCCCCCCTCGGGCATGGATATTTGTGCCGTCTTTAGTATTAGCTTGTTTATAAGTGGTTCGTAAGTTTAGGGACTGATGACCCGGTAGTTAAGTCCCATATGCTCTAAAAACATTTGATTTGAACAAAACCAGAATCACACAGTTCCTCGAAGAAAAATAGGCCCGATGTTTGGTTCTAATAAAACCCCATGTCATTCCAACCATGTGTGTCAATTTTTACCTCTCTATTTACATTATTCCGTAAGTTATTGAGTGTGGTGTCGCACAAGTCTACAGTGCGCACCACGTACTTTCGCCGCGCGCCGCCATGCACGCACGGCGCGGCGTTCTTACGACGTCAGCCACGAGCGCCCTCTGCTGCTACCCCGCTCGTGGCCACCACTGGACTGCATCGTTCACTTCGGAATCAGATAGGCACCAGTTAAGACTTGGCTATCGGATAGGCACTAGGAATCATCAGTAGGCAGGTTTCTCTCTATATAAAATATGCTACGGTCGGGGGTTCGAATCCCCCCTCGGGCATGGCTATTTGTGCCGTCCTTAGTATAAGGTAGTACCGTAGTTAGTAGTTTGTAAGTTTAGGGACTGATGACCCCGTAGTTAAGTCCTATAAGCTTAACAAACATTTGAACATTTTTTTATAAAATATGTATCAGCATTCTGCAGTCAAGAACTATGTAAGAGTTAAGTATTACTAAGTCTCTATGAAATATATATCTCGTTCTGATTTACTCTAGTGTTTCTAGTTTCTGCTGTCCCACTGGCTGGTCATCTCCGTACCTGCAGACGCGTGCATCCTCTGTGTCGGTCTCTTTCTACTCGGCCACCGACACCTACAACCGGCGGAAACGAGACACAAAAGTGGCGACGAGGATGGGATACAAAATTGAGTTTTCAAATTTATACTGACTTTTAGTTCAGCCGGTACATTAACTTGGTTATCGTAACTAGGGAAATTATCTTGTTTGTGCACCTCTGCTAGCTCTCATCTGCACGTGCGGTAGGTATATAGCTTTGTTTTTCTTTTCGTTTTTTTATCTTCTCATTGCAGAAATTTTCCCTCCGTGAGGCATCGCCACTCCGCGGTTGTAATTTGGCGTTCTATCCGTTTATGTATGTCCCTTCGTGTCAGAGCTGCAGTTCTTGTTGACCGTTGGGCACCTTATTCCTCTGCTTCCAATTTGAGTCAGCTCATCTGTTAACCTGTGTGGGTGTATTAATTTAACGAGTAGCCATCCCCCCACTATAGTGTGATGTTGATAAGTAAGCTGAGCTCTTTTCATTTAAAGTGCAGGGCTCATTTGTAAATTTTATTGAGTTGGTTTATTGGCCATTTGCCTACTGATATCACTAAGCACAGTCTCCTGCTGACAGCAGACCTTACTTAATTTTTTTGGAGCTCGTCTTTAGTGTTTTTCGGTAATATTTTTTAAAGGGCTGTGTTAATTTAACTTTTGAAGCCCCACTTTAGTGTGATTTTGATAATTAAGCTGAGCTTTTTCATTTAAATGTCAGGGGTCATTTGTAATTAAGATTATCTTTACATGGCTTGCCTTTCATTTAAAATTTTCCACTCTTGTTTAAATTTCTAGGCTCATTGTGTCTTTGATTTAAAAAAAAATTGTTTTCCTAAATTTGGAACCTTATTACTTATCAGAAATTGCTTGTCTGAACTTGACCTCCTGCCTTGCATGATTTATCTGAACTGTCTTGTTGGGCCTTCAGACTTCCATTGATTGAACAAATGGTACCTGAACTCAGTATGCCTGATAAACTTCATCCACCGCCCCGTCACTCATTTTTGCGATATTAAATGAACATCATTGCATTATACACAGAATGGGGCACATTTCCGATGCACTGGAGGACGTTTTCAATGCGAAAATGCACCCCGCTGAAATCTCGAGAACATGTCCCGTTGCCATGTTCATTTTAACCTAACATTAGTCGATGAAAGGAATGACTTTTTGAACCAACTACCGCATCGTCTTTTGTTGGTGGATGTACTTGTTCTGTATATCATATCAGACAAAATCTCATCTCAAAGCATATACCTTTATCCCCTAAGGTTGATTAAGATCGTAAAAATTTACTTACTTGGCACAAAATATATATATCGAACTAAGTTGTAATCGAAAACGTGCCCCTCGCGAATACCTACCTCGCTCTCCGCTGCTGGATTCCTTTCTCGCACCATCCTACATGCCTCAACTGTTGTAGCTTCCTGTCCTTTTAGTACTTTCTGATTTGCCGACTGCGATATTGTAACATGATAATGCACGAGCACTGTTGACAAACGCCTTTATCGGCCATCTCACTGTATTGCCCTCCATGTTCTCCCAGTTTGTCGCATATCTGTTCGATGATTCTGGAACAAAGGGCCTGGTATACGGCATACGGCAGGATGATGTATATTTGTTATTCATCGTCACCACGGAGACGCCTTGTGTAAACGGGGCAGCAGTAGTCACATGACAACGGTCGTGGAGACGACGGCCGCGGATTCATGGAGTAATAATGTACGGTTGTAATAATGTACAAATAGGTTAGAGCACCGCACAACATTACGTAATGCTGTTTCTCCCTTTGGATACTTTTAGCTGTTAAAACGTAGCATGTTTTCAGGTTAGGTAGTACCTTCGTGATTGCATAGCACCTGGACCCTCATAATCCCAGATACCACGGGTAGACCTGTGCGGTATCGCTTTCGATAATGACTGAGACTGGAGTTCACTTTCCTACAATGGAAGTTTCTATGGTCATCCGTGTTTCATTTTCGGTCGAGGTATAGCAAGTCAGAAAACATCAGGTTGTAACGTTTGTGTTTGTTGTGTGGGATGGCTGTTCAACTCAGAGAAGAAAGAACCACCGTACTGATATCTGTAGATATTAAGGTATACCATATAAAAGTATTTACACCCATACATGTAATTGATCATATTAAAAAGTGAAACGCCATAATCGCAAAAATATTTATTTAATGGCGACCAGTTTCAGTGGGCTTTGTCGACACCATCTGGCCATAACAAATTTTAGTAGTTGGTCATCTTATTTCAAAATGGAGATCAAATAACACGTCTAACACATCTGGCCATAACAAATTTTAGTAGTTGGTCATCTTATTTCAAAATGGAGATCAAATAACACGTCTAACACATCTGGCCATAACAAATTTTAGTAGTTGGTCATCTTATTTCAAAATGGAGATCAAATAACACGTCTTACAAGCTGCAAAGTTTTAACGTATGTATTTTTATATATCTGTGGCGTCTGTTCAGAAAGAACAGACGTCACTTCTGATCCTGAAGCTGTTATTGTTTGTAATTCACAGAATATGTGACATAAACTGCGAATCGACAAAGCTGAAAATTTGTAAGTAGTCGGGACTCGAACCCGGGTCTCCTGCTTTCTAGGCAGCTGCGCTAACGACTGCAGCACTGGGGACACAGTGATAACTACACCTGCAAGGACTACCTAAGCACGCCTCCCGTCAGACACAAATTCCGAGCTTTACCCTGCCCACAGACATATCGGCATATTATATGTATTCCGAAAGAAAAGACGTCACTTATGATCCTGCAATTGTTATTCTTTAATATTCACAGAATATGAGATATCAGTTGCGAATGGGCAAAGCAGGAGACCCGGGTTCGAATCCCGGCTGGGTACACATTTTCAGCTTTGCCCAATCGCAGTTGATGTCATATATTATGTGAATATAAATAATAACAACTGCAGGATCAGAAGTGACGTCTGTTCTTTCGGAACAGACGCCACATGTACATATATAATATGCTGGTGACGGGCAATTATCCTATCGTTAGTGGGGAGGGGTGGGCACGTTTGAGGTCTTTACTCTTACGGGAATTCGTTTCATAACTAAGAGTTTGAGTACTGTGGGCAGGGTAGAGCTGGGAGTTTGTGCCTGACAGGAGGCGTGCTTAGGTAGTTCTTGCAGGGGCGGTGATCACTGTGTCCCCAGTGATGCCGGGCGCCGTGGCTAAGCGCGCCCGGCCAGGGGGCTGAACGCCCTCAGTAATAAAAAAGCTGAGCCAACCATTCAACGAACAACCACGAACAAACTGAACGAACGACCGCGAACCATAGATCTACCAGATGGAAAAAGAAGTGGTGTAGTGGTCAGAGCAACTGCCTAGAAAGCGCAGGAGACCCGGGTTCTAGTCCCCGCTGGGTACACATTTTCAGCTTTGCCCATTAGCAGTTGTGTCACATATTCTTTGATTACGAAATTTTATATTTAGACTAAGTGCTACATTTCATTTATTGTTTTATCTCCATTTTTTAAATAAGATGACCAACTTGTAAAATTTTATATGACCAGATGATGGTGGCAGAGCCCTCCCAAACCGGTCGGCGTTAAATAAATGTTTTGTAACCTAGGCTTTTCAGTTTTGAAGATTACTAATCTATCATATCGGCTCCACAACCTGCGATGTTAGATAATTTCAAGATATAGTGCAATCTCATCATAAATTTCCAAATATTCCGAATATACTAAAACAAATTTGTTTTAATCGCAACTATATTACTCACTTCATATTGTACTGTATATATATATAGGTTTTTCAAGGGAAAAAATTCAATAAAGAAATTACTTTATAAACATCTTCTGTTACTTAAACGACAAACAGCGGAGTTTGGTAGTTTACAAAGGCGTCGAACATAAAAAGATTGCATATTTCTGATTCATCACTTTGATAATAACAGCAAGAGCTTCTGATAGAAGCCTTATTACAAGACGGGTATGTTTGGGCTGACGAAAAAGTTACCAGAGTATTTAGCGTTTAATGTGTCAGAACTCCAGTGCTCTTTCATCTCAAGCTTTTAATTACCTAGTCTGCTAATAAGATTTACGTAAAGTGGAAAAAAGAGTTAGCAAGATAGTCTTGAAAGTTTAGTCGAAGTGAATTTCAGAGAACCCTTCTTAGCAATCTATTACTTATTATCCCAGAATTAACTTCAGATAACGACATATATTTCAGCTTATGCTTTACTTTTTTTATGTATAATGTCCTCCATTAGTGTTATGACTCGTTGTGATCAGATGAATAGTGGAAAATGTAGCAGTAATGAGAGGATTACGCAAATGCAAATTCTTATCCTGTAGAACGTAAGTAATATAGTGAAAGTACCTCCAGTACTGGAGGCAGTGGAAACAAATGGCTAGGACAAATACTAGAATGTGGGGTAAAGCTACCACGGCAGGATAAGTGGTCCCTGCATATTCTGTAGAGAAATGGTTTAAGTTGTTTACTAAACCTCATTATGGCTGTCAGTGAGTTTTAGAGCGGCAGTTTGTTCTGTTATTCAGTAAAATCTTCTGAGGCCTATGATGTAAGTTAAGTCATTTACATTATACATCTTACCTCACTTAAGTTCACAGTAATACTGTATTATAACAGCAGTTTTAATCATTCTCTTTTGCCTTACGCTTATAATTCATGGCGATATGGTGTCCCATCGAGAAAAGTACTCATATTACACGTCGCGAAAAGTGGCCAAGTGCTTACGTACCAAAGAGATAGTTACATACATCAATCACACATAACATTATTAATATATTTTAAAATCTTTTTTTGTAAAAATCTGCCATGCATCATTTTACCAGTTAATGACGATTTTGAATTAATATACCAGTCTAGATAACTAATTACTATGTAGTGTAATTCATCCTTAATTTGCGATGTCCAACGTGTCAACGAGATCATTTGAAGGACATCCTGTCTCTACTGAAATTTTCATAATTCGGCAGATACTTATCAGTTTGCACAGATGCGCACAAACCAAAACTCATTTGCGGACGTGGCCGTTTAAAGTGATACAAGGAGTGGACGTGTTCGTGTCTATAATCTCGATTATCCGTGATATGACGCATTAAAATCTCCAAGTATTAAAATAAGAATAATAATAAACTGAAAATCCGCCAAAAAATTATACGATTTGACAATGATAAACTTCGACAAAGGCTAACGGAGCACCAAGGAAAGACACGACCAAGCAATTGCTAAATATTTTTATCCTATCAGCAATTGTGGTGAATTTCTCATATGTGGTACAAGCTGCCACTCACTTATACTGATTGAACTTGTTTGCATGTGTTACCTTATCTGAATCTGAATACCTACATTCTGGTCGTAGTCGAACCGTAGTATCGATTGTATAATAAGATCTAATATTGGATGGCCCAAAATTTTACTAAAATACTAGGCGCGTCCAGAAAGAAAGTTTCGTTTGGTTATATAACGAACGGGTACAGACACAGAAAAAATATTGATTGTACAAAAATCTACAACTGTTAAACTACTTTTCTACATAGCTTCTGAAATTTAGTAGGCAATTGTCATAGCATGGCACAAGGTTTTGTGTGACTTTTTCATAGAACGTTGCCGCCTGTGTATTCAACCATGTGGTAACATCTTATTTCAGCTCGTCATCATCGTTGAAGTGTTGTCCACCAAGGACAGATTTTAGGTGTAAGAAGAGGATTACTGTCAAAAGATTTTTTTTTTTTTTCACGATAATGCCTGACCTCGCTCACCGAATGTGACCAAACAATTCTTACGGAAATTTCAATGGGACCTGTTTGATCATCCTCCATACAGCTCGGACCTCTCTCCTAGCGGCTTTCATCCCTTCTTACGCCTAAAATCTGTCCTTGGTGGTCAACACTACAACGATGATAAAGAGCTGTTACCACATGGTTGAATTCTTCTGTGTAGGATGCATGCAAAAACTTGTGGCACGCTATGATACGTGCCTACAAAATTTCGGCAGTTATGTGGAAAAGTAGTATAAGAGTTGTAGAAGTTTGTGCAATAAAAATTTTTTCTGTATCTGTGTACAATTTCATTTTATTACCAAACGGAACTTACTTTCTGGACGCGCCTCGTAATTCGTCAAATTATTTAATTGTGTGCGCAATGGAAAAGACTCCCTAGTACGGTACCGCAATTTTACGATCAGAATGCAAGTGGAGGGGAGAACTTTTGCTAATGCCTATTATTTTGCTTTTGTTTCATTACTTTTAAATGATTGAGAGTTTTCTTATTTTAACTAACAAGAATAATTTCACTGAATAACGTATTCCCATTTACTGATGTCGATTGGTTTTAACCATTAACAGTTCGGACAAAAGTACTGCATTATCCATTTACAATCAGTCTCCTAACAGAAATCATGACACTAAGTCGGTACTGCCACTCTACGATATATAGAGGGTGGGAAATGGCAGTTAATTTACTTATTCATTTTCAGATCGCACATCTTGCAAGGCATTCAAAATGCTTGTGAAGCTTATGGGACTTATCTGCGGGGTCATCAGTCCCTAAACTTACAAACTACTTATGAAATAACTTACACTAAAGACAGCAAAAACATCTATGCCGGAGGGAGGATTCGAACCTCAGACGCGGGACGCCGTGCGATCCGCAACGTGGCGCTCCAGACCGCCGGGCTACTCCCGCGCGGCTGCAAATGCATCTTTTATTATTTCACTACACTATTAGATAAGAGACCAAACAAACCACCAACATGGTAGGAGTTGAAAAAATGTAATCTTTGTACTATTACAAACACCCAAATATATATAGATTGATTTTAAAAAATACATGAAATAGTACAGTTTTAAAGAAAATAAAATAAAGTTACCTTGCTTCCTTCCGCACGAGTCTCGCAAAAGCAGCATTGCACCAACCACCAGGCACAGAAGTTTGTCTTTCATATCAAACGCATTTTAAAGTTACATTAAAATAATCTCTTTCGCGCGTTCTTCTTGAAGTAACCTTCCTGTATATCATACGGAGGGGTTGTTCTTTGGCGCCAAATTACAAGTTCCCAACGGACAATTAAAACTAGCGATAACTTCAATTAAATTCTTACCGATCGCTATTCTATAAAACGTAACTATGCCAAAAGCAACCGATAACCATTAATAGCTTTGATTTACACTCAGAAAACGAACCAGCATGATCATAATGACCCCATAATATGGCCAGTTGATTCAAATGTGATCACAAAGAAACCGTCCTAAATATGCGAAAGTATTAATTAATTACCATGTGAGTGAATTTTCCCCTACGTTTTAGTTTGGTCAGTTCTGTTTAATACAGCTCAAATTTCAATAGAAACCCAAGTTTAATGCTTATACTGTCGCATACACTTGTGAGGCTGAGGGCCTGCATTTCACCAAAGTTTTAAACCCTTAACCACTAATTAATAACCAAAATAACTAAAATTTGCGTCACCAAGTAACATTTCCGTATTAATTATGGTTCTAACTGACACGTTCACACGATTGATTCCTAAGATTTTGCGGCTGCAGCATCTTACCAACATGTAGTCTGCTGTTGAGACGACTAAACGTACCGGGTCCTGGCGTCGAAGTGAACCTTTTTTCCAACCGTCTGCGGCTTTCACGAAGAAGACCGCGCGGAAGCCCCTCTAGCTTCTCTATTGGCTGACTGCACCCCCGCGAGCTATCGATACCCTCGCACCATCTGTTAGCGGCTTTGCTTTGCCTCACCACCCTCGCTATCTTTGCAAACTCCACCTACTGACTTTGATCTCTGGTTAGTCGTCTGCTATCTACATTTCCGTACATACTTGTTGATTCCATATCTGCCAGGAAAGGAGGGAAGAGAGGTACGAAGTGTGACAACACGAAAGAAAATGAAATAAAACATATTTACCTACGCACTTCTCATGCCATTTACCACTGAGTGATTAGAGAATACTTTCAAAATAACTTTTGTTGTGCATGTTTATCATTAATAAAATGGAACGTACTTTCAGTACCGTTTCAACGGCATCTCCCTTCACTGCCACTGTCGACGTGTCTCTTCCACTTCCTCCTTCACTCCTGCCGCGCGAGAGTAGCCGAGCGGTCTGGAGCGCCACGTTGCGGATCGCTAGGCCTCCCACGTCGGAGGTTAGAATCCCCCCTCGGACATGGATGTTTGTGTTGTTTTTAGTATAAGGTAGTTCACGAGTAGTTTGTAAGTTTAGAGACTGATGACCCCGCAGTTAACTCCATTAAGCTTTACAAACATTTGAACATTCCTTCACTCCTGCCTGTATCTCCCACTGTAACTGTCTTCATTCCTTTCCCTCAATCTTCCTCACCACCGTCTTCTCCCTCATCTCAGCCATTATCTATGTCCCATTCAGGGAGCCGGCCGCGGTGGCCGAGGGGACTGAGGCGCTCCAGTCACGGTCTGCACGGCCACGACGGTCGGGGGTTCGAATCCCCCCTCGGGCATCGATATTTGTGCCGTCCTTAGCTGTAAGTAGTTCATAAGTAGTTTGTAAGTTTAGGGACTGATGACCCCGTAGTTAAGTCCCATAAGCTTAACAAACATTTGAAAATTTTTTTGAATTAGTTTTTTTGCAGATGATACCAGTATTGCAATAAATAGCATGTCGTGCATAGTTCTAGAAAGGTCTGTTAATGATATTTTCATGGAAGTTCATAAATGGTTTAAAGCCAACTCAAGGACATAAAATGCTGAAAATACTCGCTACACGCAATTCAGAACATGTAAGACATTTCCATCCAGCACGTGCATAAAACATGAAGAAGAGGAGATAGAAGAGGTTGACGGTATTAAATTCCTGGGATTACGACTTTATAATAAATTCTTTTGGTAGAAGCACACCAAAGAGCTGCAGAAACGACACAGCTTGTCAGTATTTGCAATTCGAATGTTATCAGACGTCGGCGACGTAATAACACAAAAGCGTGCATACATTCCATATTGTTATATGGAATAATATTTTGGGGTAACTCTTCAAGTCAAGCAAAAGTTTTCAGAGCGTGTAATACGTAATATTTGTGGAGTACATTCACGAACATCCTGTCGAAACCTCTTCAAAGATCTGGGTATACTAAGTATAAAAAGTATTTGGTGGTTCTGGATTGCTAACTGTCCTGTACTTTTAGTTATTTCATTTTTCCATGGTAGGACGGCGATCTCTTATCTTTGAAATATTACAATGCCAAGATCGCAAATATTGATTTATTTTTCCTGACGACCGGTTCAGATCCACTTAGGATTTATCAGCTGGTCACCAGTGTTCTATGTTTTCGTTTCGTGAAGGCACACGACTTAAAACACTTTGACAAATGGTACGTCATACATAAAATGGTTAAAATACTTAAAACGCCTCTGTGAGCATGACACAATGTAGAAGGTGTTTTAACTATTTCAACCGTTTTATGTATTACGTACCATTTGTCAAAAAGTTAAAAATGTTTGTTGAGCTTATGGGACTCAACTAGGGGGTCATCAGTCCCTAAACTTACAAACCACTTATTTACTACCTTATAATAAGGACGGCACAAATATCCATTCCCGAGGGGGGATTCGAACCCCCGACCGTAGTAGCCGTGCAGACCGTGACTGGAGCGCCTCAGTCCCCTCGGCCACCGCGGCCGGCTCAAAAAGTTAAATGTTTTATAATTGACATACCATTTTAATGTCGTGCGCCTTCACGAAAAGAAAATATAGGGCACTAGTGACCAGATGATGATACCCTAAGTGGATCTAAACCGGTCGCCAGAAAAATAAATAAATTAATTGCGATCTTGGCATTTTAATATTTCAAAGTAAGCAGATCTTTCTAGAACTATGCAAAATCCGCCGCGCTGGACTCAAATATTTACGGACGTTTGTGGACTTTGATTTTGAACAGTAGTTGCAACTCAGAAATTTTTCATCGCATTCTGGCTTGGTTTTATTTATTTTATTTTATTTTATTATTATAATTTTTTATGGAACAACGAACATTAGTAGCAATTATCTTAGGAACATTACCCAAATGAATTAATATTCATATAGCTATTTTGTTAGCAATATTGGAGGCTCTAGCAATCATATCAGACGAAGTCTAACGAATTTAGTGGTTCTCACCAGACATAATCATGGAAAGGAGCAATAAACAATTTTAGTAAACACGCATCCCTCGTATTATAGTCAGTTATTTAGTTGATGCCACCCTAGTTAAAAGTTTCCTGACATTGAATTTGAAAGTTTAATGTTATCCCCTACGACAAGGTTAGTCAGTTTAAGGGTCCTTACCGTCTCATGGAGAGTTTCTCTTGTAAGTAGGCCAATCTGTCACTGATTGTGTACTTGTTTTAACCATCCGTTGACGGCACTTCACTCTTTCTTCATAGCTAGTGCTTTCCCTCTCAACTATCATGCTTGCGGTTGAAAATTATAGCTTCAAAAGCAGTAAATTTTGTAACGATTCGTATATTTTAAACACTTGCTACGCCAGTAAGATATGAGTTCTAGAGACGCGAGTATAGTTGTTTCCGTGAACCTAGTGATAGTGCATGTTGTAGAACAAGACATTTTTCAGTGTTATGGATTGTTTAAGTCAATTTTATATATATATGGAAATTCAGAGCCGGCCGCGGTGGCCGAGGGGACTGAAGCGCTTCAGTCACGATGCAATGATCTTACCTGCAGTTGGAACGGTCTTCGCCCTCTTTCGAGTCAGTTCTCCAGATTGTGTCCATTGTTTTGATTCTTCGTTTGTCTCAGGAGTGAAGTAGTGGACCCCTGTTTCATCCAAGGTTGTGAAACAGCCCCAAAAAAGAAGAAGAAAAACAGCTCTGCAGGCCTGTTGCTGCGAAGCTTCGCTAATCACTCAATTGAAATATCTTCATGGCACTGCTTTTGTTCGAGTGTGAGCAAACGTGGCACAAACGCTGCACACAGTTTTCTCACGTTCAAATTTTCAGATAATATGTGACGTACTGCAGTTTCTGAAATACTGACTATGTCTGCTAACTCGCCCACTTTCAGTCGACTATCATGCAATATCGCTTTGTCGATTTTCTTCACCATTTTTGCAGTCGTCACCTCAGTTGGTCGACCACTGCGATAATCGTCTTGGCAGCTCTTACGACCTTGCTAAACTCAGATACCAAATATTTTGCTGTTATAGACGAAGGAGCCGACTCTGCCAAAATAAAAGGCAGCTGTTTTAATATTGGTTGCGCTGAGGCCTTTTTTTTAAAAAAAGAAAAAGAAATGTATCAAATAACGATGAGCAGTATTATCCATTATCACAAGTTCATTTACAATGCTCGCTATTGACGGCTGTCAAATAAATATTATATGGCCTTTCTAATCCAGAGATATTTTTCAACGACGACTACCATCTCTCGGTCAGGCTGGGTACTTATGCACCCACGTAATTTTCATACAACTGAATGTATGTCGTCGTTGCAGTTCAGGTCTTACCGAACGAGTACTCAAAAATTACTTCTACAGTTGTCAAATCTGCATCTATAATTTAAAAACAAAAGCGATTCGTGACTCATAATTCAATTTCCACCATAATAAGCCAATGATCGTGCTAATAAACTGACACTTCGGGTCGTACGTTAGCGGGACAATCTCATATCATCGAAAATTCTTGTGTGGCAATAAAAGACAGCATTAGTATAGTTGCAATTTATTATATTTCGCCTCTGATAATCATTTACACAGAAGCATCGCAGACATACTGATGTTTGACCAGTGCACACCCACCCGTTGTGCCGGACTTGGTCAACACATAAGTGGAGAAGCAACTGAAAGAGAAGGGAATAATTGAGTGTCCAGGCCCAGATGGAATCCGAAACCGGTTTTCCTGCCTTTTTCATGCCTTTATCTCAAATCTCTCGCCTAGTGCCAAGTCCCAAGCCATCGGAATGAAGCGCAGGATAAATTACAGAGCAGTATCCTTCAGAGCGGTGTACTGAAGTATCCGTGTACAAATTCTATATTCCAATTTAATATATTTTGTATGGAGCGGAACTCTTCCCTCCAAACATGAGGATGGGGCATCTTCACACGGTATTCCTTGATTGGTACATAAAGCATTCAAGGCAGCTTTCATGTTTGTACATTTACGAAAATGGCGTATTTTATTATCCTAGATTTCCGAAAAATAGTTGGATATAGTGCTCTACATCTGACTGTTAACGAAGGTCCAAGAATTTGAAATACATTCAAAGACACCTGAAGAGTCTCGAAGAATTATTAAGTAATAGTTCACTATAGATGTACCGGGTGATCAAAAACTCAGTATAAATTTGAAATGAATAATGTAGATAGAGAGGTAAAAATTGACACACGTACTTGGAATAGCATGGGGTTTTATTAGAACAAAAAAGAAAACAAAAGTTCAAAAAATGTCTGACAGATGGCGCTTCATCTGATCAGAAAAGCAATAATTAGCATAAAAAATTAAGACAAAGCAAAGAAATGCTCAATATGTTCACCATCATTCCTCAACAATTGCTGTAGTCGACGAATAATGTTGTGAACAGCATTGTAAAGCATGTCCGTAGTTATGGTGAGGCACTATCAGTTCTAATCAGAAGATTCACTTGAATGACAGAACTATCAGTTCTGCACGGCTACTACGGTCGGGGGTTCGAATCCCCCCTCGGGCATGGATATTTGTGCCGTCCTTAGTTGTAGGTAGTTCATAAGTAGTTTGTAAGTTTAGGGACTGATGACCTCGTAGTTGAGTCCATTAAGCTTAACAAACATTTGAACATTTTTTTTTGGAAATTCAGACCGCTTTGACTGCAACTAGCGTTTATTTGAATAAAAAAGAAAGAAAGAAAAAAAAAAAAAAAAGATGCCACATAGCCAACTGTTTCTTTTTTTTAAATTTTGTAAAGTCGTCTTGTAAGACTCTTTCATTTATTACACTTTCTGATGCATCTACAAGACGTGAAACCAGTTCTGCTTTTTCATAGTTCATAAGTAGTTTGTAAGTTTAGGGACTGATGACCTCGTAGTTGAGTCCATTAAGCTTAACAAACATTTGAACATTTTTTTGGAAATTCAGACCGCTTTGACTGCAACTAGCGTTTATTTGAAAAAAAAAGAAGAAAAAGAAAGAAAGAAAAAAAAGAAGCCACATAGCCAACTGTTTTTTTTTTTTTTGTTTTTTTTTTTTAATTTTGTAAAGTCGTCTTGTAAGACTCTTTCATTTATTACACTTTCTGATGCATCTACAAGACGTGAAACCGGTTTTGCTTTTTCAAATAAAAGTGTATTGCAGTCAGGGCGGACTTAATTTCCACGATGACAACTTCCGGCTGCAGATGCCTGCATTTCAAGATAACACGGTTAACAGAAATATCGTTTGATTCAGCCGCGGTGGAGTAGCCGAGCGGTCTAAAGCACCTCGCTGCAGAGCGCGCGGTTGCTCGCCGTGGAGGTTCGAGTCCTCCCTGGGGCATGGGTGTGTGTGTTTGTCCGTAGGTTAGTTTACCGAGGCTTAAGTAGTTTGTAAGCTACGGACTGATGACCACGCAGTTTGGTCCGATAGATTTACAGACATTTGAACATTTGTTTGGTTCACTATGTGAATGATGTTCCCGTTACAGACCTTTCAGAATATGGGCAGTGTATATACAAGACGCGAAAGAGAAAATTTTCAAGGAATTTTCAATCTATGACACCAACTTGTATATTTCGAATAAAACCGTATTGCTTTTGAGGCATATCTTTTATTAATAAACTGGAGAGCAATGTCTGAAACTACTGCTTTCTGCAGGCGACACACTTTGTTTTTACACTGTCATGTTCTGAATAGACCAGTAACAATGCAACTACGTTATCTCATCAAGGAAGGCGCAGCACGCTGAAATTGCCTTTTTGGCGTAATGGGCCCCTCCGCAAACATAATACCATTAAATGATACACGTTTATAATTACTTTACGAGGTGTTTTCCGAGTGATGATTACACTACTGCCGGTAATTCACTTTTGCATCATAATTTACACCACTAGCTCCTACATATGATGCATGATGTCGGGTACATTGTACCACTCGCGAAGGGTGAGAGCGAAGAAAATATTGTCGATGTAAGCCTGTACGGGCCCTACGTTAATCCTTTCTTCAAACACTTTAGCAATACTCACTTTTTTTTTTTTTTTTTTTTTTTTTTTTTTTTTTTTTTTTTTTTTTTTTACGCGGGTTCTTTTGTAGATGAGCTATTCTTCCATAAAATTTTCACAAAAGCGGATCGTGTGACTTTCCTGCCATCGACATTATTTTCTCGCCCACTTCACACAACTTCGCAGCATTAGACCTCGATATTTAATCGAAGTGACTGTCAAGCATTCAAACACTAATATGGTATTCGAAAATTACAGAATTTCTTCATTGGTGATCTACATAAATTTACAGTTTTCTACATTTAAAGCAAGATTTCATACATTGCACAAAATATAAATTGTGTTCTAAGTCATTCGAGGTCTTCCTAGTCATGTTAAGATGACACTCGTTGGTACCCATTAGATCATTAGCAAAGATCCGTAGAATACTGCTCACCTTATATCACATACAGGTTGATAAAAAGTCAGTATAAATTTGAAAACTGAATAGATTACGGAATAATGTAGATAGAGAGATAAAAATTGACCACACATGCTTGGAATGACATGGGGTTTATTAAAAAAAAAAAAAAAAAAAAAAAAAGAGGTTAGAAAGTATGACGGAGTAAAAACATTAATGAGAGTCGCAGCAGATGACAAGTTCTCACTACTAAAATCCTTCTAAGTCATAGATTTTACCCTCGATAAATCTGGTGTTGAATGTTTCGGTAACAGTGTATGTAATACAGTTGTTTAAACAAGACTGTCATTCAAGTGAATCTTCTGATTGGAACTGATAGTGCCTCACCATAACTACGGACATGCTTTACAATGCTGTTCACAACATTATTCGTCGACTACAGCAATTGTTGAGGAATGATGGTGAACATATTGAGCATTTCTTTGCTTTGTCTTAATTTTTTATGCTAATTATTGCTTTTCTGATCAGATGAAGCGCCATCTGTCAGACATTTTTTGAACTTTTGTTTTCTTTTTTGTTCTAATAAAACCCCATGCTATTCCAAGTACGTGTGTCAATTTTTACCTCTCTATCTACATTATTCATTTCAAATTTATACTGAGTTTTTGATCACCCGGTACATCTATAGTGAACTATTACTTAATAATTCTTCGAGACTCTTCAGGTGTCTTTGAATGTATTTCAAATTCTTGGACCTTCGTTAACAGTCAGATGTAGAGCACTATATCCAACTATTTTTCGGAAATCTAGGATAATAAAATACGCCATTTTCGTAAATGTACAAACATGAAAGCTGCCTTGAATGCTTTATGTACCAATCAAGGAATACCGTGTGAAGATGCCCCATCCTCATGTTTGGAGGGAAGAGTTCCGCTCCATACAAAATATATTAAATTGGAATATAGAATTTGTACACGGATACTTCAGTACACCGCTCTGAAGGATACTGCTCTGTAATTTATCCTGCGCTTCATTCCGATGGCTTGGGACTTGGCACTAGGCGAGAGATTTGAGATAAAGGCATGAAAAAGGCAGGAAAACCGGTTTCGGATTCCATCTGGGCCTGAACACTCAATTATTCCCTTCTCTTTCAGTTGCTTCTCCACTTATGTGTTGACCAAGTCCGGCACAACGGGTGGGTGTGCACTGGTCAAACATCAGTATGTCTGCGATGCTTCTGTGTAAATGATTATCAGAGGCGAAATATAATAAATTGCAACTATACTAATGCTGTCTTTTATTGCCACACAAGAATTTTCGATGATATGAGATTGTCCCGCTAACGTACGACCCGAAGTGTCAGTTTATTAGCACGATCATTGGCTTATTATGGTGGAAATTGAATTATGAGTCACGAATCGCTTTTGTTTTTAAATTATAGATGCAGATTTGACAACTGTAGAAGTAATTTTTGAGTACTCGTTCGGTAAGACCTGAACTGCAACGACGACATACATTCAGTTGTATGAAAATTACGTGGGTGCATAAGTACCCAGCCTGACCGAGAGATGGTAGTCGTCGTTGAAAAATATCTCTGGATTAGAAAGGCCATATAATATTTATTTGACAGCCGTCAATAGCGAGCATTGTAAATGAACTTGTGATAATGGATAATACTGCTCATCGTTATTTGATACATTTCTTTTTCTTTTTTAAAAAAAAAGGCCTCAGCGCAACCAATATTAAAACAGCTGCCTTTTATTTTGGCAGAGTCGGCTCCTTCGTCTATAACAGCAAAATATTTGGTATCTGAGTTTAGCAAGGTCGTAAGAGCTGCCAAGACGAGTATCGCAGTGGTCGACCAACTGAGGTGACGACTGCAAAAATGGTGAAGAAAATCGACAAAGCGATATTGCATGATAGTCGACTGAAAGTGGGCGAGTTAGCAGACATAGTCAGTATTTCAGAAACTGCAGTACGTCACATATTATCTGAAAATTTGAACGTGAGAAAACTGTGTGCAGCGTTTGTGCCACGTTTGCTCACACTCGAACAAAAGCAGTGCCATGAAGATATTTCAATTGAGTGATTAGCGAAGCTTCGCAGCAACAGGCCTGCAGAGCTGTTTTTCTTCTTCTTTTTTGGGGCTGTTTCACAACCTTGGATGAAACAGGGGTCCACTACTTCACTCCTGAGACAAACGAAGAATCAAAACAATGGATACAATCTGGAGAACTGACTCGAAAGAGGGCGAAGACCGTTCCAACTGCAGGTAAGATCATTGCATCGTTTTGGGATGCGTATGGGATACCTTGAGAAATGAAGAAAAATATCAACGGCGAGTATTTTGAGAATGTTTTGGAGAATAAATTAGGCACAAACGGCCGCATTTTGGCAAGAAGAAAGTGTTGCTTCTTCAGGACAATGCAGCAGCTCACTCGTCCATTATTGGAATGGGCAAATTATGAAGTTTGAACAGTTACCTCATGCACCATATTCGCCAGATTAAACCCCTTCGGATTTTTGCTGTTCACAAACTTGAGAAAATGGTTCGTTGGTCGAAGACTTTCAAAAAATAATGACGTGATTTCGGCAGTTAATGGCTAGTTTGAGGAGATAGACAGTTGGCATCATAAAAAGGATATTGAAGTTATTGAACATCGCTAGGAGATTACGTTGAAAAACAAATATGTTTTTCCAGAATTTTTGTATTTCCTTCGTTCGGTCTGGTACTTATGGGACCACCCTCATAGATGGTGATCTGAGACGGTCTTAAGGCGATGAATATCGTTCATCCCCAAAGGAATGGTTCTACATAACAGACACAGTAGACACTACAACTAACTGCCATTCATCCACAAAAGAAGTGGTCAGTGCACAACAGTAGAAAACCGCAAAAGACTGGAGGGGAGGAAGATTACTGTGTAACGTTCCGTCTACACTGTTGGTATTGGAGACTACAAGAGAATGTTAAAAGGGTATGTGACTCCTCATATCTGGAGGGTAAAAGGTCCAATACGAAAAATAATGAACTTCGGTTCGCTGAACTCAACAAATAAACTATATCGATAAAAGTTTGATCCACAAAGGAGCACAGACTTAATAAAACTCAATTGCGCGAAGCTCAGCTTTCACTTTCATCATGTCGTAATCCTGCGTAGAATGGATAAGAGCAACAGGCTGATGGCATATTGATAAGATTTCCTGAAAGCGTTTCACCCCTGCCACACAACACCCTTTTGACGAACGTTAGGACGTACGAAATAGCGACCCAGAGAGAGAGACTACAAAAGTAACAGAGTGCAGTACGTTGTACTCGACGGTGAATGTTTATGATAACGGCTATCGTCAAAAAGAATTATAGGACCGCTATTATTATCTGTCATCGTAAATCATCTGACAGAAAGATGAGTAGTAATCTGTTTGCTGATGATGCTGCGACATACGGATAGGTGTCGTCTTGACCGACTACAGGCGGATAAAGGTGACTTAAACGAAATTTCTAGTGTGTGGTAAATGATGGCTGGGTTCCGATGTGCAAAAATATAAGTTAGAGAGTTGGAAAAACAATCGTGTAACGCGCGAGTAAAGTATTTTTAGTGTGCGTCTTTGACAGCCACACGTCGATTAAATATCAAGGCGCAACAATGCAAAGTGATACGACATGGTGAGTGAATGAAGGACGGTATCGAGAATATGAATGGTCGATTTCAGCTAGCTAGGTGAATTGTAGGAAGGTGTGCTTCGACTGTTAAAGGGAAAAACAGCACGGACCATGTTAGAACTATGCTGAAATCTTTGGGATTGAAAATATCGAAGGAATTAAGAGACGGGTACGTTCGTTTCGATCAACGTGCTCCGGGAAGTCAAATGATTAACCCTGGATGAAAGACATTAATTTCGTGGAAAACTTTTGAGAAAATTTGAGAGTCGGCGTATGAACCTGATTTCAGAACGATTCGACTGCCGCCCACTTACATGTTGTGCAAGGAACAGGAATGTAGGATATACTGGCACTCGTACGGATCCAAATAAATAGTGGTTCTATCCTTAGCTGTATTTGCGCCTGCATCACGACGGGAAATAAAGATTGGCACAAGGTATCCGCGTACATTCATCATATCCTGAGTAGACATGCAGGGTGAATCACCTAACACTTGCACCGTAAATATTGCGGAAACGGGAAGTGCGATTACAGTGCGGTTTTCACAGTGTGTCCTTGGTAGTGAAGAACTCGTACTGTTAGCCAATAAACAGATTGTAAAAATACCAAGAAAGTGTATTTTTTACACAGACATACAATTTTTCAAATGGAACAATGGTTGTTTCTATCAAGCACTGGAACTTTTGACACCAGCTGTGTACAAAGAATTTTGAATGACATTTTTATCACGTATAGTCTGGAAGCTACAACCATTCAAAGTTTTGGGGGCGGAGGCTACGACAGCGTAGCTGACTGGCTGGTGGTCATGAGACAGTGGGCCGTGCCCCACGAGCTAGCCACTCGGCCAGTTAGCTACGCTATCGCAGCCTCCGCCTCCGAAACGTTGAACGGTTGTAGCTGCCAAACTAAACGTAATAAGAATGTCAATCAAAATTCTTTGTACACAGCTGGTGTCAAAAATTCCAGTGCATGATAGAAACAACTATTGTTCCATTTGAAAAATCTCATATCGATGTATGACTTACGGAGTTGTGGCAAAAAGTGCAATCGGATTTTAGTCCTTATGGGCTTCCCAGTTTGTGTATCATATTTCGACTGTAGTAGAAGCACTTTGAAGTTGATCGAAGGTTTTTTGGCTAAAACTGGAATCACAATATTCGGGTCGGTTTACAACTCGAAGCTTTACCGGTATATCATTAATCTCTGTTTCCTTAAATGCCCAATGATTACGGGAGTAATCAATAATGAGACCCAAGTTTTGAGCGGAGAAAAGTCATAGTAGCGTGCCCTTTTTTTTCTACGTTCCACGTCCCTATAAGTGTAGTGCATTACAGGGCATTATCCTGGTTGAGGTGTTTTATAATTCCTTACATCCCCCAGTCTTGGATCTGGAGCGAACGTACTCTACTTGAAACAACATGCTGATCCTTCGTAGAGATCAGAAACACACTTTTATTTATGACGACCGGTTTCGATAGACTGCTCTGATGGAGGCTGCTACACTGGTCCTACCTCAGAAGTGCTGAACGTCTCACTGGATCACCATGTACCTACATGGCAGGGTAGGTAGCATATGAGATAAGTTTAAATATGTAAAATAAGCTATAACTGAGCGACTCCCTGTAACATCGTACATAATTTAATTCCTTTTATATGTGAATACCATTTATTGTATGAGTATAATGAATGGTGATCAAATGAAATATCAAACACTTCTCAGGCTATCCAAATGTGGTAGCTTCATCAGGCCACAAGGTGTTACCATAGCGTACCAAAGTCGGTCGTCGAAAATAAAACTGCCGTAGTGAGAAATGTTCAGTATAATTCCCTTCGTTCGACCTCTGAACAGCTACACGGAGCCATTCAAATGTCTTTACGTCGTTCAACGATAACTCCGATAGACGGTGCAGCTTCACTGTTTCTACATAAACACATCCCTACCATAGGTAAGAAAAGCGATGGAAATATGTCCCAGAATTGAAATATTATTTGATCACTTACTGTTTGGCTTTGTATGTTGACATATTTCTACCGATCTGCACTGAAATTCATAGTAACAATAAAATTCACGTTAATTGATTCTCTCGTCACGCTCAGAGATCTTATAAATGTGATGCACTAAAATTCCGGTGCTCTAGAGAAGGCACAATGCACTTTATTCCTTTCAATGAAAAGTAGCTATTCTACAATTTCAACAGTGTACTACAGGACGTCGATGTTGTTTCCTACTTTTCATTTACAGATATGTTCTTAGGTGCTGTGGCGGAAGACCAAGTAACACAATACAATGTCATCAGATTACCTTCCACGTTGCAAATATGTGCGCTCCACGAGTGTATGATTTTCAAAATTTGTCGGCAGCATTAGTCAGTCGCCGTTTATTTTCAATCCTTCATTATCCAAAACTGGCTTTCGGCTAGTCACTAGACATTATAATTTTGTTTCATAAAAATATGTGAAGTATTATGCTGTATGCAATGGATATGACAATATACAAACTAGCAGAAATTTAGATACATGAAAATTTAAAATAAGCGACAACTAATTGTTGCCAACTACGATTGACGATAAAATTAGTCAATACGCCACATCCTCATTTTACAGTGATAGAACCATGCAGAAACAAACAATAACATTTTCTCCAAGCAAGAAAAAGTGCACAATTCGGAGTATGTTTTTCAGCATAGAGGAAAAATTCATTTGTCATATTCCTATAAAAATTTCTTACAGATTTGTTAGATGAAAATTCAGATATTTATCGCCGATAATTATCTGATTATAATTGCACAGTGTCTGATGATCAGCAATGTCTGTTCCTTTCGAAATAACATAGCACTGTTGTAAAAAAATAGATTTTTCAAGTATTGCAAAAAAAAATCTGTCATAATTACACAACAATCATTAATATATCGTGCTTAGGCCGTGCGAGAAGTTTTACTTTCATTATATGTTTGATAGTATATTATACAGAATTATATGATTAGATGAAATTCTATAATACTTTGCAAAATTATAGAACATGTGCGAATCAGGAAAAAAAATTAAAATAAAATGTCACTGGTCGTAGCATGCAACATGGAAACACAGTTAATCTTTAGTAATGAATTGCAAGATAGAAAGAAAAACCATGTATGAAATAAAGTGTAAGAGCAGTAAACGGAAAGGGTGGGAAGCGGTGTGTGTCCTCACCGAGATAGGTGCTGTTGGCCAGCACCCAGAATATCTTGAGCGGGTCCACCATGGTCGCTGCCGCCGTCGCCTGCCGCTGTCGCCTGCTGCTGCTGCTACCTGCTGCTTCTGCTGCTGCCGGCGCGACGTCGGAGACGCTACTGGCCGCCGCCCAGCCGACAACCCTTTCGTGTGAGCCGCGCAGCCGTCTGCGCATGCGCACTCGGCCACCCACGGCGCTGTACCGCCGGGTTGCCTACAAAGCCGTCCCTGGGCGCTCCGAGGCCTTCGTTGGAGCAGAGAACTGCCAAGGGTGTACCAAAGTTGTACAGCTACTACACCATCAAAATCAGGCGTCGGGGCGTTCTTTTTCATATAAGCCAGCAAAAAACCTTGCATTTGTTGCGGGGTTACATTTTTATGTCATTGAAAGTAGACATTCAAAACGTTCAAACGTTAGTAGTGCTTATGGGACTTAAGTACGGGGTCATCAGTCCCTTAACTTACAAACTACTTATGAATTAGCTACAACTAAGGACGGCACAAATATCCATGCCCGAGGGGGTATTCGAAGCCCCGACCGTAGTGGCCGTGCAGACCGTGACTGGCGCGCCACAATACCCTCGGCCACCGCGGCCGGCTGTAGACATTCAGTTAAAATCTTTGACACAACCACGAGCTCAAAATCTCTGTTTTTGACATATCAGATGTCGTTCCGGAATATAATGTAAGCTACTGCAGCCCATTTTGGAACTTATTTAGATATGCAGGTTTGAGAAAGGATAAAATGCTGGAATGAAACGGAACCTTTAAATTTTGTTCGTTGAGGATAGTCAGCAAACGACCCGCTCGGTTAGCCGTGTGGTCTAACGCAAGGCTTTCTGGGATGGGGAGGCGTACCGGCCCCGGTTCGAAAGGGGTCAGAGTGCCGGCCAGCCTGGATGTGGTTTTTAGGCGGTTTTCCACATTCCCCTATGTGATTACCGGGTTGGTCCCCAACTCCCGCCTCAGTTACACGATTCGCAAACATTTGGTAACACTTTACACTTTCACATACATATAACACTATACGCAGACATTTGGGGGTACACATTTCCTCCCGGGGGCATGGGGTGGCGGCAGGAAGGGCATCCGGCCTCCCTGTAAATATTAACACGTGCCAGATCCACGTGTAACACAATGCCGACCCTGCATGTGCGGGATAGGGGCCAAAGAGACAGACAGACATACAGTTGTCCGGTACCAAGTGTAATTACTGCCATTGGTTAAATTTGAATATAAATTATCAACATTAACAGTAGATAACTTCCTGAAAATAGTCACCCTTAATATACCGATTCCGTTGTGAAAAAGAGATGACGTTTTCGCAGGGATTGTCCCTTAATTGAGAAACTGACCCTAATAAGCGGAAGAGTCGATAATGAAAAAAAAAAAGTTCAAATCTATCAGACCAAAGTGCGTGGTCATCAGTCCGTAGCTTACAAACTACTTAAACTAAGGTAAACTAACCTAAGGCCAACACACACGCCCATGTCCCAGGGAGGACTCGAACTTCCGACGGCGAAAAACCGCACGCTCCGCAGCGAGGCGCCTTAGACCAGTCGGCTACTCCACCGCGGCAATCGGTAATGATAAACGACATGATTATCCATAAGGAAACGGCAACCTCTTTGTGCAACCAGAAGATTGATGGCGTGTATCAGAGAAAACATTGCAAAAGGATACTAGGGTAGTCGTCCATTATGATATAAAAATATTCAAATGTTTGTAAATCTATCGGATCAAACTGCGTGGTCATCAGTCCGTAGCTTACAAACTACTTAAACCTAGGTAAACTAACCTACGGACAAACACACACACATACACACCCATGCCCCAGGGAGGACTCGAACCTCCACGGCGAGCAACCACGCGTTCCGGAGCGAGACGCTTTAGACCGCTCGGCTACCCCACTGCGGCCATTATGATCTCTGGAAGAGGACTGCCAAGAAGGAGAAATCAACTGAATTGTAATATTCTATATACTCCAGTCTGAGTGAAGAACCTCCAGCAGCAACGGCCGCCAACTACTGATGCCTTAGATCAAGAAGCCATTCAGCGCGGCGAAAGTCTAATAACCTGCTTGTTTAAAATAATATCCGTATAAAAGGGGTGTATCATAGCATTATGAGAATAGGTCTCAGCAGTAGAAATGAGGGATCAGTAAGACTTCTGCAATAAATATACTGTTTTAGAATCAGTAGATGCTGAGGTCTGGTTGGTGAATAAATAATGTAATATGACAACTGCATTACAACATTGTCCTAAGATTCCGAAATGAGATGCTGGACCTTAGAGGTTACTTACGAGCTCATATACATACAGGTCAAAATTGAATACACTCATGGCCACTAAAATTGTTACACTAAGAAGATGACTTGCTACAGACTCGAAATTTAACCGACCGGAAGAAGAAGCTGTGATATCCAAATGATTAGCTTTTCAGAGCATTCATACAAGGTTGGCGCCAGTGGCGACACCTACAACGTGCTGACATGAGGAAAGTTTCCAACCGATTTGTCATACACAAACAGCAGTTGACCGGCGTTGCCAGGTGAAACGTTGTTGTGATGCCACGTGTAAGGAGGAGAAATGCATACCATCACGTTTCCGACTTTGATAAAGGTCGGATTGTAGCCTATCGCGATTGCGGTTTATTGTATCGCGACATTGCTGCTCGCGTTAGACGCGATCCAATGACTGTTAGCAGAATATGCAATCGGTGGGTTCAGGAGGGCAATACGGAACGCCTTGCTGGATCCCAACGGCCTCGTATCACTAGCAGTCGAGATGACAGACATCCTCATGGCTGTAAAGGATCGTGCAGCCACATCTCGATTCCTGAGTCAACAGATGGGAACGTTTGCAAGACAACAACCATCTGCACGAACAGTTCGACGGCGTTTGCAGCACCATGGACTATCAGCTCGGAGACAGGAGCGCCTGCGAAGTTGTACGCAACGACGAACTACCGAGAAGGATGCGTTTATGAATTATGGGACTGTAGAAACGGTGAAAATTATATGTAAATGACAGTGTACACGATGTATGTAAGGCGTTAGATACGATTACGTGTTGTTTCCAAAAGAACAAAATACGAGATAACGGGTTGTAAGACCAACTGTGTGCTTGAATTCAAGATTTTCCATGGAATGGAAAAAAAAAGTATGTCAGTGGAAAGATGTCTTTTAATGTGGCAGTAGTGTCTACCGTGGCAGATGACTCTCATTGTAAGTCAGTGTAATGTATTACGGTTACATAGGAAGAAAGAGTCTTGATATGATAATCACGCAATTGCAAAACAGTCACTGGAAGCAGATATTTCCATAAAATAGTCCTGTTGCTAGCCGTCGGAGGTCGATTCCAGCCTCTGACTTGGGTGTATATGATATC
The DNA here is from genome assembly GCA_026315105.1 of Locusta migratoria. Lineage (NCBI taxonomy): Eukaryota > Metazoa > Arthropoda > Insecta > Orthoptera > Acrididae > Locusta > Locusta migratoria. The sequence continues at coordinate 8,004,694 of CM048750.1, read as the reverse complement.
CTTACCATGAGCTATTTTAAGTGAGTTTCAGTAATTTAGTCAGATTTACAGAAATTGTCACTGTTGTAATCTTATGTTTCCTCCGTCTAAGAGGTGTGCCATCGGTTGAAAACAATCTCCAGCCGAGTGCGTCCTGCTATGCTGGTGACGGATGTGCTCAACAAGCGTGCGTGACTGAGACAGTTCAGAGAACACACCTATACAGTCTCGGCCTCCCTCCAGCCAGTGAGACGATGTGACTGAGCGAGTGGAAGAAATTCTTTTGGAACATCGCCGAAGGAGTGGAATCCATCGCATCGAATGCTGGAATTTCGAAGGAATCTGTCCACAGGATCCTCCATGAAATGGAAATGCGGAAATGCGGAAAGTGTCCTCCAGATTGCTAACAGATGACCACAACACCTACCACGTGGCATGTCGTCAGTCAGTACTGACCCAAAATGAAGGCAGGAAGGGGTCTTTCTCTTCGTCGATTGTTACAATGGACAAAACGTGGATGGCGTTTTCCAATACTGAAACGAGGTACCATGTTGACGTTGCATCAGCAATTTTCCATTAGTCAAAGCAAAGACTTGGAGGCAGGGCGTCGTCATTGTGAAAAATGTTTACGGCTGCAGAGAAATTATATCAACAAGTGACGTTCCACAGTGTGTGTGTGTGTGTGTGTGTGTGTGTGTGTGTGTGTGTGTGTGTGTGTCTGTATGATACGTTTCTGAAGGGAAAAAATATGATATGCTGTAACACGTATGCCCCTTAGAATAGAGCTTTCGTGTTCCCCTTTTCAGTTTTTCTAGTTTCCCTACTTTCTATATTCCATGTTCCCACTCATAAAATTTTATCACAACGCTGGTGCCGCGGTGGAGTAGCCCAGCGGTCTAAAGCGTCTCGCTGCGGAGCGCGCGGTTGCTCGCCGTGGAGGTTCGAGTCCTCCCTGGGGCATGGGTGTGTGTGTTGTCCTTAGGTTAGTTTACCTAGGTTTAAGTAGTTTGTAAGCTACGGACTGATGACCACGCAGTTTGGTCCGATAGATTTCCAGACAGACAACGCTGGTTTTTATATCTTTTCTCGTGGTCATCTCTGTTATGACAGTTTCCAAAAATGTTCAAAAGTTTGTAAGGTTATGGAACCTAACTGCAGTGGCCATCGGTCTTGCAAACCACTTAAACTAACTTACGAACCTAAGAACAACAAACACACCCATGCCAGAGGGAGAAGGTTGGATGGCGAGTGTCCACGCGCACCGCAGCAATGCGCCTTAGAGCACTCGGCTATTCCACCGCAGCTGGGAGTTCCAGAGATCCGAAAAGGACACTATTCTGGAAATTTTTGCCAGTGAAAAGATCATCATGACATGCCTTTCAATTAACGCCGGCGTGTCCTGAGGACATACAGTCAGACGGTGTCGTTAATGTACTGCGTCATTTTCTTCTGCATCCCGCCTGTCATTCTTCCACCTTGTTGGGACAAATTTTTCACCCCAAGAGAGAGCCATGAACTTTTGCCTGCTCCTCCGCTCTAATTTACGAGGCCGCCAGCAGAACAATGATGGGCCTAGCAATTCCTAATCCCCGAGGTGCACGTTGAGTAAATTTCGACGGGCTTCGTTAAGAACACCTGTCGCGAATCTCTATCACTTTGTTCACGGGAGATCCCATTCATTGGTATTCTGATTGAAATGCATTTACGGAGGGAACAATATCCCCGCTATCAGGTGCTTTCAGTTTCTATTGTCTTTGAAAGCTTCGCTCTACGATAGAGTAATTGGAGATTCTGCAACATCAAAGGACACAATACACTGCCTATTTCCCTTGGGTGACATCATTGTACGGGGTGTTTCAAAAGGGACTTTACAACTTTGAATATTCATATTAATTTATTAAATAAGGTACAGAGCTGCTTTTAGTGTTGTTTCAAAGGAAAACACATTAAGGTTTTACCTTAAACTAAAAGTGTTCGATGTGGCTCCCGTTGGTTATCCTGCAGACATCCCGTCGGTAATTGATTTCTTCCCAAACTCGCATCAGCATTGCAGGTGTAACTTGCTCAGCGGCGGCGTAGATTCTTGCTCCAAGTTCCGGTAGAGTGGCCGGCAAAGGAGGTACGTACACCACATATTTCATGAAGCCCCAGAAGAAAAGGTCTAGCGGTGTCAGGTCTGGGGAACGGGCAGGCCATGCAATTGGCGCAGCACGGTCAATCCATTTACCTGGAAAACGGTGATTGAGAAAATTCCGGGTGTCGGTCAGATAGTGCGATTGTGCGCCGTCATCGATCTGTGGTATCAAAAATTGTTGCAACATATCCAGGTACACTCACCTGTTGATGGTTCGTTCTTGGAAAGAAAGGGGGGGGGGTGTACATTTTCTTCTTACTCAACGCACAAGAAAGGTTCACCTTAAGGCTATCACGAGCATATTGCAATGTTTTATGTGGATTTTCACTGCGCCAAATCCTAACAGTTGTGTGTGTTAAGTGAAAAGTTGTCAGAAAAGATTATGTTGTCCTAAAAATGTTTATCATCATCCAGTCGGTCTAACATATCCGCAAAGACGTTCTTCCCGGCAGTGTCTTTATTTGCTTGTAAGAGTAACAATCTGTACGGTTTGAAATGCAAACGTTTTCTCAGCTCTCGCCAAACTGTTCTACGTGGGACGTGCAGTTCACGAGATGCACGCCGGGTCGATGTCGTAGGGCTGTTGACGAAACTCTGTGTCACTGGTATGTAAAAATTATTCCTATACAGCAGACAGCAGTAATTGTAAATTTTTTCACAGAGTAGTAAAAAAAACTGACATTAATTTTACTCATGACGAAATGTCATTTTAGAAAAAGGTTTTAAATATAACTTAGCTTCAAAGCTTCAAAATCCATCTGTCATTAGCAATTAGGTACTTGATCTTAAGATTGGTTTAGAGTCTGTGAAATTCGAGAAAGTCAAACAGATTAAAATTGCACATTTTTTGTAATAAAGAACAGATGTTAATTAAATGTATTAACCAAAAGTTAAGAGAAAATGATGCTATCATAACTAAAGCTGATAAAGGAAATAGTATAGTCATTGCATACGTGACAGAATATGTTGATAAAACTGTAAAGATTTTTGAGGACAACATCGTGGAGGTCCCCAATCATCCAACTGTAGATTTACAAAAAGAAATTCGGCATTGTTAACCAATACTAAATTTTTGTTTAATAAATTAAAAAAAACGTTTTAGTGAACATGAACCCGATGCCTCCTGTTCTTATAAGCCTATTTAAGCTCCACAAGGAAAATCATCCAATTAGACCCTTGGTGAACAGTATAGGCGGCTTCACCAAAAATTAAAGATGCGTTTGTTTTCGAACGTTATTTTTCCGTTAAGAATAGGACAGACCTAATTGATAAAATAAAGAGTGTAAAATGCACCCTTGATACAAAGTTGGCCTCTTTTGACATAGTAAATCTCTACACCAAAGTAGCTGTTTGACGGCAATAACCGCGAATTAGACCAGTTATTTACTGTATTTAACAATTTTCATGAAACCATTAATTTCATTAAAGAAGCTCAAAATGAACATACTGAGCTCAACTTCCTCGATCTAAAATTGGCCATAGTAAACGACAGTATAACCTTCGATATTTACCGTAAGCCAACATACTCTGATATGATTATTCCAGCTCATTCTGCACACCCACGATCACATACATTAGCGTTTTTCCATTCCGCTATTAATCGTGATTTCACAACTCCCCTGTTGCCTGCTAGCTTAGAAAAGGAAATTAACACAATAAAGTCCACAGCCATCAATAACGGGTACGATACAGATGTAGTGTAACGCATCGTTGATAAAAAGACTTCCCAACAGTTTTCAACATTACTCAGAAGCAAATCGCACCTTGATAAAACTGACAGTCAGAGATTCATTTCTATTCCGTTTTTAGGCAACGTATCATACAGATTACAACGTCTATTGACGAAGAAGTATGATTGCAAGGTAACTTTTTCTACTAACAACAATTTAAAGAAAAACCTTGTTCATACACTGGAGACCTTTGTAGATCCTTTTTCCAATTCTGGCATTTACAAGATAACATGTAACAACTGTCCTTGTTATTGCATAGGACAGACAGGAAAAGTAATCGAGGTGCGGTATAAAGAACATCTAGGGAGGACAGGACGCAATGCCCATAATTCTACCTTTGCCGAGTATTTGCTCGTAGCCGATCATATCCCTAAATCGTTGGACTGTGACTTTGCATAGGGAGGCCAAGGGAAGGAAACTGGATTTATGGGAAGAGTAAGACATTTTCAAACACCTCATCATCAACGATGGCAATATGCTTAACAATCAACTGCAACTTGACAATACCTAGAAGGCTTCAAACCTATACTGTTCGTAGACATTTGTTAATGCAGTACTTGTTCCTGCATGGTGCTTATTGTCCTCAGAATTCTTGTTTATAGTTTTCTAATGTTGTGATGCATAATGTTTATCCCCTTCACTCCCACCGCGTGCGTGCTATTTATTCTTCGTTTGTGTTTCATGCACTTTATGTCCGGCCGCTGTATGTTTCCTAACTAAATCTATCTTCAATTTTTGCGAGTACGCACGTATATATATTCTGCCACCCACATGGCTCGGCTCCAGATTTCTTTGCATCTTATTTCCCATCTTTCATTATTTTCTGTCAGTATCATATTACATAAAGTTCCTGCTTGTCAAATTCATTCGCGTCCGCCACTGCGCGCACGCCCATCAGCCCTCTTGGCGCCACCTAGTACAGTACAGTGTGGGCGCACGTCACTAGGGCTCCTACGCCTCTGCCAGTACGCAGTGCTCACTCGACCTGTGTGTGGACGGGCTCCACAATTTTATGTTGCAGACATTTGTTTTCAATTTTATATTTTATTATGACATGGAGTCATCCACATTTTATTTAACAACTATTTTAACGTGAGCTAAATGTAAGTACATTTTCATCTAATGCTGTAATTTTAATTTCTTACTTTTTTAGAAACACTTTTGTATTTTACCATTATTCATATGACTTGTGTACTATATTTTATTAGGCAATACTTCTGAAGGAGGCAAAATTATTTTTGCCGAAACCTAAGTGAAGGTTTATGCATGTAAAACATTTTTGCAACTGGTCGGCTGAAACTATGTTGACTTTTGGATCGTGTTCCACCGTTGCTGAACTGCAGCCATGTTTTCGTCAGATGTGCTTGGACGACCTGGTACTGTCTCATGTCTTACTGAGCACCCTGTGAAGGCAGCCATCTTTAACGTAACTCCCGTTAGCGCTTGTTGCAGAGCGATTCTGCACTATCGAACTACGCGAGTCAAAACTTGATGTGTTTTCCTTTGAGACAACACTAAAACCATCTGTGTACCTCTTTTTAATAAATATATATTAATTTTAGAAGTTGTAAAGTCCCTTTTGAAACACCCTGTGCAATAAGAGCGACTATACTTAGCTTCTTTTTCCCTAAGCTTGCCGTTATGCAATGAAAAACTAAATAAACCGGTACAAAAGCCTAAACTCCGTGAGCACGCAGAAGTGCCGTACATAGACGTGGCATGCACGAGACATCTTAAGTAGTTCTGGACGGAAATTGAGACCGTGCATCCAGCAGAGCTAACCGCAATTCAGTGGAGATACCACTTGTAAGGCATCCCAGATACGCTGAATAATGCTAATGCCGGGGGACTTTCGTGGCCAGCGATGGTGTTTAAGATCAGTTGAGTGTCCCTGGAGACACTGTCTAGGAATTCTGGACGTGTCGCATTGTCCTGCTGGAATTGCACAAACCGTTGGAATGCACAGAAGATAGTGAAAGGGGTCAATTGGACCCGCTTTCTACTATTCTTTAAGTACTGGACTTCAACTATCGTGCTATCGCTTTTGTTATGCCACCGAATTTCGGTTCATGTTTTTGTCTCTGGCCTCTGCCTTGGGTGAAGGAAAGTAAAAGCGTAATTTTGTTGATTGTTTAGCGGTACCTAAGTGATACAGTGCGCTCCCTACCTTATCCTAAGGAGAGAGTCAGTCAAGAGTTTTCTAATTCCCTCCAGTAATCGTCAAAGAGGCTATGTCCTACGCATGTTCCCCTACCAACTTAATAGTATCGTCGTTGGGCAGATCAGAGACGAGCGCCCGCAAAAGGGGTAGGCAACTCCCCCTCCAGGTTCCCTACCTGGCTGCTGTTTGAAACCGGCACTCCTATCTGCCGTCGGTGGTCTGCTGAGTAGACAAGCTACGCTCCAGCCTTAAGATTACTCAAAGCGACTTCTTTGTTGAGGTTTTAAAGTTAGGTAAGATGACCAGATTATAAAATATATGTGACCACATGATGGTGACACAGTGCACCGAAACCGGTCGTCATTTAATAAATTGTTAGTGTGCGATCTTGGCTTGGCATTTTGAAAACTATAAAGTTATGCACGTTAATGTACACATCGCAATTGTGCGATTGGATTCACGATTCCGTATCAGAGAGGACACAGTTCGTTGTAATTGACGGTACGTCATCGAGTTAAACAGAAGTGAAATCTGGCGTTCCACAGGGAAGCGTTATAGCTCTCCTACTCTTCCTAGTGTTTATAAATGATTTAGGAGACAATCTGAATAGCTCCCTTAGACTGTTCGCGGATGATGCTGTCGTTTATAGGTTACTGAAGTCAACAGAGGATCAAAAGCAATTGCAAAGCGAGTTAGACAAAATTTATGCGTGGTGCGAAAATTGGCAATTGACACTAAATAAAGAAAAGTGTGAAGTAATACACGTGACCACTAAAAGAAATCCGCTAAACTTCAATTACGCGATAAATCAGTGAAACATTAAGGTCGTAAATTCTACCAAATATCTAGGAGTTACAATTACGAACAACTTTGACTGGAGAGAACACATAGAAAATATTGTGGGGAAGGTGAACCAAAGGTTACGTTTCATTAGCAGAACGCTTCGAACATGCACCAGCTCCACCAAAGACACTGCCTACATCACACTTGTGCGTCCTCTCCTGGAGTACTGAGACCCTCACCAGGTGGGACTGACGGAAGACATTGAGAAGGTTCAGAGAAGGGCAGGTCGTTTTGTTTTATCACGTTACGGAAATGTTGCACGAATTGGGCTGGAAATCATTAAAAGAAAGACGTTATTCATTGCGGCGTGATCTGTTTGCGAAGTTTCAATCACCGACTTTTACTTCTGAATGTGAAAATATTTTACAAGTACCCACCTACTTAGGGAGACTTGACCATCCCAATAAAATACGAGAAATCAGTTCGAAAATGGAACGATTTAGGTGTTCTTTCTTCCAGTGCGCCATTAGAGAATGGAACGGTGGAGAAAAGTTATGAAAGTGGTTAATGAATCCTCTGTTAGCCACTTAAATGTGATTTGCATAGTATCTATGTAGATGTAGATGGGTCGACCTTAGGCCAATATCAAGAACTCGTGGCGAATGCTACTCAAATCATGGTATTACTTTCCGGCTAAGGCTCGTTTCTGACCTGCTCTATGTTAATTCCTATTCATATCCTATATACTGATGTAGGTCCCCATATGTGTTAAAGGTTATGTGTTGGTAGTAACTTTCGACTCCCCTCCAACACACCTAAAGATGCGGATTGTGTCACCTAGCTAGGGAGGTTGCAGATTTCAATGGCAAAGAATGTAAATTGTATCTGAAAAATGGGAAACTAACAATTTAATCTCATATTAAATTGTCCTATTAATACCAAATTTATGTCTATGATTGTCCCTAAATTGCACTGCCAAATCCCCCTCCTGGTCGTCAAATAAGTTGCCCATCTTGTGCACATACACCTGTTGTGACGATGTGCTTATGATGTTGTAATGCCCATAACAACATCTCTTCTCGCTCTGCATGCTCGGTGGATCCATTTCCTGAAGTCGTTATCCGTTGCCCTAATTATGTTACTTCTCCTTTCACTGTTTTATACTCGTGATCGCGGACTATTTGTTCATGATCCGGGTGAGACACCTCCACCCAGCATGGGACGCAGTGAGTGAGAGATGTTGGAAGGGAAACTGATTCAAGATGAGTTGCAACACCTACTATCATGATTGTAGGGACCAAAATAAATCCCCTAGTGAGTCACTGCAAGAACAACACAAACGATATGAGGCAGAACACCATGAAATAAGAAGCAACGTGTAGTCGGGATGCTTTGAATATTGCCGCGAGAGACCTCGAACACCAACTGCCGGCGTGGCGCAGGGGATAGCGTCACGGACTGCGGAGCAGAAGGTCGCCGATTCAATCCCGCCCACCGGCAAGAATTTATTTCTTTGTAATTTACAATTCCAGAAGGTTCTACATCTTTCTTATGTTCACTTGTAAATTCTACTTGTTTCTTATGTTAACTGTTATTCTAATTTCTGGTAAATTCTGTCTGTGTATAACTAGCAGAGCACTCTGCCTGAGAGGCAGTCAGTGCTGCGTGTATGTTGAGTTCGTAATAAACGTGCTTTGAGTAAGTGCTGTGTTTAGTTGCCTTCGAAGTCAAGCCTACTTCCGTTGCAACGGGACAATATGAATGAATGCTGGTGATCAGACAGGACGCTTACTTACGCGTCATATCTCCAAGTTGTATCTTCACGTGAGTCCCATATCACACCGACTGAACACGCCCAAACAGTTACAGAGCATCATCCATCTACAACAATCCCCTGTCGACATGCAAGTACCATGTATTTATAAGGTTGTCTCTATCCCTACAGACGTCCATCCGTTGGATAAAACTGGAAAGACGACTCGTATACCAGGAGACACGTTTCCAGTCCCCAACTGTCCAATGCCGGTGTTGACCGGCCCAGTGAGTCGTGCAGTCGCCGCGGTGGAGTGGCCGAGCGGTCTAAAGCACCTCGCTGCGGAGCGCGCGGTTGCTCGCCGTGGAGGTTCGAGTCCTCCATGGGGCTTGGGTGTGTGTGTGTTTGTCCGTAGGTTAGTTTACCTAGGTTTAAGTAGTTTGTAAGATACGGACTGATGACCACGCAGTTTGGTCCGATAGATTTACAGACAAAAAAAAAAAGTCGTGCAGTCACGAAGGGTAATGGGGCACCCAAAGACCGTATGCTGATGTTTCGTTGAATGATTCGCCTACTGACAACTGTTGACAGCCCAGCTATGAAATCCGCAGCAATTCGCGGAAGTATTACACTTCTCTCACGTCGAACGATTCCCTTCAGTCGTCGTTCGTACAGTTCCTGCGGGATCTTCTGACCGCAGCGGAATTTGATGTTTCAAATTCAAATGTTTGTAGAACTTACGGGACTTAACTACGGGGTCATCAGTCCCTAAGCTTACAAACTATTTATGAACTAGCTAATACTAATGACGGCAAAAATATCCATGCCCGAGGGGGGATTCGAACCCCCAACCGTAGTGGCCGTGCAGACCGTGACAGGAGCGCCTCAGTCCCCTCGGCCACCGCGGCCGGCAATTTGATGTTTTACCCGACATTAACGCTGCACTCGTGAAATGGTCGCACAGCAAAATTCCCAACTCCTCGCTACCTCGGAGATCCTGTCTACCATTTCTCGTGTGACGATCTAACACCAGGTACAAAGTCACTTAAATAATCTACCACTGTAGCAGCAATAATCGATATAACGTCTGTGCCATACACCTGTTGTCGTACACTATTTTTGAGCCGTCCCGGCTCCTGTTTCTTCGATTGCCCCTGTCCTTGATTTAATTACTGGCGCAAGTACCATCGATCTCTCTGTGCTTGCACCGCTCGTGGTGCTGTTTGATCTAGCGTGCGTCAATTGTCTTCTGACTGGTGTTTTCCTTGCCCAGACAGTTGGAGAGAGGAGTGAGTCGGTCGCTGCGGGGATAGCGGAGAGTATCAGGCAGTCATTTGATGTGATGCATGGCATCGCCAGGGTCGAGTTGTTTTGATTAAGGGGCCGTTTGTGGCCGGGCCCGGCGTGTGCGTCGAACTTGTTCTGCGTGGGACTCTTGCGAGGGTGTAAGATCGGGGTGAGAGTTTTAAATAGGGAAAAATTAATTTTTAAATCTCACTACCACCAACTGCGAACCAAATTCCTAAACATGCAAAAACACTGGAAGTGTGATTGCTACTGCTTGACCCGTTTTCTAGGGGATGATATCACATGTTCGCAGCTTTCCTTCCCTGCATATGATTAACAAAAAAATCGTAATAAAGTCAAGTTCATGTGAGAAACGGGGGTACTAACTACTATTTTTGAAAAACACGTGAAAGTTCACATTATGTTGTTTATTTCACCATATTAGAACCCTGTGGCTGATACGTCTGTATGTCGACACATTTACTTAATAAAGTTATAGCTCATGAGCCCCCAGACAAAATGAATATGTGTCGCAAATTGTTTTCACGCCATATGCCTGTCTCAAATACCGTTTTGCGACGACATGTGTTACATTAACAAAACACAGTCACTTTAATTCGGCTAAATATTTGCAACATACAGTAGCACTCTGATATACTTGGTGCAGTCTACGACGAGGAACCACAACAGGCGATTGCCACACAAAATGTTATCGTCTCCATCGTCTCACATGCCGACTGATGCAGAGCGACACCGCGCCCGGCCAGCTACACCACTCGCTCCCGACTCCCCACTGCCTCATTAGGCCGCGCGCGCGCGCGCGCGCCAAAGGTCCAACTGCCGGGTTTTTTCCCTACGTCATCAACTTCCCCATGTGAGCTGTTCTAACCGACTTGCCAACGTACAGTGCTCAGCCAATACATTTCTAAAACTTTACTTAAAATCAAAATAATTACACTACACATTAAGCAAATGTCTTCTTAGGTTTTTATATTGGTATAAACATTCTTTGTTCTATTTATCATAATCGTATTTTTAAAAACAAACATTGCCATGCTAGTTGTGTAACTGCCTTGTATTCATTGGTAATTTATTACTTTTCATTGTCAATTAAACATATTACTCCAGATGTGACTATATCAGCTAATGTATTGTGTATTTGTCAACAGGCTATTTTGTAATGAGGGCCTTAAAGGTTCCTAACTGCATCGTATTACTTCAAATGCAAGTAGTATTAGAATATTTTATTTCACACAGTGCACTGCACATACACTGTACATACATTGCTACCATAATTAATAAGATTAAAATTGTGCAACATTTATTGCATTGGCATGGTCAATGTTTGCAGTGAACTTCATACTGTTTAATTATCAAATGCTATTAATTACCAATATTTCTATTGGGCGGTTATCTCTCACTCTGTCTGTCCGTGAGGAGCCATGCATGCCACGAGCTGAAGAGGTAGGTCCGGATAGGCCTCTCTGTCAGGTTGAAGTGAGTCTGTCGCTGTGGGGATAGTGAAGACAGTAGCGGGCAATCATTTGGTACCTTGCATGGCATCGCCAGGGTCGAGTGATTTTGATTAAGGGGCTGTTTGTGTCTGGGCCCGGCGTGTGAATCGAAGTTGTTCTGGGTGGCACTCTGTCCATGGGGAGCCATGCATGCCATGAGATGGAGAGTGTGATACGGAGAGGCCTTTCTGTCGAGTCATAACAGCAGCTCGTCGCGGTCTGTTCGCCTCGCCTCGGCTGCGTGGTGGCGTTGCTAGCGGCCGTGCGACACCCCTAGCGTCCGTCCCTTGCCAAAGTGTCGCAGCCGTCATATCAGCAACTGCTGGAGGACTGCTAGAGGACTCAGCCCCGGCTGCGCCTCGCGTCGTTCCAGCCGCTTCTCATCTGGGATGTATCAAATGTTTCCGGGCGGTGGTTGACACCATTCTCCTACACCATCGCGAGGGTGACTGCACTTGTCGTGGAGTAAGAAAGAAATAAGCTAAGTGACTGATAAGCAATATGTGTGTTTAGATTTGTCAGGATCGATGGTCGTAACCCAGAGGCCGTCCTTGCCTGTGTCTAGGTCGCTAGTTGTTTATTTGTGTGTTATGCCGCACCTGTAGTTTGCTTCAATTGAATTATTTTCTTTCTTTTTGATCTGAGTGGCAAGTACTCTACATACATTAACTTGGTTATCGTAACTGGGGAATTTATCTGGTTTCTGCCCCTCTGCTAGCTCGCATCTGCACAGGCGGTGGTTGTATAGCTTTGTTTTTCTTTTTTATCTTCTCCTTGTAAAAATTTTCCCTCCGTGAGGCATCGCCACCCCGCGGTTATAATTTGGCGTTCTATCCGTTTGTGTCAGCCCCGTCGTGTCAGAGCTGCAGTTCTTGTTGACCGTTGGGCACCTTATTCCTCTCCTTCCTATTTTGAGTCAGCTGATCAATTATACCTGTGTATTAAATTGACGAGAGACCAGCTCCCCACTTCAGTATGATTTTCCTGTAACTAAGCTGAACTGCTGTCATTTAAATTATTTGTATATTTTATTGTGTGTTGTTTAATTGTCCTTCTGATTATTGATATCAATGAGCACAGTTTCCTGCTATCAGCCCTTAGTTAAATTAAAACTCAGGCTTCTACTTAAATTTTTGAGCTCTTCTTTACGATATTTTGGTAATCGTATTTTTGAAGGGCTGTATTCACTTAAATTTTGGAGCCCACTTTAGTGTGATTTTGATAATTAAAATGAGCTGTTTCATTTACATTGCAGGGGTCATTTGTAAATTCTGTTGTATTTACAAGGGTTTGCTTATTATTTAAAATTTTCCACTTTTTACTTTTCGTGAATATCATGTTTTATTTTTACATTGATTTACTCTTACTTTATTGTGTTTAAAGGGTGAATACTTTTATTTTTAAAACTTAAGTATTTTAATTTCAAATGTTGTTTTATGGAATCAATGATGTGATTTTTTCATCTTAAGTCGTGTATTTATTTTCTATTTGTTCATTAAGTTTTTTGTTTTATTTTTATTTAGAACTTTATTTTTTGTGTTGAGTATTTATTATTTAATAACTGATTATCGATTATTTATTAAGTGAAAGTTGTTCAGTTTAAATAGACTTAAATTGCTGGGCCTATTGTGTCTTTTATTGTATTTTACAGGGGTTGCTTTTACTAAATTTTGAGCCTACCTCTATGATTGTTGGTATTATGAAAAATTGCTTCGCGCCCCTCATCCCGTTATTAACTTATGAAAAAATTGGTTCTCTCAACCTGGCCTCCTGCCTTGCATCACTTATCTGAACTTCCTTGTTGGGCCTTCAGCCTCTGATTGTAATGTCAAAAATATTAATATATCTTAATTAAAACAAATGGAACCTCAACTGACTACGCTTGCTTAACTTCACCAATCAACTACCCACCGCTCCCAGAAACCAACCCTCTCAGTTCTCACTGCCCTCTGAGAGTGATTGTGGCGTTATATTCGACCACGAATGAAGGGACATAGAATCTCTATGAGTGCATCGTTCAGTTCTGCAATCGTTGTGGGAGATGCTGGTCTGGCTGCAATACGTGCGATAAGTGCATCCCAGAAGTGCTCAATCGGACTTCTGGAAAGTCTGGTGAACAAAATGGCCATTCCATTGAGTTCCCTCAGCTTCAAGCAAGTTGTCTACCAGTCAGCTCTGTGGAGACGAGTGTTATCATCCAACAGAAGAAACCCATCTCCTCTGGCATCAGCGTAGGGCACAGCAAAAGGTCGAAGCTCCATTCTGAAGACACAGAGGCTCATACGCCCGCCAGTACTGACTCCTGCCGACACCAGTTGTCAACCACATAAGCAGAACTGTTCCAAGTTCCACATTCGGTTGTACGGCTGAACACAAAATAATGACTCATATGCGAACAGAACCCGCCACTATTCATTATGACTCCAATCCTGATGTTCCTCCACCCAGTTTCTGCAGCCTAAAAGGTGTCGTGGTTTTAGTGGGACACACACATCATATGTGTAGACGCCACATTGCTGAAGGTGATTTCAGACTGTTTGTGTTGATATTGCGCATCCTGCTGCTGCCTGGATGGTGCGTTGCAGCTAAGTAGCATTCAGACTCCTGTTTCGACGGGCTGTTACCTGGAGATAACCTCCATCTCTTGCTGATGTTACCTTTGGACGACCTTGGCCTTGCTTTATTTTATCGGTTTCTGTTGTCAGAAATCGCCTGCAGGTCCTCGAAATTCCACTTTTGGGTCACTCCCATAGCTGCAACCACCTCCCTCTGTGTCTGACCTGCTTCCAATCATTCTATGGCTTCCCATGGCACAGCTTCGGGTAAGTCGCGTTGTTGTTGCATTGCACTACCTGTTCACTACGCTATCTGAACCCAACCGCAACAACTTTCTACTATTGCCAATTTCAAGGTTGCCAGAATGTTGCTCACTGCGTAGAACGCACAGAAAGACGTCGACCATTTTAGTATATTTTGCCGATGACAGTGCTTCAGAACCTAGATATGTCAACTGATCATCTAATTGTTTGAACCAGTTGTAAGAGGTCGATATCCTTTTACGCTGATACTCATGAGCTATTAGTAACTTGGCGGGATTGGGATGGGAGCATGTCTGCACATTTTTTATTAGGTGAAGCCTTTTAAAACATTTTTGGCATATAACAACAATTTTTATAAAAAAAAAAACTTTGGGATTCACCTTCACACACAGTTTTAAATATCTTATTTTTAAAAAAATTGTAAAGGCACCGTTGACCAACAACAGAATCGTAAAAAACAATGTTTGATGCCTGGTAAGATACTAACAATTGAGAAAGTAGAATTTTACATTAAATGTCAGGTTTCAATTAACAAACCTCAACTAACGACTTGTGTATAGTTTTGCACATACAGCACTCGATCGTATCAGTTCCTGCTACTATTTAAACCGATCAGCTTTTATCTATTACGCAACGGTCATTCTATATAAGTGACTGTATTTTGGTGGCAATAACATCGGAAATACAGTGCGAACGTTACTCAGTGTATTTTGCAACTGCCTGTGTGGCAACAGCGATCTGAAGTCATATGAAACAAACGAAAAAGTCGTTCTCAGAAGAGCAATGATTTTTTATGTGGATCAGTGAAGTCAGCAACAGTTGCTACAATACTTTTAACAGTTAGAAGGTGAATTTGAATAAAATGGGGAGCCATTGTAGACACAGAATGATCCAGGAGAGGTTACTCTGGAAATTAGAGTGTACTTCAACAGACGCCAATAAAATTACTGCTCCTCGAACATTAACATGTATAAAGGAGAAAGCTACAAATTGACGACTGCCAGAGCGAAACCGTGTATGCGGTTGGTTTTTAACGTCGCTGTAAAACAAATCACCACTGAACTCAATGGCTTATACGAAATGGACTGCGTGAGATTCTACGAAACCTACATGGCTTGATAAAAGCGCACTGAAAATAGCGATACTGAAACGACATCCTTTACTCTTCTTACGAAATGGTAGTTTACATATTCATTTTTCTGGCTTTTTTCTTAAACGTTTCCAAGATAATTTAACGTGATATGCTATAATAAGGAACAAAGAAATCTCAGTTCCTAGGATGGCTACTGGTTATTCAATGTACAGTAATATTTTCCGATACGCAAAAAGCGATTTAAGTGATAATGAGACACTTCAGTGGATTACTACCCAATACAGTTTTCTGAATCTCCATAAAACACTGTGTTCTTTGAACTGGAGCGAAACCTATCGGTTCTCATGGCTTATAGGTAATTATAGCGTAGTAAAATGTTCAAATGTTTGTAAAGTCTATGGGACTTAACTACGGGGTTATCAGTCCCTAAACTTAGAAATTACTTATCAACTACTTACGAACTAGGACGGCACAAATATCCATGCCCGAGGGGGGATTCGAACCCCCGACCGTAGTGGCCGTGCAGACCGTGACTGTAGCGCCTCAGTCTCCTCGGCCACCGCGGCCGGCTTACCGTTCTTAGAAGTTGAATTTTGCAGATATGAAACGTGCTATCTTCATTGAAATTAACTGCAATAAGAAATCATTAACTAAAAAAATAATGGCAGTTATTTTTTCTCTCAATGTTTTGTCAACAAAGGAGGAAAATAAATTACGCCTACTTAGAAGTCATTTGTATTTTTATTAACAGCAAATATCAAGAACAAATTGTTCAGTATTCTTTGTATGTATTTAATCCGACAAAACCTGCGGTTTGCTCTGTTACAATTACCAAACCGTATTTGTTACCTCTTTCCGGGATTTGCCAGAATGTAAACAGACCGCTGACCTTTTGCGTCACCGCGTGTTCCAGTACTTCGCAGTGCCATAGGTCGCAATTTTGCTACCGATGAATGCTTTTATTTACTATGAGCAAGTGTAGATTATTTAGCTTATGTCAAAATATCAAATGTATGCCACACCAAGAAAGAGGACAGTCTAATAGAAAATGTACTTTTTATTGACGACGGCGTCCATTGGAAAACCACAAAAAATTCCCCAAGACAACAAGCGTTGTTTTCAAATTTCTCCGAAATTTTAACTTGAAAAATCCCTGTTTTAGCGGTTAAAAGGCTGTTTCTGTATGGTACCATATTATAAAGATCACATTTTCTGTTGTATTGTGAAATAAAGTAGTTACAACCATCGATGAAATTATTAAATCGAAACACTTTTGAATATCACAATATGCAACAAATAAATTGATTTTTATGCCGTGGAGTGGAAGATTTAAAAGTAAAGTGTAGAGTCTCTTATAATCTTGTCATTACGTGAAACTGATTACGGTTAAATCAAAAGAGATCATGGTACTCCTAATAGAACATCATCTTCTGAATAGGTGGTAATAAAATTTCAATGATTTTCTACCGTACTTAGGTATAGATTTACAGTCGAACTGAACAATACAGCATACTGTATTAACATTTATCGTGACATACTTCTATCTAACGTATTGCCAATATTGTGTTCAGAGAAGCTTGAAAAGTTATAGTCAGTTGTGTAGTAGCCTACTTCATAAATGTGTCTTATTACCACTTCAACTCTCTGCTGCGTATAGAAAAAAATTCTGTATATCGAATAACCACTTCACTTCCTCGAAAGTTGTAGATTCGTGTTTGCATAGCATAACAAACGACGTTAAATAATCTTCGAAATCACTAGGTATTGGGTTTGTTACGCAAACTAGTCAACTAAAAATATTGTGGCGTTGAAATGGAAACAGGCTTGACGTCGAAGGCAACTAAACACAGCACTTATACTGAAAGCACGTTTATTACGAACTCAACATACACGCAGCACTGACTGCCTCTCAGGCAGAGTGCTCTGCTATTTATACACAGACAGAATCTACCAGAAATTAGAAGAACAGTTAACATAAGAAACAAGTAGAATTTACAAGTGAACATAAGAAAGATGTAGAACCTTCCGGAATTGTTAATTACAAAGAAATAAATTTTTGCCGGTGGGCGGGATTGAACCGGCGCCCTTCTGCACCGCAGTCCGTGAAGATATACCCTGCGCCACGCCGGCAGTTGGTGTTCGTAGTCTCTCGCGGCTCTATAATTTCTCGAAAATGGTTAAAGAATATTTGACGTATAATAGCACTTGTTCATTTTCAATGCGTCTTTGACAGTTTCGTTTCATTGTAGCGACAGCATTCCGCATTGTCTCAGAGGTGATTTGTTCTACAACGGCGTGAAATACAAAAAAGGTATTTAAAAATACGGTTCTGCTCATTTACATCTACACAATTGCTCTGCAAGTCACATTTCAGTGCAAGGCAGAGGGTTCATCGAACCACTTTCATGACATTTGTCTACCTTTCCATCCTCTAATAGCGCGCGGGAAGAAAGGAATACTTACATCTTTCCGCTTTTTATCTGATTTCCCTTATTTGTAATCGTCAATATGTCTTTTTCCCGTTGAAAATGTTTCTGTTTGAGGAACAGTAATTTTATTTTTATCTGTTGAGTTATAGTCTAATTTCCAGATTTAAATACAATCTGTCTTCTGATATCAACAGACTTTGCCACCTTTTGAAGCTACACTTTCATATTGATGAATTAATTGTTTACTAAATTCCATTCAAGCCTATACTAATTTTTTGTACTAGAGACAGAATGTAGTGTTCTAAGAATAACTTAGAAACATTACTGCAGTTATAAGAGACAAAGGACGAGCCTCACGCTATGAGTACTATGTATAGAGTAAGTACTGAAAGGAATTAGGAACGAGATCAGACGCGTCTACAGCTACTTATCTGAGTGGAGTGAACAAGTGTCCCACAAACAGGAAGTTTATTCACTGCCTTTCAGGAAACACCGAAGTTACTGCATCGGATCTCTATGACATGTCAACCTACGAAGAAACTGGACATTCAGGTATCTTAAGAAATCCTAGTTCCTAGTGACGTAGGCTGCATATCGATTTTCAGATACACCAATTCAAATGCGAGCTACGAAGGTCTTCTTTCGATACTGCTCGGCCACTACGGTCGGGGGTTCGAATCCCCCCTGGGCATGGATATTTGTGTCGTCCTTGGTATTAGCTAGTTCATAAGTAGTTTGTAATTTCATTTGCCAGTCTAGTTCATTTCGTTAGTACTTCTGTTTTAAGAGGTTTATTCCCGCGTACTTGGCAGATTTCGTTTGTACTACTGTTTTAATAGTTTATTCTATCGTATTTGATAAATACCGTTGTGTTTAGTTTTCGTCTTTGTATTCCAAAACAAGTCACAGACCGTTACTAAAGCTCGTTATCAGTCAGTCCAGTGCCAGCTACCAAATGTTTGTTAAGCTTATGGGACTTAACTACGGGGCCATCAGTCCCTAAACTTACAAACTACTTATGAACTACCCTATACTAAAGACGGCACAAATATCCATGCCCGAGGGGGGATTCGAACCCCCGACCGTAGTGGCAGTGCAGACCGTGACTGGAGTGCCTCAGTCTCCTCGGCCACCGCGACCGGCTGCCAGCTGCCACCAGTGCCACATCGTAAACAGCGCTAAGCTTATTTTCTCGCGCGTTTGATAACGGTGTATTCCACAGATATTCTTGTTTATTTTGAAAACTGCCGGACTCAGTTTTGTTGATTTTACAGTGTAGTTACCACTGACCACAATTCAGTCAGCAGCCAGCCGCCTTTACTAGAGTACTAGGCTACTTAAAGTTGATTATTTAGTTTTCAACTTTCTGCAATTAATTGTATCGATAGGATGAATAGGATGTGTGCCTGCTGTGTGCGAACGCAGAAGTAGTTGGCCGCAGTTCGCGAACAGCTGAGCGTGCTGTTGGCTATGGTCAGCCGACTTCAGGCTGCTGTCTCGAGGTACAGCGATGGTGGAGATTGTTAGTTATTGGGAGCTCCAATGTTAGGCGCGTGATGGAGACCCTTAGGCAGATAGCGTTGAGATCCGTAAGAAATTTCAACGTGCACTTGGTGTGTCTGCCGGGGGGCCTCATCCGAGATGTGGAGGCGGCCTTGCCGGCGGCTATCGAGGGTGCGGGATGCAGTCGACTGCAAGTCGTGGCTCACGTCGGCACCAATGACGCTTGTCGCTTCGGTTCTGAGGACATCCTCAGGTCCTACGAGCGGCTGGCGGAGTTGGTGAAGGCTGCTGCCACCGCGCGCGGGGTGCAAGCAGAGCTGTCGATTTGTAGCATTGTTCCCAGGGTTGATCGGGGTCCTTTGGTTTGGAGCCGAGTGGAGGGTCTGAACCAGAGGCTTCGCCGACTCTGTGACAGTCATGGCTGCAGATTTCTGGATCTGCGTTATCGGGTGGGGAATTGTAGGGTGCCCCTAGATAGATCAGGGGTGCACTACACTAAGGAAGCGGCTACTCGGGTAGCAGAGTACTTGTGGAGTGCACATGGGGGTTTTTTAGGCTAGGTGCTAGGTGCAGCATTCAAACAGCGAATTCAGGCCACGTTCGGAACAAAAATTCGAACATCAAAATGTTAGCCGCGAACTTACAGAAACAAAGTTCCCGAATTTGCAGCACTGCATGGAAGTTATTGCGCTCAGATAGTTTTAGGCACCGAAAGCTGTTGAAAGTAACTGTGAAGTTATCTGGGCACGTATAACAGGTCTAAAAGAAGTAAAGTTAATAGTTGGCTGTTTTTACCGGCCACCCAGTGTTGCTGTATCAGTTTTAGAATCATTCAAAGAAAGTCTACACCAGGTAGTGCATAGGTAATATGTAATATTAGTCGGAGACTTCAACCTTAAGAGTATAGATTGGGACCTCGCTAGTTACATGTCAGGCGGTACAGACAAGCAGTCTTGCGAGCTACTTTTGGACATATTCTCCGGAAACTGTCTTGTGCAGTTAAACCGGCAACCCACGCGCAATGGAAATATTCTAGACCTTATAGCCACAAACAGGCCTGACCTAATTAACAATGTCTGTGTAGAGACAGGAATTAGTGATCATGATATCGTCATAGCGTCGATGGTGACCAAAGTTCATAAACCAATCAAGAAGGCTCGGAGCTAAATACGAAAAAGTCTGCTGGTCCGGATGGAATACCAGTTCAGTTTTACAAAGACTATTCTGCGGCATTGGCTTAGCTTGCATTTATCGCGAATCTTCAATTCAGCGCAAAGTTCCTAGTGATTGGAAAAAAGCGCAGGTGACTCCCGTTTATAAGAAAGGAAAGAGAACTGACCCACACAATTAAAGGCCAATATCGTTGACATCAGTTTCATGTAGAATTTTAGAGCATATTCTCAGTTCGAATACAGTAAATTTCCTTGAAACGGAAAAGCTTCTTTCCATGAATCAGCACTGGTTTAGGAAACATCGTTCATGTGAAACTCAGCTTGCCCTTTTCTCACATGACATCTTGCGAGCCATGGATGAAGGGCAACAGGCGGATTGTGTTTTTCTCGACTTCAAAAAGGCGTTCGACGCGGTGCCACACTGCAGACTGCTAACGAAGATACGAGCTTATGGAATAGGTTCACAGATTTGTGACTGGCTGGAAGACTTCCTAAGTAATAGACCGCAGTACACTGTTCTCGACGGCGAGTGTTCATCAGATACGAGTGTATCGTCAGGCGTGCCCCAGGGGAGTGTGATAGGACCGCTGTTATTTTCTATCTATATAAATGATCTGATGGACAGAGTAAGTTGTAATATGCAGCTGTTTGCTGATGATGCTGTGGTGTAACTGACTGTAATAGCATACAGGATGACTTAGACAAAATTTCTAGTTGGTGCGAAGAATGGCAGCTAGCTCTCAATATAGAAAAATGTAAGGTGATGCGCATGAGTAGAAAAACAATCCTATAATGTTCGAATACAGCATTAGTAGTGAGCTTCTTGATGCTGTCGCGTCGTTCAAATATCTAGGCGTAACACTGCAGAGCGATATGAAATGGAACGAGCATGTAAGGACAGTTGTGAGTAAGGCGGACAGCCGACTTCGGTTTATTGGGTGAATTTTGTAAAAGAGACCGCGTATAAAACTCTTGTACGACCACGTCTTGAGTATTGCTCAAGTGTTTGGGACCCGCAGCAGATCGGTTTGAAGGAAGACATAGAGGCGATTCAGAGGCGAGCAGCTAGACTTGTTACCGGCAGGCTCGACCAATGCGCGAGTGTCACGGAAATGCTCCGGCAACTCAATTGGGGATCGCTGGAAGATAGACGACGTTCTTTTCGTGAATTTCTGTTAAG
Source organism: Locusta migratoria (assembly GCA_026315105.1). Lineage (NCBI taxonomy): Eukaryota > Metazoa > Arthropoda > Insecta > Orthoptera > Acrididae > Locusta > Locusta migratoria. The sequence continues at coordinate 7,983,157 of CM048750.1, read as the reverse complement.
TAAATTTAGAGGGCCGGAATTTGAAGCTGAGTGTAGTACGATCTTGCTGCCGCCTACTTACATTTCGCGTAAAGATCACAAAGACAAGATAAGAGAAATTAGGGCATTCTTTTTTTACTCGTTCTATTTGGGAGTGGAATAGGAAAGGAAATGCCTAGTAGTGGTACAGTGTACCCTCCGCCACGCACCTTACGGTGAATTGCGGAGTATGTATGTAGATGTAGATGTAATGTAAGTTTAGGGACTGATGACTCCGTAGTTACGTCCCATAAGCTCTACAAACATTTGAACATTTTTTCATACTGCTCATATGAATACTCCAGAAATATCGATGCCTACTCACATCGATACGTCTTAATTACAGCAAAAGAAATAATAATAGTTATGATATTTTAAATGACTGAATTTTATAATTATGTAGTTCACTAAGATGACAGTTATATATAAAATAATTTCAAAATATAATATTTATATAGATAGAGCACCATCGCGACACATTTCTAATGGTATTTGAAAACCGTCTCCCCATGAAAAATTTTAAATTTTAGTGTAAAAAACTTTGCAGCAAACCATGGCTTACTAAAGGAATAAAATTATCTTGTAACCGGAAAAGGAAACCATATCTATCCACAAGAAAGAGTAATGACCAAGAAACAATCAACTATTATAAAAACTTTTGTATATTAAGAAAGGTTATTAAAAATTCAGAAGCACGTGCATCATGTCTGAGATTAGTTTCCCTGATAATAAAATTAAAACAATTTGGGATGTTATTAAAAGGGAGAGAGGGCAACGACGAGCACAGAAAGGAGGATACTTTTGATCGCACAGTGTACTGTGTAAAGGTGCTCACGTCGTAGGCGTTGAGTGTTATGTACTGGTCAGCCGATTTCACGACAGGTAGCCCCTACGGTAAATCAGAATCTTGTGATGAAGAGTTTCTAGGAAACAGAATGCATCGTGCCTTTCTCAACGGAGAAATCTGTTCAGACGTGAAAGTAATTTCTGCCGTGCTTCAAGGTAATGTTATAAGACGTTGATTCTCTAAATATTATATGCAAATTACTTCGTAGACGACATCTGAAGTTGGATGAGTTTTCCTCAGCTGCTGCTGTTATGTATACTGAGTAATTGCAACGCTGCAGAATTGTAGAGAGAGATGCAGGACAATCTAAAGCGTATGGACGCTTGCTGCACGAAAAGCTAATCTACTGTTATTAAAAAACGGTAAGTTGCTGCGAATACACACATTATCAGGCAATTTCAGAACGCTCACTACGATCACTGGAAAATACTTCCATAAAATATCTGGGATTAGGCATTGGTGCGATTAGAAGTAAAACGCCCATATAAAATTAAACATTGTTCAGGCAGATACCAGACTCTGATATTCGTTGGAAGAATTCTCAGGTCCATCAACAAGGGAAGTAGCATGTAAATCACTTGTTCGAATAAATCTTGAATACTGCTTATCAGTAATAGATTAGTTTGAAGTGCTTTACTAGGCATGGTCCTGTTTGGAGGTGGTATGCCGTAGCCTTCCTCCGACCTTCGAACTGACTTACCCAGCCAGTTATAGGGGGACCTACAGTTTAACGTGGGTTCCCAATCACAGTGCTACTCGGTATTTTTCACATGAGGAATACTACCTGATGTGAAATAAGAAAGTGACAGATAAAAATACCAAGACCTGGCGCGGATCGAACCCACGATTCCAATGCACGATAGAAAAAACTATTGTTCCATTTAAAAAACTATATGTTTGTGCTGCAACTCTTTGGAAAATGATACAATAAACTATGTTCATAGCTCCGCAGAAAGTGTAACATTTCTTGTGTTGACCTACCGCATTAAAATTTCTCGTCACCTATTATTTTATAAGATACAGGGGCAAACACACTCAGTGAAACATTGTGTATACGTATATATACCAGTTGGCTCACGCACGCCCCCCCCCCCCCCTATTCTGAAATCAGTTAATACCGTTTACCAAAGACGCCGAAAGGTTCGCCTCAGCAGATGGGAGCCCTTTATAAACGTAAGAACGGCCTATAGTTTATATATAAGGCAGTGTGTCCGTATGATTGTGTGTTTGTTTGTGTGTATGTTTGTACACAAATCTACAGTGTTGTTCCAATCTTAATGAAATTTTGCACTTGAAAGCTTCAATCCATGAGGACGGTCGCGTAAGTGTAAGGGTCACGTACAACACGTAGTTCACGAGATATGACGTCATAAACAATAATAAGCGAGAAAAAGGGCAGCATTAACCCACTGGACCGATATTGACCAAATTTGGTACACATCTTCCTTGCCGTGATGTAGCAATTCTGTATTGGTAAGAACTACATACGACACATGGTCCAGGAGATATAACGTCATAAACAATAGAAGTTGCAAGAAACTGCCACATAATGCGACGGGACTTTATGAATACAGTGTATGAGAACGAAATTAAATAGCGAATTGGAACGAACTTTAAACATAATTTCAAACGTTCATTGAACTATTTCTCGGTGACAACCATACCAAAATGATGAACGACAAAAGATTTCTCGCTTACTACTTTTCCGCTGTTCATGGACTAAAACTACGGCATTCTGTATGACGTTACAATTTATAATTTGTTAACTTAAATTATAACCGCAGGAAATTTTACAGACAGTACACAGACATATAGTTGAATGTACATTCTAAATTATATCACAGTACGACACGTAGTTCATGAGATATGAACAAATAACAGTAACGCTCATGGAAAACTGCCCCATCATACACCAAGTTTTAATCTTTTACTTCTTTACTGCTAATTGTATTCGCAAGAGATTTTACAGACATACAGACCTTATACAAATAAATATATACTTGAAAAATTATACAATTGTAGAACATGTAATTCAATAAATATGACATCGTACGAATTTGATTTGTCATTTGTATTTTGACTACGATTTTTCTTTGTTTGGATACTGCACTTAACTTGGTTGGTTGGTTTTTGGAAGGGACTAAACTGCAACTGTACTTGACTTCTTATTTAGTATACTGGGTGAATCACCTAATAGTTGCACCGCAAATATCGCGGAAACGGAAAGTGCGATTGCTGTGCGGATTTCACAGAAACATCTGAAAACCCGGCGATGCGCGGGTATTTATTTATTTATTCCTACCTTGCGTTAGTACTTCTCTTATCCCTTCTCTCTCTGTCCATCTCATTTTGTTCTAAAACCACGTTATATTTATCGGAGAATATACAGGGTGAATCACCTAACACTTGCACGGGGGAAGGCTTTAGGCACGGTTTTATGGCGATCGGATACCGATTTATCTATATATATTAATGTAAATGTCTGTTCGGTGTACGCTTATCACGTCCGAATGACAAGACGCAGAGACTTAAATATTTGTACAGTTACTAATTCATACCTGAGGAAGGTTTTAGGCACGGTTTTATAGCGATCTGATAGATATTTAGTAATTTGAAGAATATAAAGCGAAATGCGGAACAATAATTACTCTTTGAAAATTATGTTTATTCTTTGAAAACGGTTTTATTGGTTACACTGTTGCTTGAGGGTTGATAAGGATAAAAGGGTGGAGTATATTGGGATTGAAAGTTATCGGTGTATATAAAATTCACGTGCGTTTGTGTGTGTATTAATATTTCGCTCTGCAGCGAAACCTACAGAACGCAAGCGAATGGTCTGTGTGTAATTGTTGTCCGAAGTCTTCCGTTGTACACCATACCAGTTCCATGCCGATAGCTCTAAGGGGGTGGAAGATATGGTATTTGAAAGTCGTCAAATTGTAAAAAATATCGGACAAGTCCAGCGATGACGTTTGCGACTCTATAGCAAGGAGGTTACATACAGCGAAACGTGATACCACAGACCATATCTTTGGTCTGTGCGTGCTACAATGTCTTCAGCTCTTTCTGTGTAAGGATAAGCATACGCATAGCTCACTGCCGCGGTGTAGTAGCCGAGCGGCCCCACGCGGGCGCCGGGCGCCGTGGCTCAGCGCGCCCGGTCAGAGGGCTGAACGCCCTCTGTAACAAAAAAAGCTGAGCCAAATGATCAACGAACGACCAAGTGCGAACAATAAAAAAAAGACCGCAGATCATAGATCTATCGGAAAAAAGTAATTATTAAAAAAAAAAGCGGTCTAAAGCGTCTCGCTGCGGAGCGCGCGGTTGCTCGCCGTGGAGGTTCGAGTCCTCCCTGGGGCATTGGTGTGTGTGTTGTCCTTAGGTTAGTTTCCCTAGGTTTAAGTAGTTTGTAAGCTACGGACTGATGACCACGCAGTTTGGTCCGATAGATTTACAAACATTTGAACATTTTTGAATAGCACACTATTGAAAAATAGCTTATCTATGATAATCAACCAACTCGCGAGGGGAGCCACGGGTTTAAGCTGGTATCTGAATAAAATACGTTACCACACTTCTTATATTGTGTATGATACCTCATCTGATCCCCTAATTTTTTTGATCACCCGGTATATCGTGTATTGTTACGTAGGCTGCGCGGCCTGTACTTGCCTAACACTTGTCTGCTAATCATAGAATGAAGGCTTTCACGGCAGGTGTCGTCATTACTTAAAGCTTCCGGGCTGAGATGCCGTGGTCCAAATATGAAACTTGCCCCTGACGTTCGTCTGCGGAAGGCATCCTCGGAGGTAAAGCGGCGAGTAAGCGTCGTATATATAGGCAAAAGAGAGGGCGCTGCTGTCAGTCGCGTGGTGTCGGCTGTGCTGTGGTCTCTGCTATTGCCAACCTCCTCGACTGAAATTAATCGATTGTCATGCTGTTGCTGCAGTGTTGACATCCATATGTTATCAAGTTTGAGACCTTCCTCTTTTTTGTTAAAATTATTTCGATGTTTAAAAATCTCAATGGCCTCTCTGTACAAACGTGCATAATAATGGGACGTCTTAGCTATGACGGACGTCTCGTTAAATTTTATTTCGCGGACACCTTCTTGATACACGTGTTCCGCTACAGCCGATTTATCAGTATGTCCGAGGCGGCAGTTCCTTTTGTGTTCGCTCAGACAAGTGTTGACACTTCTTTTAGTTGTACCTATATAAGCTTTTCCACAATTGCAGGGGATTTTATAGACATCTGGTGTGGCCAGAGGATGTCGCTTATCTTTTGCAGATCTTAAAAATTCTTTTATTTTCGTGGTTGTTCTGAAAACAGTTTCCGCATCGTATTCGCTTAAAATTTTTCCAATACGATCAGTGACCTTATTGATAAATGGTAGAAAGTTTCATATAGTAATGAGATTTCCTCTGGAGTGCCCGCACTGCTCTTTCACCGGCCCAGTGCCAGTATGAATCGCTTTGCCCTACCACTGCGGGTGTCGACATTTGCCCTAAGCGATGTGCCTCGTGTTACAGAGAATTCCGCCCTCCCCCACTTCCGCTCCGCAGCAGTCGGTGTCAGGCGGCTGGCGGTGGACCACGGCGGCTCCCAGCAGCCGTGGCTGCACAACTCTCCCCCCTCCCCTCGCTACGGTCTTGCACCCCCCCCCCCCCACCCCCCCCCCACCCCCAGCAGTGGGCAGCGACCAGCTTGGCGGCTTCATTTCCGCAAATCGCGGCGTAACGGCGCCTCTGGTTCCGGCCAGCCCCCTGGCCCCTCGGCCGCAGCCCCCTAAGTGGCCATCGCGGCTGCAGACTGCCCACTCTAAGCACCCACTGCTTCTTGCGTCCGCCCGCGCTAAGAGTGACGGAAGGCTGCCGTCGCCAGGGATTTCAACGCTCCATCTGTTAATTGCCGCGCCGTTCCCGGACTCCACTGGAACCACTTACAGCAGCGACGTTTGCGGCTCTCGGAGAAGTCCGTGTCCCTAAGTGCATACACAGGTCGTGCAAAGTGCTCCTAATCCTTCTGCACCAACGCACTGTCACTGATGTTGCTCTTAGCGGAGAGAAATTTTCTGACACGGAAGTAACTTCGTGCGTATCACGAGGGAGTGCTGCAGGACCGTTTTTAAAGCCAAGAGGACAAATAATAGTTTTCAATTTTGTAGTGTAACGTTACACTACGAATTTGTTTGCGTCAGGAGCCTCACTCATATATTTTTTTTTAAAGGAGCCGACCACCACTTGACTGAGAGCTTTTTTCTTTCTTTTTTTTCTTTTTTTCTTTTTTATTGTCACAATCTGGTTTCGGCCTTAGGCCATTTGCAAGTGCTATGATAAAAGTTGGCAGACAGGTTTCCTTATGTCATGGTCAAAGTAATAAAAACAATTGTTTTTACTATTATGACCATGGCTTGAGGAAACCTGCCTGACAACTTTTATCTCGCAGCACTTCAAAATGGCCTGTGACAAAAAAAAAAAAAAAAAAAAAAAAAAAAAAAAAAAAAAGGCTTTCAGTCAAATGGCGGTCGGGTTTCTCTCTCTCTCTCTCTCTCTCTCTCTCTCTCTTTTTTTAGTTACAAAAATTCCTCCTGAACGATCGAAGATGACCAAATAATTTATTTTGGGGTAATTTTAGAAGGTATATGGATAAGAACTACCCCGGATATTTCGTTTGTCTAGGTGGACGTCCGGGCAGTAAAACCACGAGACTCAGTGATACTGAACAAGTGGCTTTATACCAGGAATAATCTCGGTAACAAACAAGAAATATATTGCAGTTATTTGGCCGCGCGGGAGTAGCCGAGCGGTCTGGAGCGTCACGTCCTCCCGCGTCGGGGGTTCGAATCCTCACTCGGGCATGGATGTGTGTGTTGCCCTTAGGTTAGTTTAACATAGTTTAAGTAGTTTGTATGTCTGGGGACTGATGACCAACGTTCTTTGGTCCCATAAGAATTATAAACATTTGCACATTTTTTAAGTTATTTGAGTGATCCACGAACTTGAGATATATGCTCTTCCTTGTTATTGATTGTTGTATATTGAGCTATGGACTCGGTATGAGCGTGTTATTCTGACGTGTTACAACAGTTTAGTCCTTTGCAATGTATTAGTTGGGTTCCAATGAACACTTATGTTATATGCAACACTATGAACTTTGAAGTGTTTTGATTTATTGGTGCAAATAATTATTACATAGATACAAGTCTCCTTCCAGCTTATACCTTCTCTAATGACTGTCCGAGCCTGAGCAGGAATAAGCTCATTTAAGAGGAACAGTATTACTGGACTTCTGTTCAATAATTATAATTCGTAAATCAAAGACAATCTTGTGGTGGTTAACACTAAAATTTACACGGTCACACCACAATATGTGATCTTCAACATCTATATATTTATTCTGGAAAGCAGATTGAAGTGAGGTAAGAGGATTTATCGAACTGTTTTCTTAATATTTCTGTTCCATAATCTAATATCTGTCGGAGAAAAAGAACACCGAATTCTTTTAGTTTTTAGTTCATTTATCATATTTTATTATGATGATCATGTCTCCATAGGAATGTGGGTACTAACAACCTACTTAAATTCCTTGCAGTATTTTTTCTTTTATTTTTTTCTTTCTTTCCTGCCGCCCCTTCAACCCGTCCGATCACATACTGTATCGAAGGGATCAAAACACAAAATTCTGGAACTAAAATTCTATTGTGCTCTAACATGACGGGAATGCTACAGTTGCTTGCAAATACAGAAACCTCCAGTCCCACGAAGGGATAAGAAACCGATGTCCTTTGGGTAGAAGAACTATTAGACTGTAATATAAACCAAATACATGTTTAGTAGCGAAACAATTAGTGAAACATAAAGGACGGAAAGGAAAAAGAAATGTAACAATGTCACTGGGGATACACCTTCTTCGTAACGGTCCGCAAATGAGAAGAATTGGGAAACAACAAGCGACCTTTTCCAACGGGTCTTAAAGTAAACGGGAAATCAAAGTAGTGCTACATGAAGTGAACAAAACGAGACAAAGAAATATCCTTCTAAGAAAGGATTACGTATTTAACGTTTATTTACACTGTGTTCAGAAAAAAAATGAGGAATGCGGTTCGCAAGAAATCGCTCAAGGATATCAAGTGGTAGAACGGGTGCCGCGGTGAAATGGCCGAACGAGAGACTGATGACCGGAGTAGTTAAGTCCCATAGATTTAGAAAATCTGAACTTCTAGAATGAAACTTTCACTCTGCAGCGGAGTGTGTGTTGATATGAAACTTCCTGGCAGATTAAAATTGTGTGCCGGCCGGAACTGAACCTCTTTTTTTTTTTTTTGTAGCGCGGATACTGCAATTCAGCCCTCCATTATTTTGTTAAACTCCCTTACATTCTCTATTAAACATGTCTTCCAAGGAAACTGACATTCATTCGCGATCTGCAATGTTTGTCAACTTTAGTTGCATTTCTAAAGGTGGTCTATTATCTGGTGACAAGTGAATATTTGTAACAGACCTGGACTTGAATTTCGGCCTGTCGTTTTAATTTCGTACATATTTCTTTCGTTGTAATCTATATCTATAAATGTGAATGTCTGTTCGGTGTACGTTTATCACGTCTGAACCACAAAACCACAAGACATAAAGAGCTAAAAATTTGTACAGTTACTAATGTCCACCCAGGGAAGGCTTTAGGCACGGTTTTATGGCGATCGGATATATATATATATATATATATATATATATATATATATATATATATATATATATATATATGTGTGTGTGTGTGTGTGTGTGTGTGTGTGTGTGTGAATGTCTGTTCGGTGTACGCTTATCACGTCTAAACGACAAGATGCAGATACTTATATATTTGTACAGTTACTAATTTATACCTAAGGCACGCTTTTATAGCGATCTGATAGATATTTAGTAATTTGAAGAATATAACGGGAAATGCGGAACAATAATGATCATTTAAAAATTATATTTACTCTGAAAATGTTTTTATTGGTTGCATTGTTGCTTGAGGCTAGATAATGATAAAATGGTGGAGTATATTATGATGGAAAATCGGTGCATATACAATTCTACGTGTGTGTGTGTGTGTGTGTGTGTGTGTGTGTGTGTGTGTATGTGTGTGTGTGTGTGTCTGTGTGTTAATATTTCACTCTGCAGCGAAAACTACAGAACGAAAACGAACGGTCTGTGTGTAATTGTTGTCCGAAGCCTCCCGTAGTACAACAATAGCAGTTCCATGCCGACAGCTATAAGGGGGTGGGAGACATGGTGGTTGAAAGTCGTCAAATTATAAAAAAAATTCGGACTGAAGGCCAGCGATGACGTTTGCGACTATATAGCAAGGAGGTTACGTACAGCGAAACGTGATGCCACGACCATATCTTTGGTCTATGCGTGCTACAATGTCTACAGCTCTTTCTCTGTAAGGATAAGCATACGAATAAGGAAATATAAGAATAAATGAATAAAGCAGTAAAAAAGAAATTTATTTTAATACACCTCTTTAAAAAAATCTATTTGACGTTTCTCGCATTACATCAAGTGATCCATCTGTGACATTATTACAATCATTAATGTAGAATTTCGTGATTGGGTTCTTCGAAACTAGTGCATTTTTACCTGTGATTTCTTATATATTCTCTGATAAATGTAACATGTTTTTTAGAAAAAATGAGATTGACAGAGAGAGAGAATGGATAGGAAAAGTACTAACTCAAGGTTCGAATAAATAAATAAATACCCGGGCAACGCCGGGTTTTCAGCTAGTTTAGTATATATGTCTGTTCCTCTGGAACAGATGTTTCATAGTATCTTCAAATGTTTGTAAATCTAAGGGACTTAACTATGTTGGTGATCAGTACCAAGGCTTACAAACTAAATTAAAGTAACTTATGCCGAGGTCGAAACAGACAGCCATACCCGAGGGAGGACTCGAACCTCTGGCGGTGAGTAACAGTCCGCTCCGCAGCAAGGCGCCTTAGAACGTTCGGCCACTCAACCGCGCCTGTTTCATAACAATTTAAATTTAAAACCGGCCAATGACGGTAAAGAAGTGCCTGTACTCAGCGCGGAAATCATACTAAATGTATGCCAGAACATGGGGGTTAAGCAAGTGTGGCAAATGGAAGTTTGGGTGTGGCCGGTTCATTTCCGGTTGGTCGAGAGCCTCATCGGCGTTGTAGCTCAGCTTGCTCCACCTGAGCGCTCGACAACCTTCTGGTTAAAAAAAAAAATCAAAGGACCGATCTCCAGAAGAACAAGGGGAAAAGTGGTTAGCGCAACCGAACGGGAAATGTGGAAGACCGCGGTTCGAATCCCGGTCCAGCAAAAATTTTAACTTGTCACCAAACAATAGACCATCGTTAGAATTGCAGCTAAGGTTGGCAGAATTAGCATATCTACAATAAATAATTGATTATTTAACCTTTCCAGATCTTTTGGCTACTATTATGTGCATAAATGTTACTGCGTCTAAACAGCAGTAGAAAATTTTTTCTCGGTATGAGCGTTGAATTTTCTCATCGTGGACACTTTCTGCACCTGTGTTTGGATCACTATAAACATACCATCAACTGAGTGTTGCACTGCGGAGCAATTTGTGAACTTCAAAGTAAAAGGGCGTTGTATGATTGATGACTTCCACTGAATAACTGAAATAGTTATTACTTTGCGGCGTCATTATTGAACAATCAGTTCATTTAGCATAACATTGAGTATGCGTCAAAATATTTTAATCTAATAAGAAGAAACCTTGTTTTTCAGTGTACGCAGTTGTGTAGTACGAAGATGAATACATATAATTCTATAAATCTTGCTTCTGAAAACTTTAAGGAGTTTATAGCAAAAAAAAAAAAAAAAAAAAAAAAAAAAAAAAAAAAAAAAAAAAAAAAATTCCTTTCTCTAGAAAAAGAAAAGGTCTGAAAGAGTTAATCCCTAGATTCGCTGACCTACAAAGAAGAATAAACCTTGTGTTCTCATAGCCATTCCTTTCATTGTAGGGCAGATTAAACAATCCTACAAAACTTTGACCTTCACAGTCAACTATGGAAGTGTAATTCTGTTAGGATCAGAAGATAAAGAAGAATTGACACCAGTAGAGGAACACGAGGGCGTAGATTTCACTGTGAAAGTACTGTACTACCCTGGTCAAAACAACTGGGGGATCAGTTGACATATCTAGTTTCTGAGGTACAGTCATCGGCAGGATGAACTAACTAAAATAGTCGGACGTCCTTCTCTCGCTTCTACGGAGTGGAGAAGACAACATTACAGCTACCGACATAGTGTAAGAAGAGGAAGTTGTGTTTACTCTGCCAAACGAATTACACAAGCAGTTGGGTTCAGATAGTGTAGTGAGCACTACACGTGACTTACAGAAACCTGCAATGGTTGACAACAAGCTTGAATCTGAGGCATTGAAACGATTGGAGTGGCCAGCTTATTCATCTTATTTAGACCTGATTGAGTATGTCTGGGCTGCAATTGACAGACGAATTTGGGCCAGAATAGCATCTTCGACAACGGATACGGAGCTTGATTTTGCACTCATTGAAGAATGGCCAAATACCCCCAGGGGCCTCATACTGTCCATGCCACACAGGTGTGCAGCTGTGCTGGCTATCCGAGATGGTCACACACCCTATCAAAGGGCAACGCGAATGACTCTTTCACTATTATGGAAGCACCAAGGTGACTCATGTACACCTCAAGTAAAGGCTTTGAGATAGCAAAATATCGTACTGTTTAGCAGACAAATTACTATTGTAACCAATATTAGAAAAAAATACATTACCATATGTATATTGTCCATCCCCTTGAACCACAGAGATTGCCGAGGTGGGGTGGCTTGCGTGCCTAACGATGCAGATAGCCGTACCGTAGGTGCAACCACAGCGGAGGGGTATCTGTGGAGAGGCCAGACAAACGTGTGGTTCCTGAAGAGGGGCAGCAGCCTTTTCAGTAGTTACAGGGGCAACAGTCTGGATGATTGACTGAGCTGGCCTTGTAACATCAGCTAATGTGGCTTTGCCACACAGTTACTGCGAACGGCTGAAAGCAAGGGGAAACAACAGCCGTTACATTTCCCGAGGACATGCAGCTCTACTGTATGAACATATGATGATGGCATCCTCTCGGGTAAAATATTCCGGAGGTAAAATAGTCCCCCATTCGGATCTCCGGGCGGAGACTACTCAGGAGGATGTTGTCATCAGGAAAGACAATACTGGCATTCTACGGATCGGAGCGTGGAATGTTAGATCCCTTAATCGAGTAGGAAAATTAGAAAATTTAAAAAGGGAAATGGATAGGTTGAAGTTAGATATAGTGGGGATTAGTGAAGTTCGGTGGCAGGATGAACAGGATTTCTGGTCAGGTGAGTACAGGATTATAAATACAAAATCAATTGGGGGTATCACAGGAGTAGGTCTGATAATGAATAAGAAAATAGGAATTCGGGTAAGTTATTATGAACAGCATAGTGAACGCATTATCGTAGTGCAAGTTTATATGCCAACTAGCACGGCCGATGATGAGGAAATCGAAGAAATGTATGAGGAGCTAAAATAAATCATTCAGAACGTTAAGGAAGACAAAATCTTGATTGTGATGGGGGAATGGAACTTGGTAGTAGGATATGTAGCAGGTGAATACGGACTGGGAAAAAGGAATGAAAGTGAAGATCGTTTGGTAGAGTTTTGCGCAGAGCACAAATTAATGATTACAAACATTTGGTTTAAGCATCACGAAAGAAGGTTGTATATGGGAAGAGGCCAGGAGACACTAGAAGGTACCAGATTGACTTTATAATGGTAAGGTAAAGGTTTAGAAACCAGGTTTTAAACTGTAAGATATATCCAGGGGCAGATATAGAATCTGACAGTAACTTATTAATTATGAACTGCAGATTAAAACTTAAGAGACTGCAGAAAGGTAGCAAAGTTAGGACAAATCGAAGGAACAAGAGGTAGTTGAGAGTTTCATAGCGAGCATTAGGCAACGATTGGGTGAAACGAGGGAAAGTAATACAGTAGAAGAAGATTGGGTAGCTCTGAGAGATAGGGTAGTGAAGGCAGCAGAGGACCATATAGGCAGAAGGACAAGGCCTAATAGGAATCCCTGGATAACACAGGATATACTGAATTTAATTTATGAGCGGAGAAAATCTAAAAATTCAGCAAATGAAACAGGAAAATGGGAGTACAAACGTCTGAAAAATGAGACAGACAGGAAGTGCAGACTGGCTAAGCAAGAGTGGCTAGAGGACAAATGCAGAACCGTAGAAGAATGCATAACTAGGGGAAAGATAGATACCGCCTACAGGAAAGTAAAATAGATATTTGGAGACAAGAAAAACAGCTTTATGAATATCAAGAACTGGAAAACCATTACTAAGAAAAAAGGGGAAATCTGAACTGTGGAAGGAATATATAGAGAGCCTCTACAAAAGAAAGAAACTTGAAGGCAGTATTCTAGAAATGGAAGACGAAGTGGAGGAAGATGAGATAGGAGATATGATACTGCGAGAAGAATTTGACAGAGCGCTGAAGAACATGAGTCGAAACAAGGCCCCTGGAGTAGATGATATTCCGTCTGAAGTGCTGATATCGTTAGGAGAGCCAGTCATGAAGAAATTGTAAGCAAGATGTATGAGACAGGGGAAATACCCTCTGACTTCAAGAAGAATATCGTAATTCCAATTACAAAGAAAGCAAGTGCAGACAAATGTGAAAATTACAGAACTATCAGTCTAGTAAGACATGGTTGCAAAGTAGCAACAGAAATTATTTACAGACGAATGGAAAAACTTGTGCTATCGAACCTCGGGGAAGATCATTTTGGATTTAGGAGAAATGTAGGAACACGGAAGGCAATACTCACATTACGACTTATCTTAGAATATAGGCTAAGGAAAGGGAAACATACATTTGTAGCGTTTGTACATTTGGAGAAAGCTTTTGACAATGTCGACTGGAATATACTCTTTCAAGTAATGAAGGTAGCAGGGGTAAAATATAGGGAGCGAAGAGTTATATTCAACCTATACAAAAACCAGACCGGTTATTAGAGTCGAAGGGCAAGAAAGAGACGCGGAGGTTGGGAAGGGAGTAAGATAGGGTTGTAGCCTTTCCCAAATGTTGTTCAATCTGTACATTGAAAAAGCAGAGAAAGAATGCAAAAAGAAATTTGGAGTGGGAATTAAAGTTCAGGGAGAAGAATTAAAAAAGTTCAGGGAGAAGAAATAAAAACTTGGCGGATTGCCGATGACATAGTAATATTGTCAGAGACTGCAAAGGATCTGGAGGAGCAATTGAATGAAATGGACAGTGTGTCTGACAAAGGGAGATATAAGATGAACATTAACAAGAGTAAAACGAGGGTAATGTTATGTAATGTCAGAATCAGGCAATGCTGAAGAAATTATATTAGGTTGAAAATGTTCAAATGTTTGTAGAGCTTATGGGACAACTACGGGGTCATCAGTCCCTCAACTTACAAACTACTTATGAACTAGGTTATATTAAAGACGGCACAAAGATCGATGCCCAAGGGGTGATTCGAACTCCCGACAGGAACGGTGTCGCGCATCGCAGCGTAGCGCCTCAATGCGCTCGTCCGCTCCACAGCGGCTTAGATTAGGTAATGTTCAAATGTTTGTATAGGTTATGGGACTTAACTACGGGGTTATCAGTACCTAAACTTACAAACTACTTATGAACTAAATAATATTGAGGACGGCACAAATATCCATGCCCGAAGGGGGGATTCGAACCCCCGACCGTAATGGCCGTGCAGAAAGTGACTGGAGCGCCTCAGTCCCCTAGGCCACCGCGGCCGGCTTAGGTAATGAGACAATAAAAGTAGTAGATGAGTTTTGTTATTTGGGTAGCAATATAACTTCTGATGGCCGAAGTAAAGAAGATATAAAAAGCAGAATGTCTATGGGAAGAAAAGCGTTTCTAGAAAAGCGAAACTTGTTAACATCCAATATTAATTCAAATGTTAGAAAGTCCTTACTGAAAGCATTAGTCTGGAGTGTTTGGGAGTGAAACGTGGACGATAAGAAGTTCAGACAAAAAGATGACAGAAGCTTTTGAAAAGTGGTGATACAGGCGAATGATCAAAATTAGATGGGTAGATCAGGTAACTAATGAAGAGGTGCTTCATCGAATTGAGGAGAAGAGGAGTTGCTGTCATATCCTAACTAAGAGAAGGGATAGATTGGTGGGATGCGTTCTGTGACTTGGCATTAGAAGGAAGTATGTGGGGTAAAAATCGTAGAGGGAGGCCGAGGGACGAATACAATAAGCAGATTCAAAAGGATGTAGGTTGCCGTACGTATTTTCAGACGAAGAAACTTGCACAGGACAGGGTAGCGTGAAGTGGTGCGTCAAACTAGTGTGTGGACTGAAGACCATAAAAACAACATGTACCGGGTGATCAAAAAGTCAGTATAAATTTGAAAACTTAATAAATCACGGAATAATGTAGATAGAGAGGTAAAAATTGACACGCATGCTGGTAATGACATGAGATTTTATTAGAACCACATACACACACACACACACACACACACACACACACACACACGAAGTATTGCTAAACGCGGGAAAGTTCTCTTGCACGCGTCGTTTGGTGATTATCGTGTGCTCAACCGCCACTTTCGTCATGCTTGGCCTTCCAGGGCCCCAAGACCTCAGTCCGTGCGATTATTGGCTTTGGGGTTACCTGAAGTCGCAAGTGTATCGTGATCGATCGACAGCTCTAGGGATGCTGAAAGACAACATCCGACGCCAGTGCCTCACCATAACTCCGGACATGCTTTGTAGTGCTGTTCACAACATAATTCCTCGACTACAGCTATTGTTGAGGAATGATGGTGAACATATTGAGCATTTCCTGTAAAGAACATCAAAAATGTTCAAATGTTTGTATAGCTTATGGGACTTAACTACGGGGTCATCAGAGCCTAAACTTACAAATTACTTACGAAGTATAAAGTGTAGGCTTTCACTGCCGGCGTCTTCAGTAATTAAAACTTCCGGGCTGAGAGGCCGTGGTCGAACAGTAGAAATTTCTTCCCCTGACGTTTCGTTGCCTGCTGCGGGTAACATCTTCTGAGGTGAGTCGACGACTGGATGCTGGGCCGTGGAGATCCTGCTTATCCACTAAAAACTATCTCTGGCTGGCGTCATTACTCTCTATCAAAGGTAATCGATAGAGAGATAGAGAGAGATAGTTTTACTGTTGACATCACGTGACGTGTGGTGGCGCCCTCTATCCCCTCTATATAAGCAGGATCTCCACGGCCCAGCAGCCAGTCGTCGACTCACCTCAGAAGATGTTACCCGCAGCAGGCAAAGAAACGTCAGGGGAGGGAATTTCTACTATTCGACCACGGCTTCTCAGCCCGGAAGTTTTAATTACTACTTACGCAGTAGCTAACACAAAGAACGGCCTAAATATCCATGCCCGAGGAGGAATTCGAACCCCCGACCGTAGTGGCCGTGCAGACCGTGACTGGCGCGCCGCAGTCCCCTCGGCCACCGCGGCCGACTAAAGATCATCATCTTTGCTGTGACTTAATTTGTTATCAAAGCAA
The DNA here is from genome assembly GCA_026315105.1 of Locusta migratoria. Lineage (NCBI taxonomy): Eukaryota > Metazoa > Arthropoda > Insecta > Orthoptera > Acrididae > Locusta > Locusta migratoria. The sequence goes on along the minus strand of CM048750.1, from coordinate 7,966,686 downwards.
GACTTATTAGTCTCCAGGGAGTTATTGCGATCGTTATATGAATAAAATTCTTGAATATCCGTCTCCAGATCGCTCCAGTCGTTCACATTCGTTCATTACAGGACAGGTTACTCTGTAACTTCAAAATTTTGATCTGAAGATGGGCAGTTGTCCCGAAACCGGTCATGTTTTAGAAAATATAAGCGATCTGGAGACGGATATTCAAGAATTTTATTAATTTGTTATGATAATTATTGCTTTTCTGTTCAGATGAAGCGCCATCTGTCGGACATTTTTCGATTTATTATTATTATTATATATTTATTTCATTTTATTTTATTTATTTATTATTTTGTTCTAATAAAACCCCATGCCATTCCAAGCTTGTGTGTCAATTTTTACCTCTGTATCTACATTATTCCGTGATTTATCAAGTTTTCAAATTTATACTGACTTTTTTATCACCCGGTATATTGTGTATGATATGGCATCTGAGTCCGTAATTCTCTTGAACAGTGTATCATTACTGTGCACTGTAATTCCGTCTGGATCAGAAAATGAAGTAAGAGGAGTAAGTAAGAGGAACAGGGCATCACAATCGCCATAGTACTATTTTCTGTAATGCAGTGAATGTAGGCAGTAGTTTAGACTTCCCCTGCTGTACCACCTGGTGAACGCTGAGCCACCGGCCGCCTGTTGGACAGTGTTTGCCCGTTATGAGCCCGGTGGACTCGTGCATTCTGTGGAGCGGTGCCGGGCGCCTGCTGGGTATTGCGGGCGCGATGAATGGCTCTTTCTTGTCGGCAGTCGACGGCCGAGGCGTGACCGCGCAGCGCAAACAGCCGCCGCGTGACCTGCCCTCTGACGTCACCGCCAACAGCGGCGGAGCGCGAGGTGGCGAAACAAGGGGTGGCCAGCCCCCCACCGTGACGATAAGCAGGGGGCTGAACGGGAGCTCAGTCCGGCGCACATTAACGCTGGTTACAGCCGTTGAAGCCATAGACACAATTGTAAGAGTACACCTGTCGCTGTATCGTACAGTTATATTTAACGTAATGTATATATTGTCTTAAATTTGTTCATTTCACGTATTTTCATTTCTTGTATGCTAGATATATTTCTTATGTAACGTCATTTCCTATATTGAATCATTTAGTGTAAACATGCACTGTATGCGTAAACCCGCATGAATGCACGGACATTCTTATGCTGTATTTTGGCAATGCGCCAGAGAATATGTTGAACCTGTTGTAAAGACTGTCTTTGGTACAGACGTAGTAGCTGTGAGTGTCGCACTGCTGAAGCAGTCGCGGAGCGGACTCGCTATAATAAACACATAAATGTTTTGTTGATGGTGCAGAGGCACGGTAGGCGCAGTGTGGCGCGAGTTTAATGCAATTGCAATAAGCCTGAGAGGCGTACTGTTTAATGTATTGAAGGAAGTGCGAAACAAGTTTATTTATACTGGAAAGTGATCAGTGTAATGTTTTTTCATGTGTGCGAGAAAAGTAATTGTTTGGTTATCAAGTCTATTGTCACCGAGAGTGATCGTTGCTGTAATTAGGGAAATTAGAAGGTGTATCGAGGTGATGTCAATGCATGGAGATTTCAGTCCGATGAGCTGAACAAAGAGTTGTCGATAAAAAATAGTTTTGCAGTAAGAGTACCTATTGTGATCATATCTGTCTTGTATGGACTTCACGACGAAGACGACGAAAACATTTTATTTTGTATGCATGTAAATGTACTGTCAACCCAATCAGAATTTTGGTTCAATTATATATGACTTATTTTGAAACCAGTCTTAATTTTGTAAGTAGTTGTAGTCACCCCATTACCACCATTATTAGAATTATGTTGATTATGCAAGCCTGTACATTGACTAACAAGTTCAATCATTTTTCGAAGTAATTATAATAATTTGCACGTAAAGTAAAGTTCGTTTCATTTATATAGAAAGTAACCAGGCTAACAGTAGTTAAAGTATTATAGTTGATTAACCAGACTTCACGAAAGTAATTTTTTATGAAATACATTAAATGCCAGACTCTGCTCAGCCAGTTACACGCGTACGCTACCCCGGGCCTGGAACCAATTTAAAAAGATATATAGTTCACGTAAAGTTTTATAAGGAACTTGAATGCTTTAAACAATATTATCAAAATTATTGGGAACTTTGACTGTAGTATTTGTGAAGCTCATTGCACCACGGAGTTTCACAGTACTGAGCTATTATCATTGCAGTCAGAGTCTATTTGCTATTACAATTTTGATTATAACACGAACACGCCATCACCACTACATGAATTCTGACACATTTATTAGTGAAGTTGTGCTGTTCGTGAATCGTAAGAGGTGCTAGTTGGAGGCTGTAGTCAATGATAAGTTAGACAATGACAAATTCTTTATATTGACAGATGCCCTGGCAGAGACATTCTAAGCATCCTATTACTGTGTCAGCTAGTAGTTCTGAAATATTCCGCCTATGGCGCCACTTACAATTGTACTTCTCAGACTAATGAATTTTAATCTGCTAAGCGACAAATTTATCAGTCACCTGCTCCTCTCTTTATGCTTTTCTTTTCCTTACTTTGAGTATTACTGTTTTCCCATAGCCCTTTTTCCTTATTTATCGTTACTCTTTTACTATAAGCCTCATCCATAGATGCTTTGTTAGCAGCTGATTGTTATTCATTCCTTAATCTCTGCACTTAGCGTTGATTCTCCTATTAGCATGTACTTTCACTAAGCAACAGTACAAAAATGTAAGTGTTAATTTTATCCCATTATATGAACTTATCTTTATTACAATCTATTTGGTTCGAAACTGCTTGAAATTTCTGTAACCGACTTTTGTTTGTTCTATGCCCTTTACTGTATAGCAATCCACTTGTTCGTCTGTATAGAGACCAGAAGAAGGGCACTCAAGCGCCCGAAACCGGTCGTTAAAGTTAAAAATAAATAACCAAAAGCAACTGGTTGCTGCATTTCATTAATTTATAATCGCTGGTTACGTTACTACTGAAATGTCTGTCTCACAAACTCTTTGGTTTTGTCGCGCATCGCTTGCGCAGACCATCACCCCGTTTACATTTGCTCCCAAAACCGGATTTCGTAAATCGATTTCCCAATTCGGCTTTTGGTTAGCCCCGTAAACACTCGAAAATCAATTCTCGAAATCCGCTTCTCTAAAGCGATTTTCCAATTGCACAATCGATTTTCGTGTCCATGTAAACGCAACCGTTCTTGAAGCGTTCGTGGTTTGTTAATAACTTTTCGGCACATATGTACAGAGTGATATTTTCTTATGTGAAATGAAAGTATAAATATTAGAGTGAGAATGAATCTATGTATTTAAATAAAGAAAAAGAGCGATTGTGCTGACTAAATCAGGAACTGAATCAGCTGTTTTTCAGCCGCCATATTAAGTGGGCTAGGAAATCCGATTCAGGCTACGCCATGTCAACACGACAGCGAAAAACGGTTTACAAAAATAGGTTTTCGTCTTCCGGAAGATGTGTTGCATGTAAACGTAGTGCATACAGCGTAAACACAGTCTAAACTCGGACAGTTTACCAACTGACAGTCGCAACGACACTAGCGCTCCTAGTGGTGGGCAAGTCTCGCGTAGAAGTAATGTTTCTTTATAATTATTTTTGTACGTAATTAACGAAATAGAATGATTTTTTCTCTCCATTAGGGCCGGCTGGTACATAGTTTAGTAATAAAAGACAGTCGTGGTTGCAACTATTTTATCTGTGTGGTGGTCGTTTTTAGTCTGGGTGTTTTTGTTTGTGGTCTGTCTGTTGAGCTGTAGCTCCATAAGTCTAATGGTTTCTTAGTAGCTTGTTGTCTATTTTAACGCTATGCTGCAAGAGAAGGAGATTTTTTTTTAATTTTCTGAGATTTTTTTTCTCTTGATCGGAAATAAAGCTCTTCGTGACCATGTATAAAGCTTTTACTAATTTAGAACAAAAATTTTAACTGGTTAGAAGCTCTTAATTTATCGGGATGTGTAATATAACGTATGACCAGGGTGAAGATAAATTAAAACTGATGTGAATTTTTAGATGGGGGAAATTTACTCAAAGTCTTTTTTAGTATTCTGACCGTGTCGCCTAAATTAATGTTTTAAAATTAATTTCTCATGTTTGTGTTCAACCTAATGCTGGTAAGACTTTACACTTGAAACTGTCCGTAATGTACCTAGTGAAGAAAGTCGTCTCCAGTTAGTCAGGGTCTTTCAGCAAAGAAAAATGTCAATGTGGAAAAATAATGAGGACCTGAAAAGTAGAAATTCTTTAACAATCGTGCAGCTCAGCGTCTTCTCGTTGAGAAATGAAGACTCCACCACGACGTACATAAATCCTGAAACATTATCTGTAGTTGAAAAAGCTCGAAAACTTAGTCCCTCGGTTGAGTGTGAAAAGTCTGCATGTGCATAATTCTTGTACTTCGGCGAAAGGATCGGTTACTGTTTATCTTTGAATAAATTATTAACAGCTGCAGGCTCGTCGCGCTCACACACAAGAAAAAAGGACAGTCCGAAGCACTAAGCTTCCGCATTCGCAAAGTGTTCATAAATATGATGAAATTGAATAAATAACTTTTCAGAAAAGACGTATTACCTTTTACATAAGATCTATTTGCAATTCTGTTAACGATAAATTACAATTCCAACCACTCATAATACATTATTTTCAAGGAATAATATAATTTCAAAGAGTAACCTGCGAGTCTTTCTCTCTCACAGTCAGTATATCTAAGAACACACATAAATAAAAATTATATCGTAATTGATTAAATTTTTGAGGACACATGCAAAGCAAGTATGGCATTATTGGAGTGTATCGGCTTATACTGTATGCTTTCCAGTTGTTTACCATTCTGTAATTGAGCTGCATGCCGTATTATAAACGAACGCAACCACCGGGCATTCGCCGCATTATCTTTGTAAGAAGCCTGCTGCATGATCACAGAATAGGGAGCATACAGAAGGGAAAGCTGGAGGCGGCGCCTTTGATCTGTATGTTACCAAGCGTTGCGCTCGAAGCCATATTGAAAAGCAGTAAACGCGGAACTATAGCCACTTAGTACTTTGGCTGGAAATGGACTTTTCACGAACTGCAGCTGATCTCACCAACTTTTACGAAAGGAAACGGCTTTTCATTATGCTCTCCTCTATTTTGCGCCCTGTTCTTGCACCTAATTGTAATCCAAAGAAAAAAAAATTGGCCTAAATTTTAATACAACCACGAAAATGTACGATGGAATCAATGATCGTTTTATTTGGTGCTTATCTCCAGAAAAATCCCAAGTAACGCGAAGTTATGTTTGGGAAATTAGTTATAAACAAGAAAATGAATTTACAACTGCCAGGTTTTATTTGACACGAATAAATTTGCACAAAATATTCAGTCAGACTTAGCGGTACAACGTGATTACACAGAAGTAATGACGTCTGGGCATATATAAAACTGTTAAATTACTCATAAATGGACATGTAGCGGAAACATAAAACTACATAACAAACGTACTCTACTTGTCATATTGTGGCACACATTGTTTCAGTTATAGCAAAAGAAAAAGTGTTCATCATTGCCCTTTTAGTCTTCCTTGTCAATATGCATTCACTAGAACATTAACACACCATTTTTACCTCAGAGACGGGTCACTTTTATCACTTTGAATTTTTTTTTTTTTTTTTTTTTTTTTTTTTTTTTTTTTTTTTTTTTTTTAATTTTGGTTTTATATTTCAAGTCTCTGTGAACTCCAAGAAATAGAAAATTATCACTCTGACAAAACGTTTTACTAAATATTGGAGAATATATTTTTAAGTAAATCAGCTCTCCTTGAATTTACAGTCCGTTTCTTAGCACTGAAAATAAATATTGTCTTTAAAATATACCTATATGTTATATTTTAGTTATGGCAGTGATGTGTTTCAATGTTGGAAAAGTTGTATAATTAATTTGCTGATCGGAGAAGGGCATATAGAAAAATCTGTCAACCATAGAGCAGGAAGAGCAGAAAATAATTATTCGCCTTAATCCATTTGTTTGAGTATCCGAAGAGCATTCGTTGCCAACATTAGCACACTACGCCTCCATTGCGGTAAGTAAAATTTTATCTGCCTAAGCAGCATAGAACAAGGGGAGGAGGCAGGATGAGTGTCATCGATTTGACTGGTTCAGTTTTACTTACGGTAGTGGAGGAGTAATGTTTTAATGTTGGCAACATAATGTTCGTTTCACGAGGCAATTACTTTACCGACCAGAGAAAGGTAGATACAAGAAACTGCCAACCACAGAGCAAGAACAGCAAGATTATTCCCCTTATTCCATTTGTTTGAATATCGCAACAAGTGGAGGTCGGCAATTGGGACCTGCCGATTTCGTCCAAGTTACGTGTGTAGAAGGAGGTGGGTCTCCAAATAACGTGCCTGAAATATTTCACCTGAGTGGGCCTTAGGAAAGGAGGAAATGCTCTCGAAAGTTTTTGCGATAGCATTGTACATGTTATTCAGTGCTCTGTTCATGAATAAACGGCGTAGCGTAATGGTAGACAAAAAAAAAAAAAAAAAAAAAAATAGGAAGCTCCTAGGATTGATCCCAGGGCGCCTGCTTCGCAAGTAATTCGGTTGACCATTTGACTACGCCGTTAGTCACGAACAGATAACTAAATAAGATGTACAGTACTATTGGAAAAACTTTCGAGAGCATTTTCTCCATTCCTAAGGCCCACTCAGGCGAAATATTTCAGGCACGTTATAGGGAGACCAATCTCCTTCTACACATGCAGTTTGGGCGAAATCGGCGGGTCTCGATTGCCGACCTCCCCTTGTAAGAGGATCAACAGTCGTTAACATTAGCACGCTACGCCTCCGTTGCCGTCAGTAAAATTTTACCGTTTGCATCAAATTATGTGACGGTGAGCAGGTAGATGAGCCTTAAAAATTCTTGAAATATCTCGCCTATGTGGGCAACCGGAAAAGGGAACGCACGCGCAAAATGTTGAAGTCCCGCTACTTATGCACTATTCTTCGTCTTTCATTTTATCTTATTCCCTGCGACGTTTAACTTATAATTACAAAATATAAATGTACTTCAACATTTCGATGCTGTTGAACTGCTATAGCAACAGCGAGAGTTATCGTCAAGAGAAGAAGCAAGGCTACTTTTAATAATTATGCACACATTGCTTTCAATCTAAACTGATAACATTTACCTTTTACCACACATATAGCGACGTTCACTAACCGTTCAACATCTTTTGGGAAGGTGAAGTAGCTTATGTCCTTATTTGTATGAGAATTATTGCGGCAAATAGGTGCTGAACACCATCGGCCGCGTTTACTCTTATTGCTGCTCGTAATGAAAACGGAACAACTCCACCTACTGACACACAGTTCTTTCTTTTCATTGCACTAAATACTTGTTTACTTTTATGCGGTTCAGGCAGCTAAAATACACAATTAACAAACAAAGACGGCGCATTACCACGCCACAGAGTAGGGGATGACCACGCATTTACTGCTTTTCAAGATGGCCGATTCCGCGCATGCGCACTAAATTTTGGACGACAGACTGCAGCGGGAGTTTCCTTTCTGTATATTTCTTATTCTGTGGCATGATTCAACAGCAAGCCGGCCTGACGGCAGTGTAGGCGTAGCATTGTAAACGTGTCGACATTTTTGACCAGGCGTATCAATATGCTCCTACCACGGCACAATCGCGGCTGCCGCAGTTGGTCTGTTTTAGGTAAATACATTTTTTTTTTTTTTTTGCAGATTTATCTGTTTTTGCTTTTATGCCCAAAATCAATAATTAGATTTGCGATTTTAAACGTATCTATATAAAGATCGTGCAGGATGGGACCGCATCTTAATGTCCTCTGTATTTCCTGTTGTTTATAGGATTCTGACGGCTTTTGTCGACCACGTCCTAGTCTTAATTAATTGACGTTGCCATATTGTGCCTAGCAAGGGTTTTACTTCCACTCATCGGATGTGATATATTAAGGTCAGCAAACATTTTGTTAAAATTTGTTGGATTGTGAACGTTAAGACTGTGCTTTTACGTTTTATGCCCCCCCCCCTGTCCCCCCAACAATATCATTGATTTTCCAGACATTCTGAGGATGCCCCACAGGGGTGAAACATGTGAAAAAAAAAGTTCCAACCACGACTGTCTTATTACTACATAACTTTTTCGTTACAAGGATTAGTAAAATATCAAGAGACATACATAATCGGGAATTTAAAGTAAAAAATATAGCCGAGTTTCACTGATTCATTGGTAAAAAAAGAACTTTATCAGCCGGCCGCGGTGGCCGAGGAGACTGAGGCGCTTCAGTCACGGTCTGCACGGCCACTACGGTCGGGGGTTCGAATCCCCCCTCGGGCATGGATATTTGTGCCGTTCTAGTTCGTACGTAGTTCATAAGTAGTTTGTAAGTTTAGGGACTGATGACCCCGTAGTTAAGTCCCATAAGCTTTACAAACATTTGAACATTTTTGAACTTTATCATAAACATATGTGTACATTTGAAGCTTATTCCGCTGAAATAGAAACGTCAGAGAAACATAAATTTCTATTACGGACTCTTCCCTACTATGACGGGCAGTTTTTAAGCGTATCAATTCGGTTTTTAGTGTAATGATTCGCACATTTTTCCAAACCAATACTCTTTCTTATACGTGCATATGCTGTTGAGTGTAATTACATTAGCTTAAAAAGCCAGTGTTTTGAAGACTCCGTCTGTGGTTCAGCTGTAGCAACAACTGTAGAATTGGTTTAGTGTTTGTTGGAAACAGTTTGATTGCTTTCGCCGTCTTATTGCACGTCACTGAGGCTTATCCTTCAGCTACAGCTGTGGTGGCTGGTTTAGTTCGTTAAATACTGTAGCTATTTCAATCTTTGTACGTTTCCACGATCTAGTCTCCCAGATTTTAATAGAATTGTGTGAGGAACCCTTAATGCTTATTAATGTTCCTGAGTAGAAAAGCGAAGGCTTTCTGCCAAAGCACAGATCTTCTGGTGCTTCGTAGCAATTTTTTATTTTTAATAGAAAATGAAATTCTTCGGTAATATTCTGTAGGGTACAAGATAAATGTAAGTAAACTGTCCTGCGAATTTCATATCTTGTCAGGGATCTTAGGAAATCTACGAAAGAAATATGTGGAGTTATTATTAAGTTATCCCCTATTTCTATGGAACTCTTACGCTTCCTAGTGTAAAATAATGTGTTACAATCAGTATACATGGTACTATTCGCACCTATCCAATATAGTATTCATAAATGTAGCTTACCGGCCGCTTGGAGCGCTGCTGATTGGAGAGTATAACAAAAATTGGTGGATGGGTCGCGACAGTATATCATCATATCCATCTCTACTGCCTAGAGGTTGAACGTAGCTGTCTCAGCGTGCCAGCTGAAGAGGCTAATATTTAGTTTCTTGCCAAATTCAAGTATGGCTACTATGAAATGTTACCAGAATACGGAATGAAAATAAATTTAGATTCCGCTATCGTACCATCCATTTACATCGGATTTTGATATAAGGTTAAAAATAAGAAGCAAGCAAGCAATTATTTAAAGTATTCCTATGGAAAAATGAAAAGCAGTTATATGTCACGTACTAATTCATGGAAATTCGTATGTCAACTTATGTCGAGCAATGCAAAATCGTGAGCAAAACATATGAATCTGCAGGCAAGCTGCAATTCCGTTGTCAGAGATCAGAGCTGTACATCCAGGCTGTATAGAGATCATTTCTGTATATGTTAGACTGTGGTATCTATGGAGAGGGCATACACCACTGTGCTTGTTCTCCAAATCTGACCGGGCTAGTCACGTGGTACTGAACGACACTGTTTTGTTATGTATTCTGATGGCAGTGAAAGTTGATTGTTATACGTAAGTAGTTTGTCTTTCATACGTAACTGTGTGCTGGAAGGTGACTGATTTGAACACCACATTGCTGTACTAAGTGTTGTAACGAACCATGTTGGGATTTATTCCCATATTCTTCCATTACTGAACCTCTATTATCATTTTCTCTTCCAAACCCTATGTCAATCTTTTTTGAAACGTAACTAGCAAAGTCATTTTCTATAATTTGACGCCAGGGAAGCTTGTTTAAATAGCAAATATTAACTATTTCGTGCCAGAAGTATATTCTTAAATTTCAGATAGTATTCTAATTAGTATTTCTGCTGAAACTAAGTAAATTCTTTGTTATAATATTAAACCAGGTATTACTATGTTCCATAAGTAATGTTAGCAAAGTTTTGCACTTTTTAGTTTATGTATAATTACCATTAATTACGAAAGTATTGTCGATGAAACTATTTGTTAAATACGTAAATGAAATACTATTAATTGAACAGAGATTTGTATACTGATTTAATGAGTATTATTTACTTTATCTTTTACTATAGTCAGTTGTATGTAATTGATTACTTTTGCATTATACAGTAATTAGTGTAAGACAGGGATGTAGCCTTTCCCCAGTGTTATTCAGTTTGTACATTGAGCAAAGCTGTAAAGAAAAGCAAGGAGAAATTTGGAGCAGGAAAGTATATTGCATATTCTCTGATAGAGTGTGCTCATTGCAGCTACAGGTTCCACGTTTTAAAAACAAACGCCTATTCAATCAGCAAGTACTCTCGTTATAATCATGATCAACACTTAAAGTTTGCATCAGATCTTACCTACCTTATGAATTCCTGATTATGCATGCATATCATCACACGTATCGTCTGCGTATGACAACGTGACTAAATAACTACACACAGAAGGCAGAACGTATTAAGATTGCTCATGTCCTCTGCTGATTTATTTCAAGCATAAGTAAGCACGTAGAGCTTAACTTAAATCGTAATAAATGAAAAACCATTGAAGAGATTTGGTACTCACTTCGAACTATTAATCAGGAAATAAAAACAAAATTTTACGTAATGAAATTACATACATATTCCTAGGAATCAATTATAATAAGCAAACCAACAAAATGGAATTTCGTATAGTCTATTGTTCCCCAAGACTTACTAAATTTCTGTGATGGTAGTCACGAATTACATTCACTGATCAGTTAACGAAGGAACGATATTAAACCTTCAACGTTGAACTAAAACTTTGGGAACATACTTGCAGTTGTGGTACACAAACAAATTTTCGCAGCATTGATAAAGGCGATAATTAAACTTCTTTACTTTACACCAGTATTCGGTAACAAGTCAGGCAATGTCACAAACTGAATATTGGAATACCGATATTTACCTAGAAATAAGACAACGACAAAGTGAATCATAAAACTTTAGTCTGTGTTATAATGGATGATGAAAGAAATGCTGAGTTTGGCTTTGAGGTACAAAAGTACAGTTGCAAAAATTGTAATGTCGAAGAATGTGTTAAACATCGTTAGCTAACACTGTTTTAAGTGAATCTAGTTTTTTTTTTTCTATGAATCCTGCATTCAAGTAAAAAGAGAGTTCTTAAGGGTTACAAACGGCGTGATTTCTGCGAACAAAGAAAAGCACAAATGCTGTGTCTTGTAACGTCGAAGCTATTATATTACTCTTAATATCGTCATCAACACGAATAAAATAGTAATAACTCTGTGCGAAAAATGTGTTGACGATAGTATTCACTGCACCCAATACAGTACAAATCGCAGAAAAACGAGATGTGTAGAGAAAAGAGAAGAAAAAAGAAACTAAAAGAAGAAAACGTAAGAGAAAAGAAAGGAAAATACTTGTTATACGAAACCAGACATAAATATTTCATAGGATTTCACGGCAAAGTATTTATATGAAATATGTTTTAGATAAGGCTACAGTTATATCACGCCAGAGAAAGTTATGGCGGTAGTGTTGGTTAAATAGCGCTCTTTAGAGAGATGGATGAGGCAGCTAACACTGGACTTATATTGTCCCAGAGCGGGAGACAAATAAATCCAAAGCTGAAACCCCATAACAGTGCACGGACGAGGTTTGGAAAAGGCGGAAAAGGTAGTGTGGCATAACGTTGCACTGACCTTTCGCCCTCCTCATTGACTACATGAATATAAATGCATACAGGCAGAGATTCCACTTTATGGGAGAAAGTAGAGAACTCGTGCTCGGAACTACACGATGAAACACACTAACCCTCAGCACGGAGAAGGTACATCTTTGACCCAGATCGCTTCTGCTAAGACTGGAGCATAAAGATCTGTCAATTCCATGTAAAACGTTGCATTCTACCACAGAAATATTGAAAAACAGAATAACGACTAATCAATTCCAAATAAAGGAAATAGTCTTTCTTTCTATTTTAAAACCAAAAGCCAAAGACCCCTTATGTACAGTAATTGTAATAGCTCAGAAGATACATATTAAAACCTGACAGAGTATATATTACTCCGTAATATGCAGATGCGAGATTTTAAGGAAATCGGTAAAACAAACTGGAAGAGAACAATATGCAAACCTCACTAATGCCATTTTTTCTTTTCTTTTCTTTTTGTTTTATTTAAGCAGTCCAAAAATATACTGCTTGTCAAACTGATATTTCGTATTCTATTCCCATGTAAGCTACATACGGAAAGACTGGAAGTACAACAAAGACAATCATTCGCTTAAAAATAGCAGTCTGTTGCTCGTAAGGAAACTGTCAGTGCGTTTCATTTAGGCACATGTGAAAACCGTAGACGTCGCATTAAAATTGAGAATTACGGAGCAATAAAGCTAACTGTACTATAAAAGAGCTAATAAGAATACGACATGACATTTTATTGTTAAATTCTAAACTTACTTTCCCGTAAAAAGGATAAAAACTGCAACTCTCAGCTACACTTCAGTTAGCTCATAATAATAAAATTGGTTTTTCTGCCCTAAGTAACGTGACTTAAGTGTTGCTTCAATCTAATGACGTCACACACAGTCTATCATCTTTGGTCTATTGGCATGCCGATATCATATTTTTCTTCCCTTCTTACAATATTGTCTCTCAGTTCATTTCCTTTATAGAGCCCCTCTATATATTCTTTCCACCTTTCAGCTTTCCCTTCTTTGCTGAGTACTGGTTTTTCGTCTGAGTTCCTGATATTCGTAGAGCTGTTTCTCTTGTCTCCAAATGTCTCTTTTTTATTTTCCTTTAAGCGGTATCTATTTTTCCCCTATTTCCACATTCTTCTACAGACTTCCATTTGCCTTCCAGCCACTCCTGCGTAGCCAGTCTGCACTTCCTGTCAATGACATTTCTTAGTCGTTTGTACTCCATTTTGCCCTCTTCATTTACTGCATTTTTATACTTTCTCCTTTCATCGATATTATGTAGGTCTTGCCTTCCTACCTATTTTGTTCTCTGCTGCCTTCACTATTTCATCTCCCCCTTCTACTGTTTTATTTACATCAATTTCCGTCAATTGTTGCCTAAAGATCCCTCTAAAATTCTCTAGAACTTCAGGTTCCTTCAATTTATCCAGGTCCCATCTCCTAATTTTCCTACATTTCTGCAGTTTTTTCAGCGTCATGCTACAATTCGTGACCATTATGCTCAGAGTCTATATCTGCCCCTGGGTACGTTTTATAGTTTAAAACGTGGTTCCGAAATCTATGTCTTACCATTATAAAATCGATCAGGTAGCTTCACGTGTCTCACGGTCTCTTCCACGTATACAACCTTTTTTCGTGATTCTTAAACCAGGTATTTGTTATGATTAAATTATATTCCGTGCAAAATTCTACCAGGCGGCTTCCTCTTTCATTGGTTTTGCCCAGTTCATATTCACCTTCTATCTTTCCTTCCCGTCCTTTACCTACTACCGAATTCCAGTCTCCCGTAACGATTATGTTTTCCTGTCCCTTAATTGTTTGGATAATTTCGTTTACCTCCTCATACATTTCTGCGATCTTTTAATTATTGGCAGAGCTAGTTGGCATATAAACCTGTACTACTACTGTTGTCGGTGTTGGCTTCGTATCTATCTTGACAATGATAATGTGATCACTGTGCTGGTCATAGTAGTTTACCCGCATTCCTATTTTCTTATTCATTAACAGACCTACTCCAGTAATACCTCCAACTGATTTTGTCTTTATAATTCTGCATTCACTTGGCCAGAAATCCTGTTCCTCTTTTCACCGAATTTCACTAATCCCCACTATATCTAACTTCAACCGATCCATTTCTCTTTTTAAATTTTCTAACTTCCCTACCCTATTAAGGGATCTAACACACCGATCCGTAGAATGCCAGTGTTGTCTTTTCTGATGATCACATCCTCCTGAGTAGTCTCCGCCCGAAGATCCGATTGGGGAACTATTTTACCTTCGGAATATTTTACTCGAGAGGATGCCATCATCATATATTCATACAGTAGAGCTGCATGTCCTCAGGAAAAGTAACGGCTGTATTTTCCCCTTGCTTTCAGCCGTTCGCAGTAACTGTGTGGCAAAGTCACATTAGCTGATGTTACAAGGCCAGATCAGTCAATCATCCAGACTGTTGCCCCTGTAACTACTGAAAAGGCTGCTGCCCCTCTTCAGGAATCACACGTTTGTCTGGCCTCTCCACAGATACCCCTCCGCTGTGGTTGCACCTACGGTACGGCTATCTGTATCGTTGAGGCACACAAGCCACCCCATCTCGGCAATGTCTGTTATTTATCAGGGTGTGCAAAAACCATACTTTTATTGTTATTGAAAAAACAATAACGATAAGAAATTGAAAAACTTCTAAAGTATATTATACTACCTTTCTATTCGTCATCGTTCTCATAACCATTAGGGTGAAACGTATCATAAAAACAACCAAAAAACGAATATTTCTTACACCATGTACTACGAACGACATCACATTCCATGTTGTCCGCGATATTGTTTGTGGAAACATACCTGAATTACATTCCTGAAAACAGGCCTATCAGATATCACTTCGATACGTACCACGAGTATAAGAGCATTTCTTGAAAGACAGGCGCGGACAACTGATTATGGAGCAAGGAACGAATTTTAATATATTCTGCTCCATCATAAATTTGTCTGCTCTCTGTAATGTGGCATGATTTTGAAGTTTTACAATAGAATTCTCAACCTTTCAAAACAAGTACATGTAACACTGTTGAAAATTCGGCAGTATCACTGCAGGTCGGTTTAGCATCATCATCGACAAAAGTCCTGTCTCAGCCACTACTTGAATCCGTATTAGGCAAAATTTATTTGTCTGCATATAAGGTGTGAAAAATATTTGTGTTTTTTAATAAGTTTCACCATGCGATTTTTGAAATTCTCCCGCCGTACTTCACATCTACCTCCCGGGTAAACTGCCTGGTTCCAGTGCCTAACGGCCGCCATACTGGCTGTTGAGTACGCTGACAAATAGAGGGCCAGTAATTGGATTTACTTAATAGTATACTGTAGAAGTTGTTTTATTTACTTCATATTTTGATTGTTTTTGCACTGTTTCTCACAAATAAAAATTCTGTTAACAGATAATACACTCAGTTGAATATTAATCGCACTTCCTGATGCTCTACATCAGAATAAGGCAAGAAATGGTATTACAAATATGGGAATATTATCAAATAAATCGAAAAAAAAAATCAAACAAGAAGTTGCCCTGATGGATGATCGTACGTAGATCAACGGTTTGACAGACCAAGCCATGGACCGCTGGATAACGACGGTGCTCGTAAAACCGCCGCTCATGTTTACCAGCACCCAAGCTACAGCATGGAAACACAAAAACGACACATATATTAGTGCGAACTTCCTATTGGTTCTCACCAATAGGGGTGAGTTATGTTTGTCAGCTTCTATGCCCTAAACAGCTACCCAATCTGTTTAAACAAGATCAATAATTAATCTCTAGTTTAGCCAGTCTGCATATGATGACGTGAAAATATATTTAACAAACATAAATTAAACCTCTGAATGACCAGTAAAATGGATTCTAAGATAAAGAAGTGATTCACTCACGAAGTAATTCTTTATAAATGGAGTTTATTACTCTTATTAGGCATGAAATGCGGAGGTAGTCCTACTTTATACATTGGTAAATAACTAACTTGATGGCATATCCAGGAGGGTATTAAAAGCTTGTTCCCAAGAAATATGTAGGATTCTTAGGCACATTTGTAATAGCTCACTGGAGCAGGGTATTTTCCCTGATACACTGAAATATGCTATTGTCAAACCACTGCATAAAAAAGTGATACGTTGGATGTCAACAACTACCGCCCAATCTCACTTCTGACCGCTCTATCAAAAATTATTGAAAAAGTAATGTATTCCAGAGTAGCTTCACATATTAATAAAAATAAAGTCCCAAACGTCAGTTTGGTTTCCAGAAAGGCTTTTAACAAAAAATGCAATATATATTTTCAATAATGAAATATTAAATGCTCCGGATAACCGTAAATCACCCGTTGGGATTTTCTGTGATCTATCAAAGGCCTTTGATTGTGCTAACTATGGAATTGTTCTAGATAAGCTTAAGTATTGTGGTATGAGTGGGAAAGTGCACAAATTGTTTAAATCATACCTAAGTGGAAGAGTTCAGAAAATTGATATAAGTATTTCACATAATATACAAAAAAACAGCCGAGTCCTCAAACTTGGAAACTATCAAGCACAGGGTGCCACAGGGTTCGGTACTGGGACCTTTGCTGTTCTTATTATATATTAATTATTTGCCTTTCTGTATTCATAAAGATGCCAAGCTAGTTCTCTTTGCTGATGATACAAGTATCGCTATCACACCCGAATCACAGGAATTAACTGATGAAATTGTCAGTGAAGTATTTCAGAGAATTATTAGGTGGTTCTCTGTAAATGGACTCTCTTTAAATTTTGAAAAAACACAGTATAGTTTCACACAATAAATGGCATCACACCATTAATTAATATTGACTTCAACCAGAAATCTATAGCTAAGGTAGAATATTCAAAATTTTTAGGTTTATGCATTGATGAGGGGTTGAATTGGAAGAAACACATTGAAGATCTGCTACTTACGTTATTAGGGTGATTGCAACCTTTGGTGATGTACAACTCAGTAAACTAGCATACTATGCCTACTTTCATTCTCTGCTTTCTTATGATATCATATTCTGGGGCAATTCATCATTTACTAAGAAAGTATTCATTGCCCAAAAGCGGGTCATCAGAATAATTGCTGGAGCCCACCCAAGATCATCCTGCAGACATTTATTTAAGGATCTAGGAATCTTCACAGTACTTCACAATACATATATTCACTTATGAAATTTGTTATTAACAATCCAACTGAATTCAAATGTAATAGCAGTGTGCATAGCTACAACACTAGGAGAAAGGGTGACCTACACTATTCAAGGTTTAATTTAGCTCCATCACAGAAAGGGGTTAATTATTCTGCCACAGAAGTCTTTGGTCACTTACCAAGTAGTATCAAAATTCTGACAGATAGCCAACTAGCATTTAAAAATAAATTAAGAGGATTTCTGAATGGCAATTACTTCTACACATTAGATGAATTTCCATATAAAAGTTAGTACTTTAGAAAAAAAAAAAAAAAAAAAAAAAAAAAATAGAATATTCAAATATTGAGTGTCATGTAATATTATGTGTAGACACATTTCATTTAACTGACACGTTCCACATCATTACGAAATGTCGTATTCATGATATATGGAACAAGTATTAATCAAACGTAATCTAAATATTTTCTGCGGTGAAATAGCCGAGCGGTCTAACGCACGACGCTGCGGAGCGCACGGTTGCTCGCTGTCTGAGGTTCGAGTCCTCCCAAGGGCATGGGTGCGTGTGTTGTCCTTAGGTTAGTTTACCTTAGTTTAAGTAGTTTTTAAGCTACGGACAAGCAGTTTGGTCCGATAGATTTACGGACGTTTGAACATTTGAACTAAATATTTCCCCAACTATTGTTCATGAGAGGCACAATAACTATCACACACACTCGAGAGTAAAAGTTCCATGTTATCGCTCGTAAGTTAGAGTAGTCCATCGAACTTTGCAGTTCCAAGTTAATCCACGATAAAAGTATTTGTAATAAAACACAGTTTGTCATCACACGACTACACGATTGCTGAAATATCACACTTCCACAGCCCTACTAACGTGCATAGTTTATCACTTTTCAAGCAGAGACTAAGTTCTGCAGTCACAGTACCGTAAAGTAAGTTCAAACATGCCTATCTCTTCAAATCACAAGTTCGTAGTGCGGCTTCAGACCGCCCAGCGTCACAACCTTTCACCACCGCGTCCAAGTTACGAGTCCCTTCCCAAGAGTTTGAGAACCTGCTCTCCCTGCTCCCAAAATTGTATCCTTCCGCGCATCCTAACGCCTCATCTTTATAATACAATTTCCATTCCAAAATTTTATTTATTCGAATAACACAGAATTAAATGCATTGACCACCTCCCTACAAACGTTTTTTACATTTAACAAACAAATATAAATTTAACAATACCAAAACACGGTTGAGACTGAAGCTCTTTGCTATTAAGTGCGGCTTCTCACTGTTCAAATATACTGCCGCCGTCGAAATTTAGTTACACAAATAATATTTGTTATGGATTTTCATACAAATATATTCAGTTCTTGTCCACAAATGCTTATAATTGTTTATATATTGCCGCGAGAGACCACGAACACCAACTGCCGGCGTGGCGCAGGGGATAGCGTCACGGACTGCGGAGCAGAAGGTAGCCGGTTCAATCCCGCCCACCGGCAAAAATTTATTTCTTTTTAATTGACAATTCCAGAAGGTTCTACATCTTTCTTATGTTCACTTGTAAATTCTGCTTGTTTCATATGTTAACTGTTCTTCTAATTTCTGGTAAATTCTGTCTGTGTATAAATAGCAGAGCACTCTGCCTGAGAGGCAATCAGTGCTGCGTGTATGTTGAGTTCGTAATAAACGTGCTTTCAGTATAAGTGCTGTGTTTAGTTGCCTTCGAAGTCAAGCCTACTTCCATTGCAACGCGACATTGTTTGGTGGAGGCGCCGGGTACACTGTGCAACAGCTGCATCACCGTGGCTCCGATTAGGCAACTTAAAAGCCGTCGCTTACACGGACTGGAACCGGAATACAAGGAATACACCGAGTACATCCTTCCAAAAGTCAGTATTATCAGAAGAACGATGGAGACAAAATCAGCAATAAGTCAGCTGCACATCAGACACCCGTCGGTGTTCTCTGGAGATGCTGGACAGGACCCCAACAAATGGCTGAAAGGGTTCAACCGAGTCGCCAAGTACAACAGGTGGGATCATACGATGTGTTTGGCCAACGTTTATTTCTAGCTGGATGGAACAGCCCAGCAATGGTTCGAAAACAACGAAGACAAGTTGAATGACTGGGAGACGTTCCAGGAGGAACTTAAGAAGACGTTTGGAGACCGCCAGCGACAAATCCGCTCGGCGGAAGAACAACTGAAGAACCGGGCTCAACGACATGGTGAGCCGACACAATCGTACATAGAGAGTGTTTTGGCCCTGTGTAACGTAGTCAATCCGAACATGACTGAAGCGGACAAAATCACGAACCTGATGAAGGGAATTGCAGAAGATATGTACCAAGCTCTTCTGATAAAAGACGTCACTACGACAGAAGAGTTCATCAAGTGGTGCCAGCGTATTGAAGAGATGCAACAAAGGAGGGTTGGACGCAAGAAGTATGACAGACTCCCAAATGTAGTCCCTACGGCCGTTGTGGAAGACCAGCAAGACTTGGCTTCTCTCATACGACAAATCGTGAGAGAAGAATTACAACAGTGTATGGCAGCCGGGACTATTAGACCGAGCGAGCATCAGATTATGGCCATGGATGTGAGCCCGGTAAGTCACGAGGTAGCCGACGCCCATGAGGAGGTATTTCAAACATTAGCTCCTGTCTGCCCCGTCAATCGCACCCGACGTGAAGAATGGCGTCGCCCTGCTATGACTTACGCTGCAGCCGCCAAACGGCAGCCCATGAACCGACCGACGCGACCACAGCCAACTCCCCCGGTAACTATGACGCCCCGCAGAAGAACAGACGTCTGGAGGACAGAAGACAACACACCACTGTGTTTCCACTGTGGACGCCCTGGACATGTCGTACGCTACTGCAGAGAGAGGAGGCGAGTATTCGATGATTATTTTGCCGCAAGACGTCAGCCGTCGGAGCAGTTCTATTCAAGGCAGTCACCTGCTGATGAGTTCAGTCGACCTATGGGAAGAAGCCCATCGCCGTACCCTAGACGAGGTCGCTCCCCGACGCGCCGCAGCCGTTCACCGTCGCCGTATAGAGGTACCAGCCGCTCCCCTAGCCGCCGCGCCCAGTAAAACTAAGCGAGGCGACCATCTACGGAGGTGCCGCCGCAGATGAAAATCCTCCATGGACGACAGTCGCTAAGATGTCGGGAAATCTCATCGACGTCATAATCGACGGCCAACCTGTCTGGGCACTTGTTGATTCAGGAGCGTCATTTTCTGTATTGTGGGATAATTACCGCCGCACACTAAAGAAGACAATGTTCTGTGATACGGGGGCAACTGTGCTGAAGGTCGCGAATGGAAAGTACCTCCATCCAGCAGGAACTTGTGTCGCAAGAATAACCATCAACAACAGGACGCAGCCATTTGAATTTGTCGTGTTAACAGAATGTAGTCACAATGTCATCCTCGGATGGGACTTCCTTCAGGCATCCCAAGCTATCATTGACTGTGGAAGATCTGAGCTGCAAATTGAAGAAGTTGTTCCGCCAGATACACGTAATACAGAATTTTCTGGGAAGTTATTCGTCGTTGACAATGTGACGATACCGCCGTTGAAAATGAGAAGAGTTGCAGTCACAAACACAGATGACTAGTTAAACTGTAAGTTCTTGTTGATAGTAAAAAGTTTATCAGGCTCACAAAAGAAATTTACATACCAGCGGCTATCATAAGCATTACCGGTGGTCAAGGAGAGATTTGGATCACAAATTGTCACGAGCAGTCACAATTAATCCCCAAGGGAATGTGTATCGGGACAGCTGAACCAATCCATGACGGTGAGCTCAACGTCATCAATGAAGACCCATGCCCTGCGGTTAGTACAGACAACACGCTGGAGGAAACAAACGTGGAACTGCCAATAGGGCCTGGACTGACCAAGTAACAACGCCAGCGGGTGTTAGGTATACTACGCCAATTTTCGGGTGCATTCACACCTCAGCAGGGGAAAAGTCAGACGAAACGGCCCACGATAAAGCACCGTATCAATACTAGGGATCATCCGCCAATTAGCCAGCGTTCGTATAGGGTGTCGCCAGATGAAAGACCGATAATTCAGGAGGAAGTGGAGAAGATGTTGCAAGATGACATTATTCAACCTTCGGAGAGTCCTTGGTCGTCTCCGGTGGTCCTCGTAAAGAAGAAGGATGGCACGTGGCGATTCTGTGTCGACTATCGGCGGCTGTACAGTATCACAAAGAAAGATGTCTACCCATTGCCGCGTATTGATGACACCTTAGACTGCTTGAAAGGAGCTACATACTTCTCAACTATGGACTTGCAGACAGGTTACTGGCAAATCGAGGTTGACGAAGTTGACAGGGAAAAGACGGCTTTTATTGCACCTGACGGTCTCTATGAATTTAAAGTAATGCCATTTGGATTATGTAATGCTCCAGCCACATTCGAACGCATGATGGACAAATTGCTGCCGGCCACGGTGGCCGAGGTGACTGAGGCGCTCCAGTCACGGTCAGCACGGCCACTACGGTCGGGGGTTCGAATCCCCCCTCGGGAATGGATATTTGTGCCGTCCTAGTTTGTAAGTAGTTCATAAGTAGTTTGTAAGTTTAGGGACTGATGACCCCGTAGTTAAGTCCCATAAGCTTAACAAACATTTGAACATTTGATTTGACAAATTGCTTCGACACCTTAAGTGGACGACGTGTCTCTGCTATTTAGATGACATTGTCGTTTTCTCGAAAACATTTGAAGAACATCTGAGTCGCCTGTCAACTGCGTTGAAGTGTGTTCAGACTGCAGGTCTCCGCCTCAATCCAAAGAAGTGCCTCTTCGTCGCCAAAGAGATAAAAATCCTGTGGCACCTGGTCAACGGAGATGGTGTCCGTCCTGATCCAGATAAAGTAAGGGCAGTCACAGAATTTCCAACTCCTCAGCACATTCGTGATGTGAGAAGTTTTCTTGGGCTGTGCTCATACTACCGACGTTTCATAAAAGGATTTTGTAACAAGACACGTCCATTACAAGAACTTCTGCAGGGAGACGTCAAATTTTACTGGGATGAGACAAAAGAAAGAGCTTTCCGAGCACTTAAGCAGGCTCTAACTTCCGCACCAGTGCTAGCCTTGTACGACGAGAATGCAGAAACGGAACTTCACACAGACGCCAGTGGCTATGGGATTGGTGCAGTGCTTGTACAAGTTCAGGAAGGTGCTGAAAAAGTGATAGCCTATGCGTCAAGAGTACTCTCAAAGTATGAGATAAACTACTCTACAACTGAAAAAGAATGTCTCGCGGTTATCTGGGCTATCAACAAGTTCCTGCCGTATTTATTCGCAAACCATTCACCGTCGTGACAGACCACCATTCTTTGTGTTGGCTGACTAGCTTGAAGGATCCATCAGGTCGACTAGCAAGATAGGCACTAAGACTCCAAGAGTACGATGTCACAGTGGTATTCAAGAACGGGCACAAACACAAGGATGCCGACTGCCTTTCGAGGAATCCATTAGTGGAACACAACAGCATTAATGAAATTTCAGCTCTCACTGAATTAGATGACGTTACAGCTGAACAGAGGGAAGATCCAACACTATTAAAAATGATAGAGGCCTTGGAGAAAGGAGAACCGACCAATGGAGAGTTCCAACTTATAAACGGAACACTGTACAAGAGCAACTACGATCCACTGGGCCCCAAATGGCTACTTGTTGTTCCAGCTCATCTCCAGCCAGCTATCTCAAATATTTCCATGATGCACCAATATCCGGTCATCTGGGATTCGTGAAGACCCTAGACAGAATCAGACGCAGGTATTACTGGAAAGGTCTCTACAGATATGTCAAGCATTATGTGAGTCACTGTAAAGAGTGCCAGCGACGGAAGCATGTGCCGCAATTACCTCCAGGACATCTCGTACCGATTCCGCCGGCAGCAGCTCCATTCCACCAAGTTGGGATCGATCTTTTAGGAAGGTTTCCGAAGTCAACAACCGGTAACCGTTGGATAATAGTCTGTACTGACTACCTCACATGCTACGCTGTCACCAAACCTGTGCCGACTGCAGAAGCTCCAGAGATCGCAAAATTCCTTGTAGAAGACATTATTTTGAAGCATGGAGTACCACGTGTCATGATATCTGATCGTGGAAAAGTATTCCAGTCAAAACTAGTATCGGAGGTAATGTCACGGTGCAACATTGTCCACAGAATGACAACTGCATACCATCCTCAGACAAATAGTCTTACGGAACGTTTTAACAAAACGTTAGCCGACATGCTGTCGATGTACGTCGATGTTGAGCAGAAGGATTGGGATACAATTCTGCCAGTCGTGACATTTGCTTACAATACCGCAAGACAAGACACCACAGGCTTCATTCCGTTTTTTCTGCTCCATGGCCGTGAAGCTGAGACAACAATGGATACACTGTTCCCGTTCCAACCGGACGACACTCAGGATGAATATGTTAAACAGCTCATCAACAGGGTCGAAGAAGCAAGACAGCTGGCTCGCATACGGACATTGGACGCCCAGGAGAAGGACCGTCAGTGGTATAACGACAAGCACCGACCTGTTGTGTACAGCCCAGGAGATCTGGTATGGATTTTTACCCCTGTACGGAAGGTTGGACTGCCAGAAAAGTTATTGAAGCGATACTTTGGTCCGTATCGTGTCATACGCCGCCTGTCAGACGTCACATACGAAGTTGAGGATTATGAGCCGTCGTCGAAACGTCAAAAACGAAGAGACATTGTGCACGTCCTGCGCATGAAGCCTTACTACGATCCTGAAGAGCAGGTAGACGACAACGGCTTCTTGTTCAAGGACTTTAAGGACGGTAATGTTCGTGATGAAGCCACGACAGGAACGTCTGTCGTCGATAATCGCGGACAAGGGAAGGATTCTCTTGAACTGTCATACAGAGGACCCATGACAGGTCAAGATCCAGGACATTGCAGCTGGCTCCACAGGGATCATAACAGCGGGTCGCTGTTTCTCCAGGAGAGGGAGCAATGCCGCGAGAGACGACGAATACTAACTGCCGGCGTGGTGCCGGGGTAGCGTCACGGACTGCGGAGCAGAAGGTAGCCGGTTCAATCCCGCCCACCGGAAAAAAAATTATTTCTTTGTAATTTACAATTCCAGTAGGTTCTAGATCTTTCTTATGTTTACTTGTAAATTCTACTTGTTTCTTATGTTAACTGTTCTTCTAATTTCTGGTAAATTCTGTCTGTGTATAAATAGGAGAGCACTCTGCCTGAGAGGCAGTCAGTGCTGCGTGTATGTTGAGTTCGTAATAAACGTGCCTTCAGTATAAGTGCTGTGTTTAGTTGCCTTCGAAGTCAAGCCTACTTCCATTGCAACGTGACAATATAAATCATCTGCCGCATATCTACTATTTTTAGTCGGCCATGAAATATTTAAGTGACATAAAAAAAGAACATTACTAAGAATAATATTAAATATAATAAAATACATATATAAATGTAATGCGCTTTGCTGGGTTCATGTTTTGTGTTTCTGTGGTGGAATCTATGTTCTTACACATGAATATTATTACCTCAACGAAAAGCAGAACAAGAGAGAGAAACAAAGTTTACTGAAAGAATACGGAAATAACGTGGTTCATTTTTTAAGATAGGTAGCATGGTGCAATGCTGCCCATTTGCTTCTTAATCTCTTACTGTTAAACAATACATATCAATAATTGTAAATATAAGTCTTATACATGAATCCATTCATGTAATTATATTTGCCGTATGATAATTCACTGATTTTATATGGTTTTTTAGAATAATGTGTGTGGCTATATTGTATTTCAGTTGCAATCTGGGAGAGCCACCCTCGCTCAGCCAAGCGTTTCCGGTTTCCGAGCACATTAGGGATACGCTGACTACCTGCTGCATCCCATTCACTAAGTGCAAACTGGTAGCCTGCCTGCTGGGGAACCCAACATCCTGGCAAAACCCGCCTTTCACATGGAAACAATCAGCTTCCCCCTATCTGTAATATCACAGTTAATAAAAATATTCATCTTGAGACGCTCTTTCGATGTATAGCATTGAAAATGTGATTTTTATATCATCAACTTTGGCTTTGATGTTTTCAAAAACTACTGTCAAGGAAAACGCCGAAACACGTGTATCTTTATATTCAATATAGAATGTCGATGCAAAATTCGATCGATATCGGTAACCATATGACAGACCTTTTCCTTGTTAGCAAGCAGATGATATCTCCACTAAATTACCTGCGACAGGGTGGGTCTGACTCTTCCATCTACAAGTTGTACTGGGATGATCCCGACAGAATTGACAAAATTAATTTTCAGTAACAGCTAAAATCGTACAGTAGTTTGCAGCACCTCCCCGTCAAATCTACCTCACTCCTCACGACATCAACGGCTCGCACCTACCTTCTACTTTAAAAATCCACAAAACAAATAATACTGGACGCCAACTTATGGCTCGTTTCTATGCTCCAACTAATATAATTGCAAGGATTTCGGCCCTCCGACTAAGAGACAGTAGTCCCAAATGTACTTACCTACCTCGTCATTGTTGATGTCACTTCACAAAACGATACATCTATATGTCACATGCTCATGGTTTCGTAGCTATCTAAAAAAATGTCTCCCCTTTGTCACCCAATTCCATCCCAACAACAGCACCATGCCGATCGTCAGGGATTTGATTATTTATCATAATTTGCGATCTCTTTGGCATTCTGCACTATGTATATCATTTAAGGAAATTATGTAGTACAGTTTCCAAATGCTGCTTTAATTATAACTCTTCCTTATTACTATAGGGCCAATTCCGGCATAATTGTCTTCTTCAGGTTGTGAAAATGTAATATTGATAATTATACTTAGAATTTTATGAGTTTCGTAATTACCACGTATTTCTAGATATACGTATTTCATATGGTCGTGACATCCACAACATCGGCGGTTCTGTCAATCTATTTGGTTGTTCTTCAGTTTTATGAGAGCAATGTTTGTTCTCAATATCATTCTGACTCCTGCTAAAGTGGTATTCCACCACATACGCAACCACCACACCATCATCATCCCCACGCCACTCCCAAACACAAGCCGTTATCAAGGCATCTCATCCCTGTGGAAAACTACGATAAACATCTGCCCAGTCCACCCACTCAGCATTTGCTATTCCATAAACTATCATGCCCAGTGTCGAATATAGTATATAGTTTCTGGTAGAGCCAAGAGTAAACCATTTTGTGGCATATCTCAAACTGATGCCTAAAAAGTAAAAAATGCTGGATGTTCTGTTACATGCCTGAGTTCTGAAATAAAAAGAAGGTACTGTACTTATTTTTGTTTTTCAACATTTCTGGGGGGGGGGGGGGGGGACTTGGCCCCCTGCCAACCCCCTCCTCTCATATACGCCACATGCTCAGGTATTAAGTGATATGATTGTTAGTATAATAATATCATTGTATATTGTTACATATTTTATTATATCAATTGGAATGTGACATTCTTCTCGGGTATGCATTTCGATAATCAAGACATCTAGGCTTAAAGCTTACGTTTCTAGATAACTTGGTTTACAAGAAGTAGGAAGGTATTTTGGGACATTGTGTTTACAGAAAATTACGCTACATGCATGAAACAATCTGTCATCTCAGCTCCAACTCAGCTGTGTCCTGCGAAAATTGTGAAAAAACTTGACAAAAGATCTAGATCATCTTAAAATCTTGATCAATCAGGATGGGTAAACAGACAAACATGTATGTCGTGCACTCCATTTGGACCTTCTCGGAGATCACAACAAAATCATCGTAAATTGGTGGCTCTCCTACCTTTCGCAGGAAGCATATCTTGAAAAATATAATAACGTATAAGAAAATACGATATTAAATTTTTTCGCAGTCAGCACGTTAATTGGCTCTGCAAAATATGGCCCAGAATATGTGCGCTGTATATAAAATAACCTGTCATTGTGGGACTTATACAGTGGATAAACAGTTCGTACCAATCAGGATTGAGATGTTGAGCACCATCGAGACGCGCGAAAAAGAAAAAGGAAGGAAGATTAGGGTTTGACGCACCGCCGTAAGTGTGGTCATTAGAGACGGTATTTGCTTGGATTGATTTATGAAAATCACGGAAAACCCACATCTTGGTGGCAGGAGTTGTGTTTGAAGCGACGTCCTTTCGAATAGGTGCGCCACGTCGACGTATGCGGTTGTGCATCCAGAGAGATCTGTGATGGCAAACACTGTTAGACAAAGAATGCTGTATGATGAGACGCAACTTGCATCTTGCTATTGGGACTTTATTTTAAAAGCATCGATCGAAATTCGACTTTCTGAAAATAGTATAGAGACGAGGATTTTCTCTTAAGTAAATTATAGAATTCTTCGTTATCAGACATAAAAACAACGGTTTTTGATTCGGCCAGCAAAGTGTAATAAGCCAACAGTGATTGTTTACGCCGGCTTCCACTACTGGGATGCTGTACGTTCATAAGCGATACAGGGAAGGACCAAATGTTTCTTGTGCAGGAGCTACTGACCTTCCGCTGCGTTTATAGAGGCAACCGCTCGGCTGATTATAGTTCCCGGAGATTTGCGAAGTAGGACACTCACTTGAAGATTGCGGCTAGCTGGATACCCGAGGTATTATTTTTTGATTCGGCTGGAAACTCTTTTTGAATATCATGGATTGTTAGGTTGCGAAAGTCTACACACTTCCACTAAGAGTGCTATCGACAAGGGTTTTCAAATTTATTCCGTATTTCTTGATTTCCAGAAGGCTTTTGATACCGTACCTCACAAACGGCTTTTAATCAAATTGCGTGGTTACGGTATATCGCCTCAAATTTGCGACTGGATAGGGGATTTCCTGTCAGATAGGACACAGCTCGTAGTAATCGATGGTAAGGCAACGACTAAAACTATCGGGCGTTCCACAGGGTAGTGTTATTGGTCCCCTGCTGTTCGTTATTTACATAAACGAATTGGGAGAAAATCTAAGTAGCTCTCTTAGGTTGTTTGCAGATGACGCCGTCATTTACCGTCTAGTAAAATCATCTGAAGATCAAAACCACCTTCAGAAAAATCTAAATAAGATATCACTAAGGTGTAAAAATTGGCAATTGACTGTAAATAATGCGAAGTGTGAAGTCGTACATATGAGTACGAAAAGAAATCCGTTGAACTTTGTTTGCAAGATAAATCAATCAAACGGGAAGGCCTATTACTTCAGACTTAAACTGGGAAGAACACGTAGATAATGTGGGAAAGGCGTTTTATTGGCAGAACCCTTAAAAGATGCAACAAAACTACTAAAGAGACTGCATACAATACGCTTCTCCGTCGCTTTTTGAAGTATTGCTGCCCAGTGTGGGATCCTTATCAGGTGGATTTGACGGAGGACATCGAAAGAGTTCAAAGAAGGGCAGCTCGTTTTGTATTGTCACAATACAGAGGAGACAGCGTCACGGAAATGATACAGGACCTGGGATGTGAATCATTACAACAACGGCGCTTATTGCTGTGGCGTGGGCTACTTACTAAACTCCAATCACCAACATTCTCCTACGAATGCTAAAATATATAGTTGACTCCCACCTACGTAGGTAGAAATGATCATCAGAATAAAATACGAGAAATCAGAGCTCGAATGGAAAGATTCAGGTGTTCTTTCTTCCTGCACGCTATTCGAGAGTGGAATGGGAGGTGAATAGTATGAAGGTGGTTCAATGAACCCTTTGCCAGGCACTTAAATGTGATTTGCAGAGTATCCCATGTACATGTAGATGACGAGAAACTGGAGCACTACGTCTGTCCTTACCTGTATTTGGAAAATTATGGAAGATTTGGGTTCTGTTTGTTAGGGCTACGATAAACTTATTCAATTTTGTCGCACGGCATTAAAGACTGAGTGTGGACCCTACTTCCGTTAATTCCGGATTTCGTAGTTCGCTATCTACACTGCCGCGATATCGGCGCATCAGCGGTATTTGCGGTTATTCGGCGGATAAGCGGCAAATTACCGATGTTGGCTGCAAATGGTGTGCAATAATCAGGGCCAGTGCTCCCACCGGCGTAAGCAGTGCGTTGCCCGCGCCGCGGTTTAAACGAAAACGGCCGCTCACTCAGGAATTAGTATCTGGAGGATCGCCAGTGAAATATCTGTGAATTATAGGCGGTTAACGCCCGAGTGGACTTACGGAATAAGTTACAGCCGGTAGACTGCCACTGTATACTATTTATTAGTTGAATGTACTGAGAACTTATGGGGCTAGCCACAGAAATATAGAGTGTGGATATTTCGGCTCACCGGTACTTTATTAGTAGTAGTATTGGTAGTTACATAGTTATAGTATTGGCCACTAAGTGGTTTTGCAGATAGTGTTGGTGGGCATTAGTTACGTGTTCCTTCATTCTTCATTCAGTAAATGTGTCCTCAGATGAATCTACTTGACCTCCACCGTATCTCTCAGTCCCGGGTATCATCATTCATTTGCTTGTAATTTCTTCCTTTTTTCACATCTGCTAACGTACCAAACCTGTTTCTTCCTCTTTCTGCTTTTACTTTGCCCTCCATTACACTCTGCAGTAAACAATTCCTGCGTAATGTGTGTTCCCAACCAAGAATTTTTCTTCTTATCATCGTCATATAGTCCCTTTCCTCTACATCTACAGCTACGTATATACTCCGCAATCCACTGTAAGTTGCGTGTTTCGCAACTAGTCATTTCCTTTTCTATTCCAGTCCCCAGCAGAACGAGGGAAAGAGATTGTCTATATTCCTCTGTAGGAGCCCTAATTTCTTTTCTCTTGTCTTTGTGATCTTTACATGAAATACATGTAGGCGGCAGGAAGATTGTTCTGCAGTCAACTTCAAATTCCGGTCTTCTAAATTTCCTCAATAGAATTTCTCGAAAAGAAAGTGTCTTCCCTCCACCGATTTCCGTTTGAGTTGCCGGAGCATTTCCGTGACACTCGCGTATTTATCGAACCTACCAGTAACGAACCTAGCTGCTCGCCTCTGAACTGCTTCTATGTCTGCCTTTAAACTGATCTTCGCGGGTCCCAAACACTTGAGCAATACTCAAGACGTGGGCATACAAGCGTTTTATAGGCGGTCTCATTTACAGATGAAATACATCTTCCCAAAATTCTCCCACTAAACCGAAGTCGGCTGTCCCTTACTCACAACTGCCCTAACAAGTTCATTCCATTTCATATCTCTATGCAATTTTACGCTTATATATTTGGCCGGCGCGAGTGTATCAAGAAGGTCACTACTCATGCTGTATTCGAACATCATGTGGATCACCTTTAATTTTTCTATATTTAGAGCTAGCTGCCATTCTTCGCACCAACTGGAAAATTTGTCTAAATTATCCTGTATGCTATTAAACTCAATTAATGACGACACCCTCTCATTCACCACAATATCATCAACAAACAGCCGCAAACTACAAGTTAGTCTCTTACGCTTCTCATTAATTTGTCGAACGTGTTCCGTGTATGCTGTAATGTGTGTCAGTCTCCGTGTTTAATTGTGCTTCGCTATTTTGGATTATATGTGCTTTCGGATGATACACGTCCCTCATGTACTTCTCCTGACAGAAGAGCTCAATTGAGGTCGGTCGTGGGACACCAGAAGCGACGCAGTCTGTACCAGGTCACACTCTGTGCTGTACCCCAGAACTCTGTCAATACTGTTGCCCTGCCCATCCACAATAACTACGGTGTCTTCTTTAAGCCTCTACATAGTGAACCTAGATTCTCTGTCACCTGCTCCAGACCAGCGCTAGGTTTGAAAAAACTTGTGACCTGATATTCTGATCCTAATTCATCCTGCAGAAGTTGGCCCGCACCTCTAGCATGAGAACTACCTAGCAACAAATCTTTCTTTTTCTTTGCAGACTTCCCTGAGTTATTATTCAATTAGGTACTGAAAGTTTGTTGTGCACTGTCCTAGTTCTGCCAGAGGCTTATCAGTTTCTAGCTGAGGCAACATATCAAAGCTATTTTGTACACGAATAACAAAGCTGTCTAAAGAAGTTCTTGGCCTCATCCTCACACCTCTTGCCACTTCCCACCCCTGTTTACCCTTCTACCCGTGAACCACTGAACAGTCCGTTCACATGCCCGATTATCGCGCCATTACATTCACCCCAATGAAAAAAGTAATTGCGTCCATCACACGAGACCCCCAAGCTAACAGTTCTACGGCACGCCAGGCAGTTTACACTCATGGCACAAATCGATTTTAGTGATAGTAAGACAATTAAGTTACTGGAGAACAATAAAACACCTAGGCTTACTATGTTAACAGTGGTTGTTCAGAAATTTGTTACTGGAATTACTAAGTGATGACGATTATCTACAGATATAAACGGTAGCAAACGTATTTAGGACACCAATATGAGTATAAACTATAAGTAACTGCACTTAAAATTGCGGTATAAAGTTTAATATGTAAGCTCAAAAGTTTGGCCTAGAGCGAGTATGTAAACAGCAATAACTTTTCGTGATTACTGTGAAAATACGTGAGTAAAACAAAAACCTTTAATAGTAAGCTTGAAGAATACAGTAATTAACGCATTAAAATAGTTAAAAATGTTAAAACATTTTATTCTTTCTTAAATTACTTATAGGAAAGCTAAGACTCCGGGCGTCCGTTCTGCAGGTGCAGGGCTGCCAACAGCTTTATCATTAATCTGAAAAATAGACGTCACCTGTTGACTCGCTCAGAATCGGATGAGACTCATGTAGCTGAAGCTGTAGCAAGGGTATAGCAAAATTTCATCAAGGATTTGAAAGGTAGCGAAATCTCTGAAGATAAAGGAAGTCTTGCTGTTAGGTAGTTTCCATAGTAGAGGTGTTGGCCAACTACTGCAGGAACAGCTAGGTCCAGAGTACGTCACAAACGTTTTCAAACAAAGCGCTGGTCTGGGAGAGTTAAGAGAGGTTATAGGTTCTTCATGCAAAGATTTCACAAAGGAGGATACCGTGGTTACAATAGTGGTTCGGGAAATAGCATTAACAGAGACTCTGAATATTTCATAGAGAGTGTCCTGGTGAACACAGCATCAACGAAGCATACTAGTGTGGGATTTATGCCTGTTTGGATGCGCCATGACCAGCTTCATTTGAACTCCTCTGTCAGGAGAATAAACTTGGAACCGCTGTTTATGTCAGATAGAGGATTCCATGTTGATTTGATTCCTGTGGATGCTATCTGTACGTGGGACTACACTAGGCATGGCCTACATCTCAGAGGAAGGGGAAAACTGTCTGGGTTGATTGCAAGTAACTTACAGGGGGTGTCACAAATGGTAAAATACCAGTGGTTACAGGTGTCAGACGGATGCCTTTCTTAGGATAGGTAGTGGAGAAAGAAAAACAGAACTTGAAAGATACCCACAGTATGAAGAAAATAAATTAAAATACATAAATAAAACAGATAAACAGGAGATAGATCTTAGCAAACAATATTCACAGAAAGTATTTGATAACCATTGATCTGTAGTATCAGTTATCTCTATTGCATCAGAACATTTCCAGGACTCAGAAGTAAAATTGATGAAATACTTATTTGTATAGATGAAATAGAGTCCTCTAACCCATCTGACATAATCTGCCTCTCTGAACATCGTGTGGCCACTGGTATAGATTAACATTCGAGGTTTTAATTCAGGTTCATGCTTCTGTAGAAAAGATATGGAGCTATGAGGAGTTGCCACATTTATTAAAAACTATTATAAATTATAGAATACTGATATAAATAAATTCTGTTTAAAGCAGCATTATAAGCATGTGAAACAGAAGTAGAGTTCCATAACAGACGCTATATAATAGCAACTATTTAACTGTTTACCAAGCACGTATAGGAAATCATAATCTACTCCTAGATCATCTAGAAGATCTATTGGGTTATTTAACAGGAAGAAACAAAGCAATACTGGTTATTGGTGACATTAATGTTTTCTTATGAAATCTTCAAGTAAACATTTATTGCAGTCAGTAACATTGTTTTTCAATCTATCTTATACTTAAAATTTTCCATCTAGGATAACTAAATACTCTAAGACAGTCATTGATAATATTACTGTAGACAAATCAAAGAAACAAAATCATATCATAAAACAAATAATCACTGGCCTATCAGATCATGATATGCAGCTTCTTGTTTTAGGTACAGATTCTACGTAGATTACGAAGACTGCTAAACCTGCTTACCAAATATCGAGTATTTTAAAAAACTGCAGAAAAATATGAGCTGGCAAAATGTTTATAGTGCTAATGATCTAAATGAATAATACATCATATTCATTAATAATGTCCTTGTTCATCACGTTTCTAGACATTGATATTATATGGCCATAAAATAAATGATATACGTTCTTTAACTTCAAACCTATGAACATAGTCCACCTTAACCCAGGTATGGCGGAAAATACTTTAACATGTTTCTTCAGTAGCCTTCTAAGGGCTTCATTCTCATTGTAACCCACTTCCTTCAGCTTATCTACTGTGTCATTGATGATATAATGAACGGTTTCTTCCGATGATGTCAAATTCAGGAGAAATTTACATACACCTAACCCATTCCCACCGTCTCCCTCACTGAAAATCATACAGTTACCTTTAGTTTCAACGTAACTATTTGTGCCGCAACTCTCATCATCACTCTCTTCTATTCCATAGTCATATTCATCACAATCGTTGACATTGTCCCTCAGCAACTTAATGTGAACCTCGGTTTGTTTTTGTTTTGGGGTTACACACCCTTCAAAAAGTAATTCTTCCTCTTCCTGTTTCGCTTTATTTTAGCAGTACCTCTTTTAAAATCCACTACTACATAATTTGCAATTCACCGCTTTATTCCCAATATCATTTCTACCTTACATTAACTTCAAAACGCTTCCCTTGAATCTCGATTGTTAACATCGCTTGTCTTCTAATTAATTTGCTTTTGTCACGAATTGCTCCTATTATTTTACTCCCTGCTCTGACAATTATGGAATATCATTCCCCTCTCTTCCTCTCAAATATAGTTCTTCATTACTGGAACAAATGTCACTGCCTGCATCTAAGACTGCATATATCTCATTACGATAAAGGTTAACTTTTAAGATGTGCCGGTAATTCTCATTTACTTCTATTTCCTCCTAGTGTAATAAATCTTCCTTCACCTCGTCCCTATCTTCGTAGCCTAAGTACTGAATATTCACGGCCCTCTGTCATCATCAGTTGTAGACCAGACCTCACCACAACCCAGAATTCAAAAAAGTTCAAATGTTTGTATAGCTTATGGAACTTAACTACGGGGTCATCAGTCCCTAAACTTACAAACTACTTATGAACTAACTAACACTAAGGACGGCACAAATATCCATGACCGAGGGGGGATTCGATCCCCCGATCGTAGTGGCCGTGCAGACCGTGACTGGAGCGCCTCAGTCCCCTCGGCCACCGCGGCCGGCAACCCAGAATTAGTTTGGCTCTCGTGGCCGATGTGCATCCCTTCTCTCCCAATTACTGTCCTTAACCTTTGTCTCTCTTAAACCACGATCATTACTTGAACTGGACTGATCATTATTAGGTCGCTTGTTCTCATGACGACCTCCAAACCGTCATCGTTCTGTCCTCTATCTCTCTCTCTCTCTCTCTATCTCTCTCTCTATCTCTCTCTCTCTCTCTCTCTCTCTATCTCTCTCTCCAGTCTTGATAATCATTGCCGTGGTAATGACGTCCACCGTGATGCCATCCAATTCTATCTTTGTCATGTGAACCTCTATAATTATCTCAATTGATCTCTTTTCCTCTCATCTCTGTTACTTTGTCTCCATCTGTTCTGTCTCCAACCTTCTCTGTGTTGATGTACACCAGTCAATGAATCCATTCTCTAAAGCGTGTAATACTCCAGGAACATTGTCTGTTGGTATCCCTAATCACTTTTCCTGTACACTTGCTGGTAACTTAGCCGGAATAATTAAAATTAAGTTTCTTTCCTTCAAATGTTCAACTGTTCTTTCCTTCATTGAGTTACATAAATAGAAGTTTCCTTTCCAGTATTTTTGAAAAAAAACTGTAACTGTTGCACGCCCTATCATCAACGTTCTTTCCCATAAAAATATCACAGACTTAATCTAACATTTAGAAATTCCGTTTGAGACAGAGCATTAACTATACATTCTGTCGGAAACAACATTTCTGTTAATAGTAGATAGCTATTAGCATATTTAACGTCGGCGCAACTTACTTTTTTAGATGTAATTTGAATTAATTCAATTGAAAAATCTGAACTGTTATATTTATTGCACCATCAAGAATATTTTAGTTAAGCCAATTGTGCAAAAAATATTCCTTTTAGATTTCTGAATATAAATTAGATGAAATATGTTTCGTTAAAAATGCACAAACAAATACATTCATACTAGAGCCTTAAACACATTAATTGGAAGGTATACGTGCGAATCAGTGTTTATAGCTGAAACTGATGCATGATAATTGATGAACCGCAGTGCCTGCTGTACACAGGCATGAGAATCTACCGCCTGCTACGTACTGTCCGCCGTGTTGTGTGACAGATGGCTAATATTAGTCAGTTTGGCCACACGAACCATCAGCTAACTCGGCGGTCGTTCCGAGACAGGTTACTGCCCTAACGACCCACGCAGGGTCTCATATATTCATGCGCTGTCACGTGGTTTAAGGGACTGACAGTCCGGAAATTACCAGCAGACCGATCTAGAGTCTCACGCATTTCTCCAAGTACAACAGTTCTCTTGCGAAAGTCTCTTGATTTCAGCGGAGCAGGATTCAGTCTGTTTCGAGTACGGAAATGACACTGCTCTGTAACTGCTATGAAACGTGTTAGTTCTAAATTTAGTATGTAAAAAATTCGATTGTCACAGAATATCGTTATTATGACTCATTTTAACTACTATTCAGAGCTCTAAATTTAGTAGTAACACAGTGTAGAAAGATATTGTACACTACACCTCCTGTATACGACAGCTTTATCAAACGGTACTACTAAAACCAAGGAAGTCTGTTTTCTATTTTCATGGGACTACAACGTGTGCGTACTTGGTTTTGGAATGTATGTCCGACTTTAATCCTTTGTTTAGCGCACACGGAAATAGCACGAGTAAAAAAAAAGTTAATTTAAACAAATAGGGACATATGAACAACTTTACATTATTTCTTTTTTTCACAATATAGTTTGTTGCCTTTAACTAATATTAGCCAAAAATGTTGCGTGGGTGCTGAAATACAAATAATACAGTTTTGTTCACGTGGATTGAAAGTAGTTATATTCTGCACTTTTTGTTGTGGTTAGTCTGAAGAAAAAGCCCTTTTTAGTACAAATCCAAGAATATCAAACAATTTCCACGACTTACACTGAAGCAATCGTGAAGACAATTCCTACATTTTTCGTTTGACCCACAATCTGGAAAGTAACCATAAAGTAGCCATATCGTCAGGTTGTCCATGACATAGTAGACCGCCAGAGCACCTCTTCCACGTGAACATCAGCCTATTTGCGGTGTTCCAGAGAAGAAGTCGCCGGCACTGACTGTTGCATGACAACTCACCTCGATTGTCACTGAGAACTTGCCAGGATAGTTCGTGCAGGTGCGATATCCACAGTGATCCATAGCACAATGGACAGAGCTTCTGCTTACACAGCTGAAGAACTGGGTTCGATACCCAGTCTGTGGACGAATTTTCAACCGCCTTATTGAATTTCATTCAGTGCCAACAATAAGTAGCTAAACCGTCATTGACATTATTGATTGTATAACACCAATGTTCTTGAAAGTGCAAATACAAACACACAAAGATATGCCTGTCTGCCTTGTAACTGTGAAACTCGTTGCTAACAGTCTTACTTCATCGGAAAGAAAATATGTGATGGTTAATAAATGACCTATTTTGTGATATCACTTCCAATTGATGCCTGATGTGCAATGGACTGATTCTCTTTCAGTTTAGTCTCTCGATGTGTCTGCTGCCCCCGCACCCAGTCAATTCAGTATGTGGTTGTCCCTGAAAACGCCGCATTAGCAGTGGTGATCTCCTACTGATATTTGGCCACCAAATTACCAGACCTGAAACCAACGGTTCACATGAGGGACGGTTTCCAGTACCGACATTGGACTCTCAAGCCATCAGTCGGAACTGAAGCTGAGCTGTGTGTAATATTGTGTAACATAAATAAAATGATTGTAAATCTATTTTCTTGTTTGGTTATTAGTCCCTATGCTCACAAACTACTTAAATTAAGTTAAACTAATCGCGGTGCATCCCTACTCAAAATTGGTTTGAGACACGACTCCACTCCTGAAGCTTGCCAAGTATCTCTTCAACATATTTACTTCATCCCATACCACCTAACATTTGCTTCATACTTTCATGTAGAAACCTATCCATACAATCCTTTCCCCAACTCTCCAACGTCTTATGTCTTAACTAGCTGCAAGTACCCGGCTTTGCCCGGGTTTAAAATAAGGTTTTCTGTAGAAGCGTACAAAACCATTTATTTGCATGTAATAAAAGGGTACATTTATGTTAAAGCAATGTGATAAACAATAGTTTTGGCGAAACAGACAATAAATGCGTCTTATATGTATAGAAATTG
Source organism: Locusta migratoria (assembly GCA_026315105.1). NCBI lineage: Eukaryota > Metazoa > Arthropoda > Insecta > Orthoptera > Acrididae > Locusta > Locusta migratoria. The sequence goes on along the minus strand of CM048750.1, from coordinate 7,928,855 downwards.
CAATCGAAGTCTGTACGTAAAGTACTCTCCCCCATGCACCGAACGAAATTTTATGAAAGTAACCTTCATCTTATTTTCAAGGTAAAGTGTACAAAATTTCATAAATATCGGGGCAAAACTGTGGATTTTGGCGAAATCCATAAGTACCCTTCACCATCCACTGAACGAAATTTTATGTAGACGGTGCCCTTCCTCTTGTTTTGAAGGTCAATTGTGCAAAATTTCATCAAGATATAGATTTACACGGACACATTGAAAACGCACTTTCACTTTTTCTCATAGTTTCCGGTTGGTTTTCAAACAAATGGAACGAAACCTATTTAAGAACTTTCCCCGTGTTATTTTCTGTACGTGTACCAAATTTCGCGTTATTTGTCTGGATCTTGATTTATAAGAGAACAGACAGACAGACACAACAAATACGTCTTATCTATATCTATATATATAACACTAATGAATTTCTGTTCTTTAGTATCGCTAAAACTCGAGAACGGTTGAACCGATTTGGCTAATATTAGTCTCAAAATATATTCGTGTAGGTCCAGGGAAGGTTTAAACGCTACTAAAATACAGAAAAGTGATCCGGAAAAGAGAAAAATCGGGAAAAACTGAAACAGCTTTTTCCTGTGAGATATCAATACCGTTCGTCCAATTGCGATAAAATTTTGTACATTTCATGTTGAAAGCAAGAGGAAGGTTCGCATCAAATAAAAATTTGGGAAAGTCGCCCGGAAAGTAGGAAAATTTAAAGAAAGCGTAAGCGATTTTTTTCTGTGAATAAAATTGCCACATGGTTGGAAGAGCATAACTTGAGTACGACTTGACAGGACAAGGTTTGTATGAAATAAATGTTTTGCAAAATGTACCGGAAAATTGAAAAAATTGAGAAAAACTGAATGTGCGTTTTTAATGTGTTTTTGATTAAATTCAGCATTATAACTGAGTATTCGCACGACCAAGAGGGGCAATTCTTTTTTCGTTTTGTTGATTATGGTCTTGGAAAAGTTTTCAGTAAAAAAATTAATAAAAAAATAGGGTCAGTTAAAAAGGAAAGTCGCAAAATTCGAACCAAGTTTCTTTTTCAATGTGTGTCTAAATGTACTGAACACTATAAATTGAGAACCGTTCATCCGATTGCGATAAAATTGTGATAATTTGACGTTCAAAGAATGATGAACTAAAAATTTGGGAAAGTTACCCGCTTTACACCATCTGCACCCGTATATAAACTGTGAAATGAATTGTTGTTCCCTAGTCTCGCTAAAACTTTTACTCTTTCAAAGTATATTTCTGAACGCATCCAACACAAAAACTAAGTCATTATTTTACATGTCTTAAATCTAAATTTCCCTCGCAATTTTTCCGTATTTTATCACCGTTTAAACCTTCCCTGAACTTCCACGAATGTGACATGAACATTATCCTGGACACGTGTGCGTGATTTGCCCACTCCTAGCGTCCACTATCGAGCCGATACTATATAAAGCTACTGGGTATTAAATGCATCTGCTTTAAAGTAATATGGTTTATATTAAGAAGTAAGTGATACGAAGTTCACCGGGTCATCTAGGTTCCGTAATAAACGGTTATAGTGAAGTTAGATGTGTTATTTCCGTTTATTCAAACAAAATTCAGTTTCCGACACTCTATATGGCACAATTTTTCTGCCAAATTCTGTCCCAACTCCTGAACTGGTTTTCTCTACACATTCTGGGCAAAGATCTTGTGACGTTTCTCGCCAACGTGCTGTTTGGTGAGAATGGGGACTTGGGGACTTCCGCCTCTGCAGACGGGCATTATATTCCTGAAATTTACGAGTGGAATGGCTGACCATGAAGGACAATGAAAGGAGTAGAAAAGAAAGACAACCGGCCTTCAATCATTGCCAAGGCTCCGTTGCCCGATAACGGCGCCGCGTGCGACATCAGAGCAGACCTGCTGTGAAATGAATGTCCTTGGCCCAGTTGTGGACCCCGGGCCACGTAGTGGGCGACAGTTAGATTGCAGCCCTCCACTGTCCAGTGCATCTCCAACTCGATTCGTAGACGAACTCAACACTCAAACAGTTTACATCTACATCTACATCTACATCTACATCTACATCTACATCTACATACATACTCCGCAATTCACCGTAAGGTGTGTGGCGGAGGGTACACTGTACCACTACTAGGCATTTCCTTTCCTATTCCACTCCCAAATTGAACGAGGAAAAAAAGAATGCCTATATGCCTCCGTACGAGCCCTAATTTCTCTTATCTTGTCTTTGTGATCTTTACGCGAAATGTAAGTAGGCGACAACAAGATCGTACTACACTCAGCTTCAAATTCCGGTCCTCTAAATTTACTTAACAGAAATTCACGAAAAGAACGTCGTCTTTCTTCCAGCGATCCCCAATTGAGTTGCCGGAGCATTTCCGTGACACTCGCGCATTGGTCGAACCTACGGGTAACAAATCTTGCTGCTCGCCTCTGAACCGTCTCTATGTCTTTCTTCAAACCAATCTGCTGCGGGTCCCAAATACTTGACCAATACTCAAGACGTGGTCGTACAAGCTTTTTATACGCGGTCTCCTTTACAGGTGAAGTACATCTTCCCAAAATTCTCCCAATAAACCGAAGTCGGCTGTCTGCCTTACTCACAACTGTCCTTACATGCTCGTTCCATTTCATATCGCTCTGCAATGTTACGCCTAGATATTTGAACGACGCGACCGCATCAAGAAGCTCACTACTGATGCTGTATTCGAACATTATAGGATTGTTTTTTCTACTCATGCGCATCACCTTACATTTTTCTACATTGAGAGCTAGCTGCCATTCTTCGCACCAACTAGAAATTTTGTCTAAGTCAACCTGTATGCTATTACAGTCAGTTACAGACGACACCCTCCCGTACACCACAGCATCATCAGCAAACAGCCGCAAATTACAACTTACTCTGTCCATCAGATCATTTATATAGATAGAAAATAATAGCGGTCCTATCATACTCCCCTGGGGCACGCCTGACGATACACTCGTCTCTGATGAACACTCGCCGTCGAGAACAACGTACTGCGTTCTATTACTTAGGAAGTCTTCCAGCCAGTCACAAATCTGTGAACCTATTCCATATGCTCGTATCTTCGTTAGCAGTCTGCAGTGTGGCACCGCGTCGAACGCCTTTTTGAAGTCGAGAAAAACACAATCTGCCTGTTGCCCTTCGTCCATGGCTCGCAAGATGTAATGTGACAAAAGGGCAAGCTGAGTTTCACATGAACGATGTTTCCTAAACCCGTGCTGATTCATGGAAAGAAGCTTTTCCGTTTCAAGGAAATTTACTATATTCGAACTGAGAATATGCTCTAAAATTCTATATGAAACCGATGTCAACGATATTGGCCTGTAATTGTATGGGTCAGTTCTCTATCCTTTCTTATACACGGGAGTCACCTGCACTTTTTTCCAATGACTAGGAACTTTGCACTGAATTAAAGATTCGCGATAAATGCAAGATAAGTAGGGGGCCAATGCCGCAGAATAGTCTTTGTAAAACCGAACTGGTATTCCATCCGGACCAGCAGACTTTTTCGTATTTAGCTCTCTCAGCTGCTTCTCTACACCGGAAATACCTATTGCTATGTCCCCCATTTCGGAATTAGCACGTTGATCAAATGATGGTATATTTGTGCGGTCCTCCTGCGCGAAAGATTTCTTAAAGGTTAAATTTAGAACTTCAGCTTTCCGTTTGCTTTCTTCTATTACTGCCCCGGAATGATCAACTAGTGACTGGACAGTGGGCTTTGACCCGCTCATCGATTTTACATAGGACCAGAATTTTTTCGGGTTCTCGGAAAGATCTTTTGCTAAGGTATGGCTGTGATAATTATTGTATGCTTCACGCATCGATCTTTTTACAGACGCACGAATCTCTACTAACTTTTGCCTGTCATCATTTCCGTGTTCTTTTTTGAATCGAGAGTGCAACAGCCTTTGCTTTCTCAGCAGCTTTCTAACATTATTATTATACCACGGTGGATCTTTTCCATCCTTTATCGTCTTTACTGGCACATATTTCTCTAACCCTTTATTAACAATGCACTTAAATTTAGTCCACAATTCCTCTACATCCATAGTCCCAGAATTAAACGATGCCCATTCATTTTCTAAGTGCGATCGTAACATTTGCTTGTCGGCTCTTCCCAACAAAAACACCCTTCTAGCCTTCTTGACTGGTTTATGAACTTTGGTCACCATCGACGCTGTGACGATATCATGATCACTAATTCCTGTCTCTACACAGACATCGTTAATAAGGTCAGGCCTGTTTGTGGCTATAAGGTCTAGAATATTTCCATTGCGCGTGGGTTGCCGGTTTAACTGCTCAAGACTGTTTTCGGAGAATGTGTCCAAAATAGCTCGCAAGACTGCTTGTCTGTACCGCCTGAAATGTAACTAGCGAGGTCCCAATCTATACTCTTAAGGTTGAAGTCACCTCCGACTAATATTACATGGCCCGGATACATGTGCACTACCTGTTGTAGGCTTTCCTTGAATGATTCTAAAACTGCTACAGCATCACTGGGGGGCCGGTAAAAACACCCAACTATTAACTTTACTTCTTTTAGACCTGTTATACGTGCCCAGATAACTTCACAGTCTGCGCAAAGGGCGCCTTCAATTCAGCATCGTTTGTGTGATCCGCCTGCTAACTACCTTTGAGCTCACTCAAGCAGCCTTGTCGCGTATGACAACGATAATGAGCAGTATGGTGCCTCTCTGATGACTGATGGTGTCTCGCTACCAACAACGACTGAAACTCGAGATGACAACACATCAATAAATGGATACGTCCTTGATACTGGAGGAAGAAGCACTATGCAGCGTGTTCCTCTCGATTCATAATCAATCCCTGAATTTTTTGGGTCTCATGCATCCTGTACTCATCATATGCGTTTTATTTTCGACCACAGTCACTCACTGGAATGTGCAGATATGGGCCATACAGGACATCCGTATTAAGCCGTAGGAAAGCAACATGCTTGGGGAGTTGTCGTTAATGTAGTTATTCTGGCTCCGCCTTTACTATTCCGGTGTTGCCTTTTATTACAACGTTTGCAGGGGACGCCTCCGTTATTTGAGAGATGTGCATGAGTACAGTGTCCTTCGCTCAGAGAAAGATCTGTAGCCAAGTACTGGAAAGTTGCACAGGTCACTACAATATTCCAGAAAGGCAGTTAAGTGATCCTCAAAGTTACGAGCCTATACTATTGACGTCGGTTTGCAGCAGGATTTTACAGCACATAATCTCCTCAAATATTATGAACTATCTCGAAGAGCACCATCTATTAACGCATAGTCAACACGGATTCAGAAAGTATCGTCCTCGTGAAACACAGCTAGCTCTTTACTCACATGATGTGTTTGTTATCGACAACGGATGTAAAATATATTCCGTGTTTCCAGAAATCCGGAAGGCTTTTGACGCGGTACCTACCAAGCCTCTTCCAATCAAATTGCGTGCTTATGGAATATCGCGACAGTTGTGCGACTGGATTCGTGATTTCCTGTCAGAAA